>PVIA01000148.1:0-610378 GCA_004024845.1 Tonatia bakeri | reverse complement strand
TACTCTTGTTCCCGGTCTCATCTCTTCTTCTCCAGAGTCCCACTCACTTTCAGTCAATGAATCAGACACCCAACAAAGCCAAAACCAAGCCTAAAATCTTTCCAAATTTAGACTAAGTAATAAGCAGGGAGTTTTCCCATGCTGTTAGGTGACACTTTTCAAGAAGTTATTGCATGAATACAAAGTCCACCCACTACAAAGTCCTTCTGTTCCCGCTTTTTAAATCATTCCATTCAGAGTCTTTTGGAAGCCCATCTGACTAAGGGCACCCAAAGGCCACTGTCTATAGGAGTGAGGGCTTGCAGCTCCCTCACACACACTGCGAAAGCCCTCTCATGCAGTCTAGCTTAAAGTGAGAAATACAGTTTTCGGGGAGAAAAAAAGGAGCCCACTCATTTGCAAGATTAGCCCTAAAACATAAGGCTGTGTTATAGATTAGAAACCAACACCTTCCCTCTGGGGTAACCTAGGCCTGAGAATTCCAGGCCAAGGACAAAAGAGGAAAAACCTAGGGCCACTCCCCAACAGCCTGAAACATCGACACAAGAAGAAGGAACAGATACTTCAGAAGAAGTGGTGGAACGCTTGATACTTTTCCTTTTCAAATAACTCCTTGGATGACATGTAGCTTTGAAGGCCAATGTCAGAGTCAAATATAACCTCTGAAAAACAGAACTGGAAAAATAGAATTGGATTTATCCCAGGTCCTTTAGCAGGAATCCCCAAGGAGAGGAAATGGAGCTATTACCTAATTGGTCCTGGCAGGCTTTCTTGAGAGTGGGAGGTCAGGTTTTCATTATTTCCATCTTGTAGAGACGGACGTCCCTGTGGCGACT
Source organism: Tonatia bakeri (assembly GCA_004024845.1). Taxonomy (NCBI): domain Eukaryota; kingdom Metazoa; phylum Chordata; class Mammalia; order Chiroptera; family Phyllostomidae; genus Tonatia; species Tonatia bakeri. The sequence continues at coordinate 609,542 of PVIA01000148.1, read as the reverse complement.
GATAAATGTACGGTCTGCTGAGAAAGCCATTAGGTGGCCATGGTCCTACATTGCTACTATTCTTTAGAAATAATACAGAAATTTCTTATTTTTTATATCTAGTAGCATGCTTCCCCATAAGACAACCACAAATATTTTCATTGTCAAGAATATAAATAAATGTCTTAATAGAAAAGAGCTAGAGGTCTTAGGTTCTAGCATCAGCCCCACCAATTACCTGGACATATTACTGAAGCTTTCTAAGCCTGCATTTCCTCATTTTTTTTAACGAAGAGAATATTTTAGTGCCTTCCCTGTGGGATTACATAAAATAATGTACGCAAAGTACTTGGCCCGGCGCCTAACCGGAGTCAGTATGCAGTAAATGTTGCTGTTATTATTAGTAGCCTTGCAAAAAGTCTACCAGTTCAAATGTTTGAGGACTCCTGAGAGACATGCTTGGGACCTCACGACAGGATGTGAGAGTCAAAAAGACACACTGCTTGTCGAGTGCTCACACACACACACACACACTCACAATTGGGCGTTACAGCATGCATCATGTCAAATCTTTACTTTCCACCACCCTTGTTTTCAACATTGTATGCACTAGAATGCTCCCAACTTTTAGGTGATTTTATCTAACTTAGAAAGAAAATATAAAAAAGAAAAGGGAAAATAAAACCAGGCAGGTGAGGTCACACGGAAGATCCTGCAAATTGTTGCGATGCTGCATAAGAGACTGTGACACAGAGAAAAGATAAGCGAAGATGACTTCATCTCCCAGCTGTACACACCTACGTCCCTTAGACACGCCCTGCAGGCCAGCTGTGGGCACCAGCCCTCCCTGAGCAGAGCCCCCTGCTCCACCCTGTCTGTGAGGGGGACCAGCGCCTGTGGCCAGCTCCGCTTGCCTGCTCTGGGTCTCTCGCTCAACCTCTCTCTGGCCACAGGGAGATCAGACACCTGCTTTCAGTTCTGGTCCATTTCACTCTTTTCTTCAATAGTATGCAGTCTTAGGGCAAACACAGTTTGATTTTATTTAAACTTTTAACTGTGGAATTATTTCAGATTTACAGAAAAGATACAAAGAGAGCACAGAGAGTTCATGTATACTCTTCCCCTACCTCCCCCAAATACTAACATCTTATATAACATTGATCTTACTTCTCTTGTACCCCTGCCCTAGGATCATGAATGGAAACACTACCTTCCACCCTAGTAGAGTGAATATTTCTCAACATTGCCAGAGCAACATTGCCAGAAATGTTGGTTACTCTCTCAAGCAGAATTTTAGGGTTTAAAATTGGAGACACAAGTGTAACTGGACAAAGTAACCAAGAAGCTATTTTTAAAAAGTAAATTGCTACTTTGTGGAGAGGCAGTAGCCTTCGGAAGGACAAGGAAAGGGTAGGGACCTAGAGCATCTGATGACAGTCATTTCCAACTTTCTGCAGATCAGTTTCCTGGTACACAAGGTGGGAACAGATACCCTTGCTCCACTCACCTTATAGTTTGGTGAGGATCAAGTGAAAAAGTATCATACTTGTAGAATGAGTCTTCCTAGACTGTCTATGGAATGGCCATTTACTCCTAAGAGCCCAGGTTTTGGTTCCCAAAAGATACTACTTTTTCACATAACCAAGAAATTTGCAGACCTGTGGTAGAAAAAGGTCTTTTGCTAAATTTCAAAATTAGTTACAAAAGACTTTCTAACTGCCTTTGGGAATTTTATGAATTGACAGGAAGTGATTTCAAAACTCTTCACTAATCATAACTTTCTAGAAATTTACTTTTACAAAATGACTACACTACCAAATGAATTCTCCCATAAATAATAGCACCTAACCCTAAACTCAGTTCATACTTTACAAACTGCTCTCACATTTATTATTACAAGTCATATGACAACTAACAGAGTTAAAAGGAAAAACAAACAGTAATAGGAAACGAGTTGAGGACTTTAATACCCCACTCTCAACCACAGAAAGATCATCCAGAGAATCAGCAAGGAAAGAGCAGATTTGAGCGGTCTAACAGACATAATGAAACATTCCATCCAACAACAGCAAAGTACACATTGTTATGTACACATGGAACATTTTCTAGGATAGACCATATACTGGGTCAAAAAACTATTCATAGCAAATTCAAGAAGACTGAAATCATACCAAGGAGCTTCTCTGGCCACAATAGCCGGAAACTAGAAATTAATAACAAGAAGAAAACTGGAAAACTCATGAACACATGGACTTGACACTCTCCTGAATAACCAGTGGCTCAAAAGAGAAACTAAAGGGGAAATAAGAAAGTTTCTTGAGACAAACAAAAACAGAAATACCAGAACTTCTGGGAGGCAGCAAAAGCATTTCTAAGAGGGAAGTTCATAGCAATAAAGATCCCAAATAAAACCCCTAATTCTATACCTTAAGGAACTAGAAAGTGAGCGCAAAGTTAGCAGAAGGATCTATTTTCAGTTAATAACACAGGTATTGTACAAAATCTAATGTTACTAGAGAGGGAACTGAAGTGGCCGAACTGGGTCTTCAGCTCAGTCTGCTCAGCCTTTTTCAACATAGGTTCTGAAGCTGGATATTGGATCAGATCTCTTCTCAACTTGAGATCAGTCAGAGAAAAGTTAATTCCTATAGACAGTGGATGCCTCAGGGTGTTAGGGCTTGATTCTCTTGTAAAAGCTAGAAAGACTGCAAGATAAGGCAGGTAACAATGATCTTCCTCCGCTCCTGCTCCCCCATACTGATAGGTCCCAGCAAAGAAGGGGAGATGACTATCCGGCCCAGGCAGTGGATCTTAGAACAGAGGTGGCGGCTGCTTCTCTTCCAATGTAAGGCTTCGAGTCTCTCAGCTTACTCACTGGCCAGCACAGATGTGCTCATAATCACAACAGCAACCACTCCCCGAACCGGCGAACACCTTTGGGCTTGGAAGTGTGTTGGACACAAAGGCCTGGCTAAATACTGACATGGTGCCTGAGCCTCAGACCTAAGGTAAACGAGTGAAGACTTTAAGCAAATCACACTTCAATCAAAAGGATACATTTAATGTTAAGAAAAAGTGGTTTTGATTCATTCCTAGAGTGCAAGGTTCAAAGGGTAAATGTTGACATGCATAAAATTTGGAAGCCGGTGTACAGGAATAAACTCGGTTCAGTTACAGCTAATGGATATTACTGATACTCTGACTGTGCTTCTTAATTCTCACATACGTTTTCATACAAAGGAATGTGTGTTCTGGATGCAGCTACTGTGACGTTGAGTGCAGGTCAGGGCGCGCCTGCATCGGGATCACCTGTGTGATCATTCAAAGCAGACTCCTGGACTCCATTCCAAGCCACCTGAGTCAGAACCAGGACTCTGCATTTTTAACCAGCTGTATTTTATTATGCAATGAAGTCTGAGAACCAATGTTCTAGACAAACAGCATGCAATTAGGAAAAAACTGAACACATCGAAACTGGGCGAGGACAAGTTAGGGCCAGGAGAAAGAGTCGGTGGGCTTTCAAAATGGTTACCCTTGGTAATATTATGCATCTGTACAGGTAAGAGAGGATGGCTTTTTGCTTATAAATACAGCCAGCCCAACTCCACATTTAGGAGAGACAGACATGGACAGGAAAAAAAAATGAGCTAAGTTTGAGGTATCAACTCTATCCACAATCATCTCATGAGATAAAGGATTACTTTTTCATATGCAGTTGGTTTTCATGATATCAATAGATGTTTCATTAAAGCCAGTTTCAAAAATCACTTCTGCAGTTCTGCCACTCAGAAGTCATGTAAAGAGTTTTAAAACTACTTTGATGACACAGCCTTGGTAACAGCACAACTGAACGGAGGGAGAATTAACACATTCTGTGAGGTGTGAGGCAGCCGCGCGTCCAGAGACACCAGCTGAGGGTGGATTAGACAATGTGAGTGCTGCTTCTAGCAAAGCCAGGCTACTTTTTCCTGGTAGGTAATGACAAGAAGAATTTTAATCTAACAAGACTTCTTGGACTCTCGACTCAAATAAAAAAGATCCCAAAAGTCGTCATCAGGGCAAACTAATGTTTACATAAAACGATTTTCCAACTGTTCCAATAGCTTCACCAGGCTTTCCTTTGTGATTAATAGGAGTTTGATAGTCTAGTCATTCTGGGATCCTGTCCAGGGGCTGGGTTTTTCTAATTTATTGACCTCTGGAAAGTTACTTAAACTTTAAGCTTCAATTTCTTTTCTTTGTTTTTAATAAAATGCAAACCAGTAGACTTAAGAGCTGAACAACCAACGTTAGGAAAGAGTAGGGACTCAATAAATGTTAACGCTTCACCCATCTCAGAATTTTTACACAGAGAGGGAAAAACCAACTAGTATTTTATATCATTATGATGTTAATTCCAAGAATTGTTAGTGATTTAAGGGTTAGAAATCTTATTTGCATCCTAAAACAGAAACAATCCAGGCAAATATATAAAAAGACATGAGTTGGCGATTAATTCTGATGGCTCAAAATAGTTTTGAAATAGGAAAGTCCTTCTGTCATTAATTTAGATGGCAAATGTGATTCCAATGATTAACATTAATAAAAAATAGGAACCCCAAGTATCGTAATTACAGCCCCTTGTTGCACCAGCATGACTCTATAAGGAGGAAGAATGACAGAGTTACTTCCTTTCTCAGAGGCAATGTGTTTGCTGTGACGTAGACTATTCAACTGAACTGACCTGTAATCGATTCCAAGGACCGATACTTCCAACATGATCTGATTAACTGGGATTGTCTGACATAAAGTAAAATGTTTCTAAGAGGATTATAGTTCACCTTAGTTTATTATTCATTCCTAAAAGCAGAGACATTATTTTTAAACTGTTTATAGGAAAACATTTGTGCACAAAACCCACCAAATATTAGCATATTATGAGGGTAAAAGCAGTTCTCTCTAGCAACTGTCCTTTGCGAGTAAAACTTCATTCACTGAGTACTGAGTGCCAGGCACGAGGCACTAGCTAGGGGGCCACAGGGTGGAGGGACACTGGCCTTGCCCTTGAAGAGCTCACGGTTCTGGACTGTGAGAGGAGGTCTATAAGAATAAATATAAGAGCAACTGGAAGGCATAGTAGAAGGCACAATTAATCAACTTGCTTGAAAGATCTGGGCCAAACTCAATTGAAGACAAGATATTTTAGGTAGGATTTGAAAAATGAGTAATGAGAAGGGATTTGAGAAGCAAAAAAAAGGAAGTTAATGGAAAGAGGAGAGCGCACTTCAGGCAGCAAGGGTGCCACGTTCCCAAGGCATGCAGAGTAGGTCCGAGTAGGTACGGATGAACCCAAGGTGGGGCTCTGGGAGGGGAAAGCCAATGAGAAGAAAGGGAAATGAATGTGCAGGCCTCATGAAGTTGGACAGGAAGGTTACGGTCACATCTTACATGGTGGCTTCAGTATGTTCAGACTTTTCCCCAAAGTCAAATTGGAGTCATTTGTGCTTGTTAAAAACGTCCAGCAGAGGACACGCGTGAGATCGATTGTAAGGAAAGTCCTGGCAGCACGTGGACAGGAGAGAAGCGAGCCCAGAGAAAAGGTGACCTGTTAGGTGACCGCTGTGATGTTTTCTGGGTCAGAAATTGTGGCACCTGCATCAGAGCAGCAGCAGCCGGGATGCTGAGGAGCGATGGATCTGAGCCTATGGAGAACGCAGACTGGTGTCTTATGGAGGGTGGAGGAAAAGGAATCTGACCTCAGCCACTGGCTCAGGGGGTGTGTCAATAAAAGTGCCACTGCAGAAAAGGATGAACAGACTCTGAGGACTGGGCTTGAACGAAGAGACACAGCTGCGGGCATGGGAAGCGAGGGGCTGGGGAGTCAGGAAGGTGTGAGCACACGGCACTGGCTCTCCTGGAGGCAGCTCCCCACTGGGGAAACCAGAACGATACACTGGGAAGTCGTCACCTTGCAGGGCAGGCCGCAGCGGAAGCCACGGGAGGGCAGGGAAAACAGCTGATGATGAACCCTCTCCACACTGCAACACTGTTTGGGGGGTCAGCGAAATGACGCTACGTCCACAGACTTTCCCATTGTCATTTAACGTGACCACAGTGACTGTGACCATGAGGCTGAATGGGAAGGTGCCCGCCATCCATCAACGAGAGCAGGGTATACGTACAATAGCACGGGTGGCTCCCAAAAACATTGTGCTGGGTGAAAGCAGCCAGAGACAGAAAGAACACGCTGTGTGTTTCCATTGCTAGGAGACTCTACAACAAACAGACCTAACCTATGATGGCAGCATGCGGGTCAGTGTTTGCTTCTGTGGGAGGAGGGGTCTGCTGGAGAGGGGCAGGAGGGGAGTCCCTGGGATGAGAGACATTTTCTGCACCATGATGAAGGTATAGGTTATGGCTGGGTAGGTGTTAGTCAACACTGATGGAACTATAATCATTCCATGGTATGTAAATCAGACCTTAAAAAAAATTAAGGAGTTTACTATCCGAAGGCAAGAGAAACACAAGATGCAATAAATACATGAATGTGAAGTATCGAGGCTCACTGGAACGAAGGGCGTCTCTCAGTTTGTTCTGAGACACCCGACGGGGGTGTTTTGCAGAGCTTTTGTAGAAGCCAATGGAAAGCCATTCCACGAAGAGGCCATGGCTCACACAGCAGAGACACGCAGGCTGCACGGGAGGTAAGCGGGGCTCCTCTGAGCGTATAGGACCCTCGTCGGGGTAAGGCATGCCAGGACAATGGGCAAGTCAGTCGACAGAGGGGACAAGGTAGGTTCTGCAGGTTAGTAGTGCAGACTGCATGTGGGGGTCAGTGCTCCTGAGTTTGTGAGTTGTTCTTTCATCTTTGCAGTTCTTACTGGGCCGGGACCCTTTCTTCAATTTTCAGGGAGAAGGTAAACATAATTTACCCAATGGGAGAGTGATGCTAACGGCCTCTGCTTTATTTCGGAGGGAAAAGATTGACACATGATGGTGACAGTGAGTTCCCTGTGATGGACCAGGCACCAGGAGAGTTGCTTCATAAAAGTACCATTTAATTCAAGCTCCCCAACAACCCAGCAAAACACATATGAACTTCACAGGAGCAGTGAGGAAACTACTCAAAGACATTAGGTACCTTTTAACTAGACGTGGATGGACAAAACCCAGGCTATGATTCCACACCGCAAGCACTTTACTGTGTCAGGTTGGGATCGACCATGTCTCACTTCCTCTTGAGGGTGAAAAGGAAGAACAGCCTGTCTTGAGGGATGTCTATAAACATTTTATCTAATTAATATTTCTTTCTGCAGTACAGTTCATCATCTCACAAAACAGCAAATGTGGTTAATCACTGCACAGCTGTGAACTGTGTATGTCTTAATACCCACTATGCATTCAGCTGCGGTTAACCCTTGGTGCTAGATGCTCTACAAGGTGTTACCTCATGTAATCCTCATGACCACCCTTGAGGCACACAATGAGGACAGCCCTTACACAGAGTGCAACGTGACTTGCCCCAGGTCTCCTAGCTACCAAAAATTTGAGCTTGGACCGTGTGACAACAGCCTAACCACTTTGCCCTTCTACCTTCAATTTTAAAACTGAGTTTTAATCTTTGCCATGTGAACCTGACTTTTTCTCAGTCTGTGCTACCATCAGTCAACCTGGCAGCTTCAAGAGCGTTCTTCCTGGACTGTTCCATGAGAAGACCTATTTAAAGGCTTCTATTCTGTCCCCTCACAGAATCAAAACCCTTCCCAAGATGCTTTACACGGTCACTTGAGCAATCCACCTGATTCAGTAGCAGCGGATGGCATTCTCTGAGGTAGCCTTGGGTGACCGAGAGATAGGGATGGCCAACCACTGCATCCTGACTCTGTGATAACAGCCGTAAAGGACACCAGAGAACACCCTCCTTATCATGGATGGAAAGCTGAGAGCGGGCATGCACTGTGATGGCTATTTCCTGTTGGGCTGTGTGGCTGCCTGGAGGTGTTGAGTACCTGGGTCCCAATTCAAATCACTGAATTGTGTGATCCACCCCAAGGTAAAAAGAGGATGCCCCATTCAAGCGGAGTGAATGGGGGCAGTGTTCTGCTGGTGTGTCTGCCTCATCTCGGGGAGAAGCTGAAACATGAGCCAGCAGGAGGCCCAGCTCCACCTCTCCTGGGCTATAATGAACTCTGAGCCCCCTAAACAGGCCCTTGCCTGATCTCCAAACTCTACATCCATCAAATTACTCAAGGCACAGAGAAAAGCGAATTAAGTTGGTCATTTGGATAATCAAAAGGGCGGAAGTCTCGTTAAGTAACATGGCAGAGAGCCTTAAAAGTCTCAGGGAGCAGTTTCTCAGTTGTGTTTTTCTTAAATCATTTCCCTAGAACTCTCAAGTCGTTGGGGTCCTGAAGTTCCTTCTGTCCTAAAGTGACTTCTCCCTACAGAGTCCTTCATCTCCAGAGCCCAAAATGAGGTCAGGAGAAGAGGAGGCCCTGGCTGGCTGGGCTCCTAAGAATCTGGGGGGTTCGCCAGGAGTTTGGCACTGCCCCACATTGAGAGGTGGGAAGAGAAGAAATACAGAGAGAAGTCTTGACCTCACACATACAACTATCTGATCTTCGTCCTGGGGAAAAAAGAATGTTCACATCTAGCACATGATGCTGACAATGCTTCAACTCTGCTCTTACTCCAAGAAAGATGAGCAGTTTCTCCTAGAATTAGAGGAACACAATTTTCACCTCTGGCTGTAGCCTCTGCATTATTTATATGCATACCTGCACACAGTGTATGTGGATATGCAGAAAACTGCAAGTGGCAAGGAGCTCAGCCTTTCAGTGAACTACTCCAGACCTGGCTAAAGCAAAAACACACACACACACACACACACACAGCACACAGGGGATGCCCAAGGCATCCAGTTCACTCCTACACGGAGCTGAGGCAGGGAAGGCAGTATTGTCTCGGCTGCATGAACCCTGACTCTTCCAGGAGAAACAAGAACTCATGCAGAGGCCAGCCAGGAGCAGTGGAGCTGGGTGGGTGGCGCATGCTCCAGAGGCCCATGGCTACCTGTGGGACGGGGTCCTGATTCACCATCCACCCCATTCAAACAGTGAGATTAGACCAGGGACAAGCCTCCTGCAGCCAGGCTACCCGTAGATGCAGCATCCTTCCAGCTAGACTCACTACTCACAACCCACCCCAAGAAAGTGCCATGTGATTACCATTCTCAGAGAGGGAATTTTCTCACCCCTCGCCAGTATGAAAAGTGGCTCAGGAAAAAAAAAACGATGGAATCATTTACCAGGAGCCAACACAATTACAAAAATCATTCTGTCTCTCTCTTCAGGAAGAGAAGTGTTTTGGTCATCAGCAGCTCTGCTAGACTTAGTCAGATCAATGCCAGGAATTCTGTGAACCTTACGTCAAGCTGCCAGGATTCAAAAGAAATGTCGATAGTAATGTTTGCACAGACACCCCAGAGGGGACAGCATGCCCCTCCAGCCACCAAGCAGACAAGCAAAGAGAACTGTCCCATCTGCCCCTCGTCCCGTAACACTTAGGGGGAAAAAAGAAACTCTTACCCAGCTCTCCCCGGAGGTTAACAAGTTCTTGAGATAGGGCTTTGTGTTGTTTCAGCGCTTCCTCCCGCTGCGGAAAACAAACATCAAGTTACTCATGTTTTCAAGAGGGTCCCTTTCAGAGAGGCACACACTTGTTATCGCCAGAAAACCGAGACTCAGAATCGGGCAACTGAGATATGAATCATTTAGGCGAACAGTTTGTGTTGTTTGAAAACACAGATGTCCCTTAGTTGTTAAGGATATTTGTGCTTCAGAAATCTCTCTTTTCCCAGGTCTGTGTGAAACTTTCATGTGAGGCACTGAAAAATATTTACTCAGGGGCATGCTTCACTGCTGATCTGTAGAACCTTTCAGCTAATGCATACTGTACTTAAGACGTAATGCAGTCTCCCCCTGCAAGGGCACCACAGACCTAATCAGTCTAAAATAAATATTTAATGTTCTAAACATATGCACTTGCGTGCACTTTGTCCTATATTTGCACATTTTAAAAGAAAGGTGTGTTACAATCCTGTACTTCTAAAAGGAAGACAAAAGTTTGTGATAAAGCTATGGCAAAAAAAAAAATCCTTGAAAGACAGAATTAAATTGATTTTACTCAGATACACATGATTTTCTAAAGATTATGATATTTTAAATCAACTAGAATTCTAAGTAGAGGCTAGAGAAATGAATCAAAGAAAGCCAGGAGGCTGTTTCCACACTAACAAAGCAACTGTCAATCTTGAAAAAAAAAAAAAGAGAGAACAATTTCCCAGCAACCAGCCACTCACAGCAATCATACATACACACACATATACACACATACACACACATCACACAAACGCAGCAATGAGATGCCGTTTCCTGTCCGGTGGAGTCGCTAGCCCAGGGTGTGAGGAAGAAAAAGGCAGAAGTCAACGCTCTCTGGAGATGCCTCCATCCGATCAGCCCAGCTGGAGCTCCCGCCGCACCTTGGCCACAGTGGTGCAGAGGTCACGATTACCGGCCCGTGCCAGCAAAAGTCACTTGTCATTTAAAGCATTGCCCCGTAATTCCAGACCACCTCCACCTTAGTCCCTGACATTCTTCCAGAAAAGCACCAGAAACAAACACTAATTACCCTTGTCGCTGCACATGGAGAATAGAGGCACATTTTGCTGCTGGAGCAGCCCATTTTCCAGCTTCTGTCTCCAACTCTCCCCTCCCCCTGCACTGGCCAAGCAGTGCACAGGTGGCCACGCCACCCTCCAGTCTGTCTACACTGACAGCTCCACCAGGAGGAGCACCATTGGTCCCCCGTCAGCCTTACTTCATGTCCTGCAGGTTAGCGTCTGCCTCAGCCGGCTCTCCCTGCACAGAAGCTGATGCTGCAGCTTGTGCCTTTGGCACAGGCAGCCTACGATCACTTAAAGCCACAGCCCTTCTTTTATGAAAAACGAGAGCCAGGCATTAGCCTGATCGATCGCCACTTACTTAAATACCAGCAACTACGGTGGAAAGAAAAACTGACCTTCTCTGCGTGGATAATGGACTTATTTTTAGATTTGTGAGGCTTTTTTATTCCCCTCTCTAATTGAGGTCATTAGATTATCACACTCACTCATAGAAAAGGGAGACCCGGGCTCCGGCACCTGTCTAGGGAACGAGCTCGTGAACTAGGTGCATGACAATGGTTGTGGCTTCTGATTTGAAATGACATCATGAAATGGTGTTCCCCACAGAATTTAGTCTGAATGCTTAGAACATGGTCCACTGGTGTTTTAAGAAAAAGTGTGAAATTCTGATTTGAGAGTTGAAGCTAAAATGTATTTGATAACTTTTATTTTTTACTTCGTAATAGCGTCTCACTGAAGAGTGAAGGAAGTTAATGATACCCTTGCACTGTCACACAGACATTTCACAGTGACTGAAATTTAGGGCACTTGCTCTGTGAGACATTTTCCTCTTAATGGTATTCTAAACGCTTGGTTTTTAAAATGCAGAAGTAAGTGTTTCTAAAATCAGGGGCCAGCTAATATGTGTTTCAAAAATAAAGGAGTAATAGATTTTCCAATGCAGAAATTAAAGTTTGAGGAAAGTCAACCTGGATAAAATTAGAAGTTGAAAAATACATATATTATATTCTTCTCTCAATCTCAAATGCAAGCCCTAGTTTTGTTTGCTTAGTAATCCAGTGCAGGTAAGCATCGGCGAGCTTCGCCGCTGAAGCTGCAAGGAAACCAGAAGACAGCTATGCCCCGTGCAAGCACTCCTGCAGCACACACAGGGAAATGGCTGACAAGTCCCTGTTTCCAACGGTGACCAAACCGCTAACAGGAAAAAAGCTGGCAAGGAGTTCTCTCACTTTTCCATACAAAAATTCAGTTGGTATATAGTTTCCAGAAGTCATTGTGTGAAAACTTTTACATCTTATCACAGATACATACCAGGTGACCTTTTTGCTTATTAAAGGGATTTCAGTACCGTGGGGATGTTTCTCCCAACTCTAGCACCCTCTATCCTCCCACCCTCAGTGCCCAGAAGCCATGAAGATCTTCCAGCCCCTGTCAACCCTGGGACCAGGGACAGGAAAACCGTGAGGTCATCGCTGCCTCTGCTTTGTCCAAATGGGTGTGCCGAAGTCAGTCAGGCTTCCTTCCTGACGTGTCCTGAACTGGTCTTTCCTGTTAGGACTCCTCCACCCAGGTCCTGATCCTCACCCCCCATTCCTGGACTGCCAAACACATCCCTGCACACCGCTTTGCAGAGAGCTTCCAGGTCATCCCATAGTCCTTATACATGGAAATACACTCATTCAGAAAGAGTCTTCCACTGAATGCACAAAAAAGTAAACAGCACCCTGAGTCCGTGAACCTCAATCACACAACTGCAGTTAAGACCCCTGATCCCTCCCTCTTCTGTCCAAGTCATGCCTGCCACGCATGTCCCACCTGCACACTCTGGGATGCCTGGTCCGCCTCACCTGACCCACTGTACAAACCTTTGGGGACTGCTGAGTGTCTATCACGGACACCATCCCCCTTCCCCAAATGCCTACGCAGGACATTGGTCATTCTGAGTTGGTTGGAAAATCATTACTCGTTACCAATTCACCAAAGCACCGTTCCAAATGCTGGGAAAAACAGGAGAGACATTTAAGACACAGTCCCTGCCTTCCAGAAGCTTGGGATCTAGGTAGAACTAGAATGTCCAGGCCCAGTTCTCTCATCATATCTCAGAGAAGATGACCTCATCTGAGGGGAAGCAGTCTAGGATCCTGGAAGAACCAAGGGCTTTCGATACGATTCTAAGTGACATGCTGAGCACAGTGCCTAACAGGTACGTACTGTTGGTTTTGGCCCAACTCTCCCTGGTAGCTTGCCCTTTAAGATACTTACCCTTCACTGATAGATGGTAAAATGTGTTTTTTCACTTATTTACTGATTGCCTATTTCTTTTTATTCATCTGTTCCCACATCAGTGCCTCTGTCTTAGATGCTAAACTCTTTTTAGTCCAGAGAACAAGTTTATTTAATTCTCTTTGCAGCATAACATGCAGAATGTCACACACTGTGAAAAAAAGATGGAGTGGGACTCTAGACAGCAAAATGCTTTTATACTCATACATTAAATATATGAAGTGCTCCAGGAAAAAAAATGAATTCACCATAATTTAATTAGGACTCCCTGGGACACAAGCACTTAGTCCCTGGCCGCCGTCCCACCAGCGGGCCTGCGTTTGCTGGCTGTTGAGAGCGAGCAGCAAGGGGGGTGGCAGGAAGGAGCCACGTCAGGCGGCTGAGACGTGGGCGACATCGGACCTCCTCCCCAGGCCCACGCAACAAACTGTGCCCACTTTTGGTTTTGTTCTGAGACTACTTTACTTAGAGTAGACTGCTAGTGTCATTCAAAATTCACCTTTGTTTAGGTGCTGCTTCAGGATAGATTCCTCCTGCAAGCGAGAGAATGGAGGTGCACTGGACAGCCAGTCAGAGCTTGGGGTTGGGGGATGGCCTCAAACCTGTTCAGGCTCACCTAGGATCTCATCTGTAGACCCTTTTATGAAGAAACTGGGATTTCTACCCACATTGTCCCACCTTGTGGCAGTCTGTGTGGAAGGCTGGACAACTATGCAAAGATGAAGCAAGAATTAGAGCTACAACCACACTGTGTTCTTTGAGAAATAGAAAGTGTGGTATTAGTTTCCAGATTCATGAGACATTTCTGAGACCTTCTAGTATGCGATGAATTTTGTCTGCCACTAAAGTGGTTACTAAATAGGTTTGCAACAAAAGGATAAGTTAATGTTCCAGTATTCCTTATAATGAACCATATTTACCCATAATATATAGTTCCCAAACCACTTAGACAAAGTTAGCAAAAACAAGATATACATGTATATACAGATAAATCTACATCAGTCAATCACTTCTGTAATGGAGGGTTAAGAGAAAATCGTTTTGAGGAAATTGCTTAACTTTTCCCCTAGTTATGTCTTTCCTTTCCAACTGTTTTATAACAGTGCCCTGTACACATTAGGTAATGAGTAAATATTTGCTGATTGGTTATAAAAAGCTAGCAAAGAACACTCACATAAAGACTTTATATGTTCAACTCACATCTGGGGTCCCATCCTCTCTACTTATCCATCCATCCATTCATTCATTCATTCAAGTATTCACCGTATGTCTTTCATGTATAAGGCATGGCCACAGCTGTGGAGGGGTTTCCCAGGAAAGAACTAAACCCAGATCCTGCTCTCAGTGAGCTTCCGGTCTTAAAAAGCAGAAACAAGTGCTAACTGCTTACCTACAATACAAAGTAGAGAGCAGCAGAAATCTAAGTGCGTCTGGAACCCAGAGAGCAGACAGAATATAGAGCTAGAAGGACCCGGAAAGTCTTCATGCAAGGGGGAGTTTTGAGCTGAACTTCTAGAAATTCAGAGGAGTCACATTACATGGGCATTAGGACCTAAACTAGGAATAAGATGAAATTCACACACAGTAAAAGGATCCCCAAAGCTCATTAAGAATTACCTCTGCTGTGACTGACAAAGCATCTCTGAGTATGTCTTGCCCTGTGAGGTTTCTCCCTGAGTGTGGGAACACTCCTTCTCCAACTGAGCACCTGACAAAGTGTCTTTGGCTTGTGCTTAGGGGCCAGGTCATACGGGAAGAGAGTATCTTTAAACACAAGGATCACACGGTGTGGAAGGCTCGTGCCCACGAGGTGTTTAGGGACCGAGGACACAGCTGGAGGCAGAGGTGACGCCTGCCTCTCCTCTCACACCCAAGCCTGGGCCTCTGCGCCCTGTGGGGCATGGGAGGCAGGACTGCCTGATCTATCTCACTGGCACTTTTAACCTTAGCTGTCCATCCGATGAATCTGTCAAACAGAATGCAACTTAAATGCAGGTGGTGAAGGGATGCACCTATGAGAAGGATCTGAACATGTACGTGTTGGGGGAAAGGCAGTCGTCCAGTAACGGTTTGTGAACAAAGGACAGGTAGTTCATAGGGGATTTTGAGTTTGTAGTGTCCAAGACCTGGGTCAAGTTCTGAGTCTCCTCTTACTAGCTGTCTGATGATAGTCAAGTTTCGTAATAGCTCTATGCCTCCATTTTCTTATTTGTAAATCCCAACATATGATGTTGGAGAAGATTTAATAAGTAAGAGTGTCTGCTACTTAGTAAATACTCAATACACGTTAAATCCCCCTCACTCCTCCTCTCCTTCCCTAATTGCATAGCTGGACCATCGGGCAGTGAGGGGGAGGTTAAAAAGGGCAGTTGGTGCCAAACTAGAGTCTCGCGTCCCCAGTAATATACCAGAGTTATTCAAAAGTAACATCATGTGAGCCATGCATACCATTTTTATTTCCTAGTAGACACAGTTTTCCAGAAATTTAAAAGACTAATGTTAATAAGACATCTTATTTAACCTAGCATATCCAAAATAGTATCATTTCCACTTACAGTTGATAGAAAATTATTAACAAGATAGTTTACATTTTTTTTTTCATTCTAAGTCTTCAAAATCCGTGTGCCTTTTACATTCATGGCAGATCTCGATTCAGCCTGACTGCTCCTTGAGGGCTCAGGAGCATAAGAGGGCTCGCGGCTCCCGTGGGGGACAGACCAGCTGTGGACAATGAAGGGCCATGGAAGGTTTAGGCCACAGAGTGGGGTTCTCTGGAGAGATGAATCTGTTAGCAGTGCTTGGGGTGGATTAAAGGGAAGAGTGCAAGCCTGCAGATTGGCTAAGAGGTCATCCTTGTCACCTAGGGGACAGTTATCTGGCATCTGAACAAGGCTGGCATTGGTCGGAAAAGAAAAGCAGGGATGGCCCTGGCTGGCATAGCTCAGTGGATTGAGCACGGGCTGCGAACCAGGCATCGCAGGTTCGATTCCCAGTCAGGGCACATGCCTAGGTTGCGGGCCATGTCCCCCAGCAACTGCACATTGATGTTTCTCTCTCTCTCTCTCCCTTCCCTCTCTAAAAAATAAATAAATAAAATCTTAAAAAAAAAAAAAAGAAAAAAAAAGAAAAGCAGGGATGGACGGGAGAAACACTGTGGGCTGAGAGGTCGCAGAACCCGGTGACTGATTTCGTGCAGGAGATAAAGGAGAGCAAGGAGTTGAACATGGGTTGTGAGGCTGGATATAATAAAATGAATAATTGGTTTGCAACTAAAAAGACAAATGAAGTGTTCCCTCAACTAGACATTATGTGGTTTCACTTGGTTATACAAACAAACTCTAGAATTCCTTCCTTGCATGTTAAGAAAAAACAAAAATACCGTTTACTATTATAGTTTAAAAACTAGGTAAATATCTCCCTCTCAAAAAAAATGTATTAGGATAAAGCTGTAAAATGTTCATCAAATATTCCTCCACTCTGCCTACCAGCTTGGTAGCCCGTCAAAGGCACAAACCGAGTCTCATTCACCTCTGCCCCCACTGGCCCCCACAGACAACCGCATCACAGAGGCCTCGGCAGGAAGTCAATACAGGTTTGTGGGACTGAACTAAACTACAGAACAGGCAAATGGACCTGTTTTCTTCTTGTGATGTCACGCATACCTACCTATCTTTAAAACTGTGATTTAAAAATATCTAAAGAGATAGTTATACTCACTCCACGGTGTTTCCCCTTAGATAGTAGTATTTCTTGCTATGCCAGAAGCACATGTTCATAGAAACTTGGTTTTCTCACTGAATTGTAGCCAGTTCCTGAATTGACATCCCTATAGCATATGGGCAGGATGGGGGCGGGGGGTTGTGGGGGGTGGGTAGTAAGTAAGCAAAGGAAATCTGTTTTGCATTTGTTGTACCACAAACTATTTTAGGAATGGATAGAAATTCTTCCGAATTCCCAAACCAATACTGGGAGTTAGCGTGAAAGTGTTCTTTGACCTATAAATATTATATAATCAACCTCACTTTTCAAAGCGTCAAACTAAGCGTGATCAGGGAAGCCACACAGAGTCAGACAAAAATGAAGTGAAAAACTGTTAATATTAGTATAGTCTGGAGGGCTGAGAGGTATCACTGGCAAAAAATACCTCTTAACTATTGTTGGTTTAAGAGACTCCACCTAGAGAAGAAGAAGTTCCTACCGGAAATGTTTTCATCCCAGATTTCTAGAGTCACTCAGGTATCAAGGGAGTTGGCAAAAGCATAACGAGATGAATTATATGATTTTACCAATCGTCAACATAAAGATATTCATGAAACTAACTGGAAGCACCACCCCCACCCCGTCTCTGGCCCCTGCCTCGGTGAAGAAGACGACTGGGGTGGGGGGGTGGTGCACAGCCTTACCTCCGACAGCAGGTGCTGAATCAAGACTGCCAAAGCTTCAAACCTGGTGTTACCGCAGGAAACAAGCTGCTTCAGGTGCAGGATGAACCGACTCTGGTTTTCACATTTCGTTTTACACTGGGCCAACTCAAGTGCTTTCTCAGAGGACAGCACATCGGGACTCGTCTGCGTTTGGATGCACAAGCTTCTGGGAGTCTTTTGTCTGCCGTTTTCAACTGCAAAAAGAATTAATAATAGGGGGTAAACCCTATGATTTCGATTTTTATAATAATCACCGTACGCATTCATATACAACTAGAGAAGCCACAGAAATGTGTTTATGTTTACATAAGGAAAGCATATGAATGAGAACTGGAAGTAATCAGATATCTGGAAGTTTGGAATTCAGGAACACAGACAACAGCTTTACTTCTGACCTTAAAAGATTTCTACATGGCAGAGAATTATCTCCACAAAACAAATAAGTTTAGCAATCCAGAAATAGGAAAACTGCATACAGAATGATGTTGGTTTCACAGCTTCTAATTTTCTAGGTAAATTGGAACAGAAACCGAACTGTGGCAATTCCTCTAACTCTATATTCTGGTCACATATGCTGAGAGAAGAAAACCACAAATTATTGGACTTTACATGCCTTTCCCTCCTCCCACACAGGTTTTACCAACTTCCCATCCTTTCCCTGCCGATGGCTTGGTCATTACAAAGATTTATGCAGCAGACAAGACATTCCCTAAATCTACTAAATCATCATGTACAAAAAACCTACTCACATGTTGTCCCTCATCTTGAAGTTCATTGTCAAGAGCCCTACACTCTTGACCACACTGTTCCGTTTCCTACCGAGCACAAGCTTTGCTGGTTTTTCCCTTGCAAGTGGTAATAATGACTCAAACATTTTTTAAAAGCACATGCTAATGCTCACAGCCATTGGAGGCACCGTGCCAAGTTAATTAGTCACTTGAATTGCTCTGTTTTAAATGAGAAACTGTTCCATTTTGGAGCCATTCCGAGTGTCTCAGTCCCTTTAAGTACCAAACAGAATCAGGAAAACAGGAAGCAAGCTGCTTAACTTCTTGAAATAAGCAAGCCAAATAATCAAAACAAATTGCCATCTGAAAAATAAAAAGCTACCAGAAACTAAAAGAGAACCCCACCTTTCCCTGTGGGCGTTCCCTATGGCAGCCCAGTCTGTGGCAATGAACAGACCTAAGACAGTCTTATCGACAGTACTTACTTTCTCCAGTTTTTGAGGGGAAGGAAAACCACAGTGCTTTCTTGAAGGAAAACAAACAAAGAAACCTCAGTTTTCATGTTCAAAGAACCAATGGCAAAATATGCTCAATATACTTTTTAAGTTAAAAACAGAAAAAAGGGCTCTCATTTTCTATGGTTGCTTTCCATGGTTAACTTATGTTGGTATTAATGCTTGATAATCCACCGTTCTGAAAAGATTAAAATATCTACGTTTTAAAATTACTCAAAAGAGGGGGAAGTGTTTATTTATTATTCTTTATTAGCAATCATTAATAGTTGTGTGTCAATAATTGCCAATTCCCCAGCAGATGGAGAAAGTAACTAGCAGTCATAATACTAAAGTAGTAATCAGAGCGGCTGACTTTTCCGGATACATCAGTGCGACACTCTGTGCTGTTCCCTAGCTTGTTGCTGAGGATTCAGGCGGCTTAGGTCCTCGAGGGAGACTGGCACCTGTGCACTTCCTTTATTATATCTTAGTTGCTTTAGCTTTAGGCAACAAAATGGCATTTGTGCTTATAAAAGTCCCATTTCTGTATTTTGAAACTGTTAACTATGTCAGGGCATGTATATATTCTTTGAACATTTAGATACTTTTCTAGGGCCCCAAACTGTATTAAGAATGTTACTAAGATCACTCTAGAATGAGCTTGAGTCATTTTTTCTAAGGTATACTCTGGAAAACATCAACTGTCCAAGTGTGACTGCGTTTCAGTCATACAAGTGTCCTGTCCCCTAGTGGCGTTTCCATTTGTGTTTTGCCTGGGGGCTGGTTCAACTTCAGACACAGTTAAGGGTCAGGGTGTCAACCCCAGCTACCCAGAGAAATGGGGGGGGGAAGGGACTGCTTCAGCAAAACCGAAGCTGTCCACATACCAGCCTCGTTTTCTTGCAGGCTTTCTGTGAGGCCTGAGGTTGGAATTTCAGGAGAGGAGGAAGCCCACTTCTCAGTGTCAGCCCCCAGGTGTCCAGCCATGGAAACCAAAACATCATGCCTAGAACACAAATACTGCTCTGCCTCAGGCAGTGGTAAAAATCATCAGGTCTGTATGTCGTGATGCAGTTTTAAATGCTACCCGAGAATCTCGCCCAAACATTTAAAACTGTTCTGGCCATGTCTCTCTGCCTAATTTCATTGACTCAAATTGATGTTTGAAAACATAAAAGCTTTGTGAGAAGCCTTCTCTAACACACCCTGGCACAAACTATTGAATTCATAGCTGGGAAGCCAGAATTTATCCTAGTATTAATACTGCATGGGAGCAATGACATGTGTAGAGGGGTTTTCATCGCACATGTTTACAAAGAAGAGATCAAAGAAACAACCTGAATGTCTATGAGTGGAGGACTGGATAAATGAACTACAGTACATGTATATACTGGAACCAGAGCTGTAATGTAGCACTAAGAAGCTCTCCGTGGTAAATGAAAACACACACACACACACACACACACACTAAAGGGCAATATAGATAATATGCCTCACTGCATAAAAACGGGAATATAAGACCATATATTCTTTTTTTGCTTATAAATGCATAACAAAATTATTATATAATACATATAAAAGTACTAACAATGTTTAATTTCCCAGAGAAGGGAACAGGAACCAGATAGATACAAGGTATTCTAATGCATTTTTTTAAAGATTTTATTTATTTATTTTTAGACAGAGGGGAAGGAAGGGAGAGAGGGAGAGAAACATCAATGTGTGGTTGCCTCTCATATGCCTCCTACTGGGGACCTGGCCCATGACCCTGGCATGTGCCCTGACTAGGAATTGAATCGGCAACACTTTGGTTCGCAGGCCAGCACTCAATCCACTGAGCCATAGCAGCCAAGGCACATTTTTTATACTTTTTAAGCATGGGGTAAATATTACCCATTCAAAATGAAAAAGTAATAGTATTTTTTAAAGGTTGTTAAAATGAATTCTGAGCATTTAAAAATCTTTAACACTTAGCCGTGGAGAAAACATAGTCAATCCATGTTTTTTCCTTGGGAACCTAGACAGGAATCCAAACAACACAGATTTTGTTGCATGTGAAAACACAGACTAGATTTACCCTCAAGGAGAAAAGAAAACACTTGCATTATTCTTCTCAGAGCACATGTCTTCAAATTTTAACAAAAGAGCCAATAAGCTAACAGACTGTGCTCTGCCTAGAGCCGAACAAGCCAGTTGTGACCTCGATCTTCCACTCCATATACTGCGCTCCCTATGGACAAAACTGGACCACGTGGTGGCAGATAACCCAGTTTGAGCGGCCTTCCCACCCTCCTCTCGCCTGGCTCAACGGAAGATCAGAGATGATGCAAAAATCTCCGGCGACACGCAAAGCCCCAGCGCTCAGAAACAGGGTATTCTGTAATACTAACACACAGCAGTTTCCCTGAAACCCCACAGGACTTGTTATTTATAGGACACGAGCATAACGTGGACCACACTTTGCCCTTACATTCCATTTATTAACATATCACCCCTTGAATAACGCAGCTGTATTTAAAAGCATAAAGTGCTGTGTTTATTGCACCTAGTAACAGGCTATGTTCTGATTTCAAAGAATCGATTTAATCAGAAACCTTTAAATTAAATGGTAACTTCTACGTAGGTTCAGGTGTCACTCGACAAGATAATCCCCACCATCGTGCCTGACTCGACCTCCCCAGGATTCATCCTAGTGGAATGGAAAATCAGGAAAACAAAAGTGCTAAATCAAAGACATGTGCTTCTGTGGAAAACGGGGGGGTAACACTGTTTGCTCTCTCTGTTCTTTCTACTCAGAAAGTGAAATTTCATGAAATTTACAACTAATCTAATGAACTTCTTTATCATCTTGACATAGTAGATAATGAGAAATGGACCAGTTTTTCAGGCTCAAGCTACTCGGGCATATGGATCTCCACCTCAAGGCTCAACATCATTTTCGAGACACATGGACTAACCGTCATCACATTCTAGCTGCTGAGGACACATCCCTCCTAAGGCCAAACAAGCAATTTACGGAACTCTCCAAGATTTCTCAATATGAAAATCGAGTTAGAGACAAGACCTATTAGGAGAGTGCCTCGGCTTGCATGAAACCCAGAACTAAACATGGCATGTAGTAACGATGTTGCCTCGCTTTTTGTATACTCACTGGCCTACTCATTTACTCACCAAATGCCCTGGTGTGCTGGGGGACAGGGGAGGCATGTAGAAGAGGTTGGTGGTGTACAGGGATGCAGGAAGACACCATGGTTCCCTGTTGAACTATTTTCCCTAGTGCTAGTCTCTTCCTGTTCCACCCACCTGTCTGAATGTAGGTGAGACATTAGGTGGTCTGGGCTTTCTATACTGGATACTGTATTGAAAACTGATGTGGGTTAATAAAACATAGATGATGAACTAAGGGGCTGGTGAGGGTTCTCTAAATTTCTACCTGTACACTAAACAGATAACTGGTCCCCTTGTTTCTGCCTTAATCTGAACCTATAGGTCTCAAAGCCTTTATAGAAACACCTATCAGGTGGTGGTTCTTCAGTGGTGGTCTTCAGTCAGTGGTTCTTCAGCCTTTGGTGATGGGTGTTTACCCTGGGATAGTCCACAAAAACACAGCATTGAAATGCAAACTACGGGGAAATCTGTGTTCTAATAAGAGGGAGTATTCAGTTAGGAAGTGATTACCCAAGTGACTACTGTTCGTCCAGTAAGTGTCCACTGAAGTCTTCCCTAACAAACTTGCCCCTGCTTTGAAGGAACTTCTCTGGAGCAGAGATAGAAAAATGCCATCAACAATGGCAAGAGGACTTGGTGATTAGATAACAGAATTATGTGTACAGTGTGGTGAGACTTCGGATGGAGAAACACCTAGACCTGGGTTGTCAAGAAAGGATTCTACATACATGGGTGCACACTTGCACCCTTGGCAGACAGAGAAGCTGAAAAGGCTGGCAAATGCAAAGGCACAGAGAGGTACAGAGAAGGGGCCAGAGTGGACAGCAAAGCCGGCTCTCCTGAACTTACAGCAAGATGAACTGGCTGGAAGCTCACATGGGGGCGAGAATGTGCATGCCATTCAAGGTTTTACTTGTTGGAGGCACAGAATAATGGTGCACAGGAGCCTGGAGACACCGTGGGAGGAGGTCTGCAGGGGTAAGGTCAGGACGGCAGCCCAGCCAGAGAAACTCCTGGGTCAGGGGCAGTAAGAGCAGGCAGGAAAACAAAACATGACTGTATTTATAACATGAGGCAGAATGAGAGGATTAGTGACCAGCTGGATCAAGGGGACCTGGGTGAGTCACGAGTTCCCAGCAAGGAAATCACACCAAGAAGTAGATCAGCATGTGAGAAGGTGAGGGCAGAGAGAGGGGAAGGTGTGGGATGTGGTGAGGAAGGCGTTATAACATGCTCTCATGCTGCCCTCTGTTCAACGAGAATCTATGCCAGGCTCACCTGCTCCACCGCACTTGCCAAATTTAATCGTCTGCCACGTCAGCTCTTGATTTCCCGTTGTCCTGAATACTGTCCCTAACACACACTGTTAACACACAGTTTCTAGCCTCATCTATGAACAGTGAACCCACAGTGACCTGTATAATCCCACCAAGAAATTAAAAATATATATATTCATGTCATCAATTATTAGTTTAAATTTGTATAAACCTTAACAATGCAGGAAGGGAAGAGGATAACCACCACAAATACACTACTAATAAACATTAACCTTTTGTTAACACATCTTAAGTACATAAACACCATATCTAAAGTTGAGAACCTTCTTTCTCAATGTTAGTATTGTTTTATAACTGACAATTCATCGAAGAAATCAAAATCAAACATCAATCTCTATGTCCAAACAACAAAATGACTTGAAAGCATTTAACTGACAATTACAAGATAGGTAATCATTACCCAAAAAGCTTCCATATTGTAAAAGAGAAAAAACAACAAGGTCTATTGTGAGATTCAACCTGCTAAATGAGGCAGTCCCCTTATTTCTAAGCAGCTCAAATCAGCTATGAATAAGGCCCTACCCCTTCTCGTACCTGTGTGCACTACAGAGACCGGAGAAGTCAAACACTCAATGTCCCAGACTCCCTTGTGGGCAGAGACAGCCATGTGACTGAGGCTTAGCCAATGAGATGTAAGCTTTACTGGTTTGGCACCGCCCCTTCCCTACTTCTCTTTCTTCCCTGCCTGGAGCAGCCATTGTGAGATCATGAGGCCACAGTCAGGAGGAAGGTGCTGGGAGAGCAGCCTTGATGGTGGTCCTGCCACCACTGAGCCGTGCACACCGTGGGTGCTGCCTTTTTAGCGAGGCAAACAGGCTCCTTTCCAGCAGTCTTGACAAACTGCAGCTAAAAGCAGTTCTACTGGACGGTCTCAAAAATGAATACCAAAAGTAAGAATATAACTGGATGACTCTCGTTCTAATTAAACAAATCTAGTTACGCTCGGCCTCACTGTTACAGTCTCTGAATATCTAGTCAAAATAATTCTCTCCAGTACAGCTTTAAGAAAATGAAAATATTTTGTTCTGTTAATAATAGTTCTCCTGTCCTCCTTCAACAGACGGTGGAAGTTAGCACCTGCTTGAGTGTGATTGGTAGGGTAATAATATGGGTGTAATAATCAATAGTTTTAATTTGAACATTTTCCCTAAAACATCATGCAGTGTGCTTGAGTGTCATATTGTTATGTTGCAGAACCACACCCTTAACGATTTTGTACTAAAACAAGGGCATGATTTGTGCCGGACCCTGTGGATGTATCTACATCCCTCCATTTACTTTAATAATTGCTTTACTGTCGCTAGCTCAGCAAAAAGAACTCTAACTTTCGGTGCAATTGCCTTCACTTGAATCAAAGACAGCATTCATCCTTGAAGATTCAAAGTGGCACTTTTCAGAACAATTCATAGAGCTATCTCCAGTTTCATAGAAAAACTGAACTCTAGTAAAACTGGGTGCAAAAGATATTTCTACTTAGAAGGTTCTTTTTCCTTCATTATCTCTATCTAAAATGGGAACAAATTTGTTGAGGCAAAATTCTGAAGCAGACTGGGCCGAACACTTTGGCAAGTCGGAGCCATTGCTCCTGAACCTGGCAGAAGATGGCAGCGTCTCCCTGACGTTGAGATCGTTGTCCATCCCGCCATGTCATCCAGAGCTCTGACAAACCCACTCTTTTTCTTTTCTCACCCCTGTTTACACAGAAGGTTACCCCTTGGATCCAACAGCACACTCTGTCAACAGGCACCATGCAGTAATAACAAACCAGCACTCCCGGTGCTCAGTGTCCAGTGTCCAGTGTCCAGGGAAAGAGCCCATTCTGTCCTAGGTCCCCAGAGCCACCATCCTTACTGCTAGTGCCTGTCTCCCCACAGTCGGGGTCCAGACATACTAAAACTCCTGTCTTTCCTTGAAGGGGAAAACATAGCATCATGAAGAGAAATCAATGCACCGGGAGTATTGACTGAGTGTGAAAGAGAAGAAAAGAATTAGTTGAGATCATATGTGTTTTCGGGGGTAAGATATCCTGTGGTTTTTAAACCAAAAGCCAGAAGATTCATAGCATCCCAGGTTCCGGGGGCTGTAGAAACCATCTCATTGGGTTCCTGTTTGTTACAGCCCTGTCTGGTTGGCTGATCAAGGTCCCTCGCTTAATTACTAGCAGAACTAAGGCTATGACCCTGACTCTTGGAATCCAGGTCAAGACCATGGCCACCACAGAGGCAACACAACTTCCTTTTGTAAGAATACAAACATGAGCTATAGCTTGCAGCCACAAGGATAAGAGCAAAGGCAATGGGCTCATTGTCCATGCTGTTGGAAGATTCCTCAGACCTTAAAGTTATGTAATATGCATAAGCTCACAAAAGATTCTTACTGGGAGTAAGTAGAATTACATATTTAACATAATTTTAAAATACTCTCCATGCACAAAACTCTCTTTTCATCACTGCTATTCACTGGACCTTACAGAATTATAGCAAAATTTGCCCCAGGTGGTGTGGCTCAGTGCATTGAGTGCTGGCCTGTGAATGAATGGTCACCAGTTCGATTCCCAGTCTAGGGCACATGCTTGGGTTGCAGGCCAGGTCCCCAGTAGGGGGCGTGTGAGAAGCAACCACGTATTGATGTTTCTGTCTCTCTCTTTCTCCCTCCCCCTCTCTAAAAATAAATAAATAAAATCGTCATTAAAAAAAAAAGAATTATAGCAAAATTCATAGCCAGGAAAATCTCTAAGCCAGAAATTCTAAACAGAGGTCCCAGGTTTTAGTTCCATCTCTGCCACAGACTCTGCATCCTTGGACACACTAGTTCACTTCTCTGGGCTGCAGACTTCTTGGTATAAAATAACATAAACCAGATCCCCTGTGAGTGCACGTTAGCTCTAAAAAACATGGCTGCACTCAAATGAATGTTTCAAAATATTTTTTATATAAGCTCAGAAAATGAAATGCAGCGAAAATATCCCTATCAGTCAAACTCTGGTAATAAAAGACTTGTCTCTTCTACTTAAGC
Organism: Tonatia bakeri; assembly: GCA_004024845.1. Taxonomy (NCBI): domain Eukaryota; kingdom Metazoa; phylum Chordata; class Mammalia; order Chiroptera; family Phyllostomidae; genus Tonatia; species Tonatia bakeri. The sequence continues at coordinate 583,451 of PVIA01000148.1, read as the reverse complement.
TGTCCTGGAAAGCTATCTGCTTCACAAAAAACACTACGATCTAAAATGTTCACTAATAGAAGACAGTTAGACAAATCATGGCTCGCCCGACAATGGGATGTTACATGACCATTAAAAAGAATGAGATGAACACGTGTTAATGTGAAAATCTGAGCTATAGTCACTCTAAAAAGCAAGCAATGGAGGGGTATATATAGCATGCTTCCATTTCCGTATCACGAAAAAGGGATATAAAAGATTGACACAGGCTTCCATGTGATCAGACATGACCAGGGAGCTACAACGCACCCCTGAGAATGGCTGTCTCTTGGGGCGGGCGGGGGCTTGGGGGAAAGGGACTCATTTGGAATTATACAACCTTCTGTCCTGTTTTCCTTTTAACTTGGAGAATGCATTATTTTTTTCCAAGTTAACATTAAAAGCTTTTGGCGCTATTTTAGATCACACACATCATTACCAATGCAGGCACCCTTCTATTTTGTTTTTTTTTTTCACCCTATTGTTTTCTAAGGTTGAAAAAACGGCAGTGACATTTAGTCTGGGAGAAACAGCCACTGTTTACCTCCTGACTTACCTCACTTAACCTGCGGTGGTCCGCACAGACGGACCTCGGGGGAAAGGCTGGCTGACCCAAGGGACAGGTCAATGGGAGTTATGAAACATGAGGAAGAGAGGCTGGGAAAAATGAGAATCATCCCACAGAGGAGGAAGACTCCTCTGGGAAACCACGAGCAGTCGGCTGAAAAAAAATCTCTAGGGACAGGGATGAAAAACAAGACACATGAGGGCTAACATGCATATGAACCAGGACAAAAATCTTCCATTTCCACACCCAAGCAATCCTGCTACAGTCAACACTAACTAGCCAAAAATCAAACAGAACAGCACCTTAGTTTTCAGAGCATAAAATCAACTTAATTTACCAGAGTTGCAATTATCATCTACAACAAGAGACAGCAATGTGAGGCAACAGACTCCTCTCGAAGTGACACGCAGGTTTACATTTGCCTAAAATACACACTGCATTTATTTCTATCTTGGGCACAGAAAATAAAAAGCAGATACAAGCAGAAACATCAGAGGCGGTCTTTGGTAATTGCAAGCATTTTCACTATGAGGCTGGGAAAACTTGATTTGTGGTTCACTTATTACCTCTCCACAACTCCCCAGGTGTTTTATTTCAGAAATGTTTAGAATGTGGAATCTTTTAGTCTATTAAACTAACAACATAGTCTCAGTGAGAAATTACATAACAAAAAACAAAAGGGAAGCCCTCTCATTTCACCTCGTCCTTTAAGGGAAAGAAAAATATTCTTCTTAATGTACCTACATCCTATTTCCAAAACCCTGAGAAGTACAATGTAATTTAACAAGTGTTGATTCTCACAGACTTGGGTGGTGTCAGAGGAAAAGGCTAGAGAGAGCCAGGCAACAATTCTGCTTTCCATAAACAAACCAGCACACATCTGCTCGCAAACAGTAAAAGTACCATATACTCACGTGTTGAAACAACAGAAACTGCTTATTTTTTTTAACAATTAAACCCACATCTCTAATAGAGAGAGCTTTCTTTCCACACTTATCTACTTAGCAGATTCCTGAGAACATCTGTAAGTTAATCAAGACGTCCCCCCCTCCCCGCGGGCAACACTAAACAGACACCCACGCCAGAGCCAGACAGACCTGTATGGAAGATAACAGTGCTTTTCCTGAACCCTGAAGGAAGGCGGAGGTTTCGAAGTAATCCTTTAGCAGTCAGACGTACGTGAATGGTGGACAAGGAGAATTTGGGAGACAACAACATGTCTTCAGAGCAGGTGGGAAGATTTCACGGAAGAAACAGCTTCCATGGAGTATCACATACTGACTTTAAACTCAGCACTCGGCCAGGCCAAGAAATACAGCGGGAGAAAACATGCCTGCATAGCAAATGTCAACCCAGTGCACACACACAAAAGGGGAAAAAAAAAAAAAACACCAGAGCTATCCAAGTGTTTCTGGCTTCCCTTCTCCCTCCCAGATGTTGCCAAAACAGTGTTCTTCCTCTGAATAAAATCTCCTCGCAGTGGATCCAGCAGTGCGCAGCCTGTGAATTACATCACGCTGTACATGCTAATGGGCTTGTTATGGTTCTCATCAGAGATGGGAAGAGGGGAGGAGGAAGTGGGTGGTCCTAGGGGTTTTATATAACAACCAATAATGTCACAGGTTCTGTAACAACTTGGAAGATTGTTAAGGGAAATTAACTACTTAACAATGCCTCACATTTATTTAGAATTTAGAAAGAAATTAAAATTTCATTAAAGGAATCTGCCTTCTGGTTTTTAAAAATTTAAATGACATTCACACTAATAAATCTGGGAACTCTTCAGATTATTTATATGGAAATCTATCCACAAACCTGATACCCTGGATAAAATTTTTAAACATGGCTTCAAGCAACAAATGTTCCAAATTGTAATTTTTAATAAAATGTTTATTACAGTAATGACAGATCAATAAAAAGGTTAAAGTTCAACTTTCACACTGATGTCCTGAGGACCCTACTTATAACCAACAATTAAAGGTTAATGCAATTTCTGTAGCAGGTATAAGATAAGAGTTTCAGAGGAACAGAAATCAGTCAATCTGATAGGCAGTATCCTAAGCATTACACTTGGTGCTTGACAGCTGCATCTGTAGAAAATGAGGGAACCTCTCACAATGACACACTGAGACTAGAAATGCCGGGAGGGGCAGAGTTATGTGTGATTTTCACTGGGACCCATTAAATGTTTATTGGAGTAGAGTGGTGTATGAAAGTACATTAAAATGTGATGGCAAAAGACAAAGGAAGCTGAAAGATAAAAGTATGGATGGAAGAAAATTTCACCGGCAATATGCTCCTTAAAAGTAAAGCAAACATTACTGCAAACATTGTTAAACCTGGAACACCCCAAACTCCTAAAATCTGTTTTAAGAAAGTACACGAAAACAATGTGTTGAAAATGATCTAGGCTTGTTCCCAAGATTTCCTTAAAAAAAAAAAAAATAAGGCTCAGTAACAGAAATCGAGGTAGAAATTGTTAACTATGAATAATCCCATTAGCTGCTATTGAATGTGCAGGAAGCACACTCGCTGTTTTAGAAATTCTACAGAGCACTTTGGGGGTGACAGGGGAGTCAACAGGCAGGAAAGGAAATTCAGAATAGTTCCTTCTCCTTCTTCACCACGCCCCACCCGGCCCCCACCCTTTTCAGAGGCTATCAGCAACGGAGACAAGCCCCAGGACTCAGTCAGGGGTTAGCTGCAGGGCAGCTACACCTGGTTGAGACCCAGTCGTGGGTCTTGGAAGTGCACTGTACCCATGGCAACGAAAACACAAATAGCCATGGAATTCAAGTCCAAAAAAGCCACATTTAGGTGTGGCCTTTACATTTTACCACCATTTATTATTACTAAAAACAACAACCTTTTTACCAGGTTCCCCATATTAATACAGGGTGGGGCAAATGAGGTTTACAATTGTGAGGACTCGAAACACAGTTTATTCTTATATTCTATGAATTCCTTATTGTATTATTTTCTATACGAACTGTAAACCTATTTTTGCCCCCCCTCCACGCCATAACCACCTGTCCTCCAACCCCCCAAGAAACTTGTAAAAACCAAGATGCCAATCAGCATTAAATTGAATGGTAACTAAAAGTTAAATATTAATATATCAAAAATAGACATGACACCACCCCATACAGGATCTATTTTTGTTGTTGTTTTGAATTGTTAAGTAATAGTAAATTCTAAATTACCCTGGTTAAAAAGGAAATCCTTTAGTCTAAACTACTCAAATTGAGAAATTAGCAACATGTCACCCATTCATTTTGTCCATTAAAATTTTTACTTGCACCACACTAGGATATACCACATATATTAATAGTAACATTACTAATCACCTTTTTAACAGCAGAGCAAGGAATCACAAGAATAAAGAGAAGGGGGCTTCTGGTAAAGATGGCAGACAGGGAAATACAGCACTCAGAACAACCTCTCGTGACACATCAAAATTACAACCAAACGACAGAACCACCATCACTCAGAACTGCCTGATATCTAGCTGAACAGGAGTCCTATAACTAAGGCTATAAAGAAGAAACCACACTGAGACTGGTAGGAAGGGTGGAGAGAGGGAATGGGCTGGTCCCACACCCACGTGTGGTGGATAAAAATTGGAAGGGATATCACGGCTGCAGCAGTCCCCCAACTAGAAGTGAGGGGTCCCAGCCCCACACCAGGCTCCCCAGCTCAGGGTTCCAGTGCCAGGAAGAGAAGTCCCCATAACTTCTGGCTGTGAAAACCATCAGGGATAGAGGCTGAGTGAGACGGAGGGCTGCTGAAATCCCAGGTGTTCCTCTTAAAGGGCCCACACACATACTTAGACTTACTCAGACTCATTCCCTCTGAGCTCCAGCGCTGAGGCAGCCACTTAAAAGGCACCAGGGACAAACAGGGAGGAACTGAAGTGTCTGGCGTCAAGGTGAGGGCTGGAGGGCAGCTTTCTCCCAAACAGAAGTGTAGGCAGAAGCCATTGTTCGGGTGCTAAGCCAAATCCCCACTGAGCCAAACTCCCACAGAGCAGGCAGGCACCATATCTGAGTTTCCAACAACCTGACCATCTCTGTTAGCTCCACCCTGGTCATTCCCTGAGACCCTGCCCCACCCAACTTGCAGGCTCACTGAAGCTATTTTCAGTGACTTTTCCATATAAAAACATCCTGTCTTAGCTCATACAATGGACTTTCCTAAAATCTCACAAACAAGCAGAAGCTGGCTTTGGCATGACCCCTACCTCTTGCTAAGTAGCCTCAGGGCTGACACTAGGAGCCGCTGGCCTCAGTTTGCAGTTTGGCCTCTCCCAGACACCTTCAATTCCTTCTGCAGATCATTTTTTTAGCTCATTCCAGGTGGCCATGGGCAAAGCACAGGCGGTAGCTGACCTTAGCCTGTACCTCATGGGAGCAGAGCCAGCACACCTGATGGATAATCGCTTTAAACCTTGCTAGCACACCACCCAACTACCTCCACAAGTAATACCCTCAAGGGATGGACTCAGCGAGCACCAGAGTCCTGCTGAAGCTAGTCCTGCTCTGTTTGGTTGGCCCCTGCACAGCAGATCCTCCACTGTGGTCCTTGTAACTGACTGGCCTAGAGGTAGATCCCTCCCATTGACATGCCAACAGCAATCAAGGCTCAACTGAACAGGAGGAGGAGGGTGCATACAGCCTATGCTGGAGTACTCGGTTTGGGTGACTAGGGATACTGTGCCACTGGGTCTTAAAGGACACCACCTACATTAGGTCACTCTACCAAAACTGGGAGGTGTAGCAGCTCTACCTAATATATAGAAACAAATACAGAGAAGTTGCCAAAAAAAGGACACAAACATGTCTGAAATGAAAGAACAGAACAAAACTCCAGAAAAAGAACTAAACAAAATGGAGGCAAACAATCTATCAGATGCAGAGTTCGAAACACTAATTATAAGGATGCTCAATGAACTTAGGGTAAGAGTAGAGAAACTCAGTGAGCACTTCAATAAAGAGACAAGGAACATATAAATGGAGACAGAAAACAACCAGTCAGAAATGAAGGATACACTAACTGAGGAACAGTTTTCAGGGAATCAACAGAAGAATAGATAAATCTGAGAATCAGATCAGTGATCTGGAAGATAAATAAGGAAGCATAAAACAACTAATCAGAATGGTAAAAAGGAAAAAAAATTTAAAAAAATGAAATTACTATAAGGAGCCTCTACGAAATCTTCAAATGTACCAACAATTGCATCAAGGGGGTGTTGGAAGAAGAGGAGAAAGAGCAAGGAATTGAAAATCTATTTGAGAAAATAATTATGGAAAAGTTCTATAACCTGGTGAAGGAAATAGACATAGAAGTCCAGAAAGCACAAAGAGTTCCAAACAAGATGAACCCAAAGAGGCCCACATCAAGAAACATCAAAATCAAAATGACAAAAGTAACAGGCAAAGAGAGAACCTTAAAAGCAGCAATAGAAAAGCTGTTAGTTACCTACAAAGGAGTTCCCATAAGACTGTTAGCTGACTTCTCAACAGAAACTTTGCAGGCCAGAATGGACTGGCAAGAATTACTCAGAGTAATGAAAAGCAAAGAAGTACAACCAAGATTACTCTACCCAGCAAAGCTATCATTTAGAATCAAAGGAAAGGTAAAGAGCCTCTCAGACAAGACAAAGCTGGAGTTCATCACCACCAAACCAGTATTACAAGAAGTGTTAATGAGTCTTCTTTAAGAAGAAGAAGGAATGATCAAAAATATAAATAATAAATGGAGAGTGTGGGCTGCAAACAAGGCATCGCAGGTTCGATTCCCAGTCAGGGCACATGCCTGGGTTGCAGGCCATGGCCCCTGGCAACCGCACATTGATGTTTCTCTCTCTCTTTCTCCCCCCCTTCCCTCTCTAAAAGTAAATAAATAAAGTCTTAAAAAAAAGTCTTTAAAAAATAAATAATAAATGGTAATAAATACATACCTATAAATAATTATTTGAAAATGCAAATGCATTAAATGCTCCAATCAAAAGATATTTGATGGCTGAATGGATAACAAAGACAATCTAAAGACACACAGATTGAAGGGATGGAAAAGTTCATTTCATAAAAATTGAAACAAACAACAAAGAAAAGCTAGGGTAGCAATACTTATACCAGACAAAACAGACTTTAAAACTAAAGCTATAATAAGAGACAAAGAAGGACCTAGCAATTCCACTTCTGGGTATATCTGAAGAAATCCAAAACACTAAATTGAAAAGACATGCATCTGTATGTTCAGTACAGCATTATTTATAAAAGCCAAGATATGGAAGCATGTCCATATCTCGTCCATCCATAGAAAAGTAGGTAAAGAAGAACTAGTGCACACATAAATGGAATATGACTCAGCCACAAAAAAGAATGAAATCTTTCTATCTGTAACAACATGGATGGACCTAGAGGGTATTGTGCTGAGTGAAATAAGCCAGACAGAGAAAAACAAATAGTAAAAGATGTCACTTATACGTTGCATCTAAAAAAGAAATAATCAAGCAGAATACAAACAGATTTATAGATATGAAGAATGTTTTTACAGTTGCCAGATGGATGGGGTGGTGGGGAGGATGGTGAAAAAGGTGGAGGGATTAAGAAGTACAAATCAGTAGTCACAGAACAGTCATGGGGATGTAAAGTACAGCACAGGGAATAGAGTAAATAATATTATAGTAACTATAAAAGAAGCAGTGCCAGTGAAAAGGAAGAGTTAAAAGTCAGAAGGAATAGTTCTTATTTTTACAGCAAAGTACATGCACTGTACAAGTCAGGTATACTAGACAAAAACTAAGAACAGCTCGAACTAGGTTTCCATTCTTTCCCAGTCATAGTCTGCCCCCTGGTGGCGCCTTACCACAAGTGAGCCAAAGCAAAGGGGCAGCCTTGACCATCTATTAACCAACAGCCAACTCCTAATGTAAGACAATCTACTATGTGCCAGGCACTCACCTAAACGCTATATATATTCACTCATTTAAATGGTGAAATACGCAGATACAGTAGAGAACAACAATTTGTAAATATATATCTACTGGGAAACTGGGGAAGTATAGATCTTTCAATTGGCTTAAAAATATTCTTTGATTACTTACTAATCAACTGTTATCACTTGTGCCCTATCTGTAGTTTCTGGAAATTATACTAAATATAAAATTACTTAAAGAAAGTATCCACCTTTGTTATTATACAAAGTCTTAATATGATTTAAGAGAACATAATAAGGATCACCAAGGAAAAATCTAAGGACCTTTTGGTATCTAAGATACAACAATACAATTATAGCTATAAGAATTGGGAATAAGATAAGTTTTATGAAGTTCAGCAAAGCTTGTCTTAGGATGTCAAGTGGAAAAACAAAACCACAATTTAAAATTGTACATGTAGTAGGACCCCAACTTTAAACAAAAAGAATAAAGAATACTGAAGCAAGCCTGCCAAAATGTCAACAGTGCTCTGGAAGTTGGGGTGGGCATGATTTTTACCTCCTCTGCTGTATGTTTCTGTACTTCCCCATTACCTTTAACAAACACGACAGGCAGAAAAATAAACTTTTAAAAAAGCTTACGTGACAGCCTGTGAAATAAACTGAGCTTCTATTGATGACACAAATAAGGAAAAACAATGCAAAAGTTGTGTAAGTCTTTAGGAAGGCTTAAAAAACATTAGAAGATGCGGTAGGGATGATGTAAGTATTGGAAGGCCAATGTGCCGTGATATCACAGCATATTCAAAGGAGAATCGCAGATCCCACTGCAGTCCGAGTACAGCTTGTGTGTGTGGTGGGGTGGGGGCAGGTTTAGTCAGGGACTTGGCTGTAGAAAGCAATGATGTTATGATTCTAGACATGGTTCTGCATGTGCTGTGCAGGGCTGCTGAGATGCTAGGAAGTGCACACAAACACGGTCTGATGTGCTCGTCGTTAATGGCCATGGACAGTCTGGAGAAATCGATATTTAAACCAGAGATTCAAGCCTCTCTGCCCAGCACACCTTCTCCAGAACTCTAGCGCGAAGTATCGATTTTCACATTTATCGCCTTACTTCCCCCTAACGAACACTAATAGTCACATTTCCTTAATTTTTATGCCTCATAATCTTTATGATTTTATGTTCTAATCTCTATTCCAATTGTAGAAAGTTTAACTCAGGGTCCAGTTCTCCGCCCCCCCCCCCCAATAATGTCCTATTCCTTAGCAGGAGGAAGAATACCTATAACGTATATTATAAATAATGGCCCTGGCTGGCATGGCTCAGTGGACTGAGTATCAGCCTCTGAACCAGAGGGTCGCTGGTTCGATTCCCAGTCAGGGCACGTGCCTGGGTTTTGGGCCAAGCCCCCAGTAGCGGGTGCACAAGAGGCAACCACACACTGATGTTTCTCTCCCTCCCTTTCCCTCTCACTAAAAATAAATAAATAAAGTCTTTTAAAAAATAAAATAAAATAAATAAATGATAAAAAATTCTCATAAAACATGAGAAAAATTTCAGCCCCTATACATTTATAAGACTATAAGTTCTCCAAGATCAGTGACACGGTCTTTTATTTCTTTGGTCCCCAAAAATAAAAGCAATAAAGTTTTATCCATGTACAATATTTGTTTTTAAAAAAACACAAGTTCATTATAGAATTTTTAAATAAAAGTTACATTACATAGTGCTCTGTAACCTGTTTCTAAACTTAACATAAGCTTAATAAACTTACTAAATTAAAAACTTCATATATCTTTCATGGCATTAAATCACCCACTATATTATTTAATGGCTTCAAAAATGTTATTAAAATGTCAATGAGCATACTGTAAACATTTGTTGTTTATATCAGTCCCACTGTTTCCAATTTTCACCCCTTCTAAATAATTCTGAAAAGCAGTAAATAAATCAATTATTTTCCTAGAATCAATTCTGATCAATGGAAATTCCTGGATAGAAAGCTTTTGTGGCCCCTCACCAAAGACCCTCAGAAAGGCTGTTGTAATTTGTACTCCATGTAGCAGTGTGCGTGAGGCGCCTGCCCCACATTCATTCACTAAAAACAGACAAGAACTGACAGCACATTATTTTAGTTAGCGTTTTGTACACTTTTTTCATGTTTCTTATTCCTCCATATTTCTTTTGTGTCTGTCCATTCCTTTTCCTGTTGTGGAATCGTCTATATCTTGCTGATTTGAAGAAGTCTTTAAATACGCACCAGTTGCACAGGTCGTCCCATTTAGTTGTTTGCTTGTTAACAGTGTGTGATTTTTTAGTTGAGATATAACAGACATATATCAGTTTCAAGTGTACAACATAGCGATCCGATATCTGCACGTGTTGTGAAGCGATCACCACAACCACAACCAGTCTGGCTCCAGTCAACACCCATTGCCACGTTTATCATGTCTTTGACGCAGGAGAAGTCTGAAACTTTTCCTCGTTATTCATCTTTTCTTTTATACAGTTGTTCCTGGAAAGGCCTTTTCTACCCAAGTCTATATTCTTAGCACTCTTATCATTCTCATTTTTGTGTGAAACTTCAATCTGGAATATACAGGATGGGGCAAAAGGCGGCTTACAGTTTTGATATGCAAAACACAGATTATACGTGTATTATTATTTATTAATGATTGCATTGTTTTCCACATGAAGAACTGTTAGCCTTTCTCCCACCCTGTATTTATATGTAGTTTGTGAAGTAGGCATCTAGCGCCTGCCAAAATGACAGCCTTTGTCCCAGCAAGAACTCACTAAATAATTCATACATTTCCCTGATTCAAAACACTAACTTTATTACATATTAGAACAGCATCAGCCTTTGAACTATGAGAGGGGAGCTATAATCATGAGCCGACACTGCAAGGTTGGTGCTCCCACTGGCGGATGCCCAGGCTGCCCCAGTCTGACCTCGCCAGAGCAGGTCTGCCACCTGCATCCATTTCCCGACTCTTGGGAAGAGGGACATGGAGAGCAACCCCGGCCTCCTGTGCTGTATTTAGTAAATGGATCTGGAAGGAGCAGTGCATTTTCCACTTTCCGGGGCAGACACCACGGCACCTGAGACTGATGATCTCGTGTAAAATAATCAGGGGGCTGGATACACACAACTCTGGGGCTTCGGTTTCCCAAATGGCTTTAATGTGTGGTAGAACCAGGGTAATAATAGTATGTGGCATGTGTGACATCTTTCCTTATAAACAGTTGACCAAGTTTTATTTAGAGTCCCTGTTGGCTAGAATCTTATAACATCATAATCTTTAAATAAATTAGAACAGCTAGACCCCATGAGGATGGTTCTTGACTTTTCAGAGGTTTCTCCTGCTTGCTTTCAGGATTTGAAATAATCCAACTTCCTCGAAAAGAGCTCCGAAAGTTCTAGAATCATGAGAACAATGGAGAGAACTACCATTATCACCATCCCTAACAGCAGAAGCAGCTCGCATGCACGAGCAATTCTATGAGGGCAGAATCACCTCCTCCAGGGGGAGTTAGTCCGCAAATATTCCTGTATTCCTGAGCGAGAAATTTGAGACCGGCGGAGGCTTAGGGACTAGCCCAAGGTCAGGACAAAAGTAGAATACGGCAAGGCCAAGGCCACTAAAGACCATTCTCTTTCTGCTTCTCTTCGTTGTTGTATGAGACAATAGAATTATCTTTGAAATAACTGATTTAAGGTTAAACTAAAACAGTGCTATAAAAATGTTCAATGATTACAAACAATTTAAAAAATAATACCCAGTGCGGACCAGACTCTGGTGACAGCAGCATTATGGTGTCAGTCACAGAGTATGTGGGCATGATGCATTTGGAGAACAATTTGGTTACCCAAGGGAAGTGACTACAGATAGGTTTGTTTTGATTTACCTATATTACTTTTAAGAGTCTATCAGAAGAAACTTCCCCAGACTTCAAAAGTGATCATTATAAAGATGCTCATCAGAGAATCATTTTTAAATATGATGCAGAAGTGCCTCGAATATTCCAGTAGTTAAAAGATGCTGTGTACAGTACATGCAAGTCATTAAAGTGATAACATGAATGACAAAACAGGATATAAAGTTATTTGAATTTTATTTAAATTGAAATTAAAAAAAAACTAAAGGGTGATTTCTAAAGCACTACATGCTAAACTTTTTAGAATTTAGCAAACTGCTATAATTAAAAATAAATGACTATGATAATCTTCACCACTTTTTGTTGCTTTGAATAAAAAAACCTATCTCAAAGCTGTAGGACAATTATTTAAACTTTAACATTCAAAGATGTCTGTATATGGAGGCAACGTCTCCTCTATCATCGGAAAGATGACCATTTGCAAGCAAAATATGAAGAAAGTCAAGGTGCCTTGTAGACATGGAATATACAGCAGGGAGAAGCCTTGGTGATCGGTCATTTCAATTCTACGGAATAGGAAACTACAGTTAAAGAGGTTACGTCGTCCACCCAAAGTCACTGGCTATTTGGACACCACTTCCCAGCATCAAAGCTGTCCCTCTAAAGCCAACACACTGTGGCTTTTCCTCCGCTGGCTCATCATACACAAGGTTAGTCTTAAGTAATGGAGATAAATAACCAAGCAGAAAACCTGGAAAAGTCAAGCTGATGATTTTGGGAAAATACATGTTCATACTGCAGTCTAGACTAAATTATAAAGTTGAGCCTTTAAAATACATCGTTTTTTCCACTTCCATTATTAGAACACTGATTACTAACTGCAGACAGGCATTCTTACACTCTGTCATACACCCCAGCTCTACTCCAAGGTTAAATGCTTGGCCAGACAAAACCATGCCATACATCATACCTTCTTTCCTCACTTAACAAGAAGTGAGTTTTCCATTCTGCTAACCTTACCTGTTCAAGGGTCAAGGATATTCTTTGGAAATAAGTCATAATGTCAGTACAGCAGTGTAACAAGGGAAAATGCCTGTGCTAATGGTTTTTCTCTATGGTAAAAATGAGACATACATTAGGGATTATTATTTACTACGCCTACTGAAAAAAAATATCCATTTTAATAGCTTACATGATCATCGACTTGAGACATAAAGACAGCCTTTTCAGGTTTCATATTTAATTCAGATGAAGACAGGCATGTCAGATGATAATCTCTGAAACTATGTGGCTGTTACAAATGGAAGACAGTGATTCCCACTCGGGTACAACCCCTGTGACACAAGCCGACAGCTTCAATGGCTGAATTTCCTGTTCTATCAAGTTGTCGGTGGAATCACGCAGTCCTAAGTCTCTGAAAGTCACCTCAGTATCCAAGTTGGACATTTCTTTTCAGTTATTGGTATATGTCTAGATTATGGGGTTTATCATCAATATAAAACACAGATTCATGTCATTCCAGCAAGGGGGCATTTGACACTTCAAAAATGTATTTGAGATCCTGGACAGACAAGAGCCTGCTGGCATGCTAAAGACTCTTTTTTCCAATATTTCTGCTTGTTTTCTCTTCAGTCCAGAAGAAAGGCAAAAGTGTTGACAAACCTTGAGTTACCGCAAGATCCTTTGCAGACACAGACACACACACACACACACACACACACACACACACACACGGTGCAGAGCAACAGCCACATGCGGCGGAGGGAGAGACTAACACCCTTCAGGAAAGATAGTAACACACATCAACAATTTCAAAAAGACTCCTACAGTTTATGTATGTTGTTCAGTTCAGCTTTCATCCCAGATGGAGTCTGGGAGATGCCACCATGCAATGCAACAAGCACACCCAGGCATCCCGAGCAGGCCCTCCCACCCCACCAGGTAGAGTGCAGTGGGAGAACACTCAGGCACACACTCCCTGGTGGCCTCAAGGATGAGCTCTGTGTCTGATCCACCTCTGCTCCAGCAAATTGCTGGCTGGCACTGCCGCCTCCGCTCTGCAGCGAAGGTACCCAAGCCCCAAAGCTAGAGCATAAAAGGGAGTCCTGCCTAAATAATAAAAACCATCATTTATGTTATCTGTAAACCTTCCCTCTTTCACTCATACAGGAATCCTTGGGGGCGGAGTGGAGGGGTGGTGGAATAAAATAAGAGAAGACTTTCCAGGCACTAAGAGAAATGCTAAAGAAAAGGCTTTGGGAGAAACTTTGCTAGTAACCAGCTTTGCTTGGGCTGTGGTGTAACTCTGAGTCCACTATGTTAATTAGGCAAAGGGGCTCCCACTGAAGTAGACCTACATTATTTGCAAGGGAGAATTTCAGGGTAAAGATAAGAGGGAAGACTTAGGTGAGCAAATGCTGTACTTTAGGTAGACTATGTCAATGAGTTCGGGAAAGAGCGTCTTTATTTGGCTCGTGATTTTGCTCCTCTTTTCTTCACTGGGACTCTAAGGACAATCTTAGCTTATCAAAAGACAGTGATAGCAGAATAAAGAACAAAGCGTTAAAACAAAATAGTAATTATCTGTAACTTGTTGGTTTTCTGTCAGAACCAAAATTTGAAACAATGGAAGAACTATCATGGCAAAATTTTAAGTAGCTGTCTTGCTTCTTATTTCTTCTTTTGCCCAATAACAACCGAAACCCTTAATATTGAAAATAAATAAATAGCTCTCAGTCGCATAAGACAACAGGGCAAGACCATGCTTATTTTGGCTCTTCCTAAATTGTGAATTTCCTCTTCACATTTATGGCTTCCTGCTGGATTAAAAAGGGAACAAAAATCTGCTATGGCATCCTTAAGAACTGTATTTGTCTTGGGGCAGGGAAGAAAGCAGAGGGAAAAGAAAGACCAAGGCTAGTTTGCATGCATTCTGAAAATGAGGATGCATTTTCACATAATATTTTGGCTGAATGTGTGTTGGGTCCACACTGGGGTCCTGTGAAATGGTGTCCCTCCGCTGTGCTCTGGGTATACGTGGACTTTGTGGCTGCCTTAGGGACGATAACACCCACTACTATCATTTATTGCGCCATTTGGGGTGGGGAAAATGCACATTTTTAAACCTCATAAATGTCAAAAGCATTAAGAGGAAAGGTCTGAAAGATAGTACCAGCATGTAAAGATGAAACATAGAAAACCATTTCAAATTTTATTGAGTGGTAGTTTTAAAAAAAGGAAGCAGCAGCAATGACCTAATTAAATTTTTTAAAATCAGTATTTCCTTTAAAAAATTTTAAAAGCACTTATAATTTTTCTGATTATATATTTCATACATGTACATTAAAATCATTGGAAATGTAAATGCCAACTGATAAATGTAGAGGAAATAATAAAATTAGAAAATCTTCATTTGGTAACTATTATAGAAATACTTGATTCAGACCAGGAAATGTCAGTGGATGCTAACATTAATGGATAATTCTAATGAGAAACACGATATTTACATGTCAAATATTGCTAAATATAGTAAAATATTATGCTACAAGGCAGATGTTAACTACAAAGGAAAAATAACTTCATAGTGGAGAAAACTGGCAAACACCTCCTTAACTAAATAATTATAGTTACAGTCACCAGGAATGGGCAAATGGAAATCATGTGACTCTTTTTTCCACGTGGTTTTTTTTTTTACATTCAATATTATTTTATGTTAGTTTCAGGTATACAGCACAGTAATTAGGTAATTATATAATTTACAAAGTGATCCCCCCAATAATTCAAGTACCCACCCAGTACCACACAATTACTTCAATATTATTGACTATATTCCCTATGTTGAACTTTATATCCCTGAGACTATTTTGTAACTGCCAATTTGTACTTCCCAATCCCTTCACAGTTTTCACCCAGCCCCGACCCCGTCCCCTCTGGCAACTATCCATCTATTTTCTGTATCTATGAGTCCATTTCTGTTTTGTTTGTCAGTTTATTTAGTTCTTTAGATTTCACATATAAGTGAAATTCATATGGTATTTATCTCCATCAGACTTATTTTACTTAGCATAACACCACATAGGTCCATCCATGCTGTCACAAATGCTAAGGTTTCATTTTTTATGGCCAAGTAATATTCCATTGTATATATGTACCACAGCTTTTTTTATCCACTTGTTTATTGATGGACCTTGGGTTGCTTCCATACTTTGGCTATTGTAAATAATACTGCAATAAACAAAGGGGCTTACATACCTTTTTGATAGTAGTTCCTAAAAACCCTTCCTCTCATTTTCCCCTTCCACTCCCCTCTGGTTACTGTCAAATTATTCTTAATTTCTATGTCTCTGGTTATATTTTGCTTGCTTTTTTCTTTTGTTGATTATGTTCCAATTAAAGGTGAGATCATATGGTATTTGTCTCTCACTGCCTGGCTTATTTCACTTAGTATAATGCTCTCCAGTTCCATCCATGCTGTCGCAAAGGGTAGGAGCTCCTTCTTTCTCTCTGCTGCATAGTATTCCATTGTGTAAATGTACTATAGTTTTTTGAGCCACTTGTTTACTGATGGGCACCTAGGTTGCTTCCAGCACTTGGCTATTGTACACTGTGCTGCTACGAACACTGGGGTGCATAGGTTCTTTTGGATTGGTGTTTCAGGGTTCTTGGGATACAATCCCAGCAGTATAATTCCTGGCTCAAAAGGTAGTTGCATTTTTACTTTTCTGAGAAAATGCCATACTGCTTTCCACAGTGGCTGTACCAGTCTGCAATCCCACCAACAGTGCACTAGGGTTCCTTTTTCTCCACATCCTCTCCAACACTTGTTTGTTGATTTGTTTATGATGGCCATTCTGACCAGTGTGAAGTGGTATCTCATTGTGGTTTTAACTTGCATCTTTCTGATGGCTACTGATGCTGAGCATCTTTTGATATGTCTCTGGGCCCTCTTATGTCCTCTTTGGAGAAGTGTCTGTTCAAGTCTTTTGCCCTTTTTTAATTGGGTTTCTTATCTTCTGGAGTGGTGTCATATGAGTTCTTTATATACTTTAGAGATCAAACCCTTGTACGAGGTATCATTGGCAAATATGTTTTCCCATATAATTGGTTCTCTTTTCATTTTAATGCTGTTTTCTTTGGCCATGCAGAAGCTTTTTAGTTTAATGAGGTCCCATTTGTTTATTCTTTCCTTTATGTCCCTTGCTTTAGGAGACGTATCAGTGAAGATGTTGCTGCGTGGGATGTCTGAAATTTTCCTGCCAATGTTTTCCTCTAGGACTTTTATGGTGTCACAACTTATATTTAAGTCTTTTATCCACCTTGAATTTATTTTTGTGTATGGTGTAAGTTGGTGCTCGAGTTTCATTTTTTTGCATGTAGCTGTCCAGCTTTCCCAACACCATTTGTTGAAGAGGCTATTTTTACTCCATTTTATGCTGCTGCCCCCTTTGTCAAATATTAATTGAGCATAGAGCCTTGGGTTTATTTCTGGGCTCTCTATTCTGTCCCATTGGTCTATGTGTCTGTTCTTATGCCAGTACCAGGCTGTTTAATTACAGTGGCCCTGTAATACGGTTTGATATCAGGTATTGTGATCTTTCCTACTTTGTTCTTTCTCAAAATTACTGCAGCTATTCAGGGTCACTTATGATTCCATATAAATTTTTGAAATGTTTGTTCTATATCTGTGAAATATGTCACCGGCACTTTAATAGGGATTGCATTGAATCTATAAATTGCTTTGGGTAGTATGGACATTTTGATGATGTTAATTCTTCCAACCCATGAGCATGGTACCTGCTTCCATTTGTTTGTGTCTTCCTTGATTTTTTTCTTCAGTGTTGTGTAGTTTTCTGAGTACAGGTCTTTTAAAAATTATTCTAAATTCGTACTTTTAGTTCTCTATAATTAAATAATCTTTGAAAAAATACACTGTCCAGGAGCTCGGCTCCTACAAGGAATTTTGGCAGTGCTGTTTTGCTCTTCCTGAGAGGTTACCTGTTAACAACACTCAAGAACACAAACACGGCACTTTGTCCTTTTCTCTCCATATCCAAGAAAAAAATCCAAGCAAAAATACCTGGAAAGTTTTATTATTCTCTTTTCCCATAAAAGTTAACCTTTAATCCATTTTCCCTGCTAACCATACAAACTACTGGCACATTTATCACCATATACTCACCGAGCCAGAGGGAACACAGGGAGGTTCATTCATTCGCCACCTGGTTTCCAAACCTAATTTCCACCCCTCTACTGACCCAGATAAGATTTTTTTTTACTGTTTCCAAGTAATCTTTGACACCCCATTCTAAGCATCCAATTTTTATTCTAATAGTCAACACTTATAGTCACACATTTCTTTATTACCAACATTAATCTCTTTCTTTGTCTCACATTTCTAGAAAAGAGTGAGATGTCTACCTTGTTTACTGATGTTATAAATTTGAAACAGCTAGAAGCTTCTGACTAGGCTAAACTATCCCAACCCCTACAGTAAGTGCCTTTATGGACGTCACATTCGAACCCTACAGAAGCATGCTGTTTTTCTTTCCTGAGCCACGTCAAGTCTCCCTACAATGAGCCATCTGTTCATTCTTCCCGCGCCCAGATGACATTTGCAGTGTCAGGGTCAGATCAACACAGGGCCTTCCCTCCCACTGGCGGGTTTCTGTCAGTCACCTGTCTTTCCTTCCAGTTCTCTCCTTCCTCAAAACCTGGAGACCTGAAGATACTACTACTATAAACTTCAATCTAACTTTGTAAAGCATGGATGGGGAATGACTTCATAATCTTAAAAGCACAGAACCAAAATATGACAGAGCATACTTTTTAGATTTCCATACAAAATGGGCATTGGGTTTTGATCAGCATTTCATCCTTTGCTAAACCAAAATCCAAAATCCAAGAAAGGAAGTAAATGATGTTATTAGTGTCTTAAACATGTATTACAACAATCTGTGTTATAGTCTAACTATAACATACTCTAAACATTTCTAAAATTATATTCAGTAGCAAATAAAACACCTATTCAGATTTTGGAAAGCTGGATTGAGTTTAATTTACATACCTAATATAAATTCATGTGGTCCTGAATTCACACTTTCATTACTAAGCTTTAAACACAAAGACCTTTAGTTTCCAAATAACTCAATAAAAGAATTTCTCACTAAAGCAAAGGACACATATCTCATGAGGGACAATACTCCTATCCCTTGGGACTCTGTCACACACAGAACAGGAGTTCTCCTAAAAATAAGCTGCCTCATTGCCACTCTATAGGTTTAATACTGTTATATTGATCACTAGATGCAGTACCAGATCTACCATCAACTTTGTTAACATATAAGAGTCAAAATCTGTATTTCAAGGATAAAATTTCCTAGATTCAAACACACACATATGTTTATACTTATATATAATATATATATCATATACACATATACATTACACATACACACTCTATGATCATCTACGGTACACTTCCCCCCTTCACTCTTCCCACTTTACTAATGACGGGCACAAACTGTGCTGAGCTGCACACTTTCTGTGACCAACACCAACACGGCATGCCCTCAGTTCCCTGAACACTCTCCCCTGGGCTGGCCCACCCGAGTACACCCAGATGCCCTTCACTGTGAGGCATGATGCCATTTGAGTATTTCGCCTGTCCCCTGTTTCAGTTCATTCTGTGGCAGCTGGTTGATTTCCAGATGGTATCTAAATTTTATCTTGTCCAGAGTTACTATAAGACACTCCTCAGCAGAAGTTCCAATATAGTAAGACAAGCACAATTATTTCAATTAATGGTGGAATCTATAATAAGTGAGCTGTGGCCCTGACTTGGCCACTACCCAGCTGTGCTGAATCTTTTCGCCTCTCTATGTGTAATGAGCAAGATGGAACGCAGGTGTGGGAATGGTACCTCAGCTGTCACGGGCCCCCACTCACTGATTAGGGTACTCAGTCCCACTGAGACCAAACACATCCTCAGAATTCTCCAAAACACAGTGCCCCAGGGGGCTCCGGCCACTCGATGACAGTGGGTCTGCGGAGTCAATGTGTGAAATTCCACATGTGCTCACCTAGGTCTTAGCCAGCTCTATCACACAGTCTGAAACTGCTCCTGTTCCTAGCTGTCTCAGTTATGCCAGAATACTAGGTTCTGTGGAATCCTTAGTTTCCATTTCCTCACGGTCGAAACCTAGTTCAAGTGGAAAAAGGAGAGGGAGGGAGATGACTGAGTAAAGAGGAAATGAAGAGATATCCTCAGAGAACCGTAAGCAGAAGCAATGATTTTCCTCTTAGAGAAGGGCTTCTTATCATTCCAGACCTTTATTTCATACTATGTTTTAGCATCTAGTTAACATGAGTATTTGTTTTGCTTATTAAAGCATGTATATATACACAGAGCCAACATTCTGTTCATTTCCTGAATTTATTGTGCATGTGAATCAGCTTGAAACTCCCCACTGTGCCAGATCATCTGCTCACCTGGCTTGAAATCAAATCACTAAGTCTAAGCTTTCACATTCCAAAGGCAAAATCACTCGGCTTTGTAGTAACAAGAATGTCTTACACATACCCTAGAAAAATGTTAACAGTCTGTTTAGACATGCACAAGCACAAAGTGTGCCTGCAATACAGGACCAGAGTATCCATGGCCTGTCCGTCAGCCCTTCCTCACCCTTGGCAGACATCACCAGTCAAACCCAGATTCTGCTCTGAACCTGGAAAATTTTTCAACACTGTTCTCCAGGTGATTCTTAGCAACTGACCAGTGCTGGCAGGCAAGACAATACCCACTTGCCATCCTGCAAGGAGGAAGAGACTCAGGGTAAACAAGGCAAATCCTTCTGCCAGCTTCATCCCTTCAACAACCCCAAGCACCCTCCTTCTGAACTGTTAGGCGCCATTTTGGAGTGAGGATGAAAAGAAAAGTGGTCAGACACTTTTGCTGCTGCACGGATTCTGAAGATGATCTAGTCTTCTGCTCCCATGCACCAGGTGAGAATCCTGAAGCTAAGGGAGTGAACAGTTGTCCAACTTCTCATGAGTTAACAAGGAAACTAGGAGTCTGAGTTGAATGAACCTTTAAATGTAATACACCGGGGGCTGGCCATGAACATGAAGGAAAAGAACGTTCCATTTCTTTAGTTAGCCTTCTTCTGCTCTCTTATTTCCAAGGGACTGCAAATAGCTTTGGTGTGCATCTCTTATATTTCCTCCCACTATCTGTCTCTCAAAAGTAAATGTGTTTTTGTGGCCAAAATGGAAGGAAAGGGAAGCCCCTGGACTTCATATTTGCTAATGTTATGAAATTATATACTTTCCAAAGCTTCCTTCTACATTGGCACAATGGTCCTCAAACCTTTAACTCTATTCAAGACCTACCACATATCATTTATTTTTACCCAATGATCTTAAAAACCGGACTTCAGGTATCTGATTCTGGAAGAGCTTATAACAGTCAACCTCTATAAATGAGCACATTTGCCATGTTTCATGCTAATACCCAAAAGAAAAATTAATATCATCACATTAAATTTTTCTATGCTTAAAAGAACACAAGCAAAAAAACCCTGTTCAAACCCCCAAATGACAGATTTATTGTCCTATATAGCTTGATTCAGTCACTTTAATATTTGGTCCTGTTTTTTCCATGGAATCTCAAAGCACCGAGAACTGGATGCTAATTGTACAACAGCACTATGCAATCTCAGAAGTTCTTAAATGATGCCTCTAGCATTACCACATCACAAAGAAATAAGCAGACAAAGCAAGATGTTCTTTAAATAGGGGCCAATGCTCAGCCCAATATAAATCAAAATACTGATGAAAAGATTATTTGCTAATGTGACCCAGCCCTATCAGAAGCAGAAAATTTTCAGCTCAAAATGATTTTTCATGTTTTAAAGTATTTCTAAAAGGTACACATCTTTAATATTTTTTAATATAATGAGTAAAACAAGCAGGTGATGTTTTCATTTTAATTCTAGGAAAGTATGTTTCTACACTCATATAATTATAAGCTACATACACACAAAATACTATTTAATCAGAAATGAGGCCATCAAACAATCTTTGATAATGAAGTAATTTCATGTGCCAAGAACATCGACAATGCTGAGTTATATTGAGTTCTGAAACACATAAAATATAAAATAAGATTGATTCCATGTAGAATCAAACTTAAAATCTGTCCAAGAATTACTACAATTCACACAAATTACAAGTTACAAAAAATAGCAATCAAAAGCTGCCTACTCAGTTTAGTGAGTAAAATTAAGAGCATGCTCACAAAGAAAAGAATCAAACCAGAAATCACCGACGTACTTCTGCTCCCAGTAAGCGTGGCTAACAAAGGACCCACACAAAGGCTGTAGGACCCCAGGACCAGCAGTGTCAACAAGGTAGCATCATAGTGCTTCTCTGAACCAGCCGGCGGGGTGAGTGTAGAATTGATCAATATGTTCGCAGAAATATCCGTTTCTGTACAGCTGCGAAATCCTCCTGGCACAGTCATCTAAAAGCATCAAGGCAAGCTTAAGCAGGAAAAACTGCAGCCATGTTCACGCCCATATCCTTCATGCTTGCTCTTAGTGAATGAGCATGGAGTGGGGAAAAAAATCTGTAAGCTCCAAGGCACTACACAAAACAGATTAGACCAGCTCGCAAATCAAACTGAGAAAGAAATGCGTGGATTTGAATGCTTCATCTGCAGCAGGGACACATCGCCGCTAGACAGGCTCTGTGGGTAGAGGGTAAACCCCTTTGTTAGAAGACAAAAAGGGACAGACAAAAGCATTTTATAACCTCCTTAGGAGTGTCAGACACGGCACTGTGACGGCAGCCAAGGCGGCATGGCTGTCAATGGGAGAGGCTGGGAGTGGTACTACAGAATGTGTCTGCTGCCAGCGTCACAAATTCTGTGCCCACACAGCCCTTGGGGAGCCCATGGGGGGCAGTTCTGGCGGTTTGTTTTTAAAATTCCCACTGCACACAAAGAAAGCTACGAGTATGAACCACCTTTCCAAATTCATCAAGGATTATCTGTTCCACGCAAACCCCTCTGATTTTATGCCACACCTTCAAAATCCAGGCAATAAACGGATAATAATCCTGTTCAATCTGAAGTAGCATAACCCAGTCTTCTTCCCACAGCTCTGGTATCTAGCTATATGTTAACACGGGACCAGCCACTGCTGCTGGGAGCTCTCGGAAACGTGCTCATTATTCCAATGCCCCATCTTCCAGAGATTCATTCCCAATTCTGTTCACATACTGGCTGAGTGCCCTTGGGACAGTGACAACCTCCTGTGCCTGAACTGCCTTATATGTGAAATCAGTAACAGCAGAAGTTACTTGAGAGGAAAAAAAATGAAATAATGGATGGTAACCCTGCGACACTCCAAAGGTGCGATAACCACGACTCCACTTGGTCCGTGTCCCCTCACCAGAACAAAGAAATGGACCCCTCCTCGAGGCAGAGAGAGCCCCCTCCCCCCATACACCCTTATGTCTTATTTCATCTGGTATTCTTGTTATCCATGTAAACAGCTTCTTTCTTCTCAGCTCCCTTTTAGGTAAGGATCATTTCTCTTATAACCTGTATTTCTCACTCCATCTGTCATGATGCTTGGACACGGCAGGCACTCCGAAAGTGTTCAAATTACCTGATTTTGTGAGCAGATTTAAAAGGAAAGGAGCCAGTAAATACTAAGACCAAATACATCTTTTGGAGGAATGGGAGAGCTCAGTTAATTCACCCATTTTACACACAGAATTCACACTAACGAACAACTTTTAAAATATTCTTCTGATTTCAAATGACTTAACATTAGGCTTGAACTTATAATATGCTAGTTATATTACACTGAATCTAGCATCCAGGGACTATAAAACACATATCTACAAAATTTTGTCTTTTTATAAAATAAATGGAACTAAAGTTATCTTTTTTTGTGATTTCCAGTTGGGTTCCACTGGCCCTAGATGGTGTCCTTTCCTGAAACAAACTGAAAAACACTCCCACTTCAAATGATATGCTTTAGAATCCTTCATGTAAAAAAGAAAAAAAAAAGCCCTACATAAATATTTCAGTGTTTGCACATTCTTCAAAACAGTGTCATTGGAAGAATGTTTTTCCAGCCAAACTTTCAGAGCAAAAAGCAAAAAAAAAAGCAGGGAGAGGAAGAAACAGTATGCATATGTTCCCGTAAATCACAGAATCAAAAATTCTGATAATGACATGCAGTACTCTAGTTTTCCTATAACCACAGTTCCAACAACCCCCAGAGGCTGACATATGACCGACTCACAGTTAGTGCTGTAGGTGTTCAGATCACTGTGGGTGCTGGCGGCAGAGGAGGGGCTCCCTGTCCGCCGGAGTGCCGAACTCTTCAAGGACGCGTTGGACTTAGGAAGTGGTCTAGGGACACTCACCCAGGATGGCTGTGTAGTTTTCAAAGACGTAGGTTTTCCTTGAGGGTTAAGAAAAAAAAAAGTTCTATTTATTTCAAAAGCTGTAAGCTTGTAAACTCAAGCTCCTACACTAAGAACTGAGTGAAAATAAAAAATGAATATTCAGAATCCTAGAACTTCACCCAGACTTAGTTGACATAGCAGAAGAGCAGAGAGGATGGCGAGGCATGCAGGGTGGCTGTCACCACGTAACCTCGAGTAGCTAACTCACGCCTTCTGTGATACACCGACAGATCGGAAAGGGCCACGTGAGACACAAGCTGTTGGCAAAGCTAAATCAAAGAATAAGCAAACTGATGTGACTTCTCTCCCCCATACTGTTGACTGAGAAGTAAACAGACAAGCCCATTCATGCACTAGGCTACCATATTAAAAAAAATAGATGAAACATTTAAAACAACCAAACGGGAAGGAAAAAAATCAATTTGAATAAAAACGAAACACTTCATCCAAAAAATACCTAATGTCTAACCACCAGGTGGTGCTATATTAGCAGTATTCTTTTTTCCTCTTTTTTTTTTTTTTTTTTTTGAGACAGAGAGAGAAACATGGGATTGTTGTTTCACTGATTTATGCACTTATTGGTTGATTCCTGTATGTGTTCTGACCAGGGATTGAACCCGCAACCTTGGTGTACCAGGACAATGCTCTAACCAACTGAGCTATCTGGCCAGGGCTCCTCTTATTTTTTCATCCTGATTCCTTAATTTCTAAACTTAAATGATCACCACTTGAACTTCTAAGTATTTCTTGCAGCAAAAGTGTTTCCACCTATCAACATATACATGCTTCATATTTCCTGGCATCTTTGAAATCACTCCCTCACACCGGCTGCTTGAATGTGGGCACTTCCCAAGTTCAAGCCTTTACTCAACGTTCTTTATACCCATCTCTCTTGCAGAGTCTGCTTTATTCACTTTAACCCTGCCCCTGCTATGTGGATTAATCTCAAACCTGCAGCCTTATCCTCCTTCTGAACCCCAAGGCCACTTATATGCTAAATGTTTCAACCTGGACAGTTAGATAACCTCCTACATATGTATGCTAATTTTAGGTCTAGTTTTCCTTTTACCCCAGCCTCAAAACATTGGAGTCATCTTTGTTTCCCCCAGAAGTGAAAAGACCTTAGATGAAAATGATAGTGTCACACATTCCTAAAGGCACCATAGTGAGTAGAGTAATTTGTCCAGGAAATAACTCTCATTGCTTTGTCCCAGTGGTTTCACCTACAAAAAATCTCATTTTAATAGAGAAAAAGGAGCTTAATTTCCTGAGGCCTGACATGTGAACTCATCCATATTAAAGTTCTCCCAGTCTCCAGCCTCACTCGTGTGCTATCCTTTTATATGGGCCTGCTTTCTGCTCCAATCACCCTACTTTTCTCTCTGACACCAGGATGTTACACTATTCTAACTCGGAGGAACATCATTTCTTTTCAAAGAGGTCTTTGTCTCCATCCAACTCTCACAAACCGTCAGTCCTTCCCCCCTCCCTTATTTTTGCCTAAACAACTTGTTAGGCACCGTAAGTGCTGGCCTTCTCTCCTCCCCAACTGCCTCACGCGGTCTCCTGAACGTGAACACCAAGTTCATGACCCAATCTACAAGTCTTCAGTTCCCCATTATCTACAGGATATCGCTTTTAATCCTTTCAACAAATATTTATTTTAAAGGCATAAAAGGCAGTCATAGGGCTGATGCCTACCAACTTCTTCCCCCTCATGCTTTGCCATGCCTCCATCCCTCTAGTCCCTGCTGTGCCCATCTCTGTAAGGGAAATGGCCTACTTCCCATCTACCAGCGGTGTCCAACCTGTGGCCCGCAGGCCACATGTGGCCCAGGGTGGCTACGAATGAGGCCCAACACAAAATCCTCAATTTACTTAAAACATTATGAGATTTTTTTGTGATTATGTGTCACGGTGTATTTAATGTGTGGCCCAGAGACGCCACAAGCCTGGGCACCCCTGATTCTAGTCCTCTATCCTGTCTGCTGAATACAAAGCCAACAGCTGGTTCTTTTAAACTCTTGCCACTCATTTGCAGCCCCGCCCCAGACTCATGAATCATAATCTCCAGTTTAACAAGATCCCCAGGTGATTCGAATACACACGAAGTATGAAAAACACTGTTAAGAATCAGGTCTCTTTGTAAAGGCCTTTCCTTCCAAGACACCCTCCTCTGTGTGCAATGGACCACACCTCCCTTTACGCTCCTACTGATTCTTGCTTCTACCTCAGCATCTGTTTCAGTGTGTCTCTGGACTAGCCTGTACGGTCCTGGAGAACAGGAAAAGGTCCTTATCCCATTCTGTCCCTCAGGGCCTAGCAAAGTGCATAGCGTAGACTGAGATTGAATAAATGTTTGCCGAATTAATTAATTTTTCTTTTCAGGTCAAGAGTAAGGTGTGGGAAACAGGGAGAGGTAGCTATTGGATGCATAAGGCACTAATGTAAAACATGGTGACTATAGCTGATAACACTGTATTATATCATTGAAATTTGCTAAGAGAGCAGAACTTCAATGTTCTCACAAAAAAGAAGATAAATATGTGAGGTAGATGTGTTAATTCAATATATACATACCTTTCATAATATACACCTACAATATACATTTTATGTATCTTACAACTGTATCTGTCAATTATATCTCAATCAAGTGGAAAAAAACAAATGCATAATTATAATAATGATAGTAATAAAGCTATTGAAATTTCTTTTAAAGTCAAGAGTAAAAAAATTTTGAAATCATATTGTCTTCTCTCATTACCTACATTAAAGCTTTAAAACTTAACCAAGTTTATTTGTTCTTCATTAATATTAACAGACTCTTCAGTCTATTAACTAAACAAAAGGAGACATTTTTCTTTACATTCCTCATTATAATTAGCACATACTAGATATTCAAATATCCATAAGATTTTTCAATGTACAGTTAGCCACAAGTTTTACTTGCTTTTGGGAGGTATAGAAACACAGATTTTTAAAATATAAATTCACCAAATTGCTACCCTTTCAGCAAAACCATTCTGATGAGTCATCATCACCGAAACCAATGAACAAGGTTGGGCAAGTTACAGATGAAGATTTTTGGGCCACTGCCACGTGCAATCAAGACTGAACAAGTTTGGAAAACCAACTTATTTCTCAGAAAGGGCCATTTCACAGCGCTGTTTCTGATGGCATATTAGGTTTATAGGCATTCCTCTACATGCCTCAGAGTCGCTACAGACCAGTGCCCTCTTAGAACCCAAGACACACTCTGCCACCAGAAATAAGCTTTCCCTCAAGCGCAGCGATCATTCTCTGGCCTGCCAAGTCACACTGCCACCCCTCCCATACTGTGCACCCCCACTTAATGGCAATTTGCAGTCCCAGCCAAGTCTTGCCCACTCTACCATTGCTTCTTCTCCTGACCATTAGGCACAGAGCATACTGAATAAATCTGACTTTACCAAAGGATTAGCCCCTTGAAAACCAGAATAATCCTAACAGTGCATTACTATTTGCCAGTTTATAGATGAGAAAACTACTGAGGCACTGAAATGGCCTAGTGGGGTCACATACCTAAACAGTGACACTGAGACCTGGAATACAGGCCACTTCTACCAGCCCAGTTCCCCATACTGTGTCCCAGAACTGAAGCATCACAGTCAAGGTCACAGGAGGAAGTATCAAGTGCAGAGGCTGCCTGGAGCACCTCCTCTCACCAGAAGGGCACTGTAAGGGTGCAACGATGAACACACTGGGGCTACGGCAAGGTGTGGAACTGTTTCACCAACAGCACTAACATTGACCTTAACGACCATGTTGGCCTAAAGCACCTGTAAGCAGACTTCACATACAGCAGCAGTAACACATGGACATCGTGAACAACAGTAAGGTGAGACCTGTCCATACCAGGCTGAGAGATTGGAGCAACCCGAGCACCAGATTCTAAAATGATGAAGTCGACAGAGGACTGCTCCGACGGACAGGCCTGAAAAGATGATGTCAATTAGCTTAATTCACCTCATGTAATTTATCCCAGATGTGACCCACAAAGGTTAAGATCTACCTGCAGAGATGTTACTGGCCTCAGTGGTTCAAGTCCAGCCTTTAGCATAAACTCACAAATAGAGAACTGATTTGATTCTATCATCATGACCATCTCTTGTCCAGGGAAAATATAGGACGAGTAATATTCACGTTTGCCTTACATGACAACACAGAGAGTCCCCTGAATTTGAAACATGCCTTCATCACACAAGCAATCTACTCAGACGACCACCTTGGAAAATCCAATTAAATGGACAGTACTCAGGAAAAAAAAATCTTTAAAGAATATCTTACAAAACAAAAAATCCAACAGAAAGCTTTATTAAGTAAAAGAAGTATACTGTTAATATTGTCCTATTTTATAAGCTTACATTTAGCTATATATGGCAAACTTCCAGAAGAATATACCAGAATGTTATCTCTTATGGGACACAGTCCATTGGGAGATGGAGGCAAAGAGAAGGGAAGAAGCAGGAACGGGGACTGTCCCCTTCATACTTCATGTGCTGACACGTCCTCCACATGAATTCTCTTACCACAAGCAGCATTCTTTTATAATAAAAATGAAGAGATATTATTAAAGTCATGGGATTAAATATTTAATCAAATAAAGATACTCAAGACAAAATAGATAAAGAAAACAAGGAAGCATAAATTGGATGAATAATTAAAGTAAGTAGACTCAATTATTTTTATTCCCACACATCTGTAAGCATTAGGTATTTTTTTAATTTTCTTCATTTTACTAGGGGAAAAAAAAGACTTATATAACCAGTAACTCAAATGATGTTTTTACAGTATATGACTATGATAATAGCCACTTCACTTCTGGAAAATTCTTTATGGTACTATAATGGCATGTCTCCTAGGACTGGAAACTAAAGCTAAAGAATGAACTTCTAAATGGAACTCCTTTGTTCTGACACTTACAAATGACTCATTCTCCGGGAGAAAGCTCCCAGGAACTTCACCGGCATTCTTTTTTCGGCCTCCTCCACTCTTTAAGGAAAGGCCTGGGAAAGAAGGTGGGTCCCACACAGCCCACAAAACACACGGTAATGTGAGAGGTTTCCAAAACCACAGAAACACCTACCAGTCAAAGCAGGTTCTCATCTCAGAACCCTCAACAACACAAGAATGAATTCAGCATTAGTATATTTTTCAAGAGGCTATTCAGCACTGAAAAAAATGACTTGCTGCTTTTTTATATTTAGTACAATTCATGGGTTTTGAAGATGTTTTAATTACTGTTTTTTAGAAACTGACACCTCTATTACCTGTACTGGAAGACACAGATTATCTTTATAAAAATCTGCACAATAGTAAGATAACTGCAAGTAATAGCAAAGCACAAATGTATAGCATGCTAGAAACACCCGACATCTTACTATAGAAATCACTACCAAAAATTTTCAGTAAAAATTATAGACTAGAGAACACATTGTCCCTCTTCACATTGAAATATTTGTTCTGTGATTTGCATCACTTAGTAGGAGTACAGGTGTCTTGGGGAAGAAACAGAAACTGAGACTGGACAGGAAGACAGCTTGCAGTTGGCATTGGATAACTGAAGACAGCTCTAACTTCCAGACCAAAACCTTTAGACCTTCCTGGTTGGTGGCGGGGTGTGGCGGGAGGGCGAGAGGCTGCGGCACTGCAGATTTCCTGGCATCTGCATCAGAACCTGACTGTGTGGCAGCGTGCAGAACTGACTGAAGGGAAGAGCTTGGAATCAGGGAAACAAATTAGGAGGCTGATGGACCTGGCAGGGCTAGAGGTGGTGCAAATTTTAACTGGACAGCAAAAAGGCGATTGTTGAGGTCAGTAATATATGAATGACCTATATACTAATATAGGTTGTTCACTAATAGTATATACCATTCATGACCTATATAGTTTAAAATATAAATTATATTTTATAGAAGTATAAAAAATATTAATAAGGCATGCAAGTGGTAGGGTCATAAACTACTAGAAGCAGGATAAAATAATGCCAAATAAACAGATAAATACAGTTAAACTACAGAAGAAAATGAGAATATGTTTATAGCTTTCATTATAAGTGGACTTCTTTAAACACAACTATATAGAGAAGGTGACCTTGTGCATAATTATCTACAGTAACTAGGAATTACTATAATAAATTGAACTGAGTCTACCCAAAGGGATAAAAAATCAACAGTAACTTATGGAAGAAATAAATTGTACATACTCAAAATTGTGGATGCATATTCACTCTCAGCCCAAAATGACCAAATTCTCTCATCAGCACTAATGTAGATGTTAAAAATATTCTCAGTGGTAGCATAGTATTGTCTAACAATTATTTAAATGAACCTGATACTAAGCTTACAAAATAAATAATATACAACAGTTTTCCAATGTACCAGGAAAAATTGAAAAAAGATCCTTTGTTTTAGCAACACAAAGTAGTAATCCATATAGACATGTACATGCAACATACACATTATTTCTATGAACAAAATATCAAAAGTGCTAGTATTATGAAGAATTTACAACAATGAGGAGCATAAAAGATTTGAGTAAGTGAACCTACAGGTTAATTCTTCCCTGAATTAATATATCAGTTGAATGCTATTCCAATCTGAATCTACATGTGGTTGTTTTGAAAGGGAGAATTGGAAGAATTTTTTTAAAAGAATCTTTTAATAAAAATGACCCATAAAATCCTAATAAAATTCAAAGAGCAAGCCATTTCTTAGTACATTTTATAAAAGAACATTTTGTCCTTTTGCAAAAAGCTCCCTTTTCATTTAAAAGCATTTCTTATTTATAGGCACAGGGAGAATTTTTTTAAACAACTTAAATTAGTCCATAATAAGTTAGAATGGCCAAAATTTTCTGGAACATAAAAGAAATCAGAAAGACTACAACTCAACAACAATAAAAAAAAATCTGATTTTTTTTAAATGGGCAAAAGACTTGAATAGACCTTTTCTCCGAAGGAGATATACGATGGCCAACAAGCGCATGGAAAGATGCTCAACACCATTCGTCATCAGGGAAATGCAAACCCAAACCACGCCACACCTATCAGGATGGCCATTACAAAAACAAGACAGAAAGTAACAAGGATCCATGAGGATTTGGAGAAACTGAAGCTGTGCTTTGCTGATAGAAAAGTAAAATGGTCTGAGTTCATGAAAAATGGTAGGGGAGTTCCTCAAGAAATCAAAAATAGGACTGCCATGTGACCCAGCGAGTCCCCTTTGGGTATAAATCCAAAAGAAGCGCAAGCAGGATCCTCAAGAGATATTTGTGCATCCACGCCTCAGGGCATCATTCATAGCAGCCAAAACAGGGAGCGACCCAAGTGCTCACTGACACGTGAATAGATACACAAATGGTGACATAGATACACAAATGGTGGCACACACATACAATGAATTTTTTTAGTCCTCACCTGAGGACATGCTTACTGATTTTAGAGAGAGGAGAAGGGATGTGTGTATGGGTGGGGGGGTGGAAGTGGCAGGGAGGCGGGAAAGAGAAAGAAACATCGATGTAGGAGAGAAACATCAATGCCAGAGGAAACATCCATCAGATGCCACCCTACGTGCCCTGAACAATCAGGGACCAAACTCTCAACCCAGGCATGTGTCCTGACCCAAACTTGAACCCCAGACTTGTCTGTTTACAGGATGATGCTCCATCCAACTGAGCCACATGGGCTAGGGTCGTACAATGAAATTTTAATCAGCCTTAAAAGGCAAGTAAATTCTGACACATACTACGATAAGGAAGAACTTTGAAGATATTATCGTTAGTGAAATATGCCAATCACAAGAGGAAAAATATTGCATGATTCTTCTTATATGATGTACCTAGGGCAGTCAAAGTCATGGAGATAGAAAGAACTGTGGCTGTCAGGGGCTGAAAGAGAGGGTGGGGAGTTAGGGTTTGATGGGTACAGAGATTCAGCTGGGAAGATGAGAAGTTTCAGAGATGCCATGGTGGCAATACTTGCAAAATGACATGAATTTACTTAAATACCACTGAACTGTACACTTAAAAAAGGTTAAAATGGTAAATTTTATGTAATGTATATCTTACCACAGTAAAAAAAAAAAGTTTAAAAATTAGGTGCAAGAACTTGTGCTACTAGTCATTACAGGATATTATAAAAGAGTAAAAGTTTACTACTACCATAAATCTATATTGACAGATTAGTAAACTGGTATATAAGTCTTAGAAATATAAAAATTCAGAACACGATAAGGGAGGGATTTCAAATCAGTGAAGACATTTGTGGTATTAAGGTATTTGAATTTTAAAAAGTTAAAATTGGAGAGGCAGCAAGGTACAGTGACGCAAAGTATAAAATCTAGCACCAGGCTCCACCACGCACTGGCTGTGAACAGGCTCCTCAACCCCCTGAACCTCTATTTCCTCATATGTAGGATTGGGGGCGATCAGAGTCGTACTTACTGTCAGGGGATCTTGGAAGAGTTAAATGAGTTTGACTTTTTAAAATGCTTAGAATAGCACCTGGCACCTAGTAAGTGACACTTAAATATTAACTGCCAGTTCAAACCATCAAAAAAATATCAGGCTAACAAGGGGTTAAAACAAAACCATATAAATTTACCATAATAATGAAATATAGATCAATCTTCCTTTTTAGTAGAGAAGGTCTTGTAAAGCACAAACACAAAGGAAATAGTTAAGTAAAAAATGTATTTGACAACATAAAAATGCAAAATTAAAAAAAATAACACCATACACAAAATACAAAGGCATAGAGTAAAATATAGGACAAAGGACAAAAGACAAGGTCAAGCCAACAAAAAAAGAATCACATGTCCCAAAATATAAGTGAGCAAAAGCTCTAAGTCAAAGGGTAAATAAAAATAGCCAAGACTTAAGAAAAATTTAACCTGATTGTATCTAACGTCTTCCCTGGCTCCCCAACTGTCATTCCTAATCCCCATTTCCATTGCTCACATTCTATAGAAAGGTTTAAAAAGCCAAAGACTTGTGTTCCCAACCTTTCTGCTAGTTAGTGGTGACCTTGTGACCACATCCATACCGACAAAGCTTGGAGAGAAGGGCCGTGGGGGGTTAGGTGCTGAACAATCCCCGGCACCCATAAATGTTGACAGGCATGCCAGGAAGAAGCTCTTATCTGGGCTGCTGTCCATCACCTCCGGCCTTTGTGTGCAGTAGCAGGAGGACTCAACACCTGGAACTCTCTGCGACCATATTTTAACTGAAAAGTCACTGACAAAAGCACCATGCTGGGGCAGGAAGAGTGGAAGGACCGAAAGATGACATTATTGAACCACCAAATCTGGAAGTGCCTACCTCTTGACTTCCTGTTACATAAACACATGACCTTCTGGCTTCCCACCAAACTGTGTTCTTAATGAAATCTTCCCATTGGTGATACTATGGACAGACCTAGGCTGTATTATGCTAAGTAAAATAAGTCAGGCAGAGAAAGACAAATACCATATGATTTCACTTATATATGGAATCTAAAGAACAAAATAAACAAGCAAAACAGAAACAGACCCACAGACACAGAGAACAGGCTGATGGCTGCTGGAGGGGAGGCAGATTGGGAGCAGGATAAAAAAGGTGATGTAAAGTACAGCACAGGGAATACAGTTAATAATACTGTAATAACTATGCATGGTGCCAGGTGGGTACTGGAAATATCAGGGAGAACACTTTGTAAAGTATATTATTGTCTAATCACTACGCCGTATACTTGAAACTATGAATGTCAACCGTAATCGAAAAATGAAATAAAAAAATAGTTCTTAACCACCACATTCCCCTGTCACGGCATTCGATTCAGCTGGTTTCTTCTTTCCCCTTGAAACACGCACTTTACTTGGCTCCCAGACACCACTTTTGACTGCCTTCCCTCCTGCCTTCCTGGCTGTTCTTCCTTGGTCTCCTTTGTAATTCTTCCTGTCTCCCTAGCCCTTCAAAGCTTAGGAGTACCCCACAGGGGCTTTGTAGGGCTTGAGGGAGGTCCCCAGGGGTGCTCTTGATGTGTTCCCTTTCTACACTTACTCTGGCGATGGCATCCATCTAGTGGCTTTAAATACCATCTAAAAGTTGATGAACCCCTAATTTATATCCCTAGACCAGACTTCTCCTACATACTCTAGACTTGCATATCCAACTTTCTACTGGACACCTTCACTGCTATATCCATTACACGACTTATTGTCTCTGTAACTGAGTTCCTGATGTCCACCTTCCAACACGTGCCTCCATCATCCATCCCCACCTCAGTAAACAGCAACACCGCCCTTCCAGAGCGTGTTGCTCATACCAGAGCGTGTAGAGTCATCTGGCTCCTCTCTGCTGCTCTCACCCCTCGCCTCTCATCCAAGCAAATCCTGTCGGCTTCACCTTCAACACACGTATCTGGAATATGGCCACCCCCACTGCCGCAAGCAACCCTGGTCGAAGAAGCCACGGTCTCCTGCCACGGTCGCAGCAGTGCCTACCCCCCAACCCCCGATCCTGTGCTCAGCCCGACTCAGTGCATTCTCCACTCTGCTGAGTGATCCTGTTAAAATGTAAGTCACTGTGGTTAAAGCCCAAGTCCTTCTGACTTTCAAGACCGTACCTACTCTGGCTCTCCACAGCCTGTCAAACCTCTCTCGTTTCACTTTTCCTTTCCCCAGCCCTTGCTCTTCCCAGCGCAGCAAGTCAGCCTCGACCTCGGGGTCTTTCCACTGAGGCTGTGAAGGCTGTCTTCCACATGTTCACGCAGCTGGCTCCCTTGAGCCTTGGCTCAAAAGCCACCTATCCCTGGCTGCGTGAGATCAAATTTTACCCCCTCTCTCTCCTCTCATACACCGTCCCCCCACATTTCATATCCCCTTTCTTGGTATCAATGTTTTTCATTTCTCTTTAGAACTTTACACTACCAAACTCCCTATACACACTATGTTTACTTGTCTGTACACGGTCTGTCTTTCCCACCAGAGTATAACTTCCCCTCCCTTTGCACTCTGACCATAGAATTTACATTTATTCAATAATTATTTGTGTACATTCCAAATTAAACTATAGTATCTTCCAATTAAAGTAAGATGCCATTTTGTACTTTCCTAAAGAGTGACTGTTTGGCAAGAGTGTTAGCAACGTCAAAATTTTTATATAGGTGTTGGGAAACACTCGCACACTCCCAGCAGAAGCACGGACTTGTGCTGCTTCTGAAGGCCAGTTTGGCAAGGTGTATCAAAAGCCTTAAAATGTTACACCCTCTGCTTCCACCAAAAGGAATGTATCCGAGGTACTTACTGGCCAGCTTTTGCACTTACTATAAAGTTCTTCTGAATAGAGTCGTTTAATATCGTACTAAAAAGTGCTGGAAACCACCCAATGTTTAAAAAAGTCTGAAGAAGTAAATCATAGCACATTCGGATGATAAAATATAACACAGCCATTTAAAATCATGTTGCTAAGAAGATATAAGAATTTAAGAATTGAGGAAAATAGGTACCATACCTTTTACTTTTTAAAAGAGTTTATTTATTTATTCATTTTTAGAGAGAGGGGAAGGGAAGGAGAGAGAGGGAGAGAAACATCAATGTGTGGTTGACTCTCACATGCCCCCTACTGGGGGGCTTGGCCTGAAACCTAGGCATGTGCCCTGACTGGGAATCAAACCGGTGACCCTTTGGTTCACAGGCCCATGCTCAATCCACTGAGCTATACCAGCCAGTGCGGTACCATTCCTTTTGAAAAAGATAATTTAATCAATTAATTACATGCCTACTGACAGTTAAGTATGGGGTCTCCAAAATACTAGGGATGGTTTGTCCCCATTAATTCATGTAAGCAGATGTGCATGAGGATATGCAGAAAGGAAAGCATGGAATAGTTATAAATTATGAAATTAAAAGCCATTTGGTGTTGATGATGTCAAGGCTGAACTTTTTTTTCCTTTTTACCATCTGGACCTTGTCTGTTGGTTCACTGCCAGAACACCAGTGTGGATTGTGTTTGAATTGCCCGCCTGCCCTCCTTTGTATTTCCTTCCACGCATGTGCACTGACTTCCTCAGTCTTGGTGCTCTAAGCTCCGAACCCTAACAGCCTCCTCCTTTCTACCTCCTAGCACACCAGCAAAGTCATGAAAAATACCTTGACCTATATGTACCCTTTTGATTTTTACTTCTGGGGTCTCAACGGCAAAGATTACACGGCAGAAAGCATCAACATTAAACTAAGATTGGTCCTTATGTTCTAGAATTGCATATATTATAGCAAGGAAGAATTTAAGTGAACTGGTATTGGGAATCTATTCTCTAATTAAACCCTACAGTTTTTTTTTCTTTTAGCATAAGGAAATGTGTGATAAAAGACAAACTCATCATCTCCCCTATTTAGCTGATAACACCTTGCGGGCAGCAACCACGTCATACAACCCCTAAGGGTCTGTAGTATGACTTACACAGGACACACTATCAAACTGCTAAGTGAATGAATTATCTTCCAGAACATAACCCTTCAGTAACACTCCACATTTCCATATTGCAAAATCTGATTTTGCTACTCCACATTCACGCATTAGTGAAGGCAGTGCCATGTGAGCAGGGCACAAGAAACTGGACTCTGCATGACCATCACCATTTGCTTAAATTCAAGGGTGAACTTGAAAGATAAAGTCATAATAGTACAAGTGAGTCACAACAAAAACAGAGCGAGGCTTAGGACGGCGGTGATCTGACAGAGCAACAAGAACATCCCATAAAGCAAGGTTCTCACGACGACTTTCATTGCCAGGAGCAGAGTGTGCGTGGTGATGCCGTCAGCACCTGCCTCTGCCAGTGTGTCCACAAGGTGTCTGCTGCTGCAGGTGGAGACTAAACAAGGATGACTCCTGTGGTCACGGGCCTGGGAACCCGAGTCTCATGACTACCGGTGTAATAAACCAAACACTTAGAGGGGCTGCCTCCTGTCCAGAGCTACCGTACAGAGAAGAACGCGGATCTTCATCCGTTTGTTTATTCACCAGCAAATGCACCGACTGGCTGCGAACGCACTCACCTGGCACTCGGCCGGAGAATTCCTAACAGGACGAGAAAGGCACTCGGGACCTCCCAGCTCATTAGAAGCTCAGGTTTAGGAACAGCAGCTTTGAACAATGAGGTCATTGAAACTCAGAATTGATCATCTCAAGTTCACGTCCTTTACTAAGATTACAAAAGTAAGCAAATCGATAACACTTGCACGAACTCACAGGAAAGCCAGTTGGAAAGTGTGAGAGAGACGAAGCTGCCCGGCCTACTGTCCACGGCAGCTGCTCTGACTCTTGGCTCTTAACACTCCTCGTTAACCTCCAAGGGGATCTACTTCTACACACTGCTGCATTCTCTTCTTTATTTTTAACTGTTTTTAATCCTTACCTGAGGACATGTTCATTAATTTTAGGGAGAGGGAAAGGGGAGAGAAAGGGAGAAAGAGAAGGAGGGAAAAGAGAGAGAGAGAAACATGCATCAGTCACCCTCCATATGTGTTCTGAGCTGGAATTGAACCCACCACCCAGGCATGTGCCCTACTTGGGAATTAAACCTGCAACCTTTTGGGTTGCTCTAACCAACTGAGCCACCGGCCAGGGCTCCCTTCTTTATTTACCTGTGCACTGGACACGTGAAGATGTTGGCACTGCCTGGTCGTCAGCCACCCCTGTTGCTCCTGCCTTCACCTGCTCTTCTCCCAGAGGCATCCTTACCCTGCACACATTTTCACTGTCTCAAACCTCGAGCACACCCACGGCCCTTTGCACTGTTTCCCAGTTTTCAGTCTGTGCCACTGAACATGACCTACACCAAAACTATCATTCTCCTGACTACCTCTTCTTGACACTCTATCAGGAAAAACCTATTTTGCTTCATGGTCACTGGGACAAGAAAGCTGAGGAAACACCTAGGACTACTCTCCAACAATGGAGCCTACCAGACTACCTCTTCCTTCAAAACATTTGTACTAATTTACAGTCTGCTCTCGCTTCCCAAATACTGGTATGATTCTCAGCAGTTTGTGTCCAGACTGTTAGGACTGATCTGCCTTAACATCCCTTGGGGCTCACCTATCACTTACCCAACACACCAAGGCATGCTGACTCTCCCCAAACGCATCATACCCTCTCGTAGCTCTACCTGAGCACCTTTGGGAATGGCAGCAACCTTCCCTGCCTAGCAGACTCCTATGGGAACATTCCAAGGCCAGTTCAAACGTCAGCGCTCTCCTCCAGTGTTCCCTCAGGCTGGGTTAGCGGTGGTGTGCCCTTGACGGTGAGCACACAGCACTCCATACAAGTCGCCACTCAGATCAAGTTGGGCAACATTCTTAAACACCTGTTGCATAATAGGTACACTATGTTGAGCACTGGAGATATAAAAATAACTAAGGCCTGGACTTCATCCTTATGAATCTCACAGTTCTGTAGGAGACAGATGTGTAAGAAAATAATTTCAGGACAAAATAGTAAGTGCCAGGTATCACAGAGGCCAGGACAGATCAGCTGGGGGTTGAAAAGTGAAGAGTGTGCATTCAAATGATTTGCTTAAACACCGCACTTTCACCTCACCTTCCAACCAGTGAGCTCGCTGAAAGGGCATTAAACATGTCTGTGTCCTTGGAATCTATTGACTGCCCAGCACACAGGAAGCACGCAAAACATTTCTTGAATGGAAAAATATGAAAGGCTGCATAATGACACAGTTTGAGTCATTCCATAAAGCAGTCTTCCCCGGAATTACTTGCTCAACAAGAACTGAGTGGAATGCCTGCAAAATGATCGAGAATTTACAGTGATGGCGTTAGTAGGGAAGAGAAGAAAAGACACTGTCTACCACGTGCCTACAAGGTCTTGCTAGGTAGGCCTCCCCCCCACTCCTAGCCCCCAGCTCACATGCTGGGCAGCTCAGTAGTCCGCAGGCACCGCCCATACCGCCTCATCTCGACTTTGTACTCGCTGTTCCCTCTCCCTGCAAAGTCCTTCCATCTGCTACCCAAGTGTTTCCCTCCTCCTCCTCCTTCATGTGCTGACTCAAACGTCACCTGCTCCTCGAGGTCCTTTCGGACTACCCTATTTAAAAACCCAACTCCCTTCACCGCTTTGTTTTCCTCCTCCTCTCTTATCTTTATCTTGCACAGCAAACATCCTAGTTTGTGTTCTGACTCACCTTACTAGAATTCAAGCTCTGCAAGGGCAAGAACCCGTCTCCTCTGTGCACTCCTCCTCCCCAGTGCTCTCGATGCTCCCAGCACACCAGGCGCTCAAGAGCTGAAGGAACCAGGGAGGGTGCCGAGACTGTGCCCATGTGTGATGGAGGCTGAGAGCAGAGACCCAGAGCAGACTGCCTGGCCGGTTCCCTGCACCCACCAGTCAGTGACTGGGTAACTTGGGGCAAGTTACTTAAGCTTTCAAAACCTCCAATTCTTCATTTGTAGAGCAGGGATAATCATAGTATCTATACTGCATAAGCTATAAGAATTAAATAAAATTATGCATATAGAAAGCTTTAGAATAGGGCTTGCATCTCACTAGCACTCAAAATGTGTCATCACTATCATTTTTTATGGAAGGAAACCTTAAGATATATTCTTTAAGAAGTACTTTAATTACATGTAAATATAGAAACACATATGAGCAACACATTAAAGCTAGTGTTTAGAATAAGTATTAGGTGATAATTTCCAGTTTTTAATAATAAATTTATGCAAGTATGTGAATAAATGTTCCATAATTTTGCTTGCTATCTCTCTCAAACTCTCACCTGAAAAAGTCTAAAATGACATAAAATATATGGAAAAGACTTTAAATTCCCTTTAACACTAAATATACACCAAAAAAAAAAAAAAAGAAAAGAAACCTGTTTACAAAAGCACTAAGAAAAGAAACCTACAAGATAGGCAAGTCATTACAAGTTTGGGCTGTACTGTTGGTTTGAGAGGAATTTATCTCATTAACCCACAATAAACTGAATTAAAGCAAAGGGACGCTCTTTTGAAATGTTATTTCTTTCTGTAGAACAAAACGGAAGCCCGTCTCTTTCACGAGGTCTTTCTGCAGGCTCTGATGCAATCAGGCGAGCCCCTGAGCATTCTTCTTTTCCCCGGAGTCCTAAAGCACGCACGGGCCTCTTCCACGCCCCTTACACGTTACACGTCGTGTTGTGATGCTCCGAGGTTGCTGCATACACACGCCCCTGCCCTCCCGGGGCCGGGTAACGGGCCCACAGGGGAAGGTGGTGTATTCTGCACAAGTTCTGTCATCCTGCCTGACTCAGGCTGGTCCCTGGGAGGGCAATTACACGTCTGCCTGAAGGAACACACACTTCTGTAATCCACAACCTGCCAGGAACTGGTATTGCCCCCGGGAGTGGGGACAGGCGGGACACCGAACATGCCTGCAGTCCCTTACGCAGCCACAGTAACTGGCAATAACCATGTAAAAATCACTGACGTCATGGTAAACAGATTTAGGCCTGGAAAGAGAAATGCCCCAGTTTCCAAACCATTCAGCTGAGCACGGGAATTTTAATTCACCAAAACCCATGGTCACCCAGGTGGTGTTTCCTGAGATGACGATGTAAAGGTGAAGAGCACAAGGACTGGGCCCCAGCCTGGTCTGAACCCCACCTCTGCCCCTTCCCAGCTGCACAACCTGGACGAACCAACTCCTCGGTGAAGGTCTTCTCATCTGCAAAATGGGGGCATGCCTCACAAAACTATGGTGCGGGTGGAATGAACTGGTCGGTGACATGATTGAGAGACAGCCTGAAACTTGTAAGCATTTGATAAGGTGAGCTGCTATCATGGGCGTTACAGTCCTCGTCAGAAATAGTTTTCCCCACTATCTCGCCTTATTTGAGTGGCTTAAAACACACGCATACCTCAAAGAAGCAAAGGTACTTTGCGTGTGCCCATCATCTGTCTGGCTTTATAGAAATTTCCAGGTTTGGCAAAATGGAATCTCTCCATTGGGCTCAGGTACAATTCTTTCTCATACTCGCTTTACAGCTTCAAGAAAATGGCTATTTGAATTGCGGGTCTGGTTTTCTACTTAGTTCTCTGAAAGAATTTATTGAAAACCCCGGGCTGGGTGGAACATTCCTGCTGCTTACCTTTCAGCAGAGTAACTTGGTATGAGTACAGAGGATATCCATTTGGTTTCAATTTCTAATACACAAGCTCGTCATTGTACGGTAAATGGCAACATGCTCGCCATGCTCTGAAGGCACATTGTTCTGCTGCTTGATTTCTGTCCCACTTGTAACTCTGCGGTGATTAGGTTTCCTGCCCGCTACAACAAACACCTCTCAATTTCTTGTGAGCATCCAAACAAGTTAGTTGCTGTTAACTTTTCGAAAACTTAACACAGCATAATCAAGTCTTTCAACGCCCACCTATAAAGCTTCTGGTCACATTTTTTCCCCCATTTATATATGGAAAACCACCAGGTAAAATATACTTTAGTTTTAATTCAGATTGAAAACTCTGAATGTATACCTTAGTTATCAAGCTTGTTTACCCAGGTTAATAAGAGCTTAATAAACTTCCCTGTCTTTTCATTAAGACTACACAGACCTACTTTTCCCTCTTTACAGAATGACATTATGCAGTATACAGTAAAGGGACTTTAAAAAATGATTCAGCCCAGGCTGGTGTGGCTCAGTGGGTTGAGTGCCAGCCTGTGAACTGAAAGGTTGCCTATTCAATTCCCAGTCAGGGCATATGTCTGTGTTGTGAGCCAGGTCCCCAGTTGGTGGCATGCGAGAGGCAACAATCCATGTTTCTCTCCCTTTCTTTCTTCCTCCCTCCCCCTCTCTCTAAATATAAAAAATAAAATCTTTTAAAAAAATGTTTCATTCTAACTGTACTTGAACAATCATTCAAATAAAACTGGAAAAAAAAATGTTTCATTCTTTGGTGAGACCGATCACCTACATAAGAGAACCCCATCTTTTAAAATACAGGTGGGCAAAGGCAAATTAATAATAATAAATAGTAATAATAAATAACTAATAACACAAGAATACATTCTGTTTTGCATACTCACCAGCATAAACCTACGTTTGCCCACCTCTGTACTACATCTGGGTACTGGTCTCATTTCCTAAAAGTATGAGCACTTCAGCTTTTCTGGGATTTGAGCATTGGGTGGCCCAACAGTAGCCCCCACTTGCAAAACAAGGGGAGCTCCAGAGCGCCCCTACAAAGAGGGCTACAAAAGTCGACAGGGCCTTCCATTCTCCAACCCTCCCACTTCACAGATGCTAAGGCTGCAGGCCAGGGAGGGTAACAGACATGCCAGGTAGCTCCCTGGTGTTATAGTGACCTGGGAGCACAGGGCCACTCACTACAAGCCAGGCCGCCACGGCCATGGCTCACCGGGCTACCAAGCCACAGGCACTCCTAACATCCAAGCAGAATGGAGTTCCCCGACCTCTGGCCAACTCCACGGGCCCTATGGGCAGCAGCAACACCAAGAACCAAAGCTCTGATCTCCCTTAGGCCTCAACTCCCCAACTGCAGCCACGTCCAAAACAGGGACCATCACGTCTCCGAACGTCTGTGGCTGGTCCTCTGTGTTTCTCCCAGACGATGAAGGTGCTGCTCATCTTT
The DNA here is from genome assembly GCA_004024845.1 of Tonatia bakeri. Taxonomy (NCBI): domain Eukaryota; kingdom Metazoa; phylum Chordata; class Mammalia; order Chiroptera; family Phyllostomidae; genus Tonatia; species Tonatia bakeri. Next base: position 540,904 of record PVIA01000148.1, on the reverse strand, counting down.
CCTCCTCCGCCCATGCCTGTTCCCGGGTCTGCGCCTCGAACCTCAGGACCTGGATACCCCACCTGCATCTAAATAAGTCACCCCTAAAACCCTGCTGCACACTATGGGCTTCTCCCATGGGAGGGCTCGCGACGGGATGGGAAAACACAGCCCGCAAACACCAGGGTGTGGAGAGTGAGGATGGCCTCGGGGGCTCAGCTGGCTCTGCTGGTGTCTGTGAAACGTTCTCGTGGGTGTGGGCACATCCCACCAGGGGCACTTTTTCTTTAAGGCCATTCATTAGTAGTCACTATTTTTACAAGGGAACTCACATCTAAATCTTTCTGACGTGGCTTTAATTTGCTCAAGGTGCTCCCTGTTAAAATGAGGGGTGTTCCCTGCAGAGGATGTCCAGTCAGCTGGAACGGCCAGCTGGCTTTGGGTCTCGGTCCCTGCAGGACAAGCCAACTTCTCCCTTTCCTGCTGTCGGGTGTAACACAGAAGCCCGTGACACCTGCCAAAGTCAGTGAGATGCTCGATAGCTACCCGTGAAGCTCTCGAATTTCATAAACCTAATATGATTTTTAAAACTACTCCGGCTAAAATAACAAACCAATATAAAGAGAAGCTCCTATTAGAAGAGTTTAACTTTTTAGTTACTCTCACGTCCCTGAAAATTTCTAATATATCCTCCAGTAGAATTAAAGAAATAAAGAAACCTAGTCTGTGTACATTGTGGTGAGGGCACAGTGTAAGAGCAGTGACTGTTATTAAGCATGTAGCTATTTTTTATTTAAAAATGAAAAGATTCACATATAACAGGTAGACGACTGTATATGTATCTTTGTGTGCTTTGGAATAGCTAATAAGTGGGCTTATGCACATATTTCTCTCCCCAGCCAACCTTTACAAGGCTCAAATACAGGGGCTGTGTTTTCGACTTCTTTTTCTTCCTTCCTAAATGCTTCAGTGACAGAACGCATTAGTTCTAAAACCAAAACCTGCCTTTCGCTTTCTGACGCGCCTGGTTTTACACTGGAATAACTCATAAACATAAGGCACAACTGAATTGTTGTATGCTTACCAGAACTGGACACGCGCCTGATCCTCTGGTAAGATAAGGTGCGCTCAGAACTGAGATTTCTGCTGTTGCTGTTGTACCTCAAGCAGGAAACAGAAGGCCCCACTTTGGCTTTCGGGCCAGGCTTTATCCTCAAACTGGAGGAGTCAGGCTTGGGTGTATTCCTGCCGGCAGGGGTTGCAGTCTTTGAAGCAGAACCCTGTGAAGAAAATAGGATGTTAGTTCAGATAACACCTTCCCCATGCAATTCCCCTGCAGTATTAGCTACATGAAATGAACAATTTGTTTCTATGGTGCAGTTTTTTTCTAATTTATTGAATTTATTGGAGTGACATTGCTTAATAAACCGGAGTTTCTCACCTGCAGGTTTCAGAGTCAAGGCTGCAACGTCAACTCTCCCCTGAACTTCCACCCTCCCGACCCACTCTCCACACTTTGGACTGGTCAGCCCCCAGTCAGGTGGCGTAGCCAGCCCCTGAAATCAGTCTCTATTACCTCTCTCTCTACCTATACACACATACAGACACATCTACATTTACATGTATCTATATATATGCATATACACACACACACATCTGTCTATTCACACACATACTACTCTAGGCTGAATGTTTGCCCCCCCAAAAAATGTATAAATTGAAAACCTAATTCCCAATGTGATCATATTTGGAGGTGGGGGCCTTTGCAAGTTGATTAGGTCACAAGGGTGGAGCCCTCATGAACGGGATGAGTGCCCTTTATAAAAGGGACCCCAGAGCACGTTTTTGCCGTTGCCACCACATGAAGTTACAGGGAGAAGACAGCTGTCTATGAGGAAGCGGGCTCATACCCGACACCAAATCAACCGCTGCCTTGATCTTGGACATCCTAGCCTCTAGAATGGTGAGAAATAAATGCCAGGTGAATATTTAATTTTCATTCTTACTATGAAGAAATTCAAACTCTTTCAAGTTTACTCTTAAAATCATCATCTGCTTTCTGTCCCCATCAGTGAAACTTCCCCAGAGGACCAGTACCATGCTCTTCAGGCCTTCTCTGTAGCATCTGAGGACGAGTCCATCTTTCTTGGGTTCCTCCAACACGGCTCTTCATGGTTTTCCTTCTACCTGTCTGCTTATTCCCTCTCTGCACCCTGCTCTGCTATACCTTTCCATGCTAGCCACCACAAGAGTGCCAAACTTGGCCCTGTTCTCTTTTCTCACCATATCCTCTCCCTAGATGATTGTGTCCACTGTTTCAACCACCACCTACACACTGTCATGTCCACAGTCCGCATGTCCAAGCCAGCACTCTCTCCGGAGTTCCCCACAGATCTAGCTCCTGCCCGCATCTGCCCACCGGGCATCCTTCAGGCCCTCTACCAAATGACAATAATCATATTGTTGTGGTTTACTGATCAACATATATCGTAAGTTCAAGATGCATGCCCAACTCATTTAACTCTCATACCCCTATAAAACTAATACTTTCATTGTATCCCATTTTATAAAAGAAGAACATGAAGCAGTTTCTAAAAGTAAACTAATTTTGCCCATGCATCTCAAAACTTACCTCTTTCAACATCCACTAAACGTTCTTAGATACCCAACTTAAACAGTAAAAACCATTTCTAGGAGCACCTTTCTTACTACTTTACCCCCTCCGGATGGTATTCCCGCCCTTCTCTGCCCACAGGGAGGCAGGCCTGCGTCATTTCTTGGCAGGATTCCCGAAACCATATCCAAGGGATCTTTCTGGTCTCACCAGCCTGCAATTCATCTTCCATTCCACGGCTAAGGCAATCTCTCTAAAGTCCAAATTAGGTTCAACGGCTTCCCTCTGTCTTCCAGATAAAGTCAAGTCTTCTTAACAAGTCACAGCAAGCCCTTTGGGACAAGTCGGCCCCTGCCACCTTCTTCTGCTTATTGCTTATGGTTCTGCACTTGTGGTTCCCATCATACTCACTACCTGGAGTCCCCTAAATGAGGATATCTTGTGTCTTCACCCTTGTATACATTATCCCTCCACCCAGAATATGCTTCTGGTGCCCTTTAAATTCCAGCTAGCGACTAACACACACAGCACCTCTCCGAGAAGCCTTTGTTGGCAACACTTCCCCCATCACCCCCTCCCCACTGTGCCTCCTGCAGCAGCGCAGCCTATATATAGTCCCAGCTTAATACCAACACACCCCTTTGGCCACCTTCTAATATCACCTGCCGCACTAAGCACTGGGGTGGCTGGCGGCTCTTTCTTTTCTATGCCCCAACAGTCACCATCACACAGCATGCAGGGGGTTCCCCACAAGTGTTCCCATGCTGCACATGGGAGATGAGAGCTGACATCTTGCCCCAGGAGCAAATGCCCACAGTGTAAGCTGTCATTTGTATCCTCCCTTTACAGGAAGAAAAACTGGGCCTCCCAGAGACTAACTGGCCTGACGTCATTTGCCAGTCAATGATGGTGCCACAATGGGAAACCACGTCTGACTCCAGAATCCTGGAGCTGTGCATGAATTATTTTTTTTATTAAATAGAACAATAAAGTTCCCCGCAAATAGCCAACAGTTGCTATAGAAAACACATTGCTTTTCCACTATATAAGAATAAAATGGGCTTTGTTTACTTAGGGCACCAGAAATCGACACGACTGGGCTGCAAGAGACCGCTGACATCACCTTGGGGTCTCAAAAGAAGACCCGCCCAAAGTCACATTAGCTGATCAGAGGTGGAATCCAGGGTCCTATGGTGCACAGGAGAGGACACCCCTGCCCAGAGCTGCTTCCTAACAGGAGACCAGGTGTGCCTTTTATGTCCATGCTATTTACCTGCACTCCCCATCCGGTTCTAAAATGTGGTTCTACACATTTTAAAGTTCATTAAAAAACAACTTCTTTTCATGAATATAAAACAATCAGTTGTTTACCGTAACTTCAAATAACTAATTATACCCAAATATTAAAGTAATCTGTTCCCTTAGCTTATTATTCTATCAAAATGCCCATTAATACTCAATACGAAATACTGAACCTCAGGAATTTTTTTTCCCAGTATGCAGGTTTCCAACTAACACTCTAAAATGTACTGAGCAGAGAAAGAATTATAACTAATATATTAACACCTGAGGGCAAATACGCACACCTAGTTCTGCAATATTATTCACAATTAGTGGGTAACCAGTTGCTAATACATCTCTCGATTTTCCCCACCATTCCCAGGCAAAAATTTCACTTACCAAAAACAGAGACCCATATTCGAAGTCCTCACTCATGACTTCCTTTTTCAGTTCTTGTTCCTGAGGTGTCCCGGTTTCTTTTTCACCCTTCTTTTCTGAGCTAATCCTTTGGATGCTGGAGACATAGGTCCTTTCCAAACAGTCTGTGCTTTCCATTTTAACAGGGAATAGGTCTTTGCACTTCTGAAAAGCTGCAGCCACAGACCCAGGCTCACAGGCTGAATGAGAAGAACTTGCTTTGTCAACATCTTCCTGATTTGACTTCACGGCAGATGTTGTTCTGGAAACCTTGTGGGAAGCATTTTTAGAATGTGTTGCAACATGCTCAGCCTGGCTAGTAATGAGTTTATTAAATTGCTGCTTCTGTGTCTTGGTAATTGGGATTTCTGCTTTTGTGTCTGCATTCAAGTCAGATCTTAGTTTTTTGCCCAGAACTGTCAATGGTCTTGAGGACGAAACTGACGAGGGTGATGAGGCACTGGTTAACGGAGGTCTGGGTGTGACCTTTGACAACGTAGGGTCGTTGGACTGTAATGCTGGTCTAGACATAACTTTTGCTTTGACATCCTTGAAGTTTGGTTTCGGGTAACTTATGATTCTGTTTTTTCTAACTTTGCTGCCTACCGAGGTATTTGCTTTGGTTGGTGGTTTTCCTAAATTAGGGTTAGCGAGCTCTCGGTCCTTCTTCTCCACTTTACTACTGTTCTCTGTCGCTTCAACAGGTGAGACAAAGAAGGTTGTATTCACGCACTTGGGGACTGGCGTGGACATGCAAATTGTCTCACTTGTGCTAATGAACATATCACTTTCATCCCAACTCAGGTCAAATGATGAAGCCAGCTTCTGTCCTGGGGGCCTGCTTGGTACCAATTCTATGGTGTGATTTTGGATTCCCAAATCCTTTCTGTCGGAGGCAATGTATGTGTTTCCAGCCCCAGTGACTTTATGTTCTGGGGTCAGCACCTGGGCTTCACTTTTATAAAAAGCTGGCACCAGGAAAGGGCACTCATCATCTATACGACAATCAGACACTGTCTCTCTTAGATTTTGGCCCATTTCCTTTTGCCCATATGAGCTCTCTGAACGTGTCTCACTATTTGGTTCCTCTTTAGGTAAACAAAAGACCTCCTCCAACACAGCCCCGCTGGGGACATCCATGCTGTCGGAAACCAGTGTGAGAGTGTGTATCTCTTTTTCTCCAACTAGTCGTTGCTGTGGCCCATCTGTGTGCTCCCTGGTGACATTTCCTGAAGAACAGTGATATGCATTTCCAATATCTGGAACAAAAGCATCTGTTTGCATCACCATCTCAGAAAATGCTGTGTACATTGTATCTTGGGCCTCTGAAGCTGTGGTTGAAGCGTGTGTAAAGATGTCTCCATCATGACTCATTTCTGTCACATGTGCCCTATCAGAATGGAAAGATGTATGGATGGAACAAGATAAAGATGTATTTCCACTTCTCAGGCCAGGTGGTTGCAGGCTCCCAGAGGCATGCAAAGACTGACTCTTTCCGATGGCGTGGTGTTTAATAAAGGTGCAGTTCGCATGATCCACTTCCCTGTCAAATGTTTGGTTTAGCTTCAAGGCAGCTGGGTAGTCTGTACCGGTCAAATATACATCATTAGGTTTCCACGCAATAGGCCAAGAGGTCTCAACACTCTGGTCCTGAGCTGATTCTGGGGAATGACAATTATTATGCAGGTACTTGGGCTCCCCTGTGTTTACGACATGGGCAGAAGACTGGCATGGGGAATCTTTATGCACATATAATACCTCCTCACTAATGAAGTCACTTGAAGACTTTCGGTGGTGATCGAGTACTTCAGCATGCGAAGGGTTTAAGGAAATATTCTCTCCAATGCCCACAGCAGAGTCAGTTGTATCATCAACCACCATGTCATCTGGGTTGGCAGAATTCCAACTGTTGGTCGAACAGTTTTGTGTAGGGGGTGATTTTTGGTTGTATGCATAAGTGTTTCCGTTTTTATCACTGATAAATAAGGTGTGCAGTTCATCCTCTGTCTTGTCTTCGGAACGATAATCATTCATCCTGAATGTGAACTTGAACTGTCTGCAGTTTTATTTCTTCTCTAAATCCTTTCAAACAAGAGAGGAGGAAAAAATGTTCATCTTCTAAGTTTTTCAGCGCAGTTGAAAGTTTCTTAGTGCAAGATGTTTTGAAGCTGTTCCCTGGAAGAGATAAGATGTTTAATTCAAGGAAATGTTGGAAAAATTAACAAGTCACCACTTGATTCACTTCAATCGCTTTATTTTTACATTTAGAACCTACAACTATGGACACGGGTAATTCAGATGTTAGCTAAAGCATCACCCCTTCGTATAAGGATGGCACACTAACTGATTGGGCCGGTGGAGCTCCAGAAGTATCCCCCCTTTTCAAAGATAATTTTTCATGTGAGAGAATGGGGCAGAATGAAGACTGGGATCGCCACAATTGCCCATGACTGACGTCACATCGTGGATTCCTCCTCTCTACTTTCAGTGATTCTTACTTGTCATAAAAGAGAAGAAAAATCTGAAAATAGCGCTTTCTTCTTGTTGATTGAAAGAGTGACCATTGGTCCTGGTTCGTCTATGACAGTCCCGAATTATGCCTGTTGTCCCAACATCATTAGTAATAATGTCCTTTTCGTTTTTCGGAAGGGTCCTGATTGTTTCCCTGGAGGGTAACTGATTACCAGACAGAACAGGAAGGCACAGCAAATGAGCTGAAGATCAATAAAGATTTAGGGCATGACCACTTCTCTTCTCCCTGTTCTCATTCAATAGTTCAAACATATTCCCTTTCAAAGTTGAAAAAAAAGTTATTGATTCTTAATAGTTAAAGTGGTACCCTACTGGAAGCTCCTAAAAATGTTAAACAGAGTTACTGCATGACACACCAACTCTCCTCTTAAACACCCACTAAAGGGAAATGAAAGCAAATGTCCATACAAAAACTTGTCCAGAAATGTACACGATTCTTAATAGAAGCATTATTCATAAGAGCCCCAAAGTAAAAACAACCCAATTTCCATTAAATGGTAAACAGATAGCTAAGCATTATATTTACACCATACAACTGATATATTCTTTGGCCACAGAAAGGAATGGAGTATTGATACATACAACATGGACAGAACATGACAACTTAAAACATACTTAATGAAAGAAGCCAGGTATAGAACACTACATATGATGTGACAGTATTCACAGGAAGTGTCCAGAACAGACAAGTTGGCAGAGATGGAAAGTCAATTCATGGGTCAGGGGCGGAGGGTGTAGGAGGGAGGAGTGACTGCTGATTGGGATGGTGCTTCATGTGAGGGTAACAAAAATGTTCTAAAGATTATGGTGATGCTTGGACAATGGTGTGAATGTACTGAAAACTACTGAATTACAGATTAAAAATGATTAAAAGCAATTCATGAAAGTTTTCAAATCCAAGCACTTCTGCAAACTAATTTTTCATTATGCTTTTAATCATACTGTGATGCTTAAGAAAGGCCCAAGTGTTCACGCCAGGACACAGGTGCAGGCTCACTGGAACTGACTTCCTAATTCTGACATTTCATGTCAGTCAGACGTCATAGTTCTGTTATGAAGAAAGACAAGATCCGTGAGGGGGAAAAAAAGACATTCTGTAACCTGTAGGTCTGTGAATTATGAGTAGACTTATTTGTCCATCTTGCAATCTTTTCTCTGCATTCAAACATCAGGGACCTGAATGCCACCAGGAGCAAAGAAACAATGGAAGAACCGAGAGGACCCCCTGAGCACACCAGGAGGGCAGGAACTATGGAAGCAACCACGCCTCTGCACTCAGAGCACCGTGTGCTCCCGGCCACACACCCTGAGACCAGCCTTCACTGGAAGGAAGGGAGAGGCTGCGATGTTTATCTTCACGGCACTCGTGCATGCGTGTACAAGCACGTGTGTGCACGCCCACCCAAAAACACACTCCGAACCCTACAATAAACGCTGTACGATTGCTATATGGATGGAAAATATAAACTAGTCATTTTTCTCCATGGTCGCTGTTTAGTCAATACAGAAATCGCTGAAATAATATTTTTTGGCTAGCACCTTAAAAAAAGCTTCCATGAAACAAATTAGTATGTTTAGTCCTTGGGTATGAAATACGTTCCAGCTAAATGTTCACTCTGAGAAGTTCATTCATTCATCCTCTTAGACGTACGTGCAGGGTGTAATTTCAAAAAGCGCTAAACACGCCGCACCGTTCTGCTCCTGTGAAGGCCGACCCTCATTTATGCGATGCCGGGATGAGCAGGGATGAGTGACGCCGACAGACACATTTAATAAAAACCATGAAGTTATTTGTATAAACAGATTTATTAGATTCAATTGACAGAGCTTTTACTACCTGCGTTCCCTCTTCCAAAGTACATAAAAGATGATTAAACACACACACACACAGCCCTACCCCTGATAAAAACTGAGCAAAGCGAATGGGTCATACGTCAAAGCACTTCAAGTAACTTTTAAATACCATAAATGTATAATAGGATAAAACATGTTTAAATAGTTTCTGGTTTTCTCCTTTTTAGATAACACTGCACTAAACATCTCTGCAATCTTTGACTACCTTTGATTATTTCCTTTGGAAAAACTTCCTGGGAATAAAAACATTAATGAGACAAAGGAGTCAAAGAATGTGATCTTTTAAGGCTCTTGATAGAGTGTGCCAAGTTGTTAAATGAAAGAAAAAGCAGGGTTCTTTATAATGTATGTGTTAATACATGTATATAATAGATCTATGTCTTGAGTTTCTCTTTTAAAGCTTATGTGTTTTGTTCAGAATTGTTCCCCAAGCATTCTTTCACATCATTATAACATAAATCATGGGTAATGGTTGTGAAATGCCACTAAAATTTAAATGTTCTAGATTTACAAATCGGTAGTTTCCTAAAAGTAACAGAAAACCAAAGAAATTACCACCCATTCAATTTTGACATGACTGCTTAGCATGCTTGGTTGGGCCCATGATTATTTTTTTAAATTCACAAATACAAACAAATTCCAACATTTTCTCCAGAAAAATACCACAAAAACGGATTCAGAAGAAATACTTCAGGCAAGTTTTGATATAAAATAAATCTACTGAAGTTCTTTCTACTTTGTAGATAAGAGCGAAGGGCTACAGTGCAGAGATTTGTATACCAAAAAGATTCTGAAGTTAGGCGTAACCGTTCCAGGATGACGATGTCACCATTCACTAAAGAAAACAGGAGATTCACGGTGTCATCACTATGAAGACAAAGCCAGAGACAGAAAAGAGTTGACCAGCCTGCCCTCCGAATTGTGTCAGAAACATGAAAAGTTAGACACTTGGTCTCCTGGTCAATTCACCCCTCTCTTACTCTAAGACTAGTACCCAAGTGAAGCCCTTGAAACAGGAAGAAAGCTGGAGCTGGTTTAGTGGATTCCAAAAGGAAACAGAAATCAAGTTGTGAAAAAAAACGCAGGTTGACTCGGTGGGTCTGGGGTGGGGCCTAAGAGTCTGCATTTCTGTGCATCTCCCTGGTGATGCTGATCATGCTCCTAGTCCAGGAGTAGCCAGGATGCAGCAGACAGCGTGGGCGCCTCGCCAACCAGATCCAGACACTAAGTGGCCGGTCTGAGTCGGGCACCTTCACACCCCACTGTGCAATGTGATCCTCTAACCAGGAGCAGACTTCCCAAATTGCACCCTTGACTTTTGCTTTTGAGCTTTCCTCTCTGACAGCGAATACTCCCTCTACAGAAAACAACTGGAGCTTTTTAGGTAGAGACAATGTTCCATCTAAGTCCCATTTGAGTTTATTCCTTCTGTACGGAGGAAGTTGTCAGTATAATAGTCTTGCCCTTTTCCTGCCCTTTTGCCCATGTCACCCAGGAGAAATGAAGTGGCATAAAGAATGCTGGAAATTTGGGAAGAACTACTTGGCCAAGGACTAGGGTGAAGTGAGGGTGGTGCTGGCCTTAGTCTCTAAATTTTTAAGGGGGGGACAGAGTACTGATATTATTTTTTTATTTAAATTATTGCGGTGACAATGATTAATGAAATTATACAGGTTTCAAGGGTACAATTCTGTAATACACCATCTGTATATTGTATTGTGTGTTCACCACCCCAAGTCAAGCCTCCTTCCATCTCCATTTATCCTCCCAAACCCTCTTCTACCTCCCCCACCCTTCCTTCCCTCTGGCAGTCACCATACTGTTGTCTGTGTCTATGAGGATTTTTTGCTTTTTTAAGATTTTATTTATTTTTTGGAGAGGGTGAGGGAGGGAGAAAGAAAAGAAATGTCAATGTGTGGTTGACTCTCACACACCCTCTACTGGGGACCTGGCCCCACAACCTAAGCATGTGTCCTAACTGGGAATCAAACCAGTGACCCTTTGGTTCGAAGGCTGGCACTCAACCACTGAACCACACCAGCCAAGGCATCTAGGAGGTTTTTTGTTTTGTTCTTTGTTTAATCCCTTCAACTTTTTGACCCAGCCCCCCAAGCAGCCTCCCCCCCGATAACTGTCAGTCTGTTCTCTGAGTCTAGGAGTCTGTTTCTATATTGTTAGTTTATATTATTCATTTGATTCCACATATAAGTGAAATCATAGGTTATTTGCCTGAGGCACTAAATTTAAGAGGGGATCAGTAACAGTGCCCCACTGAGTCAGACTGGAGCCCAAAACAAGGGAAAAAGTCAATTGACACAGACCATGTCTTTATTTTTAAATTGTGGGTTCTTTTTGTTCATCATGGAATTCTTGCATTAATGATGGTTTTTTAAAAAAATATTTACTAAATATTATTTATCTTGATCACAAAGGGTTTTGGGTCACCACTTAAATCCCCTCACTCTTCCACCTTAGTCCCAGCCCTGCTCACAGAGAACACAAGTGCTAAGCTGTCCGCCCCAGGAGCAGGCCCTGTGCCCACAGTGGAGGGGCATGGGAGGGGCGGTGGCGTGGGTGAGGCCTGCCCTGCCTCTGCACTGAAGTGATTGCGTGGCTCAGTGAGTCTCTCACACACACCTGCCCCTCAAACTAGCTTTCATCTGTAATTACAGATGAAGTCGTATAATTATACAATCTGCAATTACAATTCATCTATAATTCCATGACAATCTTTCCACCTTACTCTTTTTCTTATTTCTCAAATGGTTCCTAACCAGACAGAGGAAGAAGGCAGGAATCATATTCAAAAGAGTGAATGAGCGATCCTGAACGTTTGCTGGTCACAGCTTGGAGCAGGGCCCCAGAGACCAGGCCCTGGGGGGCCAGGCATTTCCCCTTCAGTTCCTGGATTGTGGGGAGCTCCAAGGAGTCCCCCAGAAAAGGCTGCAGTGGCTGCCACAACCTGAGGAACCACGTGGGGCTCCAGGTGATGGCCATCCACCCACTGCTTCCGGAGACTGTCTATATTTCACCAACCAGCTCAGATGCTCTGAATAGCCGTCTTGAAAAGGGGACATTATATATTGAGCCCTCTCCAACCTATAAATGTTGCCCAGGCAACAAACCCTGAGATACAAACAAGGAGTGACATTTGCAGGGCGGGGGGTGGGAATGACATGTGGGGTAATGGGGGCTTCTGTCCCGAGTGAGGTGGATGGCGCTGTGATTCACGGCACGAGCCAAAGACTTGTTCACATCGGTGGTCGGCAGCCTGCGTGCTGCAGTCCAGCTCGCTGTCTCGGTTGGGAGGTTGGTGTTCAATAGCACAGACGGGGCAAGGGACTTCAAGCCTAAAACCACTCCTTCTTTTAATCTGAGTGGGAACTCCAGCTCACGGCAGTTCTGTCCACGGGTGAAGTGGCCGTGTCCACAGGAGGAGGCCTGCACAGGTACCTTCAAGGAAACAAGGCCTGGGCTGCACACCTAAAGCAAAGCCATTTGGGCCTTGGCGATACCCAGGCTTTCAGCAGGCAGCCTCCTCTTGTGGGCCACACGGCCAGACCTTGAACGACGCCCGGCAGTTGTACCCCAGCACCAGCAAGGCAGCAGAGAGGGGGCAGGCAGGTGCCCGTAAGGCTTGGCTGCTGCCTCAGGGAAGAGTGTCTGTTTGGGCCCTTTTACACATCAGTGACTGACATAATATTTATTGCCTTTTCAATGGCCAAGCAGAAGGCTTCTGGGCACCCTGTAGAAAACGAGAGCACGTCTAGCCCTTAACTTGTTAAGAACAGGTCTGGTAGGCAGTGCTAGAGGAGGCAGCTCCAGCCCCATCTGGCGTGCATCAGAAGACCAGGAGGAAATGGTGGGCGGGCAAGCTGGAGCCCTGGTGGTTGCTCAGGTCCAGAGAGTCCCAACAGCCCTCCCCACCCTCACACTCTCTTTCTAGTGTTGCCAATTAGTATTTGATTGGATAATTAAATCTTAGGGGTAAATCTCCAGGAGGCAGGTTTCCTAGACTTTAATTGCAGAGGAGAGGCCGAAGCAGCAGCTGGAGGTCACGCCCCTGGAAACGCCTGCTCCTAAGAGAGAGAGGAAGGTGTGTCCCGGGCAGGGGCCCACCTGGGGCAGCAGGACAGTCTTCACAAACACTGTACACTCTTCCAGAAACTAGGTTCTGAGACTGTGGTTTCCCCTGCGTTACTACTTCAGGGTCAGGGGACTGGCTTGTTTTCACAGTGTGGAGGTTGGGGGAGGGGGCAGAAGACAGCTCTGTGATCATCTGTGTCCTCTTCACACACTGGGTGCTGAACTAACACCTTGAATCAGGCCTGGCGGGAGCTACAATCTTCCCCGCATCCGTGGCGGGGATGTGTCCCAAGACCCCCAGTGGGTGCCTGAGACCACAACTAGTACCCAGCCCCATACACTATGCATGTTCCTCGGCACGCACACCTGTGATAAAGTTTAATTTATGGACCAGGCACAGTCAGAGGTTAACGATGACTAATAAAATAGAGCAACTACAACAGCACACCGTAATAGAAGTTCTGTGAGTGTGGTGTCTCCTCTGATGACCGAGACGCTGACCGCGTGGAGACACGGACAAAGGGATGATTCAGTCGCCCGTGGGACCGAGCGGGCGGCTCGAGATCTCATCACGCCACTCAGAACGGTGTAACATGTTAAAAGTTATGAATTGTTTCTTTCTGGAATCTTCCGTTTGATGCTTTCAGACTGCGGTGAAGTGCAGCAGGTCACGAACCACAGAAACCAAAACGGCAAATAAAGGGAAGCTGACTCCTGTACGGCTCCCTTCACAGAAAATCCGAGCCTCGTTGGAGTCCCATCACGGATGGTTGTTTGGAACGCAGAACACAGCTTTCATTATAGAAAGAACTGCCGGGTTCCCAGTCAGCCAAGGGATGACACTCGAACCTGTAATGGAGTGTAACTTTCGCCCAAGAGCACTGCTACTTCCCCCAGATATATATGCATGACACGGACAGCATCACATGCGGGGCCCTAAATGTCAGAAATACACATCCTGTGCCGTAGGCAGAGCCTCTACGTAAATAAGTGTCTTCTCTGGTCTCCACTGGGCAAAGCTGTAGACAGTAGTCACTCTTCAGCCAAACACTCAAAGAAAGCGGAGTCTTGCTCTCGCCTCACCCAGATGGTGCGCGTGCCTGCATCCTCGCTCCCTGACCACACCTGCAGCCCAGTTGTGTGCGCAGTGACAAGAAAAATTACATTCCCTCCCGACTTCTCTCCTTCTCTCTCCCTGTGTATAGAGTCAGCCACAGTTAAAATAGTCCTTCCTCAGGAGAACGAGTGGTGGGAAAAAAAACTATATGATGGGAAAATCTTGGTATAAATTCAAAAGTATCTTTACCTTGGTAGAAGTCTACGTGGGTAGCAACTAACAGTTCAAACACTCAGCAATATTGGAAACAATGGAGAGAGATTCACCTTTTATTATTAATAAGATGCTAGTTTGGAACCTTGAACTTTAAAGAGGTAAAGGCCTTGGAGCATGAGCACTTGCTATACACTCCTCAGGACAGGCTCAGCTTTGCTGCAGTAATAAACAAGCCCAAGATCCAGTGGCTTAACTAAAAGTCTAGGGTGTTGGCAGGGGACTCTGTTCACACCCCGGTCAACCAGGGATCCAGGTTGGCTGATCTGCACCTCAACAAAAATGTCCACCATCCCCAGACACTGGGAAAGGACCACAGCAAAGCTGATACTCTCTCTTAGAGTTCCCGCCTGAAAGTGACACACATCACTTCTGTTCCCATTTTGCCAAAGCAGGCTACCATTTGCCCGAGAGTAAGACAACTGGAAATATTTGTGCAAAGCATTATGGGAGTAAGGGAACAATTTATTTCCATTATGAATTAATTATGCCAACAGTCAGTATAGGGCACATTACGTCAAATTAGGACCTTTGCTAAAATCGGCCGTGCCTGACACTATAGTTTCCCTGCCCAAATTATATCATTTCAGCCGATATCATTTACCAGTGCTTCACAGCTTTCAGGAAAGAAAAAGGGAAAAAAAGGAGAGACATTAAGCAAAAGCTTCTGTCTGTCACCAGCAATATCTGATTGTTCCCCAGACGTAAGGTGGTTTTAATGACCAGTAACTGTGGCAGAGACTGGCTGGTCCCCAAATTCATTTCTTTTTAATAAAAGTGAAAGTGCATTCCATTAGCAAAAACAAATCAGTATCAGTGCAAGTTCAGAGACAAGATCAGAGACTTGGCAACTAACAGACAATGCAATGTCCACAGAGTACCCCACGCAGGACGCCCAGGGCACGAGTGATCACCACCCTTGATCCGACACGGAAGAAGTGGGAAACTGCTTCCACGCCACCCACCTCGCAGGCCACAGACACATCTCGTTCCTCCAGGAGCCCTCCTCCCACCTCACAACAGAGGACGGTCAGACGGTCCTCTGTGTGTCACGGTGACGCTGCAGAACAGCTAGGTCACAACGACTAAGAGCAGCCGAAATACGACTGCTGGGCACCAACGGCTACTCTAAGGGACCGCTGTGCTCAAACAAGGTGGCGAGCCGCCCGCGTGGCAGCAGAAAGGCAGGGGTCCAACGAGGGTGTCACCAGGAAAAACACAGAACCAGTGCACACTGAAAAGTTTTAACCGACGGGAAAGCTGAGCTGAGAGAAACCTGATGGTGCTTTTGGAGCTGAGCTGTTTCTGCCACATGTTTAAAGAAAAACCAGGGAAAACAGTTGTGTGACAAAGGAGACACTGTCACAGCACACCACTTGGGTCGCAGCAACAATATCCACAGGGTCATTTTTTTAAAATGGAAGTAAGTAAAACAAATAGTGAAGAGAGGAACTGTGACTGCCTCTGAGAACAGACATCAGGATGTTCTTTGATATAATCCTTTTATTCAGCATTTTTTTTGTCTTCTTAAACTCTGAGCACATGATAAGAATTAAAGAGTTGTATAAAAGGATTAATTTGAACCTTTATTATCTGTCCTGTTTTCTCCTTTCACTACAAACTGTCTTCATTCCTTTGGAAACCCGGGACAGCGTCGCTCTCCTGAGCTGTAGAAGTGCAGAGTGAAACTGCACACAGACCCCGTGAACAAGCTGGCAAACCCAAGCTGCTAGTGGCCGTTCTCCGAATCTAAAAGAGTGAATTATTCAGGGGCTGCTCTGTACTACTTATCCGATTGGCTACTGGAACCTGCTCATTTGAAGCCAGTATTCAGGCTTCAACATTTCTCTGCTGTTCACTCTAGGGAATGGCTGAGGCAGAGAGGTCTGATCAGATCACGGGGCAGAAGCAGGGAGGGCCTCGGAGTAGGCCACGGGAAACAGTCCAGGATGAGACTGGCTGAGAAGCTGAGCGCTCCCTGCGCTCCCTGCGCCCCCTGAGCCCATGGGATTATGGGTGAGAAGATCTGAAATAAAAGAAGCACTCTCTGGGCAGCACAGGCTCTCTCTGACTCTGGGGATGCCTGGATGACTGTGCTGCAGCTGCCTGCATTTCCCAACGGACGGTGTTTTGCATGGGAAGGAACTCCGGGTGCAGCCTAGGGGCAGGCTGGCCTGGCAGAGGGTGGCAGGATTATTCTCCTTTGGCTGTTCTAGAGGGAACAGGCTCTGAGGCAGAAGCCTGCCATGCTTTCAAAGTTGTATAGTTTTTGTATCTTAGGTTGTTTTAGTTTGTGAACTAACCCTACAGATATAAGATAATTAAAATTAACGGGGGGAGGGTGGTGGTGGCAGGGAAATGCTAGAACTCAGGTGTTAGAGTTTAGCTTTAATTGATAGGTTTAAGTGATTAAAGCTATAACTAAAAGAATTAAAGAGTTTAGCCTTAATTGATAGGCTTAAGTGCCTAATGCAAGTGGGAAAGCTGTTATTCCAAAACTACAAAGCTTTAGAGTAAAGACCCCTTTCCTTTGTCACCAAACTTTTGCCTCTGGAATTTTGTTAGAGGGTGGCAGCGGGCAGCAGGACCCCAAGTGCAGTTCTGTAACATACTTACGCACCATCAAGGTCAAATGCCACATTCTGCTCTAATCACGTGTCAAAGCCAAGAGGCTGCCTCACAAAACACATCCTAACGTCAGAAACATTACAGTGAGAAAATATGTGTTTTAGAAACGATGAAACCTACAGAGCTCAACACTTCAAAGCCACTGACTCTCAGGGTTAGACATGATCTTAAAAAATGATCAACGGACTAACACTAATCCAACATTTAAATCCCCTTAGACTGTAACCAATCAAATCTCTGCCCACCCCAGAGAATGCACCATGGTTCCAGGCAGTTCCTGCCCCCCCAGCCTGGACCCTCCCTGCCCAAAGTCACGAAGCACACTAGAGTACGGGAGAGGCAAAGTCCAGCCACTGGAGACAGAAAACCACAGATAAATGACAAAAAAAAAAAAAAAAGAAGGAAGAACATTTAGTTCTGTCTTGTGCAAAAGGCTGTCCAGGCTTAAGGGACCCAGCTGCACCCTTCTCATTCTTTGGCTATGTAGGCCCTCGACCTATGTCCCCAATAGCACTATCTGTGAGCAATTTAAGAGGGTAAAGAAGGGTAGGGGGCAACAAGTACGGAAAGCACCTCCATACAACACCACACTTAATCACGGGGCCACACCTGCCTACAAGGCATGCCGGGAAACGGAGAGCAGTACGGGCTACCTGTACCCAGCTAAAAATTCTGCAACCATCAGGGGCGGGCAATAGAGATCGAGGGACAAACAGCCACCTCTGTCACGCTTGCCAGGGGCCCAATCAACGCTCTGCCCTATGGGGCACTGCTCTTCACTGATAAGAGTCTAGGTTTCTACTTAGGCATCCATGGTTAACTGTTACATTTCGACTGTGGTTTTCTAGAAACCAAGGTGCTTTTCAACTCAGGTCCATTCTGCAGGTACCGTAGACTCAGAGGAAAAGAGCTTTAAGAGAGCTAGATGGTCCTTTCATAGTTTTGGTATAGACATCATAGTTACAACTATAGCAGTGGGCTTGTAGAGCCTAAGGGAAGATCTGGATCACTTTGAACCATTTCGATGTAACAGAAAAATTTACCTCCTGCTCATAAAGACAGTCCATCGAACTTATTTCCAGTCGGGTTTTGCTTTTCAGTGAATATGTGTCCTTGAATGGTTCACGTAAGTGTGATTCAGGGCAGTTGTGCTTTTGGCTCTTGGACTAAAATTTGTATTCCATTAAAAACTGAAGACAGGTAACAATGACAAGAGAAATCCGACTAGAGGCACTCCTCCAGGCACAGATGTGATGACCACCGTGTGCGGGCACAGTCAGACTCCGGGGCTGCTGCAGGCTGGACTGGAAGCACTCAGGTAGGGAGTCAAGTCACACCAGTGAGCTACAAGCCGTACTAGAGGAAAGGTCGGTGCACAGCAGAAGGAACCGACAGACCATAGCTGAGGATCTACGTTTGCTTAGGGAAGTCAGGGGAAACCATGGAGCAGAAATGGAGGGATGGGCAATGCAGCCAGAAGCCATGGCACTGAGGGACTGGAATGGCTGGGGACAGAAAAAAGCTCAAAGTCTTGGCCACGGGGGGATGAAGGGCAGCAGCTGGCAGGCTCAAGGGTTTGGATTCTATTCTGGGAACAATGGGAGTCTGCCAAAACTGTTAGGATGCACGCGAACCCTTTGGTTTGGCTGAAGACTGGGGGGTGTCCAGGGGAGGAAAGACACAGGAGGGCAGGAAATGGCGGGGATGGAGCTGGATGGAGGTGATCTGACCTGACCCAGCGGGGGTGAGACAGAAAGGAGATGAAATGCCACCAGCTTAGAAGGCTCAGCTCTGCGCCGTCCGCACTGAGCAGTGAAGAGCTTGGCACACTGTGAGTGCTTGGCACATGACACTGGATTCAACCTCACTTGAGAAGACTATGTCACTCACACGAACACTGTCAGAGGGAAGCTACAACGGCAGTACATAGAAAAGACGTGTAAATAAATACATGCTAGATCGATACAAAAAGGCTTTCAGCTTTTGGTATACATTTTAAAGAGGTTTACTATATTCTCTTTTTCAAATAAACTCACATGAGTTGGATACTACTTCTGGGCGCACTAGGTGCTGCAGAAATACAAAGGAGGTATTCAAAGAACGGACAAGAGGTCTAGGTCAAAGTAACGTGCTAAGCAGAGAGACAAATACTATTTGTTTAGTTGGATCATCCAAACACAAGTAATTCAGTTCTTTCTAAAACACACGCCGTCGAGAGCGTTTAAGTGAAGATACTACTTACTCCACAGTGAACACGATCGGAGAGATTTTGTTCATGCCACAGTGAAACAATGAAGATAAATGCCTCAACAAAAACACATCACTCCCTCTCCCCATTTACCCCTAAAACCACACAAGGTTTGTACTGAAAATACCTTTAAGACCTTTCATTTCACTAATTAGAATATTTTTTCTAGAAATACTCAAGAATTCCCGAGTTTCCTAAAAGTAGGTAGAAGGCCCTTACCTCCCTCCCTTCCCCCGCCAAAAAATATCCAAGTTACAAGACCATCAGCAGGTAACAGAAAATGTATTCCAAACTGATTTAAAACACCAGAAAAAAAATTTAAATCATCCCAGGAAAATAACTTTTTTACACTAGTGAAGATTAAACAATTAACCAACACTCTCTTTAAACATCATGGGTAAAGTTCTTTTAAGCTTGTGTTTGCATTTTCATGAGAATGGGCATCTGAAAACTCAATCTGTTGATAATACAGCACAGTAGGTCTTTCTTGGATAATCCACACTAAGCCATTAAAAGCCTTTGGGGGCTAGAAAGGCAGGCCCTGGGCTGATTTACAGCTTGGCAGCACTGAAGAGCTCCTAGCTCTTCCACTAGAAGAATTCATCTACTAGAATACTACCTCCTTCCCACCCACCCAGTTATAGTCTGCCAGACAGTTCAACACAGAGCCAATTGCCTGACCTGAAATTCAGAAATTCCGATTCCTGGATGTTATTCTAAAAATATACTTTTATTCCAAGACTTTTTGGCTTAAGAATTTCCTAAAGCCTCAAAACCAGTACATGGGAGACCCCACACATTGACAGATTCTTAAAACTGCATTTCTGAATGCTTCGTCAGGAATTTCACTGAATGAAGTGTTCCAATGTGCTTCTCTTCACAAATGACTATATTTCAATATGCCCTACATTCTTTAAACATATCATAGAGTAGCAGAAACAGCAAAGTTGCGTTGTCCCGATCCTCTTATCTTGTTGCCAGGATAGTGTGAAAGCCAAATTGCTAAGGGAAGCATGCTCAGAGCATTTTTAATCATAAATATTTAAGTAGCTCTGGTTTCCTCCACCCCTCCCTCCCACTCTGCCTCATTCACTGACTCTTCGTTCAAGTGCATACACACACATACAACAGACACACACAGGTACTCAGAGCTATAACAACACCCACAGAAAAGGGTCCAAACATTGCAGGTGACACAGTAAACTGAAATTTACGTGGAATACTTTCCTACACACTCCCCGCTATCGCAGGTGTAACCGTGAAGTGACCATGACTGCAGTCAGTTGTAACAAGGTATTACATTTGTATGTGTTGCCTGATGAGAGTTTTTGTATTTGACAACTTAAGCTCAAAACAAAGCACCACATGTAATTCTTTCCCTCTCCAAAAAGTAGGTGTGAGTGTATTCACATTTATTCATAGTTATCTTTGCATTGTCACACATTCTAGAATTTATCCTGAAGTAGGGGTGCTCCAATATAATAAATATCAAAAATATAAAGAGATAAAAAGTATGTAAGATTTTAAAAGCAGCTTATTTTTTAAAGTATCACTTCTAAAACTTAACTCTAGTGTGTTTAAGTTAAAACATCCCAAATCAAATACATCAAGGTAACCTACTTACATTCTTCAGAATATCAAGATCAACAGCTGTGAAAGCAAAAGAAGTGTTATTCATGTCATTTGTCCCCCCCCCAAAAAAAACCCACTCAGGGTTGCACCTAGGAGACTGTGTTTTGCTACAGCGCTGCAGACACTACAACCACGATAGAAGAAACCCGAACACCAGACTACAAAATGAATCCTCTCGAGAGACCATGGTTATTCAAAGACCGCTTGGCCTCGCAGCAGCAATACACCGAGAGTGATGACTTCTTCCCCGAAGGAAAGAATTTTCCTTGGACTCTCTGCCAACAAAACATCACAGACTTTTCTGAGGCCTAGAGGCGGGAAGCTCATATGCAGATGTTTCTTGGTTATATTGTGTACCACTTACAGCGAAACTCCAACAAAACAACGATGAAGAGTTCTCCAAAATAAGCAACTTACTGATCTGCCCCGACCTCTGAAAACAGGAGGGACTTCTGCTTGTCAGATTCAGCCCGCACTCACTGTCACTGAGTGACTGCTCCCGGAGCAAAGGAACCAGAAGAGCCCAGTGACTTGGACAAAAAAGGGGGGCTGGGGGTGAAGGAGGTTTTAAAGGAAAGACATTAAGTATGCATCTATACCACACCAAGAATCCTCTCTGATTTAAGGTATAAGGCTTTTTTTTTTTAAGGTATACTCTTTATTACTCGAGCTACAATTTTACTTCTCATTTTCTATACTCATAAATTCTTAGAAATTTCATAACCCTTAAACTTAGGAAATCCTAAGTAGTCAAGAAATTATCAAATTAATAAGTAATATATTTAATGTGTAAGAGAAAGTTCTATAAAGATAAGTACTGTACCATTACAATGATGTATCACCATTCCCTTAGGTGGAAGGGGGCGGGGAGGTAGGAAGGATCTTTCACATTATAAATTTGTTTCAGACATTTCTATTATTTAAATATTTATAAATACTTCTGGAAATATTAAAAATATGTTTCTGCTCCAATGAAGTAAGACACATTCTTTGTAGACGGTCCTTTTTTGATCAAAATGTATTTCACGGAAACTGAAATTAAAAGATATGGAAATCAGTTACTCAGACTCTTGGGCTGGCTGCCTCCTCTTTGCAACATGAATAACTGGTGTCATCAAAGCTGTTACTTCACAAAACAGTCAAGTGTAGCCCTTAAATAGATGGGACTTTTGAATTCTAACAACAGAATATGTCAATCTGACAAACAGAAGCCAAGGCGTCTTGCATGCAGGCAGTCCCCACACCAAGTCAAACACCACAACAGGCACATTTCTCCTGAAGTCAAACATGACTCTTCTTCATGAGGACAACTTCCCTCTTCTCCTGTGAATACGGCCCATTAGTGGAAGAGGGGCCGACTGCCACCACTGACCAGTTCATCTTCCAGTGCACAGCATAGCTGGAGTTCACACAGTCCAACCGACTTATTCTGTGTGGGAGAAATCTGCGGTCTAGATAGAAAAGGCAT
This sequence comes from Tonatia bakeri, assembly GCA_004024845.1. Classification (NCBI taxonomy): domain Eukaryota; kingdom Metazoa; phylum Chordata; class Mammalia; order Chiroptera; family Phyllostomidae; genus Tonatia; species Tonatia bakeri. Next base: position 518,835 of record PVIA01000148.1, on the reverse strand, counting down.
CGCCTCTATTACATAACCCTAGAGGTCCCCCTTCACACCGCATCTTACCGAGGAGAAACCCCAGGGATAGCATTCACTCTAAAGATGATGGTACCCTGGCTGGCGTAGCTCAGTGGATTTAGCGCGGGCTGCAAACCAAAGCATCACAGGTTCAAAACCCCAGGGATACCATTCACTCTAAGGCCATGGCCCCCAGCAACCGCACATTGATGTTTCTCTCTCTCTCTCTTTCTCCCTCCCTTCCCTCTCTAAAAATAAATAAATAAGATCTAAAAAAATAAATATATAAAGATGACGGTAATGGTGCCCCCAGAGTTGGGCAGTAGGAGCTCGGATGACTTCCAAGTTCATGTAACTATTTAGAGCCAGAACCAGGACGAGAAACTCTCACCTCCAGCCCCTTCCGCTCACCACCACCCTGCCACGTAAAACCCCGTGGGTGGAGGGAGGAGGTAAAAGGTGACGTTCGTTCTGGATAAAACCCCAATTTTCATCCTCTCTAACACTAGGTATTAAACCACCCGAGGAGAAATGGCAGGAGTGCCACCGACTAATCCTGAACTAAGAACACCAAACACACCAAAAGGAAAGCCCGCAGAAACTACAGACCCATCTATACAGAACAGAAGAACTTTAAAACATGTGTATAAAGATGCCTTACACCACGGAAACGTGTTAAACAGTCTGTGCCCCAAAGCTGCAGGTGCGAACAGGAGTGCATCCCTCACTCTGGTTATCCTGCGGCCTCCTGGTCACAGTCTCCCGCCGCAGAGTAAACACAGCTGCCGAGTGCATCTGCTAAAACCCAACTACCCGGGCCTGCTTCCTAGGAGAAGAGGCCAGCTTCATCCCTACTGATGTCATACCAAGGAAGCACTTTTGGCTACGATCACCGATGCCAATTAAGATAAGAAACCAGTACATTCAGTTCCCGACTCGGTCTCAAAAGAGATTACATTTTCCTACAAAGGGAAAGTAGGCCAAGAACTAAACATCTTATGTGCAACACTTTCTGTAGCCTAGTCTCACTGAGTGATACAGAAGGCCCTAAGTAAAAACATTTCAGATCCTTACTCGGGAGGGTAAAGAAGCAGAGTAGTTCTTACAGTTCCTGAAATGGCACAGCTTCCTGTGATTTGTCACCAAAAAACAGAGAGGTGAGACATGGGGAGAAAACGTGGGCACAGGTCTTTGAAAAAGGTGTCAGAGGAACCTTGTGAAGGTTACAGAACAGGACTATTATAATCCATACGCCAGCAATGAATGAGATTAATCTTCCAAAGACATGACCTGCTATGAACTAAATCATCCTTCCAGCTTCCTAAGCGTGTGCAACAGATGCCCACAGACAGCCTCCCCCTCCTTCCCCTGCTTGTCTGGAAAGCCAACTGAGGCTGAGAAACTACTTGTCGTCACTCCCTGAGACACCAGCGAGGGTCCAAGAGAAAGGAACCCAAGAAATGGAAGAATGAATTTGGCATCACTGGAAATTGGTGTCTCTGAACCAAACTTGTAAAGCGTTCTGTGATGGCTCGGGTCACCAAGCCCAAGTGCAGTCATAAGGGAGGGAGCTGCAAGGGTCTGCTATGAGCCACAGAAACTGGAGGCTGCCTGGAGGCACTCAGAAAGCCTGGCGTACCCATTGGTGGCCTTTGCTCACAAGGGCACACTTAGCGAAAGACACTGCACTTGAATCCAGCACCAAGACCCAGCAGGGACTTCCCAGGAGAGAGCTCCTACACCTCCTTCATCACTTCTGTTTTCGTCCACCAGCGTGCAGACATGACACCTCCACACATGGGTATCAATAGTTCGTGTTTCTGGGTGGAGACTCAAGCTCAAAGCATACGACAAGTGTGTGGGTCTCAGGTGCAAAGCAGCTCATTCGAAGCCCCACGCTCTTCCTGCCCTGCAGCCCTGCACACACTGCTCCTCTCACCTCCGTTCTCCTCGTGAGGCCCCTTAGCTCTGCTGCGGGTGCAGGTAGCCCCCATCCTACTGTCCCCTAAAAGCAGTGCATCTTCCAGAGGTCACCTGGAAATTTACGTTCAGTCAAAACTAATTCTCCTAGAGCAACGCTATTAATGAGGATTAGGTTCCCAGGCTGGCCCCCACATAGAAACCTGTTTAACCCATAATGTGAGCACCACTAGGTTCAGAAAGACCTGCTGAGCCCATCGCATATGGATAAAGACTGAGACACTGAACTGAAGTTCGGCCATTACTTCAATGGCCAAAAACGCATTCCAAGTCAGGAAAAAGAAGCGAAGAAGTTGCCTGTTCTACAAGACTCTGGCCACCACTGCTACAACAGAACGCTATTCAACCATAAAGAGGAATGACATTCTGATACATGCTACAAGCAGAGGAACCTTGAAAAGATGCTGAATGAAACAGACTGGACACAAAAGGACAAATATGGTATGATCCCCCTGACACGAGGTACCTAGAATAGGTAAATCGATAGCAATAGAGAGTAGAATAGAGGTTACCAGGGGCTAGTGGGAAAGTTGAATGGGCAATTATTCTTTAGTGAGTTCAAAGTCTCTGTTTGGGAAGATAACAAAATGTGGAACTAGATAGTGGTGATGGCTTCACAACACCATGAATGAACATAATGCCATCGAACTATATACTCAAAAATGCTTAAAATGGCAAGTTTATGTGATATATCCTTTATCACAATTATAACAAAGGCAATGCCACAAGGTAGAAGTGCGAGGGCTAATGGTTTAACTTCATTGCTACAGCTTTCCCAATCTACAGGAGAGGAAGGAAATGTCAATATTATACCCCAGACCTTCAAATTTGGGGCAGCCTCACGAGCACTTGAGATGGCAAGTGCTAACTCCATGAATGAAGAGGGCCGAAATAATTTTAGGACTGTATAAATGTAACCACTCCTTAACTGTTAAGGAGCTGAAATTACATTCGGCCCTTTGAAGGCAACCGTGAGGCTGACATGGCCCCTGGTGAAAATGAGTTTGACACCCCTGGTCTACACCATCACACCCATCACCGCCCTGACCGCCGCGGCCCTGCACAGCTGCCAGCAGGAACTGGACAGTCACCGAGAAAGAACCCCTTGTACCTAAGAACAGACACCTCATGTGTGCAAGTCTCATTGTTGACATCTTTGTTTAAATTCTCGCTCTGTCACTGTGAGATAAGCGGTTTGAGAGAAGCGTAAGACTGCTAGCAACCAGAGCACACAGGCTGAGAAAGAGTTTTAGACGAGGCTGCTAGAGAGGAGGAAGGCAGCACTAGGAAGAGCAGCCCCGCCCACAGCCAACAGACACAGGGCAGGTCCCCAGAGAGCTCAGGTGTAGACCCCAGGGGAGGCAGCCTGGCCAACCGAGGGGTCTCCACCTGGGGCCTAAAACTCAAAGTGAGCACAACACACAATCCCACTGGGTCACACGATGTAGGAACAGGCTGCTAGGAGGCGTTTCACGGTTACATGGAGGTGCTTGGACCCCACAAACCACTTATTAATGGTGGTGATACAATTTCCAGAGAAAGGCTAATGCAATGACTTCTACTTGGAGCATTCCCACTCAAGGCCCACCTAGTAAGGAACTCCTTCTCCGGGGTCAAATAAATCTCAACTGGATTGCACGGTCCCATCGTACTGCAAGAGCTGCCCAATAAACAGCCCTGTATTTACGTAAGTCTCAGTTTCTGTAAGCGTTCGACAAATGTTGACTGTAAATCAGATCTTCTCAGCTACCCATTAAACATCACTCACAGACGATGGATCCAAACCAAAAAGTGCACCGTGGCAGGTACGGCTCTGTGGGTTGAGTGCTGGCCTCTGAACCAAAAGGTCGGTTCCCAGTCAGGGTGCAGGTCTGGGCTGCGGCCAGGTCCCCAGCCGGCTGGGCGGGCGCTCTGAGAGGCAGCCGATCAGTGTTTCTCTCTCACATCAGTGTTCTCTCCCTGTCTCTCTCCCTCCCTTGCCCTCTCTCCAAAAAATAAATACAACCTTTAAAATTTTTTTAATTAAAAAAACCTAAAAAGTTTAGGCAAACAACTAGATTTAGCATCTAAACACAAATGTAAAACAGTAGGTATGTGTACTGCTCCTCTGACATGCTCCCCTTCGAGTACCTGATGGTCACTGTTCTTTCGCAAAGCCATGTCTTCATAAAAACAGATTTTGTGTCATCTGCATTTAAACGAAAACCTTTGAGTGTGAGTTCAGTTCACAACACCCCCTTCTCTGAGAACAGCCGCTTTTACTCCCTGGAACGGGGTCCACTGTAGGAACCAGCCCTGGGACAGACGCTGCTTCCAACAGTGTCAGACTTTCTGTCCCCAGCATTCGGGATTTGAAACAGCCAGCTAGGCACGGAGCGTCCATGGAACTCCCGGCAACTGAAAGCCATGTCAATCCAAGCCCGGGGGGCGGGGGGGGGGTGAGCCTCCTACCTCCCCACACCCAGAAGCAGAGGAAGAGGGCGGGTGCAGAGAAAAGAATGCTACCCACGTCCGGAGATGCAGAAATGAAAAACAAGGGGGACACTGGCAGCCCTCACTGGGTTTGTGACAACTTCCTCCACACTGGGTTCCGAGAAATATTCCACGCCCTTACAACATTTATTTTTTTTCCCAGTCAGCCTAGATTTCTATTATTGTAATTAAGAGTCTTAAGTAAATGGCTGTCAAGAATTTATCAGGGAAATACAACTGTGATGACTCAGAAGTAATCAAAATACTAACAAGGGACTGATTTGAAAATTACAGTATTGTAACTCAATGAATACTACCACTTAAAAACTGTAGTTTAAAAAACAACCAGGAAAAACGTGTTTTATGAATGTAACCATGTAAGATACACAGAAAAAGAGCATTAGAAAATGAAAACAGTAGATGCAAATGGGATATGGGCTGTGCATTATTGATGCTATTTTCATCCTCTTGGTGTTATTGATTACAACTGGAAAGAAAAATGTAATAATTGCCAAAAGTGAGAAAACATAAATGCCCATCACTGGCAGATGAATAAAAAATCGCAGCACATCCATGTAACGAAATTGCGCTCAGCGTTGGAAAGGCAGGAGGCTGACACAACAGGAGCCACTGCTGACACCTTCTCGAAATGAAAGGTGGGGACACAGAAGGTGGACGAGCTCTGGGACGATATGTACGCGCCCTCTGGGAAGGCAGAATGAGGAGGTGGGGCTCACATCAGTGTTTGTTCGGGAGTGGGGGAAGGGTGCACAAGGAGACTTGGAGATGACGGGAATGCTGGTTTTTGATCATGGCTAGTGATCATGCAACTCTGTTTGTCAAAATTCAATGAACTAACCACCTAAAAAAAACAAGGCCAGTTTCACTGAATGTCAATTATACCTCAACAAACCTGACTGAACAATAAAGAAAATGCTGAGTTTGGAAACCGAACCAAAGCCAGGAGGAGGCACCCCTAAGACAGGATTTCTAACACTGGGTTACTCATTCATCAAACTTCATTAAGTGCCCAGCACACTCCAAATACTCTGCTAGGGGTTAACGCAGAGCGAACAAAATAGACAGAGAATAACACGACTGTGCAGAGAGAAATGGGAGTGAACGGGGAAAAGTGCAGGCACTCCGATGCTATCACGGGAGTCCGGGGTCACTGAGCAAGCCAGGTGTTTAGCTCAGACCTGAGGAGCATGTGGCAGGTAAGGAGGCGAAGAAGGGAAAGGTTTTAAGTGCAGTATTTTATCAACTGTCAATATCAACCCAACTATTCAAACAGATTGAGTGCAGTTACACACAAGTATTTTGATATGCGGTGGAATGGGGCCTCTAAGCAGCACCCAGGAGAATGAAGACCTTCCAACAGCAGAATGGACAGTGGCCAGGAGGGGTGAGCGAGGGTTCTGGGTTTCAGGGACCCTCGAAGAGTATTATCATTCCCCCATCTATTACCGATACTTCAAACACAGTTGATGTATACACTGCCTGAAATGAGGTTGCCTGAGGGTAACTAAACATTGGTTTACACAGATGTGTTGTACTTGTTTTAATGTTGGGCTGATTTACCATGGTTTCCACAAGCTTATCAAAGATTCTAAACAATTACACACACATGCACACACACTTAACTTACCAAAAAGTGAGCCAAGTGTTCCCTGTTTGGTAAACAAAACTCTTCCCCACACAGGCGCCGCTTGGAGGTGGTGGGGGTTGGGTTCCAGACCACCAGTCACATGAAAGTTTTCCTAGTGCAGGTCAAAGTCATGTTCACCCTTTACTGTAGGGTATTCAGTGTGCAATAGCATTATGTCTAAAAAAGCAACGTTCATACCTTAATTTAAAAAACACTTTATTGCTAAAAAATGCTCACCACCATGTAAACCTTGAACAAGTCATAATCTTCTTGTTGGTGGAGGCTCCTGGCTCAGTGTTGATGGCTTTGGACCGATCAGGGTGGTGGTGGCCAAAGGCTGGGGTGGCTATGGCAATTTATGGAAGTAAGAGGACAATCAAGTTTGCCTCTACAGTTGACTCTCCCTTTTGGGAATGCTTTCTCCATAGCATGTGACACTGCTGGACAGCACTTTAGCCACAGCAGAACTTTTTCCAAAGTGGGAGCCAGTCCTCCCAAACCCTGCCCCTGCCTTAGCACCTAAGGGTATGCAATATTCAAGTCCTTTGTTGTCGCTTCAGTAATCATCACAGCATCTTCACCTGGATTAGATTCTGTCTGAAGAAACCAGTTCCTCTGTTCGTCCATAGAAGCAGCTCCTCACCACTGACGTTTTATCGCGGGACTGCAGGGACTCCTCTGTCTCCACCCTCCTCCACTCATAGGCTGCTCCTTGGCAAACACCTTTGCTGGATTCTTCACTGAGCAGCCTCTGAATGTTGGGAGTGAGGCAGGGCTCAGGCCCTTAACCCCTTCTTCTCCTGCACTCACAGCTTGTTCTTAGTGCACTCTCTTGGGCAACCCCCACAAGGGTGATTTTAGCCCTGATCCCTCCCTAAAGCTCCAGATTGGAAGAGCCAACTGCCAGTTCAGCACCTTCAGTTCCCTGTCTAACTGGCATCTCCAACTTCATTGTCTAACATTAGAGAGCTCCAGGCCTGCAGACTCCCACCAGCTTCTTTCTTGCTCCCTCGTTCCTTATTCTCAGTGACAGACGCCACCATGTGCCCAAGCCGATCATGCAAAAACCCTAGGAGTCAGCCTTGATTCCCCTTTCCCTCTTACCCCAAAGTGGCTCCAACAGGTGCTGCTTTAAAATACACCCCAAACGCAACCATTTTTCACCTTCACTGTTACTTCAGGTCGAAGCCACCACTGAGCAAATCATTAGCCTCTTGCCTCCTTACGATGATTCTCCAAATTGCAACCAGAATGATCCTTCTGCATTGTAATTCAGCTCATGAAAATGCCCTCTCAAAACCTTCTGTGTCTCTCATCACATGTAACATAAAAAATAAACCCCCTGATGTGGAACAATTGGCAACAGATTAGTTTTTGTGCTGAAGATGACAAGAAATATCTTCAAAGGCAAGGGAGTCCTCGCTGCCACCCCCAAGTTAGATGATTAATGTTGCTTACACGCCGTAGTCAGCTCTGAGAAGCAGTGGAAGAATCACGGAAAATCGGTGACCACCCATTCCTCAATTCAGAGAGTGTTCCAACAAAATATTCCTCCTCTCTTATCCAAGTAGACCTCCACAACTACCCTGAAGGCCTGGCACCAAAAACGAGGCTCTTGGCCTTTGGCCACAGACTGTTTACATTTCTAAAGTGGTCTGACTGCATCTTAAACAGAAAAAAATAAGTCTCTAAAATAAATATTAAGTTTTGAATATGTTATATCCAATTAGAAAACAGCTACCACTCTGAAATGCTATTTTGTATCTTTATTTCAGACTGAAGTTTATTCTAGTCCATATGACTTCAACATCAACTGTGCACCAATGTATCCAAAAAGTTATTAGTGTGTTACATAATGCTCCCCAAAATTTTCTTTTTAAATGTACAGGTCTTTGTTCGGATGACTGGTTGCCTGCGAGTCTTCACACAATGCTTCACTTTGTGTTCCCAGGCTGTATAGGAAACAAGGCATGCTACTGTTTCCATTCCTCAGACATACTGTGACTGACACTAAACACAAAATATTTTCTTGCAAACTAGAAACATCTAGAAATATATACCACTATACCCATCCTCATTTAAAAAAAAAACAGAGAAAAAAAGGCCTCCAATATTTACTCAGTAAAAGTTGCTAAGGTAAGTCAATCACTGAAAGTTGTACTTCCCCCACCCAAGCCGGGAAGAAAACACTCAGTGCACCCTCCACTTTTGACACCTGCCTGCAGGCAGCCCCTTCCCAGAGGACCGCCTTACCAACGCCACAAGACAGCAGAGGCTTCGAGCCATGAAGGCCCTCCTCCTAGTCTGTGGCTATTTTTAGGCCTACGGCCTCTCTCTGATTTCTAACTTGGCCCTAGATACTTGGGAAGCAACCTTTAGAGAGAAACCCTTCAGAAGCCAGGCAAGTCCCAGTAGGACTAGCAACTCTCCTCAGCTAACACAGCAAGAAGCCCCTGCGCATGCAAAGCAGAATGCCCTCCAAGGACAGCAGGGGCATGACCTTTTAGCCCTACTGACCCCTCCGGACTCCCCCACCCTGGCTAGACCTCCCATTCCAAATGTGCCAGTCCACAGAATGCCTATATTTCATCAGGGTAAAAAACAAAGCAAAAGAACAAAGATGAAAGATTTCCTAATCTTATGACACTTTTAATCCATGTGCTGGAAAATTTGAAACAACTCAGTACTGAGATTTTTTTCCCTGAAATATCATGTCTGGCAGGCAACATTAAGATTGAAGATTTGTGTAACAGCCTTGGAAAGAGGTTGCTATTGACGAAAATATTCAAAAAAATTTTAGTCACCTTTCAAAAAAAAGAAGAGCATACGCAGACGGTGTAGTAAGTTAACTATCCCCTTGTGTGATTTCACAATATAACCATAGACTTCAGCATCTGTAATTGACACAGGCCTGCCAGAAACACTAAATATGTCTCATTTAAAACTCTACACCAACTACTGCTGCACCTCTATCAGAGACGACCGTAGCAACACGAACTTCACCCTGAATGTGAGCTTGGTTTTTCCATCTCACTACTAAAATGAAGCATAAAAACCTCAGACTAGGTCTCACTGTTTTAGCAATTGAAATTTCATGGGAGAGCACATCTAAAAAGTAGAGGGAAAAATATATTTATGTATTTCATCTCGGACCTTTCCTCCAAGGACTTCATGACATACCAAAATTGATTGCTTTCCTCCACCCCCAACTTGAGTTTTGCACATCTTTTCTGAACACACAAGTTTACCACAGCAAAAATATTTGGCCTCCAGGTTCTTACTGATGACACTACATGAAGCCCTCACGAAAACTTTAAGGATAACACGGTGGCTCCAGTCGTTGAGAAGACAGGCTGGCCTGACTCAGAGCAGCAGGTCCACGGAATGACGCAGATTCACTCTCTGGCGTGGCATGGCCGTGGGCATCGTTTGATTGGGGGTCTCTGGCCCCGAAGATGAGTGGGTCATCCCTACCTGTCAGGCACCTTCCTGTCCATCCACTCCGGGGTCCCAGGATGGCGACACATGGGCAGGAGTGTGCCGAGAGCACAAAATAACACAACACAGACCCCAGGAAGCAAGAAACTCAGCCAAGTCCCCTCCATCACCCTCACAGGCAGAACAAAATCTCACTGCTCCGCAATCGGCCACTTCTTTGTATTTCTCTGCTGGGATTTCTCCCTATGGGATCTTAGAACCTGCCCTCAGTAGACTCGGAGGAAGAGATAGTACACTTCATTTTAAAAGAGAAAAAAGGTGTTAAACATGCATACTGAGCTACAGAAGAACATGGAAATTCATGAACTCAGCTTCATTCAGCATCACACATCTACACTAAGTTTCCTGCAAAGTTTAACTCTGTGAAAGAGATCCGGGTCTGGCTCCCGATCGTACAGCGGCCTGTGACAGCATTTAAAGCCATTGGAACATGAAGGTCAGTCAAGACAGGAACCTCTCTGAACAGCCACCCGCAGCAATAACTTCTCCACAGAAACAGTTCAGCAATAGCTGACCCCGCCCTCCACAGCAGCCTGCAGCTCAGCTGAGGCCAACACATCACAGACCAGTGGGGCCAGGACCACTGCTCCCCCCTCTCCACGACCCCCCACAGGCCTGGGCAGTGGGGGTGGGGCTGACAGGCTGGCTCCAGGTTCAAAGGCAGAGATGGACGCAGTGAAGATCTGCACTTAAAAATGGGAGGGAAATGCTCTACGCAGGCTCACTCAATAAATATTTGTGGCACTCAAGAGCCCAGCTTTTTAAAGTGAATAATTCCAGAATCCACGCATGCCTTTCTCCAGATGATTCTAATCCCTTATAAAGTATTTTAATCAGAAGTTAAATGAAATAACATTTCTCCTCTTGGATACTAACTTCCTTGTTCAGCTGTAAAAGCAAGACGGCAGTGTGGTTTAATTCATACACACTTGCAGTCGAGAATAATTCTGTTCCCCACCATTACATACACATAGGACATTTTAGTTAGCAATATAAACCTTTCCAATTTCCTCACAACTGTTCTCTTTACACCAAAATCTTTAAAAAGGGGAAAAAAGAACCCTTCTGTGATTTTTACTATACTCGCAGCCTCCGATCAGCTACAAAAGCGGGCACCCATACAATGACACTAGTCCCACAGAAACTGACTGGCCACAGAGGGGGTAGGTTACTTGTGCCCCACCCTGCCAACTCCCTTATCCCCGCTGTGAAGTGACCTTGTGCTACAAAAGCATACATTCATTCAACAAACATTCACTAATGGCCTACCACCTGCCAGCAGCTCCACTAGGGGCAAAAGCGAGTCCCTGTCTGCAAGGAGCCTTCAAAGAGCCTTCAGTGCAATTGAGAAGACAAGACAGTACACAAAACCATTACGAAAACTGCGAAAGCAGAAGCGACCAGGGCCTGCGGGAACGTGGGGGACAGGCTCCACATAGGGGATGCTTCAGTGCGGCTCCCTGAAGAGGAGAAGGCGCAAGGCACTGGCAGAGGAGTGCTTCTCAGCCTCGTGGGTTTATGGACTAGTAAAATTTCCCCTCCTAACACCTGGAGACACAACACAGGAAAGCCAGCTTTTAACTTTGCCACTAAAACCACATCAGACAAAAGAACTTTTTACTACCACCAACAATTAGAAAAGGACATTTTTACTACTACCCACACGTCATAAAAGAACATTTTTTCTAAACACAAAAATGAAGGGGTGCATCATGCAGAATAAAGAACATTCTTTTAGTTGAGATTATAGAAATTTAGCTGATGAACACTTGAGTACCTTATATATTTTTTCCACTTCACTGTGTCATAGTCAACACTTTGTTTCAGGCCCCCCTGGTTCAGAGGGTCCCCTTTGGGAGCTCGGGGCTAGGTGGGATGGGCAGCCAGAGCACAGGGGGAAGGGAGGCTGCCAGATGGGACAGGAGGGGCAGTGTCCCGATGCGCCAAGAAGATCAAAGCTGAGGGCCAGAGAGCAGGGCACACCTAACACAAGTGCTAGGAGGTCTGATGTCTCGGACAAGGACTGGGACAGATCCAGGGAGAGGCCCTGTGTGCTGAGCTCTCACCTGGAAGCCCCGACAGAGGCCACAGGAACCAGCACACAGTGGACAGGGCCACCTAAAGCCCAAGCTCTGGATGGCCTGAGCCACTGTCAGATGCGACGGCACTCCAGCGAGGCTTAGGGACCCAGGCAGCCCCCCAGACGTGGGTGTGCCGGGGAGGCAGGGAAACCACCCCGGGAGGAGGGAGCAGCCCTGGACAAGAGGTCTGAGCTGGCCAAGCTTAAATCCCACAGTTAGGCAGAGTGTTTAAGAACTGGCCCTTACACACACCGGGAGAGTGGCTCATCTTCAGGAAGACAGGAAGCACACACATAACAATTTGGTTCAGGCCAGTGCCCATCGCCACAATTCTCTGGATTATTTAGGAAATCACCCACCTCCCACCAACTCACACTGTTTTATACATACATCAGAAAGAAAAATCAAAACAGAATTTAAAAAAAAAAGAAAGAAAGAAACTCTTTCCTAATAGAGTTGACAGGTATTGTAGAGTGAGGCTGCTCTAACAGCTGGAAAACTATCTGAGGCTTCTGGGGGCCAGAGGACCTGTGGGTGGAAAAGCTGTGTCCACAATGTTCAGGACATCAGGGACTGGCAAGGGGGGACTATCTCTTGCAAACACTGTGTCAGATCCTGCTGGTCCAGCTACAGTCAGCGAAGTGTCTGAGGCCAGGAGTGGGAGGCAGGCAGCTACCTCTTCGGGGGGCAAAGATAACAAAGTCAACACACGGCACTTCGAAGCCCGCCAAGTGCTCTCACAGCCAGCCTCCCAGCCGGCAGCCGTGGGGCCGACAGGGCCCGTGGCCATCACCGCCCTCCCCACCTCCGCCCCTTTCAGAGACGTCACACCTGACATTTGCAGAACTTCAGTGCCTCGTCCAAGAAACAGAGTGCACAAATAGCAGTGGGCATGAAACCCAGTTCAGATGTGCCACCTTGATCCCCCTTCCACCCTCCTTCCCACAGCAATAAAATCAGCAAACTTCTGGCAGCACGGAGGGCATGTCTGTTCAGGGCGGGCTTCTGTGCGCGCTCAGCCACCGGCTTACCCACCTGGGGCAAGCCGGAAAGAATCAGGGCCCCATTTCCCTCAGCTGTAAACACTGATAAAACAATTAACAATGCATCTCCTGAGGGTTATTTTAAGAGTTAACAGACATTTTTGGAAACTTTCTAACTCACACACAGTTGGTAGTTGCTACTGTTATAATGGCAACAGCCTTGTGAAACAAGCTTTATTATTATCCTCATTTTACTTATGACCAACGTTTAGCAACACATTCATAAGGTCAAGGGAACTTTATGGGGTGATGGACATGACAGACAGACAGTCTTGGCTACATAGACAGGTTTGTCAAAACTCTCATAGTTGTACAGTTCAGCTAGCTGCATGTCATGGTACTTACTTTTATCTCTAATTTTTTCCATAGACAGCAGCATATATTCCAGAATACATCCATTAATTCACACTGGAACTTGCAGATGTTTTCTTGGCTCTTGCTCTGTAATCCGCCTTCCAACTAATTCCTTCATACCCAATTTAAAAATCTGGAATGTCGACTCCACCTACTAACTACCATGTGTGTGCGATCTCATGGACATGGACCATGCCCTACTTATGCAGAATCTCATGTTCTACTGTCACCTCCTGAATATATGCACCACGATCTTCCTCAATGAGTTGCTTTCTGGCCATAACCCTCTCAAACCACCATAGCCACATACCCTACATTCCAGGCATCCAGGATCCCAAACCAATAGACCCGAGAACCCAAAATACCTTCAGCGCCATGTATATTTCAGAGCAACTGAACATAAAACACTGTTCTGTGTGCTTCTGATAGATGAACAAAAATGCTTGCTCTTATGGATAGTACATCATATTGTTGATAGTTTTCAGAATTTCATCGAAAAGGAAGCTTTCTCATGAAGATCAGTAAAAAGGATGAGTCAAAACAGTAAGAGTAAGTACCAGGATCACACTGAGCCAGTACAGAAAAGACCATGCCCACAAACGCACAGAACTGAAACCAAACCACCACTTACACGCAGCACAGAAAGGACACCGCCAGGGATTGCACAGTTGAGCTTAAAAAGAAAAGTGATGTAAAGACTCTACATTCTGTTTGTTTCTTAATTATATACAGCCAGTTCAACTGCCCAAAAGGCAGCACAGGTTTGGAGGGAGGGGGGTTGGACTGGGTATGCAGGGCAGAGTTTAAAGCTAAACAAAAATCTGTTCCTGAAAGGGTTAAGTGACTCTGAACAGCTCCTTGTTCAAGCCTTTCCGAGAGTTGCCATATTTCTTCAAAGTCCACTTGGCCAAAAGGAAATAATTTTCCATCTGAATCACGTCCAGGCCAAATGAAAAATGCCGTGTGTGTGTGTGTGTGTGTGTGTGTGTGCGCGCGCACAGTTGTGCAACTTGGCTGGCACCTCACACTGTACCTCCCAACCTTCACTAACCACCTACTTCCTGTACCCTGTACTTGAAAATGATTACCTCTGTTAGTCTTTCCACTGGCAAATAAGAGTCCCTGAATGGAGGCCAATGTATGTTCCCATCGACCTCGCAGGAGCAGCCCAAAAGAAGAGCCAACCTCCGTAAAGGGATTTTTCCAGTCCGAACACTGTGTATTCCTTAGAAGTCACTGTGGTAACAGAGAGCTGTGGACCTTTGGGCTGGAAACCACAATGACTCTCCAGGGCACAGCTATAGTTTTATGGCACAGTCTCTTCCCAGTTCTGAGTGACACCAGGCCTCGTCTCCTAGTTAGATTCCTGCCTGCGGTTAGCTCCACTCACCCAAGAACCTCCTGCCTCCATGCAGCTTAAAATAAGGAAAACAGGATTCAAAATTTGTATTAAAAAAGTGTTTCAGAAAAGCAAGTATTAGTCCCTACTCAACATACATGATCTTGGATTGCTCACTGTAAAATGGGCATTGTACAATGTATTGTACAACTGAAGGATTCAAATGATCGTTCCGATAAAATTTTATCTGGTTCCTCTTGAACAAAGTCTGAAAACTATAAAATCACACAGAAATGTAATATATATCACTGTCATGATCTGTAGCTATCAAGTTTTGTGTTTATGCTAGTAATGGAACAGCTTACAAGATTCAGCATTCTGTTTTATGTTCAGTGGTTAGATGCCGGAAAAATGACAAATTGTAAGTCTAAGCTATGGCATCTGAAATGTTACATATCCAAACTAGTGCATGCCTTTGATCCCACCTCGGCACCAATGTGAAGAAAATTCTAGCAACAAAAATTTATTACTTCTTATGGAACTAAAAGTGGTCAAGTGACATCATTGCACCCGGAGTGGGGGGTGGACCAGGAGGGAAGGAGGACCTGGGCTTTGTCCTAGGTCCACAACTTATCATAATGCAAACATCCACCAGAACAGTGCTAGTCCTCACTTTTCTCTTGGACCAAACGGGGCTCTCACAACCCGCCCTGCACGCCTCACAGAGCGGATGTGATAACTGAATGATTATCCTTAATGTCATATTGACAAGGTACTTTCCAAAACCATATGGAGTTACTATTTCACTTTGCTTGAAAAATGAAATTCAGAATTGCCTTAATAAGTAAATACATAAAACAGTAACATTTTACAACCAAAACTCTTAAATATAAATGTTGAACTAAGCCATAGGTTAAAAATTAGAACAGGGGATGGCGGTACTTTAAAACCCAAGGGCTGTATTGGTTCAAAGTGATGACTCAATGCTAAGCACTTTTAGAATGTGCTGATAGCAAACCAGCAACCTAATTTACAGACTTCAGCAAAGATGAAAGTATCTGCTATGATTTAAAAAAAACGTAGCTCAAATACAACAAAATATCAGCAACTCACTAAACTCAAACCCTTGAGAAAACCAAGGGGTTACAAAGCTGGAGTCTAAGAATAAATAATCTCAACTGTTACTGGTACATACCAACTCTTTTTAAGGAAGACAGAAAGTTATTAAATTCCAGGTTCCTATGCAGGTCCAAGCAACACTTCCACCAAAGGTGAGTGGAGGAATTTAAACGACCCTTCCTATCCATGAATCAGAAGAGGTTGAAAACAAGAAACAAAGGAAGGTTAGTAGCATGAGTCACTATCTTCTACATGCCTCACACTGTGGTAGAATAATCCCAGCAAACAGGTATTATTATCCCCACCGTCCTGATGAGGCCAGCGGTGCAATGCAAAGGTAATGACATTACTTACCCAAAATCATGGGGCATAATATAGAAGAGCTGATGCAGGAGCCCAGCTTGGTCTAACTTAGAAGTCTGTGCACACTCCATTACATTCCTGGACACCAGCAACATTTTTTGCAGTTCTATAACCGAGTATGTCCCCAAGGTTTCATAATGGTCACTAGGGTGAGCAAAATCTAGCAAAATGCTGATGTGCCTCTATTTGTTTTACCATTCCAATTTTAACTTCAAAACAAAGCAGGAGGAAGGAGAGGAAAAAAGCAACTCTGTGCCCTGTCTACTTCTTTTTATACAATGTAAGTAGAAAATAATTTTCACTTGATGATGTGCCTATAAGGTTATAAATTTGAAGTATTTAGCGTAATAAGAGATAACCAACATTTTCTACTATAATAGTCACATCCACAATATAAAATTATTTGTTTTTTTATGTTTTATAAAAGGAGAATGCCGGATATTTCCTATCTCATTCCCCTTTCATTGACTAGACTCACTCTTTTTACCTCAGAATAAAGATGAATTAGCAAATCCTTCTCCACAGTTGTCATAAATATCCCATAAAGCAACATCAGAAATTTTCAAACATTAAACAAAAAAGTCCATACTTTAGTATTAAATCAAATTCAATAAATAAACAATTCTAGTGAACCATCAAAAAGTTTTCCAGAAATGCAAAACTACTGAGAGACACGAATCGTATTAATGTAATAAGAGGGAGAACAATCCCAGACTGAAAATTCATCAGAATGCCTCTTTAAAATGTAAATGCACATTTCTCTAAACAAGAAACAGCCCCAGTCTCCATTCACGAGCAGCTGTCAACTTGTAACTGTGTGTCTGCGGAGAATGTCATGAATTCTCACAAGCAGAATCAATTCTGTACCGGTATTTGCATGTGGGCCTGCTCAGTACTTTACTGAAAACAGAATGATCGCTCAGAAGGAACAGGCACCTTACACCCTCCAGCTCTGCGTTAGCCTAACTACTGATGGCACCCTCTGGCACAGGCTGAGCCGCCCTCCTCGGGCTGCTTGCTGTGTATATCAGAGAGGACCAGGGGGCATCAGGAGAGGACAAGAAGGACAAAGAGGACAAAGTCAAGGAAAGCAGTAAGGACACTAGTATCCAGGGCTTAAAAAGACCTTCTAGTAGCTGCGGCCAACTGAAGGAAGAATTTCAAACTCCATGCCATCAGAGCTCTCGAGAATTTACCCCAGGCTCCATCTGGGACAAAGAGTTCCGCAAGTGCAAATGTATCCAGCCTGATAAGGGTTAGACCCTATTCTCAAGAAACATACAAGATGTAACAAAAAGACATTGGGAACAGTCACTAAAAAGATTATCTAGAGAAAGTAATGCAACCGCAGGCTGTCCTGCTGAGTATCTCTCCTCTCAACACCTGGTAAGAAGAGAGGAACTCAAGAGTCTTTACGTGACTGACACTGTCAAACCAGCTTAGGTTTATGAAAATTTGGTCAAGGTCGCAGGCAGAACCCCAGCGTGTGGCATGATGTTAACAATTTGGGAGAATATGCCCAGCAGCCTGAACACTCACTAAAACTTCCAAACTTGCACTTTTCACAACGGTTGAGGCTTTTCTGACAGACTGCCCTGAGAACCGGGGCCAGATTTTTTCCATGCCTCAGCCTTTCTGCTTTGCACAGTGCTTGGTCCACAGAAAGTGCTGAATACAAGGTTTGAGGCTCATGAAAATCAAACTTAAGATTCTAACAGCCAGGTATTTTACTCATGCCCTTTTTGACCACTTAAGATGAAAACAATCCTAACTATACCCTCTACACACTTGGTTCTACATAAAGGGTCTAGACTGAGGAGCTAATAAAATACGTGCATTTTTCTTAGTAGAAAAATTTACCTTTGCAACCCACTCCTGTTTCTCCGATCTTTCTTACTCTCTCACCAGCAAGTAGGACTTTCCATGACCCTCTCTGGTTTTACGATCTATTGGGTGAGCTTAGTAGAAATGTGAGAATATGGTTCAATTTTATAATTTGCCAAAAGGAGATGACTGTGGTGTCATATATAATAAAATATAGTGTTTTTTTTTTTATAGTACAAAGTGATTTAGCCAGTAGTTATTCTGGTAAGTACAACTCAACTCGACACAGAGGTTGGGGGAAGGGGTCAGTCCAGGTCTGAAAGTCATCTCGGAGACTGCTTAGATCTACGCTGGCTTCTCTTCTGGTTCCAGAAGCTAACTGGGTGACCTATGCTTGAAAGGGGCATGCAGTTTCCACCTGATATCATTGTTAAAGCCATCACAACAATCTGTGAGATAAACATGAGAGAGAACGCCTCACTTGCCACTGAACCACTGCTAGACACAGAACTCCTAATCTGAAATAAGGTGAAAGAGTATTGACTTTTCCTTCACAACTGGTGTGTTAAGTAAATAATGCCGGGGTTAAACATTACCAAGTTTCCAATCCAGAAGAAGTATGGAAGCAAGCTAACCCAATAGTCAAGACTCAATGAACATAGGCAGACACATTACTTAAGCTATATGTTTACTTACATGAGAATGTATCCCTACACCTCTCCTTCCTGCTTTTCTGATTAAGGGTGACCCTCTCCCAGAGGGGATTCTTTTTCTCAATGACAATTTAGGACACAAAATGTCCTAAAATACTTTGGTTAACTGTAGAGGATCAGGGAGGGTAGTTATGACGGATCAGCCCTCAAACCTCAACACGAATTCACCTTTCTTTGCATGGAGCTTAAATATAAACAGATGAGGTACAAATATTTAAAAGTACTTGGAAGAGTAAGGTCCTTTAATGGCCTTAAGCCCACTTCCCCATGGCAGCGTCCCATCACCTTCCCGAGAAGACTGCCTTGTTCCCTGTTGCATCTGTTATCCTCCGCCTCCACCTTGCGCTAGGAGACTGGTTGGGCCTGCCCTCCCGCTCAGCACGGACAAAATCACACTACCCGGGAGTCCTTTCCTTGTGACCCCTTTACCCTTTCCAGCTGCTCTGAGAAATTACAACCTGCACTTGCTAGTCATCCTCTTTCACTGCCCAAAGGGAATCTCTTCAACCCTACGATAAAAGTCCACCGTTCCTCAAGAGCAACTGAGACTTGAACACTCTCCTCTGGTTTTACAACTCCAAAATGAAATAAAACCTCTAGGCAAGTAATGGGCACACAAGAACATGCATTCATTTAGATCTGGGTCTATTAGCAAGACTTAAAAACAACTTCTCTTTAAGTGCATACATTCTTATTTCTTTCCAATATGGGGTTTAAACTGAAGGCCAAGGAAAATCTTCTAGCTTTGAGGAACCAAAGGAAGTTTCTGGAATCAAAGACTTACATGCAAATATGTACTCCTAAGTGCTTCAGGCTACTTCCTTAAGTCACACACCTCTGGACTGAACTTTGTTCACACTCCGAACGTGCTAAGCGAACCATTTCTCCCTTGACTGCACAAAAGTCCGCCTTCAGGGCAATTACAAACAACTAATTAGGTGTCAATGCATGAAAGTGAAGTTTTACTGTCTCTACCTACATAGGAAGGGTCAGCCCCCAACTCTGTCATCCCCCAAATGGGAAACTCTCTTTTTATCTTGAGCCAAGGGAATAAGAAAATGCCACGCATGAATAACATGGATGACTGCCCACATGAAAGTAATAACTGCTGATTTCAAAGACTATTGAGGTCATTTTAAAAAATAACTATCATCAGGGCAAGGTTTTATAAGACTTGGTTTAGAAATAAAATTTTTGTAGTGGTAGCTGACGGTCAAACTCCATTCGTACTCATAGCAGATTGCCCTAAGCCAAGGAAAATGAACCCTGATCAAAGCAGGCTTTCTGAACCAAGGTTCAGGCTGCCTGAGGTCATACTGTAGCATCTAATCCCTCTTTGCTCTTTCTTAAAAAAAAAAAAAAAAAAAGAAAGAAATACTCGATGCATTCCTTCATCCTCCGTCAGTTACTGCTCTGAAGGCCTCAAGCCACCACTGCCCATGCACCTGCCGACAAAGTGGTGGCGGTCACCTGCGCTGCCCCAAGAGAGAGTCTGGCTGCATTCTCAGTGTCCCCAGACACACACACCACGCCCTGACCTCATGCTCCCGGCCCACGTTTGGTCCCCAGGCCTTTCCTTAGGCTCTGAAAGATGGAGAGTGAGTGGAAGCCCCCCGCCTCTGACGGACAGCAACCTCAGGGGGCCTGCACAGGCCTCGGTGCGGCCTTCAGCCTCCACTGTGTGGAGAGATAACTCCAGTTTGGGGAATCGAGAAGACTTCCTCCCTCCTCAAATAAATAGTTCAATCAAAAATTTATAAACTACATAGACAGCTGACTAGACATCAGGAAAGACTCACGTCAACAATTTGAGATAAACTATGATAATGAATAGCAAAATAATTCTGGCAAAATCATGCTATTGCAGATGAAACTGCTACAAGTAAATGGATCACGAGCCTTGTTTGCACACTCTCAGGACAGCAGGTCCGAGAGACATTAGTTTGCTAGAATTCAAAATGTTCTGTTCTTATTTGGAAGAAGGTTGTTCCTAATGGTGCACCATGCGTGACTACTTCTCACTGACACACAGTCTGTTTTGCAACAGCCCTATTCTAGGACCTGCAGGTTCTTACCATGGATTTGAAAAAGAATCTAATCCAGAATTGTCTTCTGAGGGGGATTCTTTTGAAAGTCATCTTCTGCCACTGCCATACATAGTTCTTAAGCTATGACTTAGGAGTGTTAAAAAATTTTATTTTTGAGAATGCTGACACAGGTGACTATGTTAAAGTATAAACTTTTATAAGCCAAAACCACAACAAATATGTGCTGTCTTTTTCAAAGACAAAAATGGGAAAAATATCTGCAACCTGAAAGGCAAAAGTGGATCAATCCATAAAAAGTTCTTATAAATGGAGAGAAAAACACTAATACCCCAAGAGAAAAATTTGGCATGACATTCAAATAAAAGGGAAGAAAAATGGAAAATAACTACATTTTTTGGTGTTCAACATTATTTGTGATCAAAGAAATGGAAATTTAAATATTGAGATAGCACTGTTCACCTATGAAGCTAGCAAGAATTATTTGAACTTTCAAGGATGCTTCCCCATAGTAACAAGAATGTGGTAGCACAGGCATTCTCATGCAGAGCCAGCAGGAGCACACTTTGGTGTAACACGTTTTGGAAAGCAAGTGATCAATCTGCATCAAGAGACCTTTGAACCATCGACTGTATTTGGAGGACTCCATCCAAGGGTCTATGCTCTGGGAAGTTTTATAAAGAATATTTGTGGCATCCGTATATATTTAATAATAGATATAGGAAACAGGTTAAAAGTTCAGCTCTAAGGAAATGGTTAAATAAATTGTTACATGTAGATGATATTATGTAGCTACTAAAACAAGATTCTTGAGGAACTATAATAACACGGGAACTTTTCATGTGTTAAGTAGTAAAAAAAATAAAAGAATTATCATGCAACAGTATATTTGTATAAGCTACACCATTGTAAAAAATAAATCTTTTTGTTATATACTAACTAATATTAAGAAAATAATGATTGTGATGATCTTTTAATAATAGAATTACTTAACTCTTCCACTTCTTTCGAATCTACCAATTTTTATACAGCAAGCATGCATTACTTTCAAAATCATGAAAGGACCAACAGAACAGGGCTAATCAGTGACTTGCTCTTTAAATGCTTAAGTCTAATAACTGCAGTTTTGTTTCCAAGAAATAACCAAAGAAAAGTAGCTATAATTGCATAGTCCTATGACATTCTCAAGATTCGTAACCTTCCATTACTGATATGTAATGTAAAGGTGAGGATCTTCCGCCAGCACTATCTGCTCCACACAAGGGTGAGTTCAAAAAGAACAGATTTTTAAAAAGCTGGCGTGAGTTAAATAACTATACATTATTTTAAACCAAATTCCACTCCTCAGTAACTAGTTTCTAATCATTTCTTTGCAAAACTTTCCTTATGGAATATTGTACTTAAGAAAAATCATGAAAGCACATTATACCTTGCAAAGCACTAGACAAATAGGGCATCATTGTTTCCATTTAAATTGTCCATCGTTTCCTGCCCTAATTATCCTTGGAAAAGAAGTTTGTCTACAGAAATTGCGATTAAAACGGTGCAAATCTTTTTAGCGTCAACCAAAGCCTGTTATCTGGATGTATCTACATTCCTTAAGGAAGGCCTAGGTCCCCAGGAAGCAGTGAGTTTCACTCTCTCCACCCCACCCCAGGAGTAAAGGGAAGGAGGGAGACTAACGCCTCCCACCCTACCCTCCAGCCCAGGCCTGAGGATTTGGACCCACGATGGTTGAATCCCTATCACCTGGTAAAACGTGAACGCTTTCATCCCCGTCCCCGTTTTGCCTAAGCTTTGATTTTATTCAAACAAAACACAACACGCTGGATTTCCTTTATTTGTTCACTGATACTGAAACAGTATAGACAGAGTATGTGAAACTATATGCAGGCTAAATGCAGAATCAATCTCTCCATTTTCATGCCAAAATAAATTAATCTGAGTAAAAATCAACAAATAACAGAAAATAGTATGTCTTGAGAAGAAAACAGAAAGATTCGTTTAGGGCACGTAAACACAGAAACCACTAAGTATTCGAGAGCAGTCCAGCCAGGTGACCTGAGGGGTGGATTTTTCCGGAGAGCCGGAGAAGCACCAGGCAGCCGCAGGAAGTAGTGAGCACGGGACGAGAGGCCCCGGGAACTGCAGCAAACCCATTACAGCCGTTTTCAGCCCTGGTTACTTGTGCTGAAACTCACCCAAGCAGACCGCCCAGCGGGAGGGCTGGGACCGCTGTGCCCTGGAGGCTCTGGGGTCTGCTGGGCGGCTTCCCGCTGGAGGCACTTGCTTGTCAGTCTGCTTCACTGAGTCCACAGTAAACCCCTTCGGTCACTTTCAAGGTGACAGCTGTGAGGTCTTCATCGGTCCCTTCCGCGTGAGCTGCACTGTGCCCACGTGAGACCTGCTGCCTGCAGCCTCCGCTCCGGCAGGGCTGTCCCGCCACCCTTCTCCCCCAACTCTGGCACCCAAGCCCCTCGAATACCCGCCCCCTCCCCCAAGGCCAGTCCTGCCACCTTAGGACGGGCGCGTTCACCGCGTCCTCTCCCACCGTCGCCCGCGATCCCCGCCGCGGACAGGCTGGGCGGCAGCAAACGACTCAACTCCGCACTTACCTCCGCGCCGCGGAGCCAACCCCGAGCCCTCAGGGGAGCCAGACGCAGCAGGAGGGAGACCTGCATTCCGAGCCCGAGAGCGCTTTGGAACCCTCGGCGGAGGCGCTCCAAGTCCACCCGGGCGGCCTGCGGTGCAGTGGTGCCCGCGGGACAGCGTCTGCACCTGGGGACACACGGGCCGTCCCCACCCCCAACCACACGGAGGCGGTGGCTGCAGCGGGGAGGGATCCCGGAGTCCGAGACGCCCCGGCCTCCCTCGCCCCCGCGCCTCTCCGGCCGCCGTGGGGCGGAGCGAGGGCGGGGAGTTCGGGAAACTTGTAAATAGAAAAGCTCCGCCGCCGCTGCCGCCTCTGCCCCCTCGCCAGCTGCCGCCCCTTCCAGACGGCCGGGCCTGCGCCTTGCAGCTGGAGACCGAGGCCAGGTGGCGGCCAAGTGGGCTGCGCCCCGGAAAAACTCGGAAGACGCGCGAGGCGGTACCTCCGCACCAGCTCCCGGGCTCTCGCCGCTCTCCGCTCGCTCGCAGGCTCCCGGCTCTCGTGCTCCCGGCTCCCAATCCCGAAGCCCCGCGCGCTCTCGGGCTAAAGGCGGGCGCGCTGCGGAGTCCGGCTTCCGCCCAGCGCCGCGATGCACCTGTTGCCACGTGCGACAGGCGCCCCAGGCTTTTGCCCGCGCACCTGGCTGAACCTCACGTTCCAGACCGCACGGGTCTCTGCCACCGAGCAGAACTCTGCCGCGCCCAGCGCTTGGAGCCCCAGGCTGGGCTGAGGAGAGGATCTGCCTTCCACGGCGCTGCTATCACCTGCATTCCCGGGGCGAGCTCTCTGACTTGCCGCCAGCCACGGGGCCTTGCGGGGACGACGCGCCCTGGGTGTGGCAGGGCTTGGGAAGGCTGCAAAATTATCTGGGCAGAGGTTTATAAGGAACCAGCGGGGACTCTTAAGTGTCCGACTCCCGGTCCGTAGAATTATCTTCATTATCTTCACTTCCAAGAGGTTCACTAGCAAGTATCTACTAAAGGTAAAAGAAATGAACTCCAGAGCTGCTAGATCTCCGAAGAAAAAGTGCTAAGGACTCCAGAACACCCAGGAGACGAGGCGGGACCTACTTTTCAATAAACAAGTTACATCTTTATCCTTGCCAAATAGAACATATTTCACTCCTAGCGATCTATTAGGCCCATAAAATACTTTCTTCTGTAGGCATATTTGTAATGCAAAGCTTTACTACAGATGCTGTGCCACTTTTGAGAGGTGTTACTGATCATTCAATGTCAGACAACCTAAATCCATTTTTTTTTTGTATTTTAATTATCTGGTTTGGATGGGCTAAAAGCTTTCTAAGAGAAGCAAGCTCTTTCTGAGGATATTGTATTTGACAGTTTCTGTACTGTCGATATTAGGTCAACTAACAGATGTATTGGCACTTACAGTTATAAAGCCTTTTCACTCGTTCAGTGTTCCATTATTTCCTCAAGAAGACGTCGGGGTGTATGGTCAGATTGTTATATCCGTTTTCCAGCTGGAGACATGGGAGCTCAGAAAGGTCAAGCGACTAGCTCCAGGTCACACAGCTAGTGTGAGGCAAGTGCAAACTCAACAGGCCTAACTCCCACTCTTCTCCGTCAGTTTCCATATGTGATGACAGCTCTCGCATGCTTTTGAAGTTCCTGTTGTGAAGACAGGCGTGTAACTAACATCTGTATGACTTTAGGAGAAGGCATGTGATCACATTTAGTGAGGCAGCAGCGTTAAACACCACTGAGGAATTCTTCCTTATGCAAAAGCACCCAAAGCAAAACCAAACCTAACCACTGACATTGTCTCTCTAAGTCATCAGACAATTATGCTAATTAGCAACACGCCTCCTCCCTAAGCAGAATACTCCTAATGTTAAACATACCATTTAATCTTTATAACCCTCAGGTGACCAGGATGATTTAGTCCAACGCCCCCTCCCCCACTGCAGCCACGCGGGCGCAGGCAGTTTTAATGCCTGGCTTAGTTGTATCTATACAGGACCTGCTTTACTTCATTTTTCCGTGGGACGGATTAAAAGAAAAACAAACAAACAAACAAAAACGTTGTCTGTAAGTAATCAGAAGCAACTTTTGTAGCCGTTAGAGAATCTGAAACTCAGCTTCTAATTGCATCCACACAAAAACAGAAGTTACCTTCTAGGGACATCAGGGAACTCTGTTGAGGCAAATATTCTTGAAATGGGCCTGCTGACCTTTCTTTCCATCCTGGTTCCGGGCAGGTTGCCATGTTCTTGATCTCTGAACTGAGTGCTGACCTGCTCCTGACTTCATAAACAATATTAAGGGTCAGATAATAACTCCCCATAACTTCGTAGCCTTTTGTCCTAAAAGGAAGTTAGCCTAACTTATTTTGTCCATTAGAAAAACACAGATAAAAACTACACTGAGAAACTACTTTTTCCCTTAAATTGGCAAAAGTTGGAAAGTTTGATAACCACTGTGTATTGGCAAAAGTGCGAAAAATGGGCAGTTACAAAGCAGATGTGCCTGTAAATTAAAACAACCTCCATCAAGGGCAATTCACAGTTCCTAACAAAATTATAAATGCACATAGCTTCTGAGCCAGTAAGTCTGCATATAAGAATTTATCTTACAACACAAATGAGAAATGGCGGGTATAGATAAGCCTGTCCATTTCAGCATCATTTATAATAAGAAAAGATTGAAAAAGGTATAAATGTTCATCAATAAAGGACTGGCAAATTACAAAACAGCCATAAAATTACATCTTATAAAGTCTTTTTTTAAAAACGAGAAAGCTCTTTCTACTTTTATGAAATGATCTTCAACACACTATGTGCACGGCTTTTTGAAATGTAAAACAAGTATGCTACACTTTATTGAAAAGGGAGAAGTTATGTACACTTGTATGTGTGTATATATTACATCTGTTTGTTTGTGTAAGTGTAAAATATCTCTGCAAAGAGATACTGGAAACTGATATGATTGGCTGGTCTTGAGAAACACGCTGGCCAGTTGGAGGGCAGGGTCTGAAGAGAAACATTTTATTAAATGTAATTTTGTATTTTTAAAATTTTGAACCATGTGAATAATAGCCTCCATTCCAACATTTAAATTTGTTTCAGCATTTGAAGTTTTGCCATTAGAAAAGACTAAGATTTTTTTCTCTACTAATTTCACTTACAGATAAAAATAAATGATCAAATTTCTCAGGCATCAATGGAGGGGTGGGGAGCAAAAAACTTTCAAATGTTTTCTCCTCTGGTTTGTCAAAAAAGGGAGACTTTGGTACATAAAACTCTAACATGCTGTGATTTGGGTGAAAATGATGAGTTAGCAAATTCCTCATAATTTTGTTAACATTGACATCTCCCTGGGGTAGAGCTTCCAGCTAATTTTCCCAAAGTCATATTCAACCAAAAATGAAAAAAAAAGTTCCAGTTTAATTCCCAAAGGAGGAAACTCTGATACATTGATTTGAGTACAGAGGAAGTAATTCCATTGGAATACCATGGAGTCATTTTATTTTATTCCCAAACTTGATCCCCTTTTTAAAAAAAATTGTTACTTATTTATATCTACTTATACCACCACTTCAGGGAAGGAGGGATTTGAACAACTCTAACATACAGGCACAGTGTATTTAAAAAATAAATATTTGGAAGTATTAGGATCCGAGGAAAAACAAACAGGTAAAAGTAAACATATCATTGGGTAACAAATTAAACCAGAGCTTTCTGGCAGTCAAAGGCCACAACCAGTTATGAAGCTGTCACTTCAAAGGAGCTCATAGTTCTTCAAGGGAAGCAGTGCTTTGTGTAGCACTGAATTCAGGAAACTTTTTTCACTCATATTTCAGTTCTAGACTATGGAATGGAAAACAATATATTATAATATGTAAGAAACTTTATATGATTTCTTTTCCTACTGGCTCCAGATAGAAATCAGAAGTATCATAATAAAACTCAACTTGATGAAGGTATTCACCCAAGTGAGCCTTACAGCAATCAATCTATTGGGAACCAGGGTTGACCCTAAACAGAGGTGTGTATGGACAGCATTTCCTATGCTTTTGAAAGTCAAGTTCGCTCATGGTAAAATTCTAACACGTTCACAAATCCCTTAACTCAGAAATAGACGCAATTGCTGTCTACAATGTTCCAGAAATGTTCTGGTCACCTGCCCACTTGAGAGGTACTGAAGGATTGTTTAGAAGTGACCAAGACCCAGGGTGCCGGGATTGTGTGACACTGCTGATGACTCTTTTCCTACTCCTGTTGGGAGGAAATGTGTACTACAAATATCCACATGACTTTTAGTTTTCAAATACCTTTAAAAAATCTTTATTTCACTTTAGAAAGAGGAGAAGGGAGGGAGAAACAGAGGGAGAGGCACATCAGTATGAGAGAGAAGCATCAATGGTTGCCTTCTGCCATCTGCAAGTGCCCAATGTGGGCAGAACACAGAGCCCACAGCCCAGGCATATGCCCTGAGTAGGAATCGAACCTAAGACCTTTTGGTTTACAGGACAACACCTAACCAACTGAGCCATACTGGCCAGGGCTCCACATCATTTTTAATTCTTGTATCTCAAGATGGTGAGATGAGCATGGTCAAATACACAAAATGACTAGCTGAAGCAATGAGTGCACAGCAAGGAACAGCATAAGAGAAGCCGACGGTCCTGAATTATTTACAAATAACTCTCAGGTTCCTAGTCATCCATTCTTCTTTCCAGAGGACTTGGAGACTCAAGCAGACTCTCCTCTCAATGTTCCAGAAGGGTAACTATTAAAGTAGAGATGTCCTTGTGTAGATGTCTTCAGCTTTGTAAATAAAGTATCTCAAGAAACAACTTTCTTGTTGCAAGTTCAGAGCAATAGCAATAATAAGGAAATATAGCTTCCTCTTATTAAAATGGTCTGGGAGCAAGCACCCAAGAAACTGGTCCTTCCAAACCGTGGAAGGCATCTTCCACAGTCCTATTCCATTTATAGACTCTGTAGAAGGAACCATTCTTATAGCATGATGCCAAAATTATTTTAGCTCACACACAAACAAGTTGTTCTGTAATTCTACTTTTGACCTCTTCATATTAGGAAGAAATTAAGAAAAATATAGCACCACCAATTTGTTATGTAACCACTTAGAAAATGTTTACTTTGGGTGCTTAAAATGTCATGACTAAAGAAACCACTGGTCTGTGTAATCCACTCTTGACAATGAATCATAACTGTGTCACACTTGGAATTGGTTAATCTTTGCTCCAATCAGGTAGAGGAATGTATCTGCAACTTCAAAGCAGGTATTGCTTCATGACAAATACAACAAGTCTATGGCTTTGAAGTCTTCTACCTTTGATACTGTCACCGTCTACTTAGACTTTTTGAATTTGTTTTTAATTTTTGCCCTTGGCCTTGTTCCCTTGGCCAAATATAAGCCCTCAGAGAGCAGGGGACAAACTTCTAACTTGTTCCTATTCCCTCAGTCCCCGCTAAATGATCAGTGATCACCCGAAAACAGTTCCGAGTGCAAACCCACGGAGTCTGATGGGGTCAGCGTTGCTGCATCATCGCTAGTACCCAGTGTCTAGGCCTTGTCTACTGACTGACTTTTGGTTCGTTCCTTTTGCAACTTTGGTCTTGATTCATAGTTTCTGATCCATGTCTGACTCTGAGATCCACCCCCTTGCAAAAGCTGCGTGGTCAGGTGGACCTGGTACTCTAACCCGTAACAAATGTTTGCGAACCATAATACTGTGGGAAGAGCTGTGAACTAAACAAACAATAGCAATTAGCCCTCATGTTGCATAAGCATTCTTCAAAACAGAATCACTTTTCTAAACATAGACTGGCAAAGAGCCACTGAAAATATCATCACCATTATTTTCGCCATACGGTGAGGAGGACTAACACTACATTTGCCTAAATCACGTTGCAGTGTGCCAACATTGCAAGTCAGTGCCCAGTGAGTTACCAGGAAGTAAGACGATCCTACCTGTGGGTATCTAGAACACAGAGAGGTCAGACTGGTAATCCAGGACCGTAATTTAACACCACCAAATATTTATCTGTTTTGGGTAAGCATCCTTCCGATCTCTTTTCGAATACCTACAAAATTATAGTTAGTCCCCACTAATTTATAATCCAATTCTCTGCTCTAGAAACACACAGCTGTTATTTGTTGTTTAACCCAAGAAAAAAATTGTATTGCCTGCACATCTTTGCATAGCCTATCTTAAATAGGAGAATAAATGCACTACAAACCATTATCACTCCAAAACGTGAGACACAAATTGAAGTTAGAAGATTTAGTTTTAATACTTAGATATGTTTTTCATTGATTCGACCTATGTGGATCTCTGTTTCTCTTTTATAAAATTAGTTCTTTAGATCTCACGGGATTGTTGTAAGATAAAATATGAGATATTATTATTATTTATGTATTTATGCTGTGTGTATGAGCTCATGTATGGAATTACTGATATCACTCACTTCCTTTCCCATTGGCCTATAAACTTGACGTTACGGGAAAACTTGCCTTCCCCAAAACATGATTCCCTTCAGTCTGTGGACACCTACCCTCCCTCCTCAGTTTAGCCTTTCAGTTCATCTGACTTATATAAGCGAGTAGACCAGCAGTCTCTAAATCATTTCATTTACACTTCCCTATCTGTTAAACACACTGAGTGTGTGTGCCCAGTATTTCTTTATTTCTAAATTAAATGGGGCACTAAGGTACTGATATATTATGTGCACAATAAACTATACATAAAAGTAGAAAGGGGTGAGATTAAAAACGAGGTAGACAGATGTCTAGAGAGCAGTTCTCATATTTCCTTCCCACAGCCCACCAGATACCTTCTGTGCCAAGAAGCCACAGCATTTTTGCTAGTGGTCTTTATTGTAGAAGAATTTTCCATTGCTGAAAAGTTAAAAGACAAAAGTAAACATCACTTTTAGTGTAAATACTTAGAGTTACCTCTTTTAGCAGTGTGGCACCCGACCACAGGTTTCATTAACATGCACGTGCCGGAAGCAGCCCTTCGGATATCAGTGCAAACAAACCCTCCCCCAGAAAGACGTGGGGATGTTAAAAAGAGACTTCAGGCCCAGAGTGGAGTCACCATAACTTACAGCCTAACCCAATTCTAGTTTCAGCCTCTCCCAGAAGTGAAATTTT
This sequence comes from Tonatia bakeri, assembly GCA_004024845.1. Classification (NCBI taxonomy): domain Eukaryota; kingdom Metazoa; phylum Chordata; class Mammalia; order Chiroptera; family Phyllostomidae; genus Tonatia; species Tonatia bakeri. The sequence continues at coordinate 488,561 of PVIA01000148.1, read as the reverse complement.
AAGCCAATCAGTCCAAAATTTCCTGGTCAGCCCTAGTGAGGTAATCTGCCTGGTAAGACTTCGTTTTCAGGTTCCTGCTCAAGAGGCTGAGTTTCAAACCTCTGGTTACTTGGTCCTTCTGGCGACCAGCCCCATCCTGAGGCAATGGAGGGGCCCCATTTTGTCACCTTTTCACATAAACTCACATGGGCTCAAAAGGGTCTTCTTATGAATGGCAAAAGACACTCGTATCACTCCAGAAAGTCCAAGGGTTTTAAGAGCTTTGTGTCAGGAACCAGGGCCAAAGGCCACATTTTCAATTATAAAGTATAATTCAGACACAGAAAGCTGAATGAAATAAAATTATAACTCAATAAATATCAAAAGTACACATTCTTTAAACCACTAACTACCTTGGTCAGGAAATAGAATTTTGCCAAGAACCCCTCCCAAACCTGACCTTTCCTTTAGCTTGTACAGAGAAGAAAGGGAAAATACTCAGTTCTTTCTCTATATTTACCAATTTTAATGAAACACTGAGTTGTTCTCCTGGAATCCTGCAAAGGTAATCAAATAGATCTGTTTCTGTTTTAATTACGAATTCATGTATCTCCATCCATTACAGTTATTATCAAATTTTCTCATCTTTGGCCTTAGGGAGCCTTTTTAGGTTGCCTCCTGAGGACTTGTCACAAGATCTTAGTAATCTCTGAGAGCCTCCTTGCTATCTGACATGGCTATCTGATATGGCAATGTTTTCTGGGATTAGCTTGTACATTTCCTGGGCCAGACTTGGAGTCAGCCATATCTCTAAAAAGCTGGTTTCTTTTAGTGGTCAGTATCCTAGACCACGATCTGAGTGCTAAGGTCAGTATTCCTAGACCACGATCTGAGTGCTAAGGAAGTTTATTTATACTGTTACTGCTTCTAGGCAGAGGTAGGCAATATTATCTGTATTGATTAACTATTGTTTCTATCTATATCTAGTAAGTTTTCTTCACTGAGAATCTTGCTTCACAAGAACAAAAAAGTCAGAAAATTAGAATATTACATGATTATTTATTCATTTAATCACAGTTTATACACATAATGACCTCAGAATACCATACCATTAATACCAATTCCAGTAAGATTACTGAAAACAACTAAAAATTTCTGTATTTGTGATCCTCGTTATTTTTTTATCTTTTCCATAGTTGTATTTTTTCTGTATTGGCAAGTGTATTGCAATTACAGTTTGTACTCACGCATCCTTATAGCCGTATTGTGCTATCAGACACACATATGTGTGTGCGTGTGTGTCTAATGCTTACCTCCAATCCACAGGTCGGCGTTTCTCATCATCAGGGTTGTCTGAAGCTCATTCTCAAGTAGATTGCTCAAGAAGTGCTCATGAGAACAATATTCCGGGTTTTAGCACGGTGATAACATTTTATATGCAGACTCTGTCCCTGAAACCCTTCAACTCTCATTTTATGCCTTTGAATGTGTTAAATGCTCCTCCATTCTGTTCTGTCTGAGTCATTGCTGTCAAACGTTTGATGAAAAATCTGATTTCTTTTTCTTATATAAGTGGACTTTATTGTCCAGATGCCTAAAATTATTTTTCTCTTTAAAATCTAGTGATTTCATTATAATGTGCATTGATGTTGCTAGTTCTGGGTCAGCTTTCACAGTAGGTAGTATAACTTTTTAATATGTAGTTTTAAATACGTGTTTTTTAATTTCAAAAAAGTGTCCTTGATTATGTTTTGTTTTGTTTTTGTCCTTTGTAATTATTCTGTGCCTTGCTTCACTTTATTCTTGAGGGACTTCCATTAAACATTTCTTGTATCTTCTTTGCCTGTTTCTAAATTAGTCCCTCTCTCTTGAATCCTTCTAATAGCTGTACTTTCATTCTGTTTTTTTTTAATCTGTCTCTTTCGTCTTCCATTTTTCTTAAGGCACATCTCTTATGTTTACTTATTCTCATATTAGTTTTAGTTTGGTCTTCATTACTGAATTGATTTTGTTTCTACTTCTAACTTTCTCCTGAATTCTATCACCTCATTTCCGAGGTTTCCTAAATCTCATGTTTGTTGTTCTCTCATATTTTCTATGATTTATTTAATGTCATTTAGCTCCTATAAATAGTAGGTAATGATTTTCATCTGTTTTGTGGGCATGTCCCTGACATTTTTGTCACTATAGGGTTGTTATTGGGTTTCTTATTCTCTTTTTCCTTATGGGATTTAATCTTGATTTTTTGCTCATTTTTAATATGAAATGGTTTTCTTGAACTTTTGGAAGGAGGCAGGATTTGAGAAGGCTTTTCTAATTTCACAGCTCTGTTGCCCTTTCTGTGGACTATTTAAGTGCAGCTCACCTTAGGAGATTTTTTTTTACTCTATTCTCTTTCCTCACTTTTATGTGGGCCCTCTCCTTCCCTTGTCTCTATGGTTCCTGTTCTACTCAATTAGCATTATTTTCCCAGAAGTTTCTCCTCTGTGCAGTGCTTGTCCTGGAGCTGATTAGCTTTAAACGTTCCTTGAGGATGCCCTTCCAGAAACTTTACACTGCCCTACCATTAGAATGTTCAAACTTCCCGTTTCAGCGGCTGTTCTCAGTCGAACCTCTAGCTTTCCTGTGAGTCCTTTTTGGTTATTTCGGTTCTCAGATCCACACATGCTTCACTGCCTCCCTCTGCTTTCTCAGGAAAACCAGGTATACAGCTGCTCATAGCACCCAGCTCTTGTAGCTCTTCTCAGTTACTTGTATTTTGGGGTTCATGCACATACCTGTAACCTGTTTTGTTGCAGCTGTCCTCCGTGGCTTTAGAGTTTGCTATCCTTGGCCCTCTGTCTGTTTTTATGGGAAGATTGAAAAGTTCAACAATTGATGGGCTCCCATCTTCCAGACACAAGTGACGGTCAATTGGTAGGTCCTGGTAGCCATGAGCACTGTGTGGTGGGCACTCCTTGACAATCTAGAGAATGAAACGTTCGGACGGGTTGCCAGAAGGCCCTTGGGTGCTAAAGAGGAACCAGAGAGAAAGAAAAGAAACGGAGCAGAAAGCACCCAGCTTTTTTTTTGAGGTCCCCGGTGTGCTAGATATTTTGGTGGTATTTCCACTCACGTTATTTGATTTGATTTAATCTAATCCTCACCACAAACTTCGGAAGTAGGATGTAAACCCAGGACTTCAAAAGCCCTGTGCTCACTTCACTTGGAATCGTGAGAAATTTAATCCCTGTGAAGGAATAGGAATTAATTAAAGTGCAACAGAGGAGAGAAAACTACATTAGCATTACAGAACCTTGTAAAGTCTTCTTGGTTTTGTCAAAATTTTGTTGTTTGGTTGGACTCTCAAAATAAGGTTATGAAAATCATTAGAATGCAAAACATGACATAGGTAAAAATAAAAAGCATAGAAAAAATAAATTTCCTAAAATGTATTGCAAAAGAAGTATATTTAATAATATACTGCCCAAGCAGACAAGTTAGAAGACAAAGAAATAGCCCCCTAAGAAGTTATTAATTTAAATAGCAGTATATAGTAACTTCATAGGTAGTATGGATCCAAGAATTTCCTGGTTAAAATTCTGAGTCATTAACATTAATCATCATGATGATCCAAATAATACCAAGCCCTGATTGTATACCATGCACCATGCTAGGCATTTTACACTTGACATATGTTAATTGTTTAATTACTCATGACAACCCTGTTAAGTAGGTGTCTTTACAGCCATTTTATAATTGATAAAGTTGAAACCCAGTCTGGCCATAAACATGGCCAGTGTCGCACAGCTCCTGCATATCAGGGTTAGGGTGGAACCCGGACCAGTCTGACTTCCAAGCACCAATGGTGCCTTCACCCCTCTTCACAGTTCTGTGTTAGGTGTACTTTTGTGCTGCAACCCAGATGTATGGCTCCAAAATAACACACAACCTTCAAACGAAGGCATTTTTAAATGAAAAAGATCAGGAGGAATTGGACAATCTGTCTTAGAGATCTCTGAACAAAAATAAGGCTGGGATCAGGTCACACTTGAATCAATTTGTGGAAAGAACAGAAATACAGTCAGGTACTCCTGCCACCACTATCCCTAAACAGAGAGAGAATGTAAATCCAAATTTGCATATTACATGGCTGCATACTAAAATTCCAACACAGTCAAATAAAATAACTATTATATAGAAACAAAAACAATCCACCATGTCAGCAAATGCATGAAATACAATGCATACATTTTAATTTGAAATATAGCTTTTTAAAATAATTAAATCCTAAAGGAAAACTTTAAATGCACAGCTAAAGAACTGTGCCAGGTGTTTTTTTTTTTAAGAGAGACTAAACAAAGACATCAATATTTTTTATTCTAATATATAGATTTATTGCAGTACAACTAAAATTCCTGTAAGAATTAGTAGTAAAAAATAAATGGATGACAACATCAAATCATTTTCACAGGTGATAAAGGTGGATTCAGCCTGGAAGATGTGAAAAAGTGAACACACAATCAAAATCATATGGTATCAAGTTTTCGTAGTTTAAGACACGAACCTGATCTATAATAAAGACAAAACAGACATAGGTGAGGGGATAACCAGTTAATACATGGTCTCCCAAAATGCTGGCAAACTAATTGGAAAGAATCAACTTAGATAAACATGAGACCCAAACATTACAGTAAGTTCTAGCTGTATCAAAGAGTAAAAGCATTTTTAAAAAACTGAAAAGTAGCTTATTTATCCCATGTGGGAAGAGAACATGCACTTCTAATCACTAGGAAAATGCAGGTTGTTACCAGGAGTAAGGTAGATTAATTGCATATACTTTTAGAACTTTTCATTTTCATACAACAAAATGTAAAATAAAAATTATACATAAAAAGTTTTAATGTAAATAGATATATTATAAAAATAACCTGCTAATGAATTTCTCCCAAAAGCATAGGAGGAAATAAATGATTATGTAAGCCGACAACCACTTGATAAAAGTGTCCAGTCAAGAACATAGAATAAATCATGTTTTTTTAAAAAAAATCACAGTAGTATTAAAAAGGAAAAAGAAAAAGGCAAACCCAACTGACTTAAAATCTCCTTTAGAGACATATTAAATGGGAAAAAAATTTTAATTGTAAAACGCAATCTTAAGCCTTTGGGGAGAGGGAATACGTATACTTTCTACATTAATGGTGGGAATAGAAAACAGTTCCACCTTCCTGGAAGGTTATAGATACAATACACTCTCCCACTCCTTACCCGTTCCCCCCTCTGATGGAAGAAAACTAACTTGTTTAGCAATTTTCAGTGCAGCATTACCTATACCAGGGAAACTGCTTCAGTGAACATGCCTGCAGATATTTAAATGTTAAGTAAACCATGCTATATTATTGCATGCAAATTAAAGTGACCTGTAAGTGGAGGATGTAACACAAGGACATGTGTCTATGAGATAAAGTAAAATAAAACAATCTGAACCCATAAGCTTGCTATAAAATTGTACAGAAATGTATGAAAATAACTGATCTAGATCAGAAACGGATTTTGGTTGACAAAAATGATGTAACGCTGTTCATTAGATTTCTTTACCTTTTTAAATAGAATTAGACAGTAAGGATGTGTAACATTTGTAGAATATTTGCTATGTGCCAGGCAGTGTTCTAAGTGTTTTCACATGCATTGATTTTATTTGATTTTCACAGCAGCCCTAAGTGCTGGGTAGTACTTTAAACTCCATTTTATAGGTGAGAAAATTGACAAGAAGTTAAATAAATTACTCCATGTTCCACTGTTTAGCTCAGCAGTTCCAGAGTGACAGTGTCTTAAGAAAATTTAGATGATTTCTACTAGCTGGTTGCTTTACCTTGGCCCCCAGTTCTGGGCCTCCCATCTCTTACAAATATCCCCATTTATTCTTCTAGGGTAGAAAAAAAATGAAAATCTGTGGAGCATTTCAAGAAGTCAAAAACAATGAATTACTGAAGGTGGAATTTGAAAGGAAAAAATAAAAACATAACCCCAAAAAAGTTTATTGAGGGAGATAAAAATAATAGTGAAATTGGAAGCATGTTCTGGGATTCAAAAGAGAGCCTTTTCCACAGCCACCTTCCTCACTACGCATGCGCACACGCACATACACAAACCTCCTTCCACCCTCAGACCCAACAACTTGCGCGGATGCACCCACCAGGCCTCAATAATCCTAAGGCTTTAAGAAAAATCAAGCAGCTCTACCGCAGAAAAAAAAGGTTAGAATCCCCAGGAAAAATCCTCACGAATATGAAATAAAAGGACTGCCCACTTCATTACTCAGGAAATGCGCTAACAAAATCCTTGGCTTTTAAAGTTGGACGTTTTCCCAATTAGATCGAATATTCCCAGGGACATCTGACCTGTCAGATTTCTTGGTGGCTGCTGGATTGAATTGTTCCTTATCTTTCATCCAGAGACCAAGGTGGACGGAAAACTGGAAGGTCTTTGAAATGGCTTCCTGAACACAGCATGTACTGTTGCTATGTCTGCTGTTTGTACCCCAAGTGAAAACGAAAAGCCACGGAAAAGAAATAAAGTTCAGTTCAACCGTAGGTCATGGCCCCGTTGTGGATAATTATGAGTACATATTATCTGCATGTGTGTGGTGAGGCTCTGTGGGCCACGGACATGGGATTTATAATAACCCCACGGCTGGTATTTCAGGACAATAGCCATAAAGCAAAGACTTAAAAGGTTTCATCATTAGACTAATTGGAATTCACTTGATCCTCCAATGTAACAAAACCCTTCTATCTACTTTTCCAACCTATTATTTCTTACATTCAGCATCTTGGTTTGTCTGTCATTAAATATTCATTTTCCACAGGGCTTTTTGGAAGGCAAACAAAGTAGTCACTTGACTGCTTTGTATCGATTCCGGGGTTGTCCTTGGGAAAAGCTTTCAGCAGGTTCAATACTTGTGAATAATACTTAGGTTTGCTCCAGGATTCGCAAATACAGTTTTCTTCTTATTTCAAAAACAGAATGCTAGAATTTAGATCTTTATTTTTTTCATCTAGTCTGCACCCTTATTATTAATGAAGACCTCAGATGATATAGCAGTAACTGTACTCATCCATTTATAAGAATATTAAAATAGAAAATAAAACTACTTTGCATGCTTTTACCAGACATGGCTTTAATTGCTTTAAAAGGCAGTTATGCAACCCATGAAGAATGGAGCATTCAGGGAGGCCTGAAGCCAAGGGTCTCAGGCATGTTTTTCCCTTCTTTAAAGAACTATTTAGCCTTATTGAGCTGAGAAGACCCTTTATGAATTCACCTACACCTAATTTAAACCTGAACCTGTGATGTATAGAGGCTTTCCAAACAGCCTGACTACCTTTTCACAAGACAGTTGTCACAGAAATATCCAGGTTCTTATGAGAGGCCCCTTTGGGTTGAGTGTATGATATGTCTTATCCTCCATAAGGTAAATTTTAATAAAATAGAGCCCTCTACAATCTCAAATATGTTCATTGTATGTTTGATATGGTAAATATTTAAGAGGGACCGATTATTATTATGAAAAAACACATGTATACATGTAATAGTCATTTGCTTTTTCTAGCTTTATTGAGACATAGTGAACATATAAACTTGCATAAGTTTCAGGTGTGTCCAACCGAAATATAGCTAAGCCAAAAATATTTACCAAATGGATGCTATGTTCTCTATGTGCTTTACCACGTGCAGATGGTAAAAATCTTTAAAAATCCACTGAGCAAATATAAAGCAGTGAATGAAATGTAGTTCTTGTCCTAAGAGCTAATAGCTAATGATGGTTTGAAATTCATATAAAGCATTTCACCCCTTTTCATTATTCTTTTAATTGGTTATTTTATTATTTAGACTCCATACACCCATTTAATTACTCTGGTTGTGATCTGAAATTGCCGCAAGTAACCTGTGAAATAAACTTCATTTTTGTCTCTCACCACAATTCTCTTAAGAATTTCAGTTAATGATGAGCATTATCCTTAATGTACATTTTACTAAACTGTTCGGAAACTGTCACCAGAGTAGTATTCAACAAAGTGCTTGAAATCTCAACAATTTCCAGTGCAGTCAGTCACCCCAAGAGCTCTCTCACCCTCTCTCCGCCGTGTGCAGATGTAACTGAAGTCAGCCATCGACAGCCTAACAAGAAGGTCCTCGCTGAGAACCTGGCCATGCAGGCACCATGACCTTGGATTTCCAGCCTCTGGAACTGTGAGAAATAAATGCCTGCTGTTCGAGCCACCCAGACTGAGATGGTCATTTGTAATAGCAGCCCAAAATAAGACACATATATAATAGTAATAGTCACAGATAAGGAAATAAATCTAGATATGGGTATATATGTATGAATGTAAGTGTGTGGATGTTTAAGTGTGTGTATATTTCCTAGATCTATTTTTGGTCATGGCCTAGAAGAGCCTCTAGCAAAGAAAATACCTTTTACCCAGATGATTGTTTCTAAATACCTTTTCACCATTGAATATGACCTAAATTCTCTGGAGAGATGCTGATTCCAAACACAGAGAAAGAAAAGTATGAGTCAGGAACATCTTATTGGGTCTGTAAGGCTATGCTCAAAATATGATGAAAACAAATGAAAGGGCATGGGGGTTGGCTTGAAGTGGCTTCAGCTGCTCAAAACTGGGACAGATTGAGTGAGCTTTAATGTAATGATGGTAATGGATTTTAACATGTTGGATGAAGTTAGACTTGGTGAGTCCATACTGTTATAAATGAAAGAAAAAAGAAAAGGAAAATGCTTTCTACTATGCCAACTAATAAACAGTGAGGGAATGGTGGAATTAGAAAATCATCCTGCAATGAGTGAAAGCTCGGTGAGGAAAAGATATTTACAGTCTTCAAGTTTCTCTGCACAACTTCATTCATTTAAAAAAGCAAAAATAATAACTTAACAGAGGAGAATGCTTCTATACACCCCCTAACCAGTTCATCAAAATGATCATCACCAAGAATGAAATTTAGAGTGAAATCTGCTTCTTACCCATTTTACTAAATGAAACAATATCTATGTAATCCTTTGAAATCAGTGAAAAAATAGCTAAGCAAACTCAAAGCATTCTGTATGTATTTAGGTGGTTATTGATGAGATAAAAGGATAGAAGGAAATAATTCAAGCAAGAATAAATAACAAATTCTGAAGCTTCATGACCTGATTTAACAAAATCACTATTTTTTTTCCTGTCTCACTTTTAAGCCATTTGACCTACAAAATTCCTTCACAAAATCTGGTCTTTTTCTAGAACTTTCTGTTTCCAAGTCTGTCATCATCATCACCATCCACTTGCTCAAGACAGAAATCTGGGAGTTGACCTTGACATCAGTCTTCTTCAGCAGCCTAGCCCTTCAGGCACTAACTCCTGACCATCTCTCCCCAAAGGGCTTCTGAATTCTTATTCTTCTCTCCATCTCCTCTGGCACTGTCTCTGTTCAGCAGAAGCATATTTAAAGGATCTCCCCAAATTTCCAAAATCTCTAGTCCCTACCAAATCTTTGCATCAGGGTGCAACACCACTGCTGGGCTTCCTTCTGATAACTTCTCAGTGCTGTCTGAGAAGGAGACCAAAAACCCTAAACGTGGGCCACGAGGCCCTGCATCATTGGACCCTTGCCTCCCTCTCCAGCTTCTCCCCTCACCCTCTGACCTTGTATTCCAGCCACAACGGACTTTATCATTTTCACGTCTCTTCCCACTTGAGATCTCATTGGCCACAATCCCTAAACCTGGAATGTTCTCACTCCTTTTCTTGCTTAATACTTATTTAGCAGTCTGAGCTCAGCTTAATAATAGATCCCTTTCTTAGAGAAGTCTGCCCCTGTCCCTAGCTTAGGTCAAATCCTTTTCACTTTTCCATTTACCATAGTATGCAAACAAAGAACAGTTGCAGGTAGAGAAATCACTTCATGACATTTCATGTTTTTCCCCAATATCACAACCACTAAAGAAATCAGAAGCTAGCTTCATTTGTGTCGAAGATAAAATAGGTGGATGGATGGGAAAAGGAGAGCCTGCAAGCCACATTGCTAGGAGCTCTTCAGGCTGAGGGACAGAAAAAAATTTGGGAAAATCCATTTTTGTCAATGACAAGATGCTAACAGCCATATTAAGAGTGTAAGGCATAGAAAAAAGTGTTAAATACCTTTTGTTGTGCAGTAAGAATGGACTCCCCTTGGGTATTTTCTGGAGAGGCTGTAATAAAGATTTGAGTTGCTTTTATTTTTTTAATGTTCTGCTGAAATAACCAGTAGAAGGGCTGGTTCATGTGGGTCACACACACTGAATGTTAATGTAATGACTCTCTGCCCTCCTCACTCTAACTTGTATACAAACTTATAAGGTGAGTGCCCTGTCTGCTTTGCTGGTCATTTTAGATCAGGCATTTGCACAATAATGTGTGATTTGGGACCATTTGTTTAACCTCTCCAGGCCTCAGTTAATGTTACACTGGATGCTTCTCAACTTTTCCAGTAGAAATAGCACCAACTGCAAGGAGAACAGACATTTACCCCCTTGAAGTCTGGGGCAGTCTGAAGCATCCCAGTATAGTTCTGGTATTTCCGTGGAGTTTCTTCGAAGTTTTATGTTTCATCTTAAAACTTGTTTAAATTTTACATTCCATGACAATATACACCAGCACTTGTTTAAAATGATGGTAATTTTACTTTAAATCTTCTAATAAAAATGTGCGCGGCATTGTAGATTACTCCCAGGGCTTCACAAACCTCAGACCTTTAGAGAAACACAAGTATTCATTAAGCAATCTGTAAAGTTCCCTTTTTGCTCAAAGTTTTATGATTCTTTGACTCTAACAAGTCAAACAACTATTATTTACTGAGTTTCTTTTCCTGGGTGAATACAAGAAACCATCAGATAAACTCTGGCTTTAAGGAGATTGAGCTTCAATCACAAGCCATACACACATAACAAATAATATGATGGGGTGCAATGGAGTGAGTGAAGCCGCTGGTCAGTGCAGAGTTCAGAAGCAGGAAGAAGCTCCAACCCTCCAGCTCCAACTGGTGCGGCTCACTGGTTTGATTCCCGCTCAGGGCACATGCCTCGGTTGTGGATTTGGACCCTGCCACCAACTGATGTTTTTCTTCCTCTCTTTCTCCCTCTCTTCCCCTCTCTCTAAAGACAAGGAAATCAAATGTTTAAAATAAAAAAAAATAGCCCTCCAAGCCTCAAGTTCCTCATGTGTAACATGGGGTAGCAATGCTCACACCTTTTATCCCAGACGGTGGTTATAAAGCTCATTAAGATAAAATATGGCCACTTACAAATGAGAAATCGTGTAATTAAGTGATCAGGGACATGTCACTCACACGGTGCAACCTTGACATATGGGGAGCAAACCAGTAGATAGACTGGCTTGGAGAACGGCCTTCATGGAGTTATGGGAAGAGAAATATACCACAAAGCTACAGCAAACTCAAAGAACATAATCTTTATTGAGCTTAAAGCTCAACTATGGGTGAGATCTCTGAACAAAAGCAAAATATTGCAGGCCTGGATTTCTGAGGTAGGGAACTTAGAATCACTCCTGTGGACTTTATTTTTTAGAGATATGCCCCTTGGTATAATTTGCTTCATATTTTGAGACAGCTGGGAACGTTTTGGCGCAGACCAAAGAGCTATTTTACATGTTCCATCTCCTTTAAAGAATATTAAAAGGAGAATGGAAGAAACCAGATAATTGCTTACAGAGATCAAATGTCAAGATTGTAATATTGCTAAAAGAATAAAGAAGGAGAACATGGTTGCATTTTTTTATTCAAAAGTGAACTGGCATCAAGCCAGATGTGGGAAAAGAGAAGAGAAGGAAATTCAGAAAGGAGTTTTGGTTTAACTGCTGGTGGGAAACTAAAAGTAAGCGGCCCCCCCCATGATTTGGAATAAATGCCAGCATTACTGAATAAATAACACATGGTTCAAATGTTAATCTGCAAAATGAATCAGCAAATGTCATGAGATCTTTAAATTTGTGGAAGGCTGAGCTTTTTGGGCTCGATGTAAGGAAAATAGCACCTGGTGATAATAACTTTCTATATCTGATTATTTAATTGGGATAGTTAAAAGTCACGTTAAAAGAATAGATACTGTAAATATAAAGCACTAGAATGGGTTCAATGGAAGCATTTAAATACAATACAAATCCCTATTTTAAGAAATTTCTATGAAGCACACCTTCTTTTGCAAAGCATGAAAAATTACTGTGGAAACCACATATGAGTGCCAATAACGAAGGCTGTATTTGCCCTGGCCGGTGTGACCCGGTTAGTTGGAGCATCGTTCCATGTACCAAAATGCTGGAGGTTTGGTTCCCAGTCAGGGCACATACCTAGGCTGTGGGTTCGATCCCTGGTCAGGGCACAAACATCACAGGGCTGTAGATGGAAGTGTCCCTCTCACATCAATGTTTCCTTTCTCTTTCCCCTCTCTCTGTCTCTAAAATCAATAAACATATTTTAAAGTTGTCTTTCTTTAAAAGAAGGCTGCATTTGAACAGTAGAATGTGCTACAATTGTGTAGAAAAGACAGTGAAGAAAGAATATGCTTATTTATGGTGTTTAGGCAAAATAGCTCTGAAACAACCCAAAGCAAACTGTGAACCTTGGTTTGCCTGCAGGGCATGGGAGTGTAGGGGAGACATCTCTCTGTCCACTCTTTTCAATTTTTCTTTGATTTGGTTCAGGTTAGTTATGTTGTCCAATAAGCAGACAGACAAGCACATCAAATGATTGCAAATAAAATGGTTATTTTTGACATGGTTACTGGAGATTTAATGTCTGTTTTATTAATAAGTCAGTCAACTTACAATGGATAGTCAGAGGGGTGAGACAGTGACTGTCCTCCAGCACATCCGTCCCTCATTTCCTCATGCATCACAATCACCTGGAGGCTTGTGGGAACTACGTCATGGCCTTGCCCATCGGAGTTTCCGATTCCCAAGCTCCAGGCTGAGGCCTGAGACTCCACTTCTCTAATGAGTTCCTAGGTGATGCTGCTGCTGGTTTGAGGACCACATTTTGAGAACCACTGTCCTAGCAGTTCCATCAGTAACAAATCCCCAGGGCTATAAAACTTCTCTTCATATCCCAAAGCAGAAATAGGAGTGTGTGATGAGTTAGAAATCAGGCTATGGAAAATGTAAGGAAAACTTTATAGGTCTAAATTTAACAAGACCTGCAGATAATGTCTCTGGGCAAACGGCTTCATGAAGGTCTGCTGTGTGACCCTTAAACCAACACCATGCCCAGCACTCAGCTCTTTCCCATGAGTACCACTGGGACATCTAACGTGCTGCTCTGCTGTCAGGAAGCTTTGGATCACCAGTCCCTTTTGGATAATCCATTTAAATGTTTGTCCTAAAACTAAAGTACAGAGAAAGTATAACTCAAGGAGTTTTATGACATGGTTTAGTACCCCTTGTATTTATTTCTGGTTGACTTTTACCCTGATTCAGATTTGCCATGTTCATTGAGCAATTTACAATTTCTGCACGGTGCAGAGAAAACCCGTGAAACAGACGTGGGTCAGCAGCTTTGCTGCTAAGTTTACGTGAGCTTCACTTCTCCCATGCTACCGCTTCATCTAAAACTGGGTATAATTATAAATACTCCAAGTTTGGGGCTCCCTGATAGTAATTATTATATCTAATATTTATTGAATATTTGCTACATACTAGACATTTATGGAACTTCCTAAGTGCTTGGTATGCATTCATCCATTCATTTACTTTTATTCATTTACTATTCTTATCCCCACTTCCAGATGAGTGCACTGAAGTCCAGAGAGATTAAGAAACTTGTCCAAGGTTACTCAGTAAGTGACAGAGCCAGGATTGGACACCTGTGCTCCTATGGCAATCACATGCTGCATCTCTTAAAAGCTGGAGGTGAAGATAAATCTTTCTTATCTACCCTTAATAGGACATATATATTGCCCCCTGTTTCTTTTTAGTGTATTATCCCACTATAAGTTTTTATAAGTGTACAGAAAACACATATACATATGTGACTGTATGGGTTTTTGTGTGTGTGCACAGTGTAGTATTTATTTGAAGACCAGTGTATAGAAAATTATTAAATCAGACAACATCTAGTGAATGTTTATTGATTATTATACTCTTCTCTAGTTTCTGGTCAATTTTCATTTTTTATTGTAAGTGTTATATAAAAGGAGGGAAAACATTTACACTAAAATAGGAATGTTTGCCGAATATAGACATGGAACTCGGCATCAAGAATGTCACTCGAAAACTGAAGGAAGTACTTCATTAGCTCACTTATTTCTTTATCAAAATCGTTTCTTTGGAATACAACCACTACATAATCTATCAAGCACTGTAACTTCTAAATGGTAGGATGAGCCTTTATATACTTTGTACTTAATCAGAAATTCATCCTCTTCAGGACATACACAAGCATTTCTTAAACTAGTCACTGGAAAACGCCACAAAAACAGGACTGATAATTTAGTCTCACTAAAATATAACACTAAGTTGTATTCAACACTTAGTGTATACAACACTAAGTCATCAAATACAACACTAAGAGTGAGAAGGCAAGTTACAGACTGTGAGAAAACATTTTCAGAACTTGTATACAACAAAAACTGCATGTATAGAATATGTAAAGAAATCCCTAGGAAAAAGATAAACATCTCAATTGAAAAAAATAGGCAAAAGACTTGAATGGGCACTTCCTAAAAGAGGATATCCAAACGACCACATGGTGTAAGTGTACGAAAAGGTGCTCGGCTTCTTAGGCATCAGGAAAACGGCCATCAGGACCCCACTGAGACACCCTCCGTGCCCATCGGAATGGCCAAAAGTAAAAAAGCAAGCAAAATCTAAACATCTGATGGTGCCAGCTGTTGGCGATGATGGGAAAGAACTACATCCTCCCTGGATTGCTTACAAAGATTGAAATCGAAACTCCACTTTGAGAAACCCAACAGCAAGAATGACTAAAGAGAAACATGCTTGCCTATAAGTCAAGTACTTACACAAGAGAAATTCATGTTTTTGAGCACCATAAGGCATACTCAACAACGTCCCAAGAATGTTTGTGACAGCTATATCTATAATAAACCCAAACTGAAACAACCCAAATGCTCATCAACAGAATAGTTAAGTTGTTGCATATTCATGCAATGGAATAAAAAGGGATGGACTACCATGGTATGCAACAAAATGGGTGAATGTCTCTAACAAAAGGTTTAGTAAAAGAAGTCAGCTACAGGAGTATTTACGCCATGGTTTCTCACTACATGCATCTGAGCGTATTTATATACATATATGCATATGAACAGGGTGGGGCAAAAGTAGGTTCACAGTTGTTCATGTGGGAAATAATACAAAAATTAATAAATTGTGTTGTAAGAATAAACTCTGTGTTTTACCTACTTACAACTGTAAATCTACTTGGCCCCAGCCAGTATGTTCAAGAAAAGGCCAAACTACAGTGATAGAAGTTAGAATAGAGATTGTGCTTGAATGTGAGAGGGTCAAGAGTGGTCATTGACTGGAAGAGGCGTGAAAAGACTTTGGGGTTCTGGAATGTTCTATGTCTTGATTTAGGTGGTGGTTATAGGGTTGAATACATATGAAAATTCGTCAGGTGGTACAGTTAAGATTTATGCTTTTCTAAACACTACGCTCTACACCGGAAACTAATACAAAATAATATTGAATGTAAATTGTGATTGAAAAATATAAAACATTTTTAAAACAAAAAGTATGCTTTTTTACTGTATATATGCTACACTTCAAAAAAACAAAGTGAATATCTATGGTTAATATTATGAAATATATATTTCCATGCTAAATAATTTCGAGCTCTGGGAAAATTAAAAGTATTGGATTTGAATCTAGTCCGGAGCATCCACAGACAAGTCTGCTGAACTTGGAAGTGACACAGTAACATCACACTTTGCCCAGGGCCCTGTGTGCAATGCTCCAGTGGGGCATTGTGGGGAGAACACTGCATAACTAACACACAGTGAATCTGCTTTCTATTGAGTCATGTGTGAGTCAGAATGGGGGGTGGAGCCATTCTCCCACTCGACGCCCCTGCTGACCACAGATTCTTGGCTTTGATTCTTATTAGGGGTTTTCTGTCAGATTTCATGGCTTCCCACATTCTAAAATACAAGTATAAATACATGACACATGCTTAAGGCCCGCAGATGCCTTTAGATATTTCCTGGATGCCCCTGAGGACCAGTTCTCTACCTTCCTCCCACCCTCAACCCCCTTCGTTCGTAATGTAACACAGATTGGGCACTTGGACTTGAATTAGCCGGCAACAGTTGGGTATTTACTTTGGACTTTCATTTACCTTTTGTTACAGCGGCTTGCGGTGAGCTTTGATTGAGATACAACCCACTGGATTTCAATTAACAAACTTTCAGAAATTGTTTGAAAGGTCATTTCTATTAGAGCAAAATCTTTTAGCCATCTCAGAACATTAAGAACACTCTGGTATATTGCATGCTGCATCCTGTGAAACTATCCTGGAGCATACGTGCAACTGGTGCAGGTAGAATTCCTTGAACTCCCACCCGCAGGGATGAGGGTGCATCCTGTTGGGCAGGCAGAAGGGAGACGCTGGAGTTCCTGCATGGCAGCATGGTTTGGAGTTACTGCAAGTCCAGCGCCTTAGAAATAGCAAAGAATATCTGTGAGCTCTTCCCCTACCTGGCATCATACAGATCAAGGGGAGAGAAACACCGAGGATCCTGAGAAAAAACTGAGCACCGTGTCACCCAGCCTCCACCACCAGGTACAAAGGCATGCTTGCATGATAGAACATCCCGAGACTCTGAATATTCTTTCACCACTCACCACCCCCAGCCATGTGAAAAACGTAACCTTTTCTAATTGCTCTGAGTCAGAGGGTGCCTGAATCCTCATCCATGTGACTGAGTTTGAGCTTTAGTGTGGAGACAATGATGGAAAGAGATGCTCCCTTTGTCTCTGTAGACAGTTATAAAAACACTTTCAGGCTTTTATCAGTGGGATGTGAGGTCAGACCCATGAGGCACGAATGCCAAGTAGCTAAAAGACATGGAAAAGTGAATTTGTTAAAATGACTCTTACAGAGAAGAATTAGATTAAGAACATCTTGCCACTTATCCAGATTTCAAATAAAGCATTCATGTTTAATGTTTATTTACTTTTGTTTGTAAAGTGGAATTTACAGAATTGAAATTGCTAGTTCATTTTTCCTCAGTGGGTTTCTTCACTCTTGCCCTCTACTTCTTAGAGACACTTTACATAGGTATATAAATTCTAGAGCCAAAATACTTGGGTTCAAATGCCAGCTTTTTGCCTACTGGCTGTGTGATTTAGGATAATCACTTAACCTCTCTGTGCCTATGTTTCTTCAATCATCAAAAGGGGATAATTATTATAAAACCTAGCTCACAGGGCTGTTGGGATTGATGAGTAAGCAGAGACAAGCACCAAGAATAGCATCTGGCATTTGGGCGAGACTACAGTAGTGTCAGCTGTATGCCTATGCTTGCTGACAGATTGAATCTCATACCTTCCACTCCACTCTTTGCAGAGGCTAAGTGCTATTTCTCTCTGTCATAACTCCAGCCTTCTCTCTCCATCAGCATGCTGAACTCATTGTTTGTTTCTTGGTATGCATTTTCCCTCAACAGTTTTGAATCATAAGATTTTCCGGGTGGTGGAGGATGACCTTTATTATTAACTTAAGAAACCTTGCTAGAGTGTGGTAAGCCTGTCACTTGCTAAGTGATTCATTTATCACCCACTACTGCCACATACTGGTCACAAGACAGTCGAAAAACACAGATTGAAAGAACACTCATCTACTTTGCTATGTTTTGGAAATAATGTGTAATATTAAAACCACAACTCCAAATCATTAAAATCTGAGGTTTGAGAGAGAACACTTAGTTTAATTACCGAGCTGATATTTGCATGCTTTTGCAGTATTGTATACCAACAGTGCAGCCTCAGTGAAGTCAGTCCCGTGATTATAGTCTTGTCAACTCAAGAGACAGCTTATTTTATCTTTTAGGTCACTCTGATTCTTGGAGGTTCTTCCTAACTTTAATCAAAATTAGCATACTTGCAGTTTTCATCCATCATGGATTTTAATTGATTTATTAATTTTTTCTTGAGGTTTGTGGACTAAGTATAATACCTGTTTCCATAAAAACCCTCCCATTCTTGCTGACTACCAGCATGTTTCTCCTGGAGTTGTGTTGCTGTCCCAGCTGAGCTAAGTATTACTCATCATTGCCATTGTGGGTCGTCTCTTCTGAATGTGCTTGTGTTTATAAATATCCTTTGAATTCTGGTCCAAAATGGAACCTGATATTTCATATGAACTTGGAGAAGTCCAAAGTAGTTACTACCTATATCTGTTATTCTAGATTTTAGATGTTTTATTTCCATTTAATGAATTCCAAGATCACATTAGTTAACTTGTGGTAGCTATGTTGTCTGTGTAAATAATATTGAATTGAGTCTGACCAAATGACGGTCTCAATACAGATCTAATTAGTGGCTCATTCTTTGAACGGCCCACAGCATTTTGTATGGAGTGCTAGTGTATGACAAAGTGCAGAGGTATTCTAATTATCACATTATGTTCTTGCATTTGACTATGAACTCTGCAGAGGTGAGTTTTTCCTTATGTTATTTGAGTGACTAATAACTTGTGTTACCCAAAACATGTTTGTCAAGTAAATGTTGAATTAATTCCTTTTAGTGCTTTTTAAAGGTAACTATTTAGCAAAGATCATTGTACCATAATGTTGCATGAAATTTTTTCTTTTTTTAAATTTTTCAATTGTTTTATATTCAATATGATTCTTTTTATTTTATTTTTATTTTTTGTATTTTATTTCATCTTTATTGCATTTTTTCCCATTACCTTTTAGTCTTCTTACTCCCCTCTCCCCTCAGCAATCACCAGACCGCTGTCCCTGCCCAGGTCCAAAAAAGGAAATGACGTGCACATGGACCTCTTCCTTTTTGCTTGATCCCTGCACCCCCTACCCGACCCCCAGCTGTTGTGCTGCTCTCTACCTGTGACTCTGTCCCCATTTTTCTTACTATTTCAGTTTGTTCATTAGATTCCATGTATAACTGAAATCATAAGGTATTTGTCTTTTTCTGACTGGTTTATTTTACTTAGCATAATGTTCTCCAGGTCCATCCATACTGTTGCAAAGGGTAAAATTTTCTTTGTTTTTTATGGCTGAGTAGAATTCCATTGTGTAAATGTCTTGCTGCTGTTCTATCCACTTATCTACTGATGGACATTTGAACTGCTTCTGTATCTTGGCGATTGTAAGTAATGCTGCAATGAACACAGGGGCACTTATGCTCTTTCAAATTAGTGTTTTGGGTTCCTTTGAATATATTCCTGGAAGTGGGATTGCCGGGTCAAAAAGCAGATTTATTTTGAATTTTGGGGAGTATCTCCAATCTGCTTTCCACAATGGCTGCACCAATCTGCATTCCCACCAACAGTACAAAAGAATTCCCCTTTCTTCAGTATGATTCTATATTAATTTCAGATGTACAGCATAATGGTTAGAAAATCATGTTCTTCACATAGTGGTGCTCTCAGTGTTTCAAGTACCCACCTGGCCCCATACATGGTTATCATGATATTACTGACTATATTCCCTGTGCTGTAATCTGCATCTCTGTGACTGTTCTGTAACTACCAATATGTGCTCTTTAATCGCATGAAATCTTTGCTAGAAGAGGCCCACAAAGATTAATAAGGCCTGCTTATACCAAACCATCCAGCTGAAGAGTTGTGAAACTTGAGTTTTATGAACTTCAGGGAAAAAGGAATTATTAAACCCAATGGCTTAGCCATCCAACAAATGCCCTATGTATGCCTCCATACATACAACCACTGGGAACATTAGGTAAGTGCACGGATGGGTTGCTGTGCAGATGCAACACCTACCACGGCATAGCAACCAGCTTCCGAAGATAGAGGCCACATACAGAGCCACTGCACGGACACCAGATGCTGGGAATTTTCAGGGGATTCTGCTGCCTGGGCAGGCACATGTCTTCCCATGCTCCAAACCACAGACCTTTACTTAGAGAACCAGAAGTCCTTTTGCAAGACTGCAATGAATCTGACCTTAAACTAAACATGGGGGGCCTCGAAGATTATGGTCTTATTTATGTTGTTTGTGTTTTTATAGGTACTTCATATCCTTTCTTAATTGGTTTTAGTTAATAAATATTCTTTCGTAACAGCCGCTATATTGAACACAGAGGAACAGCCACCTCAAAACCTTCATTTCTCCTGGGCTTTTCAAACTCGACATTCTATTTCCAGCTTAGCTTTGATGGCAATACTTTTGAGTCGTGATAAACAGAAAATGTTGAGACAAGTCCTCCTGCCCGTGAGGCCTGCCCGCCCTGGGAGACTCGGATACTGGGCAGTAGGTGTCCACCTCTTTGGTGTGGTTTGCAGCATCCAGCCACAACCCCCTTCCTTTCTGTGCAGAAATTCCCATCAGCTCAGTTAGAACCAGAATAAACAGAGCTTCTTGCTTAATTACCAAAGGGCATCCCTGTGTCCTGAGAAGAAAGACATTCTAGTCCTTCCTTATCAACACTGGGCAGCACTGGTGAGTCAGTGCTTGATAAGGTACAGGAAAGAATCTACCTGCGGGGCATGTCTGTAACAGGTAGTTCCCAGGGACTGACCTTCTCCCCAGGCCCGTACCTGGAGCCTTGGAGGGTTAAGAAGACCCTGAGAAGGCAGAGAATGCCAAGCGGTGGCAAGGCATGAAGCCGGCAATGTGGGCGGACATCTAGGGGGTTCACTGGGCTGGCCCCTTTGGGAGGAACGACCACAGACAAGAGATAAAAAAAAACAACAACCCAGGATTCACTTAGGATTTGATCTGTGAAGAAAGTTGCCTATGGGTGGCATCTTTACCACTGTAACTTTGCAAGGTTAGCAAAGGCACGTTGGGAATTCACAGTACAGTCCTGCCTGTGAAGCAGCCGGAGCAAACCCACAAAGCTGCCTGGGGACACTTTGACAGAGGCAGGTCCTCTGTCAGCACCCGCCTTGGGCAGGCAGGGAGAAGAATCTGCAGACAGTGGCCATGCACTTTACCAAGACCCCCGAACCCAGGTCACAGCCACTCCGTGAAGGGCCTCCGGTCCGGCACCCCCTTTCCTGACAGACTCAGATATGCCAGTGCTAGGAGGAGCAAGAGTGTCTTCAAATCCACACCACTGCTGGACGTTCCTCGATCAACCACAAAATCCCCTCCTAACACAGAAGAAAGCTTCTTATGTGTTCTTTCTTCTACTCTGGGAAATTTGAACAAAATAATTTTCAGGTAAAACATACAAATATTTACTTTAAAATATACAAATGTTTATATTTTAAAGCTCTCTTCAGCCCAGAAAGTATTCTTCATTGAAGACGTGTCACACCTTGGAGTAGAGACTCCACTTCGTCAGGGTTTATTTATGGCTATAGGAAAAAAGGGAGTGACGGAACATGGCCAACGAGACTGCCCCACACTTTACGAAAAAAAACAACAAACTTTTTGTGTGTGTGTGTGTTCTGGGCCTACTTACAGCATGGAAAAGTTTCAGTCTCCAAATAGACTCTTGCAGGGAGTTTTGGATGATGGTGAAGATGGTCTAAAGAGAGTTAGTCACCCTAACTTCAGCTCTGATGAATATTGCCCTATGAAAATCTAAGAGTATCCACTAGCTCCAGAAGCCAGCCTTTCACTGAATTACAAAGCAAGGAGAAGGACAGCCGGCATTCACAGCTCCTCAGCAGGTAGTCAGTGTGATCCAGGCTTACAAACCAAAGGAATGAACACGAGAGCTCGCCGTCTATCTGAGCATCCTCCAGGGATGGCTGAGGAATCTGGGGAGCACGCCCTAGAGTCACCTGCAAGCTGTGACCACCTGCATCACCCCATCACTTTTTTTCTCTCGCTCTGTTTCAGAAAACTGTATGAGAAGGCAGCTCTGAACTTTCAATATGGACTTCTGTCTCATTAAGTTTCATCCTGGAAAAGTGTTCTTGAACTAAAACTATGTCAAACATCTCAGCTTCTCTGAATGAAAAGAGTGTTGAGGAATGACACCCGGGATCTTTAAACTTTGGGGTGAACCAGATTTATTTATGGAACTTGCCAAAACTTAAGTGGCCCAGGCCTCCCATGTGCTATTAAAAACAGCCTTGAGGGCAAAGCATGTTGTCCTTCAAACCCCTAGTCCCTCCGAGCCACACCTCTCACGACAGGCTGACTCACACACAAACGATAAGCAGATGTCCCGTGAACTTAGGCTTCAAAAGATCCCTGTTGAGAAAAAGTTCTTAACCGTGTCCACCAAATTCCTTACATATTCTGAAAGTTTTCAGAATTATTCTTTCTTTGGCCATATGGGTATCTGAGTCAACACAGAAAGAGATTGAGAAGAAGAAAAAAACCCCAGAGATAAAACAGTATGGTGATAGCCAGAGGGAAAGGGGGTGGGGGGAGGTGGAGAGGCCTAAGTGAGGACAAGTGATGGAGGAAAGAGACTTGACTTTGGGAATGGGCACGTGATGCTGTGTGCACATGACATTTTATTGCATTGTACACTTGAAAACTAACTGGTTTTATTAACCAATGTTACCCCAATAAATTCAATGAATTTAAAAATTTCACTTTAATTTGGCATTACTTTATTTTACATAATCATTGCATATATAAAAATCTGTCTGCCCTGGCCAGGTAGCTCAGTTGGTTTGAGTGCTGACCCGATACACCAAGGTCGTAGGTTCAGTCCATGGTCAGGGCACATACAAGAATCAACCACTGAATGCATGGATGAGTAGAACAACAAACCAATGTTTCTCTCTCGCTCTCTCAAGTCAATAAATTTTAAAAAGTCCATTAGCCCTGACTGGTGTGGCTCAGTTGGTCGGGCATTACACTGCAGAGCAGAAGGTCATTGGATCTATTCCCAGTCAGGGCACATGCCTAGGTTGTGTGTTTGGTCCCTTGTTGGGGCACATGCAAGAGACAACCAGTTGATGTTTCTCTCCCTCTCTTTCTCCCTCCCTTAGTAGGTCTTTAAAATTAAATAAATAAAATCTTTTAAAAAAACTCTATCAGCCTCTGACTTTTAGAAACATTTTTTTAAATATATGATTTTCTGCCTCTTCAACATGAGTAAGACATGAAGCTGTCATACTCTGAAACCACGACTATTAAAACAAGACAAGAGTTGCTGGCGTTATGGCGATTTTCCACCAGTGGGCTACTTGGCGTTGTTTCACATTTAACTTTCTCATAACTGGGGAAATGTGGGCTAATTTAGATCTTTTTTTTAAAAAACTAGTGGTTAAAAATCTGGTATTATTATCTTTCAAGGACCTTCTTTGAGGAGGATGTGATTCCTAAGAGTCTCCATTAGTTAGTTGGTTAACAAAAAAAGACAGAGAAGCCTTTATAACTAGCTGACTCTTCCGAGGTTTCATTTTACATTGCAAGACCCCTGCGTGGTGATATCGCTCAGCTGGAAAGAGACACTGGAGGTGTAATAAAGGAGGAGAGAAAAAGAGGTGAAACAGCCAGCGTATGTTGGCCACCTCCAAGAACTCCGAAACGAGTTGGTATTCCAAAGAATTATGATGTGTGTGATCTCTCCGAAAGGTATAATCACTCCCTCCGGGAGAGAAGCCACCGCAGAATCCAGACAGTCAGCTGCCATCCAACAAAGGGGTATCTGTTTAGCACCCTGAAGAAAAACACCAAATGACCCCTAAATCAAAACTGGATAAGGTTGTCATCTTCTGACGAACTTAAAAAAAATCCAGGACTTCCAAGATATACTCTTGGCCCCGTTCCACTTGCGATGTGACCTTGGAGAAACCTCTTTTGAAGTCGTCTGTGTCTGTAAAACCTGGATAATAATACTATCTGTCCCAGATGGTTGAAATTGTAGGAATTAATTAGTTCAAGCTGGAAAGGTCTTTGATAATGTTAAGTGCTGAATATTGTCATTGTTGTAAGTGCAGGTGGAGGCAACGGTACGTGGCACATCTATAATTAGAAAGGCCTAGAAACTGCGAATGGTGCCAACACCCCAGTAGTTAGGAAGACAATACCCTGTGTCATTTTCTCCCCGAGAAGAAGGCAGCCTGTTATGACTGAATGCCTAATCCCGTCTTTTGTCCTCTTTAAAGGTTACGGCTTGGCTCAGACTTGCCCACCGTGGAGCACAGTTTTGCTAGGTGCATGTGCTTTTTAAGGCAGGATTCTAAATGAAATGCTGACATTCTTGGGTGTATTGTGAGGCTTGTGAATCCATCTGAGACAAGGGAGGAAGTAAGTCGTTCCCCAGAAATACCTGTCGCCTGAAAAATGCAGTTGGTTTCTCCATCTCTAAAATAAAGGGAGAGGTCTAAACCATTTTTTCTAGAAAAGAAAAACTTTCTTCTTTTCCCCTAACCAATTTCAAAAAATCAAAAAGCGTTAGGTGGAATCTAAATAAGTAAAATGGATGAAAACCAAGCTATGTTGTAAGGAGAAAAGGGCTGATCTTCCTGTTCCTCTCAGTGACCCTGAGGCGTGTTGTCAGAAGGGAAGGCTCTCCTGAGCCCCAGTCTCCCCAGGTCCCGGCCCCTGTCCCACTCACCTGCTCCCCATGCACACAGCCTGCCCCTGCTCCATGTCCACAGCACCCTCTCCAGGGATCCTCGCTCGGAGGGGTGAGGGCCCAGCTCCCACGGGGGAAACAGGCTGAGAGAACACAGTGCCAGCCCCTGGCCGCACAGCCCACGCACGGCAGGGGTGCCCACGGTGACCCTCCATGAAAGGATCATTTTCTGGGACACCACTTCACTGCACCCCATGCAGGGCCGGACAGCCCTTTCCCAGACACTGCCCCAAACTCAGGAACCTCACCAGGTCCCCCCTCAGAGGATGGGACAGCAGGCCCCTCCCCTCTGCCCTGCCCCCAGAACACCCCCCACCCCGTGGGAAGTATGTTCCAGAAGCTGCCGAAGGGTGAAGGGCGGCGCTGGTCCCGGGGAAGCAGAGTCTCTGCGGGAAGGATGAGCCCTGGAACAAAAACGAGGACGGCAACAACAACGTAACACTCCAGTTGGTTGGCCCTATCGTGTCATCAGTTGATATAAATTTAAAGCATATTTGTATTCTAAAGTGTGACAATAAGTAACTCTCTAATGATGACATTTCGGAGGAATGTGTTTTAGAGACCGGGGTCTTCCTGATAGTTTGGTTCCAGGTAACCCGTGGACTTCCCTCTTCCACACCCAAAGTTCTCAAACGACCTACCTGTTCTGTTAACGGCCTTTATTTCCTGGCCTCCAGCTCTGCTCTCCACTAGGCCATGGAAATGGACTTCAGGATGCGAATAGCATTCCCACTCAACCCAGCAGTCTTTCTCGAGAACGCTTTCTCCTCTGCCATTTCAGGGTGTTTACATCTCTGTTTCAGCCCTTCAGAATTGCAAACCCAGGACACCGAGACTTGTGTAACCCTGTACTTGTTAGCTCCCTTCCCGCTTCTCTGTAAAATCACTTTTTTTAAAAAAGCTTTAAAAGCTCTTCTTGTTTTCATGTCCTAATTGTATGGGTTCTTCAGGCCACTTACTTGAGCAAATAATACCTGTGTTTAAAGTTGTCACTGGTGCCCCATGGTTTATACCTTCATAAAGTCTGACCTGTGGAGCACTATTCCCACAGGACAGCGTTAAGAAACAGATGTTCAGCAACAGTGGGGAATTAGTCTCCCACCTGCACGTTCGAGAGACTGTGAAGCTTAAATACTCCCTTTCACGCTCTTACTTGCAGATGGAGTGACTGGATGACATAATTTGGGCCAAAAAGGCAGAGATTGAAGTTCTTTGACCCTTTCTTTATCCTTCTTCCTGCTTTTACCACGGACCAGAAGCCGGACCTGCAGTCAACAGCTTGAGGTTTTGAAGGAAGGGCAAAGTGAATTGCAGAGATACCAGCTCCCACACTGCAGAACACAGAGCTGAGGCCAGCGACCTCCTGCCCCCTGAGTTCTGGTTACAGAAGGTCAACACGGCCCATTCGTTTGCACTGCCAACATCAGGCGATTGAGAACTTGCAACTAAACGCATTTCTAATGAGATATAAAATTGCAATATGTTATATGTCCCTCCTGGAACTTTAGAATGCACATTAGAATATTAAAGAACCTGAGAAAACCCCAAGAGAAATTGGTTGGCTTTGGTTTAATATATCATTTCCTAAATTCCTTTGATCAAGGGGCCCTTTCCTTCCTGTGTTAGCTGGTACTCTCTCCCAAGGACCACAGTTCCCTGCACCCTTGCTTTCCAAAGGGTGGTCCCTAGAGCAGCCAATTCTGCATCATCTGGAAACTTCTTTTAAAAACCAGAATCCTAGGCCCCACCCCAGAGTCAGAATCTACCCTTTAATAAGATGCTCAGAGGATTTGTGTGACATTAAAGGTTGAGAAGCACTGCTTTGGGAAACACTGGTTAGACACTAAAGCACAACTAACCTTCATATTTTTATGTGATCCATTGTTCTGAGACATCAATTATTATTGTCCCTTAATGCCTACTTCACTACCAATCACAGCTGGTTCTTCCTGACTACTTATTTTGTGCAAGGTATTGTTCTAGGTACCTTACCTGTACAATTCTTACCCAATCCTAGGACGCTGGTACTATTGTAATCATCTTAGAGATGAGATGGCCGAGGCTCAGAGAGGTCAAGTAGCCTGCCCAAGGTCATACAGCTATTAAGTGGCAGAATTCATGATTTAAGGACATAAGGATCACTGAATGATACTGCCTCTCCAATCTTCTTTTTTGCTTCTCTGCTCTTTCCCGCTTTGTCTACCTCACACAAAGTTTTCCCTCTGCCTGCAATGGTCTTCCGCATACTCCTAATTAAACCATGTCAGCTGAAGAGCTGAGTCCTTCCAGGGAGCTTTCCTCACAGCAGGCCAGGCTCCCTGCTATACATCCCCCTGGCATGTGTTTTTCTTTCATACTTATCCACTTTTGAAATTATTTATATATGATTATATGTATGATTAATGTATGTCTTCATTTTACAAAACTGAGCTTTATGTGAGCTTGAACTGGGTCCTCTGGGCCGGATACTTGCCAGCACTCGAATATTTGGGGCAATGTCTTACCTTTAGTGCTGCTTTCACTCTCATGTTCAAGGTCCTCTGTCTACCTCCCCTGTCCACGTTCCAGCCACATGCACCTGTAGCATGGTGGCAACACAGTTTGTTCCATGCCAGAAGACTTGGATTGAGTCCTTCTTCCCTTACTTATTAGCTCTGGAACTTTGAGCCTCATACAATCTCAGATCCATATGGTCTCAGCTCTGTGAGTTGGGAATAGTATTACTTCACAGGATTGCTGTAAGTGAGGCTTCTGAAAGAGGAGTATAACCTACATAAATAGCCTGAAAATGTGAGATAGTGTTTTATAGTGATCACAGTCCTAGGTTGTGTTTATAAGAGTTCCAGCTCTGTCGTCGGAGACCTGAGTTCAAATCCCCACTCACGGTGTTTATTGTCCCTGCAGTTGATTTGGCAATCCATTATCTGCTGGATTTTTATGTGCACATGCAACTGCATTCAGACTTAATTTATTATGTATTTATGCTTGTGTCATCTCCCAGGTTAGCATAGATTCTATGCTTTTTATTTTTGTTCAGCATTGCTCTTATCATCTCCCTTTGCACACAGCAATGCGATCAATACTAATGTAAGCCACATTTATTTGGTGAACATCCCATAATTTCTGTACAGCAAGTAACAAAGGCAAGTAAGAATGAAAAGTAGTGACACATAACAATTACTCTCATCATCCATGTGCATGTTCTGAACTGCTATTTTTCAAATCTCTTTAAACCATGATGATTTGCAGAGGGACAAGCCCAAGGGGAACAATTAAACAATATTTGGAATAAATTCATTTGGCCTAATTTTCATAACCACGGATTTCAAAGAGTACCACCATCCGTGCCAGGTGTGCCAGAC
Source organism: Tonatia bakeri (assembly GCA_004024845.1). Lineage (NCBI taxonomy): Eukaryota > Metazoa > Chordata > Mammalia > Chiroptera > Phyllostomidae > Tonatia > Tonatia bakeri. The sequence continues at coordinate 460,474 of PVIA01000148.1, read as the reverse complement.
CACCCCGTTGTCAGTTTCAGCGCTGTAGGAGCCCTGGTAGTACAGGCCATTCAGGTTGGCAGAGTGACACCTAGTGGGAGAAAAAATAAACGCAGAACAATCAGACCGGAAGATTCCGACAGCCTTGCATCTCACTAGCGAATGATCAAAAACATCTTAACTATGAATTCTGCCATTTTCAGATGAGGAAATATTTATCAATTCTTGAAGCCATGATATTCCTACAGCAGGTGTTTTGTTTCATTTTGTTTTTTAACTGGTGGATTTTAGTGCCGTAACAAGTCTGATGATACAATTCTGGCTACTTGTGGTGAGTGTGTTGATAAAGAAACGTTTTTGTGATCAACAGCCTTTAAACCAACAAAGGGAAGCAAGCAAACAAAAGCATAGCCTTGTAATCCTCTGCCTTAGCAAGAAAGGAGTGGTTTAACGCCATGCAGTGTGGCTCAGTGCCCTACTGCCTGCTCCCCCCACCATCATTTGCACTTACGTGTTCATCCACCTGCTGCCAAGACCTAGCATTCACAACTCAAACTTTCATCTGTCGTTTTAAATCATTTATTCACCCAGGATCATATGTAGGCCAGTATCATTCAGGCACAATACAAGCCAAATGACTGAGCAGCAGGTATGTGTTTTTGGTCCTATGTTAACATTAACTGATGTGACTGTTATTCCTGCATACGGAATTCTGTCCAAAATCAAACATGAAGGGATGCTTGCCACTTTGTGAATGATAGGTAAGCTTCCATAATGCTGATAATTTTTACATAACGCTAACTCAGAAGGACAGTGGAAGAAGAAAGAGGAGAAAGGGAGGTTGACCAAAGATGGTTGCTAAGAGAACAAGAAAACCACTAGGGAAAATGCTGCCATTCCCTTTGATTGGCTAAGTAGAAAAGGTAACTTTGTCTCTCAAGCCCCTCTCACTGGTGTATGTGCTTCAGTTCCCTTACAAATGACCAAAAATTAAATGTACTCACACTGTTAGAAGAGCAACATCTAGAGAAAATTCTGTTTTTACAACTACTTAGACTCAACTTGACTAGCTGTGTCTCCATAGAATCCACACTTCCAAAGGCAGCATGTCACAGTAGCCGATGTTCTGAGTGAGGACTCTCCTCACTTTCAGGGAAATTAGCCTACATCTGGGGCACCTCCACTTTGTCAGACAGAGAATTCTTAAACACTTTCAAAGTGCTTACATAACAAAAATGTTCAGAGGTGGATTATGGAACTTAAATGGATAGTCCTCAATTACTTGGAAAATCTGACATTTCAGAAATGGTTACTAAGAATTCTGTAATGGAAAGTTTAAATGTCCGGATCCCTTGAAATGGCTTGTGTCTTCTGAAGGGAAAAAAGATGTTCAAAGCTCGGGCACTGCTTCGCAGGCTGAGTGCATCTGCTTTGCAGATCAGGCCCATCAGGTTATTTTTTAAAGAAGATTGTATGAAGTTTCCATGTCTGCCTTAAATCTGTGATCACAACCAAGGGAGCTGTCTGCAACCTACTTCAGGCGGAGAAGATGTAAAGGAATCGGGGATCTCTGGCCTCGAGAAAAGAAAATATTGAGGAGTACAATCAATACCATCTCAGCCAGTACCTGAAGATTACGTTGGAAAGGAATTACAATTACTCTGTAGCTACCGAGGAAGAAACTGGCGAAGTATAAGAAGACAGATGTCAGCTTAATAAAAGAAGAAACTCAATACCACCGACAATGGAATGAGCTTGCTGATTAAGTAACATTACAGTATTCAACCAGAGGCGTGGAATTATGTTTCAGGAATATTGTAGAGAAAATTTCTGCACTGGGAGGAGCTTGAGTCCAGTGATTTCATGCAAATCACAGTAACTGAAAAGTAGTATATATTACACAGAAAAATTTATAACAATAACTTGACCATTTCATATGATGGGAGAAGGTGAAGAGCTACTTGGTGATTAGAAGGCCGAAAATACTTTTCCTGCATGTAAATGCTCTCTATTTCTTCGTGCCAGTCTGTGGCCTACTGTTTATGATGACAATCTCATCATTCAGTGTGCAAAACTGAATTGGGCTTATTTTTAAGACATATCTTTCCACCTTTACTTGTGTACACACTGAACAAATCCTCAAAACTGCTTCGCCACTGCAGAATTCTAATAAGAATGATTACTTACTAACACCAGTACAGAGACCAACACGACTTCAGACAGTTATTAAAATTAATGCCCATCAATGCAATCCCATCAATATCATTACAATTCTGTTTGTAAAATGTCAAACCTGTTAAACCACCAGCCGGAGCCTTCTTCTCGGGCACAGTTCCCTTCATAGTTGTCATTATCTCTGTCCCATGTGCTGAATTTCATTCTTTGATGACTTCCCCACCATTGCACCTGAGCATCAAATTTCACTGCCAGTGAGTCGCCAGCTGTTCCAGAATATTCTCCGATATTCAACTCATAGGAATTCTGGAGGAACAGAGGCAATTTGTCCACCATCAGCTGTCACTTTAAAAAGTAGGTTTGTTTAATAAATGAAAGGATTCTAGATTTTTATTTCCCCTGACTTAGGGGTTTACTTGTATGTTTTACATGTTACTTTGTGGCATTACTTATTTGAAAATTTTAGTACCTTTTGATCTCCAACTTTGAAACTTTTGTATTGGGCATAACGGTTATTTTTTTCAAAATCTGCAAGGTCAATTTTTAAAGTGTAGTCTCCTAGAAAACAGCAACAACAATAAATTGTAGTGTTTTTTTTAAACATGTGAGATAACATTGACTTACTGAGGCTTAAAAATAATGATGGCTCTGTTTTACTTAGACCAACTCCTGAGTCAGTTTTTCAAAAAATAAACAGTGGCTCCATTGTATTTACACGAAGATTTTATTGTATATTTTACTTGAAAAAAATAGGGACACAATAATAAAGATAAAACATTTCTACCATATCATAGGTAAAAGTTCGTGCAATTTGCTTTACAAAGAACAACAGAAAATCTATTTAGTTGATAGATTTAAGAAATCTAACAATGAAAGAAAAAAACTTTCAAAAAGTTTAAACGTTTTTCCTCTTTCTCTTAACTTTGGTAAGAATGTTGATCTTCAATATAAATAATGACTGAATACTTAGTATCTTCAAGTAATCATCTTTTCCTCATTGTCCCATCATTTGCAAATAACAAGGACTATTAACTTTTTCAGAAACACAACCACTGTCAGGAACATAGAAAGTTATAAATCAAACCAACTGTTAAACAGTTTATGCTCTATCCTCCTACTTTAATAAACAAAATGTCACGAAGACCTGTAAGACCAGGTTTGAATCTGGAGTCTCAGACTTCTCCGGGTCCAAGAAAGAACGTGGAGGCTCGGGAGAGAGCCCTCAAGGCCCCGCCCACCGGCCCAGTCTATGGGCTGCCTCCCTTCTCATCCCATCACTGTCTCCCTCACACAGAGCAAGGGCTTGTCCACACTTGTGGGCTTTCCAGACTGCACATCAGAGCTCTGTTTACACCCACAACAAAAGCTGTTCCTTCACCACCCCACAGGATAGGGGTACATACACCAGGAGCACGACCTTCCCACAGGGGGATGGGCACAGAGGCAGGAACGGGTCCTGGAGACACGCAAGGCTGTGCGAAGTGCTGGGTTCCCTACACAGGAGTGAGTCTAGGGTGGGGTGCGGGCTCCTGTTGGCCTTGGCCCTCTGGTCCCACGGATTCCTTCTCCCACGGATTCTCTAAAGTGCGTCCCAGGGACGAGCCACTCTAACCTGAACGAAAGGCAGTGAAGGGATGTGAACGGAGACTGTGCAGTGGGCGGGAGCAGCAGGGCAGGCTGTGACCTCCCCCACAAAAGCACGTTGTATTGTAGGAGAGATACAGAGTTGGTCTCGGTGTTTTAGGTAGCCACCTAAATATCTCTTGGGTTATGAAGTAAATCATAATACAACTACAGACCATTTCTAAAGTACCTTTATGGCAAACACTTCCAGTTGAAATTTGTGGAATGGGGCTAAAGCTATTTTTGGAGGCAAGTGCTTGGCCTTAAGTGTGCTTGTAGATAGCCAATGCAGGGACGAGGGCATTTCCCCACCTTGGATAATGTGATATGTGGTGCTGAGGCCTAGAATAAATACATATAAATACTGATAAATACATTTTTGCTGCCACGAGAAGTAGCTACACTGAGCCCTAAGCAGAAGATGAAAGGGAAGCCCATGTGTTGGCAAAGTGCATCTGGGCAACGATTACTGACTGAGTGCATCTAACCACTCAGTCAGTAATCGTTCAAACAATAACAAGCATGAATTTTGTGCATTTAGAAGGCACCAAGAGTTACCTTTGGGGGTTTTCACAGTTTCGCTAAGAAACCAGATACTTACTCATGTGTGAAAGAAACAGAAGCTCATATGATAAATGTTATATACCAATCCCCAAAAAACCCTTAAAAGTAGGATAATAAGTATGTTAAAATTCAGAGAGCATTAGACACAAGAAAGGACAAACAAAAAAGTATTAGGTTTCTAGGACTATCCATCCACTCTAAGTTATTATTCCAGTGTCTAAAAAAACCCTATAATTATAACCATACTGACTATTATAAATATAAAAGCACCAATTGCTTTCCTTAACTTGGATGAAACCAAGTGAGACCCTTGCTCTTACAGTTAATGCTTTGCTAGTGTGGTTTAGCATGCCTCTTGAGCAATACCACGGCCTTGTATGAAACATTTAGGATCAAACCTGAGTGGGGCTGCCTACAATCTCACCCTGCAAATGAGGCAAGCAAGACAATGCATTGCAGCAAGAGACATGGAAAGAGAAACATGGAAAATTTGTTAACAAAATAATGATATTTTAGACAACTATTGAACTCTAGTTAAAGATATCCATGCAAAAGTATACAGGGGAAATTTTACAGATGTCTGCAATTTACCCTGAAATGCGTCAAAAATAAAATGAATTGGCGGACAGATAGATGGATACATATGGGAAAAACAAGTAAAGTTTTAATGGAGAGTACAGGTAGTAGGTTAAAACTTCATTCAGTTTTGCTGTATCTTTGAAATTTTCAACATAAAATTTGGGTGAGAGATGAAAACAAGGACATTAATGAGGTATGGTATTTGATTGCAAAAACAGCCCCAATTCCCCCATTTTTCACCTTCCCCTTAGCCATGGGACTTGCTCACACATGAAGTCTCTTTCCTTTCCCTTTACTTCTAATCTGGTTCGGTGACTAGCTTTCACCAATAAAAGGTCGTGAAAATGACTCTGTGCCAGTTCTGAGTCAAGACTTAGGTAATTCCACCCCCTTCCTTGGAACTCGCCCAAGGCGCAGGCCAGGAGCTGGAAGATGAGTGATCACGCGGCACGGAGCTGAATTGCTCCTTCTGAGGGCCCAGAGAAGGCGGCCTCTAACTGCCCAGAAAGCTGATGACAGCCAAGGCCAGCAGAGCACAGCCCAGATCAGCAAAACCAGCCAGACAACTTGTAAAACTGTGAGGAAAAACAAATGGTTGTGATTTTAAGCCACTAAATTTTGAAGTGAGTTGTTATGCAATACTATGGTGGCAATAGGTAACTGTACCTTGGGTATATTTTGAGGCCTTAAGACATTTAAGAAAGAATGATTATGACATTATATTTCTTGCCCAGAAATAGAAAATACATACATGAGAGATCCCGCTGACCCCAACCCAGGTCTAGTTTCCTTTTTCTCTATTCTCAGTTTTAAGCAGCCACATTTTACAAGGGGAATTACTGCCCAAAAGAGACCATTGCCATGTGCAAGTTTTAGTAGTTACTGAATTAGTTCTGTTGCCTATAATTTAGTGAAAGACATTTTAGTGTTTTTTTATTGCATTTCCAATGAATTTGATATTAGGCAAATCTTACCTTGTGTGGTTAGTAAGTGAAGATTTTTATTACCCAGCCAATATTCACCATCCTTTTGGACAAAATTCCCAAAGCCATTTTCGTAGTCATTCCAGCCTCTAAAAAATTTAAAGTGAAAGCTGATTTTAGCACGATCCAAGGAGACCTGTGCAGTACCCGAGGTGCCCACCCTGCCCCGGTGCTGCTCCCACACCCAGTTTTTCTGGACTTGTCAATGCTCTTTCAGTTATTCTGAATTAGAGACAGGGAGAGTCTGTCTAGTTAGTAGAATTTAGGACAGGACGTGAGGGTTTACTTATTATAAAGTTTACACTTTCTACTCCAAATAAATCCTCATGTTATCATTAGCGCACCTGTTGAAGTTCTCACTGCCGTCAGATCGTCTCTGGATCACGGTCCATCCCCCTCCATCAGACATGTCGCAATAAACAGGGAACTCTGCCAGGCTCTGGAGGGGCTTGATTCTGTAAAACCCGCTGCTCTTATACCCGTCATTGAAAATCTCTGAGCAATCTGTTGGTAATACAAGGTCATGTAATGTTTGTCATGTCTTTTTTTTTAATAAAGGGAGCCTCTGGATGAGATTACTCAATACTAACGCAGGCAGATACACACATGAGGGAGATAATCAGCTTTTTTAAATTGCAGCTTGTACACCTTCCAGTGGATATCAGCAAAGTCTTTTCTTTCCCTATCTGACTCAGGAATGTGATCATGGGGGTGGGGGGAGGGAGTGAAATAGGGATCCGGTCTCTCATTTTTAATTTTTGTAGAAAACAATTTTAAAAATTATATGTTTAGTTAATTACAGTTTATATAAGTGGAACTTACAGATTTGTCAGACAGAATAGAGGAACTTTTCTCTCCTATTAAGCTAAAACCAAAGTAGAAACATAACACCAAACAAATAACAAGAGTTATCTTGACTTAGAGAGTTCCAAATCATTCAGAACATCTGGACATGAACTCAGAACAGCAATCTCCTTGTTAGATTCTTACAATCTCCCAGTCTCACCAGATCTTTTTTACTAAACCACTGACATTTTGAATAGTCCATGTATTCTTAGATGCTTTTGCTAAAAACTGAATATTTCTGCTATCCTTTTTCTCCCAGCATTCCTTTTTGACATGGTATTTGTTTGGAAGCAAACACAGCTACCAGTTTGTCCTCAAAAAGCAATATCTGCGTCTCCAACCACTAGGGTGAGATAAGTCAATACCGTTGGGTCTCACATGGGCAGATCTGTGCAGACACAGAGAATATGGCAGATGTGGGCTGCGCAGTATTTAGATGCCCAGGGGGCTGTGCACCAGGGTGGCCGAGTGTTGGCCGTTACACAGAGATAGTTTCAAGGATACTCATTCACTGGCTTTTCAATAAAATACTTTCAATATATAATATGACATTACAAACTTTCATATTTTACCCTTGTCATCTTGTTAATTACCTATCTTTTAAAATGTTTTTCTCTTCCTGATTGGATAATTTCATTCTTTCAGCATATTTTTAAGTTCTTTCTTCATTTTCATTGTTTTGATGCCAAATCATCTACAACTCTGTTATGTTGTTAACAAAATATATGCCACTTTAAACAGATTAAATAGGCAATAGGAATCAGAAGAGAAAAAAAAACAAAGAAAATTACTTATTTTCCAAAGCCCTCCTCAAGTGGAGAACCGTAACATACTACTGCTTTAGTAAGACGATGAGCTTTGTAATGATTTAGGCTTTATCGCACACTTATTTCTGAGATTCAGAAGCCCCTGTGGTCTCTATACTGCTGCATTTTTTTCAATTAAACAAAAAGTAAAACAATAGGAAAACGATTACCTAAAATTAGTTCAACGTTGTTCAAAGGCTTACATCTTGTGCTCAAATATATTGCAGGCCACTTTTCATTAAAGTAGGCAGATTTTAACTTTCCTTGTTAAGAAAAGGAGCTTTTTGCTTACTTTTATCCTTTTACCAAAATGCTGAATAGTAAAGGCTCTTAAGGTTCAGACTATTTTCTAGACAAATATGGAAATAATTAGCTATAATGTTTGCCTCTGGAGAACTTTGTGAATATGGGGTTTTCAGCCAAAATTTCTTATTTGTTTTTATTTTATGCCAAATCTGAGTTTGTTTGTGTTTTTTAAAAAAAATTTTCTTCTTCCCGATGGAAAATGTCAAGCACAACTCAACATCCAGAGGAAAGCTTTCAAGAGGGAAAAATAAAACAAAACAAAGCAGAAAACTCATCCAACTTGCAATTCAAATAAGCACCTGGCAAAGAAGTTAAGGAGCCTGCCTTGGGGACATGGAACTTACATTGCCATTGCAGGAAGTTCTAACAATGTAGGGTTTTTAATATTAGCTAGATATTTAAAGCTATAATTTTCAAAAATGTTTTGACCCAGTCAACTCCATGGAAAATAGTCAGGAGAAGGGCACGGGTAAAAAGCTCTGTGTTCATGGGAGTTTTTAAAAGAAGGATTTTTGACTCCTTACATAATACTAGAGTGAGTCCAAGACTCCCTGCCCCATTGACAAACACAGCATTGAACTGGGCGAGGCAAATACTTTCTTTGATCGTGCAGGAAACAGACTATGTTGGGAGTCTGAATGTTTAAGCTTTTCATAAAGTGACAGGACAACCTGCCAAGTGGGCTTTTTCCTCTTGTCTTAGAATGGAGGCTGAGCTTAAAGCTGAGAACCAGAGGCAGTGAGCACTCGGCATTCTAAACTTCAAGAAAGGCTGGCAAGAGGTCAGCTGCCCCCTCCACCCTCCACGGGAGCATGCTGGGAAAGCCAGGCCTGGCCCTCCTGCTGCCACTCTCATCCCCCAGGTGACAAAAGAAGGAAATGTAAGAGGAGAACCTCTTATGGTTCCTTGGAGAGTGCGGTATTTTTACAGGGTGGGGTGAGTGGGCTCTCTCTTCTGAAAACTGGGTACACAGGAAATACGGTCGTCTCTCCTGATCCCAGGTTTTGCTTTACATTGTTTTATAATAGTTACCTGTGGTTCAGTGTGGTCTGAAAATATTAAACGGAAAATTCAACAAAGAAGCAACTCCTAAGTTTTACATTGTGTGCCGTTCTCAGTGGGGTGGTAACTCACCCCTTTGACCAAGTGCCCACAGTGTACACACTCCCCACCCATTCGGCACACTGGCTGTCTCGGTATCAGTACTGCAGTGCTCGTGGTCATCATCCTTATTTTACTGATAATGACCCCAGAGCCTAAATAGTGGTGTTGGTCATTTGCATACGCCAAAGAGGAGCCATAAACTGCTTCCTGAAGTGAAGAGGTAAGCACGCATAGGGAAAAACATAGTAGACGAAGGGACTGGCACTATCTGTTGATTCAGGAATCCTCTGGGTGTCTTGAACGTATTTCCTGAGGATGAGGGGGGACTACTCTAACAGCATGGCTGACATTCAGTGAGCTAAAGGCTAAATGCTTTTGTAATCACATACATGTACACGATGGCACTTCACCTCATTTAATCTTCACAACAGAGAAACAGGAGTTCACATCATTCCCATTGCGCAGATGAGGAGTGTGAGGCACACAGAGGTAAGGGAACTTTCCAAGGACCATATTTGGAGAGATGGGCAGAGGGACTTCGGAACCAGGCCTCAGAGTCTGCGCCTTCCCCACTGCCCAGAGTGTGAGGGACTGACTCATGGGGCCTGGGGCTCCCATACTAAGAGACACGGAGAAGCCAGGGGTCCTGCTGGCTGAACAGATGTGATGCCACAGGCTGTTGTGAATATCACCAATTAATGTGAATTTGGTACTATAATCTTTTAACTTAGGTACATAATTCAACAGCACCCAAAAGCTTTAAGAAGATGCATTTAATTATATATTATATAAAAGTCATGTAGTTTGTGCATTGTTTGCATAAATTGCTAGGTTATGTGTAATTGTTTTCTACCATGAGATAAATTAGAATTCAGAAAATAATTAATTTAATAATAATATAGTAATTTGTTAATAAGAACAAAAAATTTGTGTTTCTATAGATCATATACATGAATACATGAATTTGGTTAAATTCAAGGACACCAAAACAGATTTTGGTGTCAGCAAGTTGTTATATATTTCATATAATATTATATATAACTATGTATGTGTTATAATGTATTATATATTTTATTAGAATTTGTGTCATTACATATTTTATTTATGAAGTATTTGCCTTTGGCATACTCTCTAGTACTATCCCTATGTGCTGAAAAATAAAGTATAATTGAACTGTGTCTATATTTTATAACTTATTCCTTCTTCTCCTCCTTCATTCTTGTACCATATATAAAATGAAACATGGATCTACTGAATTCAGGATTTTTTAGCTGTTGTATCTAGAAACAGTCATCTAGAATGTCTGTTTTCTATTGTTCTATGTGTTATAATGTTATAAGAAATATACTGAACATAATGGTCTGTCTGGATTCCATCCATATCACTCTTATACCCAATTCCTGTTTATGTAGTCAGTCCTGCTCTGACCTTGGCATTTTAATTTCTTAGTAACTGATATCTTGCCGTACTCCTTGGTGACCTCTTGTTCCCTAAAGTCCACTTCCAGCACTCGCAACACAGGGACCAGGTTCTTAGCTCTTAAACATGACTGATAGCACAGCCCCAGTAACAAACATCCAATTGCCCACCTCCTGCCATTATCTGACACTTGAATCTGTGATGAAAACCTGCTCAGATTGTGTCTGAATAGATGCTGTGATCTTGAACTTGGTTTGGAATTTGGAATAATGGTACTTCTTCTGCATCCATCAATTCCTTGCCCTTGGGGTCAGTGTTGTGCCTAGCTTTGGATTCACCTATCTGCATGCTCGTCCCTGGAATAACCAACCTGTTGCTTTTCTCTCAAGTTGTCATTCAAATAACTACCTTGTTATGCCCTGTGAATCTATTTGAAGTGTTTGTACTCTCTTTCACCTGATCTGTTCCACCAATTAAACTTTAAAAATTGAACATTTTCTATATGCCAGTTGCCATGTTAGATGCTGAAAATACAAGCAACTGGATGGTTTACCGGGGGGATTATCTTGTTATTCCTATCTCAATGTGCAACCTTGCTTTCATGGATGAAGGCGAGGATCTGCTATGGTCCGGGCACTCTGATAGGCAATAGGGAGGAGAGAATGCATTAAACTTCATCCCAGACCTTACAAGGTACCCAGATAATTGGCCAAGGTAAACTCACAAACAGAGACATTGTAATTCATTCATGGCAGAAGCTGGACAGGATATAGAAACGAAGCACTTTGATGGCATAATTATTATTTCTGCAACTGTTTGTTTACTTTAAAAGATGGAAGAAACCAGGTGGCTAGTTTGCTATAGGTAATAATACGTTCAGTGCTATGTACACGTGTGACAGTTGAAGATTATTTAGTTTCTTGGGGGAAATACTGGCCTCATCAAAGAAAATCACCAAGCCATAAAATATACAGATAAAATAATTTTTTATTTTCCTAAATAATTCTCATTCTTTCTTCTTCTCTAAACTTTCATTTTATTACCTTATTTATTACCCTGAGGCAGATCAGAGTTGCAGAAGGAAAAACTGTATAAATGTGACAAGAAACAATACACAAATAAAAACAAAGCTCAATTGTAAAATTTCACAAATATCACCTGCCATTTGCACACTAATTTAAACAATCTATTGATAGGGATTCTCAGATATTGAGCATTGTTATTAAATATCCCCTACAGAGATAGCAGAGGAAAAAGGGTAAAATATATTTGAAGATAGTTGAATTTGGTATAATGCTTCATGCTGCCTGTTACTGGAATAGAAAAAGGTCTTTAGCAAAAGCTGAAGTAATCAAATGATTAGCACCATCATTGCATATGGATGTATAATATTAGTTATTAAAACACTAAAGAAAAATAGATTCTGACCTGCATATTGCCTCTTGCCTCCAATGTCAATGATACTGTTGTCCTCTCCTTTATCCAGCAGCTGGATTTCCTTCTCATGCAAAAGCTGTGCAATCTTGACCTGTTGCTGCTTGACCCTGGTTTCAAGCACATGCACCTGGGCTCTGAGGCGCACCTGCTCCTGGAGGCAGTTCTCGAGAGCCTGCAAAGCAATGTGCATCTTGTTCTCATGGAAAATAAGTGATCCTAGTGAGGTGGATAAATTAATGATTCAATTTTGTTTCCAACTCCCATTTCAGAATATTATTCCAACCAGGAAGTAGTTTGAAAGTTCTAATACTATTTGTTATTTGAAGGATAAGAAAGCATGGCTTATGCTAATGTGCCTGAACTACAAAATTTCATAAGACAGTCGAAGTGATTATGCTAAGATTTCAGAGTCGCTGTCTCATTTGGCCCTCATAACAATTCCATAAGGTAGGATTGGGCTCAGTCCTGATGAGACAGCTTGCTCAAAAGTTCCAGTGGGTAAGAGAAGTCAGGGTTTACATTCAGCTCAGGGGTCCTGTTCTCAGTCTCCGTATGACACTAAGTGCTTTCTCACCAGTAAAACAAACGAGGCTCTTGAATGAGCTTTTGGCATTCATATGTTTTAAAACTATAATTGAATGCTATCTTAGACATCGGGTCACCTTTATAAAGAAGACTTAGTTTGGACTCTCATATTCTTTAATATCGAACCCACTTACCTGTGGCTGAAAATTGTACTGGATTCACTTTACCGTTTTGCTTATTTATTGTTTTGTCCTCAATCAGCTTAAGAAGGGAGGGGAGGAGACTGAGTCTTAAAGTTAACCCATTTGCCTTCTGTAAAAAGGCAAATGACCCAAGAATATTGCACGTAAGATAGTCAATCAGCTCCTTTCTAAAGTTGCTCCTGGCTGGGCAAACCCTCTGAAGGTAAAGCGAGTGTGGTGGGTGAATTGGGAAGGAGCATCGCGGAGCCAGGTCTGCTGGGAAGAGGCACAGAGGCCAGGAAGCTGCAGTGAAGGTCCTGAGTTCTCAGTGTTGGGAGAGCTACTGGGGGAGCAGGAAAAAGGACGAAAGACAAATCTTTGCCATTTTACCTTCACATCTCTATTTGCAGCTCAGGTCATGACCTTGTGTGGTATGCGCACAAGTTCACTTCTGAGAAATTACCAACGTTATTGTGTAAGTGCTTCACACTGCTTTTATGAACACTATTTCCTAAACTAGGCACTTGGTTATAGTCAGAAGTATTTCCCAATTTATAGTTGTTTAACTTCCTGTCCCTACCTTTATGTACTACCCCTGTATTTATTATTCCATAAGTACGAGGACCTACTGTGTCCCGGGCCCTCTGCTAGACAGTCGTGGAACAGCACAATTAGATATCCTATTTGGGACAAAAGAAAGAGGCACACTGCTTTACCATGAAGGATTATGATGTCCATACAGAAATTTGGCCCCACAACTGAAAGTCATACAAGAGAATGGAGACGCCATGGCAGAGGCCACCTCCCATCTCCTGGTCCAAGTCACTGACTCTCTTCTAGCCTTTCTCTAGGGCTCTCGTATTTGCTCTGGGATTATGCCCTGAGTCACACCTGTCTAAAAATGAACAGCAAAGACATTTTACAGTGTTTGGAATCCTGTGTTGCTTCCTAATAGTGGGAAATTGGTTGTGATATTATTAAATACGGTGGACTATGCAATTTAAAAATAACTGAAGGGATTACAAGGCAGGTGTGTTAGATCTGAGACCGGATATGCAGTGTTCGTAAGCTTATTTAAAGTCAGTAGCTCTCCTTCTCTCAGAACTTTGAGTAAATGAGCATTTTTCCCTTTTTACACGTGAATTCATTGTAATTGCCTTCAAATAATCTGTTTAATTTATGCTAATAGCATTCAGTAGTGGAAAGGTCAAGGTCCATTTTAACGAATAGTTTTTAAGTTCTCACCTTATGTAACAACCCAAAATAACCCCAGTAAATTTAAAAAAGATTTTACTTATTTTTTGTGAACACTGATTTTTACTTAAAAAAAGTTGAAAGCCCTTGGTAAGTGCCTACTATGTGACGGGTGGTGCCACAAACCCTCATTCTGCACCACTTCCCCCCAACCCCCGCCACCCCAGTCTTAGTTAAGTTCTTTCAATGCGACAACTTACTGTAGATTTTCTGCAGAATGAGAGAAAATTCAGGTCAAAGCAGGCATTACAAATACAACAAAAGCTTTTGCAATGAGCTTACCCAGCTTTCCCTGCCCATTGCCAGAGCAGCGGTAACAAGGATGAAACTGAACATCTTCGCCATTTTCCCCATCGAAAAACTGCAGGAACAAACAGAATTTCATAAACTTATTGCCTGTGAAGTTTTTGACGATGCTAGAGTTCCGGTCAGACTCGAGGGCATCCAGGAGGTCGGACGAAGTTCCAGGCCGTCTGAGAGTCGCCAAGGAAATTCTCCTGGACTTTCCCTGGCCTCCCTTGCAGTGAGCGACTGATGTTTTTACTGTTACCTTCAACAGAATCGAACTTGTTCAGTGGCCAAAATCAAGGAGGGACTGGGATCTTTGGGTGGTCTGAATTGCTGCTTGCACAATGGTGCTGAAAAGACACAGGCTCCATAAACATACACGGTCCGGATTTTGGTGGAGCTGCTTCCTAGGTGTGTGGCCTCAGGCAATTTCTGGAAAGGTTCCCTCTCTCTAGAATGGAAATCCTCCCTGGCTGGTGTGGCTCAGTGGATTGAGTGCAGGCTGTGGACCAAAGGGTTGCCAGTTGATTCCTAGTCAGGGCACGTGCCTGGATTGCAGACCAGGTCCCCAGTGGGGCCCACGTGAGAGGCAACCACACATTGATGTTTCTTGCCCTCTCTTTCTCCTTCCCTTCCCCTCTCTCTAAAAATAAATAAATAAAATCTTAAAAAAATAAAATGGAAATCCTAATTCCTACTTTGTAGCAATGTGGCAATTTTGATGTAATACTTTTAGATACCATGGCATATGATAAGTGCTAAATGAATTGTAACTAATTTTGTATATGGAAAACAGCTTTTATTTTTAAAAGAAGAAAGAAAAAAGTCACAACAAGTAATAAGGTGATGTACATTTTTTTAATGTTTTAATGTTTAGGCAAAGAACAAGATAATATAAAAATTTTAAGTCCTATTTAAAGTTGTGGAGGAAAACTCACTTTACCACTTGTAGAGATTTTTAAAAATCAATCTTAATGTCATTACTCTCGATGAAAAATTTTGTTCATCCTCAGAATAACTTCTGTGCACTGCCAGTGGGGAGTTTTCATAAATTTTAGAAGCTAGGGAGCCTAGAAGGACAGAAACATCTACATAACGTTCAAAAAAAATTTTAAACCTACGATTTCTGCTAAAAAAAGAAACTAGAATCACCTGAATTATTTGTTAGCCTATTTTTATTCTTACAGAACCTATGACAACTTGGTCATTCCAATGTGTCTCTTTTTCATTTTTATGTAATCAGAGAAATGGTTCCTTCACCCTGGCGCCCATTAGCGTTTCTTCGGGAGCTTTTAAAAATTCTCCATCCTGAGGGATTGAATCAAATATCTAAAGGTGGCAATCAGCCTTGGAATTTTTTAGATTCCCCTCTGATTGCTGTGTTCAGCACAGATTGGGAAGCAATCACTTAAGGTCTGAATAGACAATTTTTTATCTATGTTAATAAAGTAGGTGGTTCTTTGTCATCCTGGGGCCAACAAAACATTACGGAATGGGAGAGGTATTACTTACATTCAGTCACATATAGCGTGCCCAGCCCTTTTGAGAAGTATTGTAAAATATAATGTGAATTTTTAGAATACGTGAAATTTGTGCATTACAGAGAGTAAAAAAGAGTCTGGTAGGTATAACTGTATAATTTTACTTCACACATTATTATGTCTGGCTGACATTTTTATATCTACTTACTTAGAACTATGTTATGCATTTATAACACCTTATGTAATCCTCAAATAACTGTACAAGGCAAGTATTATTATCCTTATCAGACAAATGAATTATAGATCAGAGAGGTTAAGTTACTTCTGTAAGCTCACACAGCTGGTGTATGGAAAACAAAGCACTTGAGCTTTCCACCTTGAGGACTAATGCCCCCAACTTGTAGTCTACTTGGCCTTCCTCTCTCTATATACATATATACAGGATGGGAAAAGTAGATTTAGATTTAGATTTGTAAATAGGCAAAACACAGTTTATTCTTGTATTGTTATTCATTAGTTATTGTATCATTTCCCGTGTGAACAACTGTAAACCCACCTTTGCCCCACCCTGTATTTCCCAGCTATCTATAGGGGAGCAGGATGTGGAGAGGCCTAGAGGCCCTCCTGCGTGGCCTTCCCCACGGAACATCCCTCTCACTCCTGAACATGGCTGCGACACATTTGCTCTTGGGTCACAAGTTTCTCCAGAGGAACCTTAGGCTCGCTTGGCGGGGGAAGAGCCGGCTGCACGGAAGCCGAAGCAGTCCTAGTACAGGGCAGCATCGCCAAGCACACACTGATCATCTGCTCAGCACTTTGCTACGTGCTGCGAGAGAAAAAAACAGGGCTCTCTCAGCAAGGCGATGTTTTGAGAAATAAATAGGAATAGATATTAAAATGGAAATTAAAGATAATATAGATGAAGTATACATGAAACCATGTGTAATTAAATGTAAAAACTAAACACTCCCAGACCGCCCCTCAAGACAAAATTAATTACTTCCTGCACTGTGATCACACACCATCTTTGCGGACCAGGATAGCATTTACTCACTCAATAAACAGTGTATGCACGCCTGCTGTGTTCCGGGCACTGGGCCAGGCGATGGGATTCTCATTCAGTCGGGTTTTCACATGTCCTCTCCAACTGCTCCCCTTATCTGTGCTATTTTGCTTACAGTAAGATTTTTTCAATTTATATTTTATTTATTGTTTTGAGAGAGAGAGAAATATTGATTTGCTGTTCTACTTATTTATTCATTCATTGGTTCCTTCTTGCATATGCTCTGACCCGAGATCAAACCCACAACCTTGAGGTGTGGGGATGATGCTCCAGCCAACTGCGTTACCCGGCCAGGCCTAGAGTAAGCTTGTTGAAGGCAAGGACCACCCCTTGCTAATTGTTGTGGCTGACTCAGATAGAAGTTGAGTTGTTGCTTCTGCAGAAAATATTCCCCAGGAGGGAGAATCTTTCTCAGAGGCAAAAATGGGGTTTCCAGTCTGTTCACAGTGACATACTTCTGTATGCTTATTTTGGTCAAGGGGAAAACAATGGACTAAGTGAGTTTGGGAAAGTAAGTGTTAATCCAGCTTTTAGTTGGATTGAACACATGAATTATTTTTTCTTTCTCACAAAACCCTACTTCAGGGCCCCTTTAAGATTCCTGAGCCTCTTTCCTTAGTGCCTTGTTGTTCCTTTCTTCATATATTAGGTTGAACTGTAAGAAAGGGCATATGTTTGGCCTTGGCTGATGTGGCTCAGTGTTTTGAGTGCTGGCCTGCAAACCAAAGGGTTGCCGGTTCGTTTTCCAATTAGGGCACATGCCCGGGTTGCAGCCCACGTCCCCAGTTGGAAGCGTGTGAGAGGCAACCACACATTGATGTTCCTCTCTCTCTTTTTCCCTCCCTTCCCCTCTATCTAAAAATAAATAAATAAAATCCTTTAAAAAAAATCCTTTCATTAAAAAAAAAGAAATGGCATATGTTTGAACATTTTGACTTACAAAATTAGCAGTTTCATATGATTCAAATTAATACCTATTGGTTAGATGGAAAGAAAACACTTGAAATCATTGCAGCCTTTTTACCCAAAGACATAGGCTAAAAATCAAATATTTGTGGCTTACTTAATGAGAGAAAACAATTTGGTAACAGCCTGTTTTTATATGAATACTGCTTCCATGGTAATACATTAATATACATAAATTAAAATGTTTAAAAGTTGCTCACACGTAGTGTGATTTCAACATGTGAAATCTCATAGTTTTGCCGTAAGCTAGTCCTCCTGATGTCTATTGAAAAATTACTGCCTTTAGAGAAATTATGTTCTTGTATCTACATCTGAGCCGGCCTCATGCATAAGTGATAGTGTGTGTTGACAGCGCTCTGGGAGACACTGGGAAAGCACATAACATATGTACCTATTGCTCTACTTAGATTTGGTGTGGAATAAAGGACCAAAGAAATGCTTTAGCAGGTCTCTGTATCTTGGTGTCCTCAAATTCCCATATCATTGCCATGAAAATAATCAAATCTGATCTTTCCTAGAGGAGGGAGGCAGCCTCTAGTCTTCAGACCCTTAAACAATAAGGCATATCAAAATGTCATATGTATTTTAATAGTCATTATGTTAATTTGGTCATCATTAGAATAATTCCTGAGGATATCTTAAGTCCTCTAAAATTCCACGGTGCCCTCATTTCTAATTCTAGTTTTCTACAGTATTGAGGAAATGTTTAGGTATTAAGAAACTTGCTTAGAAAATCTGGTTTTCATCATTCATCAGAGTAAACCATTATTATTCTGCAATCTGGCTTGTGATAATGTTATATCAGATTATTTAGTTCTTTGCTATGCAACTAGTATTTCCTTTACAATGTTTTTGCTTTGGGCTGTTTCAAAACTTTTAATTACTGTAAAATAGTTTTCAATTGGCTATTCTTTCATGTACTGTATTATTTGATATAAATTACTCTAAGTCTGCACACTCTAATTTCTTCCCCACTAAAATTTTTTAAGTTAGTTGATTATAGTGGATTAAATTTAAAGCAAAACTATTAATTTTGGAACTTAAAAATTTTATAGTTGATATGTAACTTTTACAAACACAATGATAAAAGTACATTAGTAGCATGTAAAATTTTTAAAAATGATATATATTTAAGTGAGCTATTATGAAAGAAAACAAAAGAAAAAAGTTATTGAAGAAAGCATGTTTAATAAGTTAGCATTCACAAATGGACTGCAACCTTAATGTAAGACACTTAGTTAAAAATTTACCCATGAACATAGTCTTAGAGATTTTTATATGCTATTTTCTTCCAACTTTTTTCTTTATTTGAAAATGGGAAATAACAGTGTCTTCGTTTTTTATCACAAGAATGTATATTCAATGAAAACCTTAAAAAGCTAAATGAGCTTGATCCCCAAAAATGGAAATAAAAATAGTTCTGAAGTTTTTACATCTGACGTGGAAACTATAATATGGTCCATTATTTTCCACGTTGTATAAATGAAACTTCAGATATTATTATTTACATCAAATTCCCAGCCAATTCATTCAAAATGTACTGGGAAGAAGGAACACAGAAATCGAAACCTCTTTCCCAGCAGCGGAAGCAGACTTTTCTCGCATCAACCCTACCTCTCTCAGTAGCTGACAGCTGTTTATTGAGTTCCGCTGAATATCATACCTGTGAAACAGACGGACATTACTACAGCTATGTCAAGAGTGAAGAGATGTTAAATACCTTGCCTAAAGTCAGAAACACGGCTCAGGCTGGGTCCAGACACTCGGCCCACTGGGGTCCTTTAACTGTGCTCCAAATTTGCCACTGTTTCCCTATTATTTGATTGGAAATAGGGGCAATATTGATTATGGCTTTAATCCAGAAACAAATATGTGAGGAAATCAGTTTAACTGGAAGGAATACTAAAAGAGGAGAGTCAAGGACAAACCCAATACTCTGATTTTTTCTTCCTCCTATTTTGCATAAATTTTTAAGAAAGATCCATAAATATATCTTTACAAAAATACATGTCTGATTTTTAACCTATTATTATTGTGCTCATTCAGAGAATTTTTGTACTTTGATTAAATTCAGTAGTGCTCACTTAAAGCTTACATAAAACCAAAGTTCAGTTGAAGCTTTGCTTTAAAGTACTATGGATAATAAAATTTTACCTATAAAGAATTAAAATACAATACAACTACAATATAGAGAGAAGTTAAATTTTTTCTTAGTTATTACAGGGTGCAAGTTAATAATTGCCAGATGAAATGGTCGGTTTATTTGATCTTTAAGAAAAGCAAAAGGGTTCCCTGAGGTGCAAAATTGTGCAATTCCTCTGTAAGCATCAATTATCCTCTGAAAGAGCTGTTCCTTTTTAGAAACATTTTACGGGATTTTCTAGTGTGTAAGAGGTGACTTGTTAGCTCCAGTAATCGTGTTGCATCATAGTTCGGACTGCAAATCCAGGTTAAACATTTCTTTTCTCGTTCCGATGTAACTTGAGCTGCTGTTTGCTGTTTGTTCCGTGACCCCCATTTCTCAACACAGATTCTGGTGACACACTGAACTTGTGTTTTCTTTCTGCTCTTTATTGTTTTCTGGACTCAAGTCCTGCCGCTGTTTGGCCTTCCCATCAAACCCTTTCCTGCCATTCACTCGGAAAATCTGAAAGTCTATTAGAAAAGGTAATCCTGATGATTTACTGGAAAGAACAAGTTAGGTCGAAGTGATTTACACACACACACAGGAGAAGTGGGCATTGTATATCCATAATCGTAGTGAATTCAAGAGGCTGACATTAAATTTCAAAAGCACGGGTTTGGCTGACTCGATAATTACCTCTGTGATACAATGAAATGTTTTGAAATACAAACCTATACTGTCCTCCTTGTGTCCCTTTTGTCTTCTCCCCCTTGAAGCGTTTTACAGGTGCTGAGCGGGCTTCCTCAGAGGGAGGACGACAGTAACAGTGACAGTGACGAACACCCATGGTGCACTTCTTACACGCCAGGCACCGTAAACACACTAAACAATTCAGCCACGACAGCTCTATACGTATGTATTACTAAAACCTCTGTTTCTCAAATGAGGACACTGAGGCACAGGCGTTTGAGGAAATCGCCCAAGATCACACAGCTGGCAAGAGGTGGCCAGGATTTGAAGGCAGTTTGGCTCAGAATCTGTGCTCCTCGCCATTAAAATGAGATACTTCTGTCTATCAAGGACTTGGCCAGGACCCTTGCCTCTGGAGAAACCCGGAAAAAACTAATCGAAGGGCAGAAGAAAGGCCGATGTTATGGGGAGGCATGCCAGAAGCTGTACTGACTGGAAAGAATATCTTTCCTTTAGTCCGTGGCTGCTCTGGCAACACACGGTGGGAGACTGCCATCGGGGAAGGTCAAATCTGTGACCTTGTGTGCCTGTAGCAAAGCTGTGAAATGAGAATGAGACCTGATGTCACTGGCTGAATGAAGTATAGGAAAAGAATGAAACAAGGGGAGTAGGTCAGATTCAGGGTCTGGAGAAACGGACCAGAAACATAAGGGTTGGGACCCATACTTTACGCTCTAGTCTCCTAAAGGGCCTTCACTGAACAGAGCAGGGAGCTCAGGAAGGCTTATACCTTGCCTTAGCTTGCCTAGAAATTACATTTTATGGACTTAACCCAAGAGTGATTAGTTTCTGGAGAACCAACTTAACAATTAGTAGTTTCTCGGGGGATTATAAGACAGAGAATTTAGAAAAAGAGAATTGCTTGGTAAGGTAGCCATCTAGTCATTGGCCAGAAGACTTCCTCAAGGTGGGTGAAACCATCCCGAAGAGCAAATTGAGTGAAAGGAGTTTTGATGGAGAAAGAACATGAATAAAGGACCTGGGATAGTCTCAGGGGCCTTTGTTTTTCAAAGTGAAGTAATTAAATATGCTTTTCTCTGGCTGCAAAATAATTCTGTTGGACAGCACGTTCAGGTGCACCAAGCTCAGGTTACTCGGGCTCCCAGACGGGGTTAGGTGAGCACAGACGAGTTCTCTTCTTCTGTTGGAAGTGCCTTATTCACAGGACCCTCTCAACCAGTACATCAGTTGTGCACGATGGCCCTATGAACACAGAGGGTGTCTCTGGACTCTGCGTCATGTCTCCGAGACTGAACTCCTGCCCGTTACCTGGCGTCTCATCCAGTCCCGGTGGGAAGATTTAATTCCAGTCTCTCCATCCCCATCCACTCAAGCCCGCAGCAGCAAACACATCTGTTCTCAACGCCCTCAAGAACTAGACTCAGAGGACTGGCCTCGCACCCGACAGTGCGTTCTGCCAGCACACGTGTCTGACGGCTGTGTTTTCCTACATTGACTCGCAGTTATGAGACTTAAAAAATCTGTGCTCTGAATACAATGATGACATTTTAAACTTAAAATGTAGTGTGCCTTCTACAAAAATATTTAGAATGAAGCACAGAGTGGGGCAATGGTTGGTTTACAGTGGCTCATATGGAAAGACAATACAATAATTAATAATGGCCCAAAATAAACTCTGTCTCAGGTACTCACAACTGCAAACTTACTTTTGCCCCATCCTGTGTTGTGTCAAGGAAAGAAGTCCTTAAGAATAGTCTTTGTTTTGGGAAACTTAACAGAGTCTCCTCAGGTGGGGGTGATAAATTTTTTTCCTAAAGTGTTGATCTGGATCTCAACCCACGCAAAGTCCATGATCTAGTCCTACCCCAACTCCTCTCTTGCTTCATAATAAAGAAATTTCTCTTTCCAGTCAGTAAAATAATGGGCGCTGGTGATATAGCTCCACCCACTCCACAGAGAACCATTTACAAGATTATATAAATAAATTTAGCTTTTTATTGCAAAATTTTATTAGTTTCCATTTCAGATTATAACCTGGGCTTTACTCTTGCATCATAAAAGCTCATTAAAGTGTCGCCCACCAAGAAAAAGAAAAGTTTTCTCTCCAAGATAAATATGGTTCTGCCCCTAGCGAAACAGAAAGTTGTTACCAAAATTTTCTTGTTTAATATGGGGAGGTTGGTCACACATTTTATCTGTTTTCTCTCCCCAGAGCCCTATAAAATGACAGAGCCCTCAAAATGTATGGCTTCCGGTCCCACAAAAACCTGCATACTCCCTTGTATATTAGTTAAGATGAAATAAAATGCTGGTTCTCTGCTCTTCTTTTTAGAGGTTTCTCGCCTGAGGAATGAGTGAAGAAAATGGTTGAAGTCAGTATAGCTAAGATGACTTAAAATGGAGTCTGTATCATCAAGCTGACAAAACTGGGTCAGAGCAAATGGGCTGATGCAGCAGAAACAGGTTTTATCCTACTTGAACTAACCTGAGAACTTGAATGTTTGAACTTTCCAGCTGTGCATCAGTGCCAGGAGATATAGAGAAAACACATAGATAACCCTCCGAAGAACTTAGGAAAGACTCTTCATGCATCCAGACCCCTGCACATCTGGAAGAGGACCATCTCAGACCAATCCAGAGGCTAAGCATGCAGGACAGATTCTTCTCAAGAAGGCGCTTTTTCCTGTAAGAACTCTCAACTTTTCCCTTTTCTTCAGAACAACCTGGCTATTGCCTGGTAGTGCTTATGGTTAACAAAGCCTGAGCCCCGTGAATAAATCTTTGTCATTTATTTCTAGACAACATCTTCTCACTTTTTGTGCTTAGTCAGCACGCCTGCCTGAATTTGTTTCTCCTGGAATTTAACTGAGTCTAAATCGGTTTCTTAACAGAGCAAAGTGCAAAAGATGGTTTCTTATTCAGTTTTTTCCCTCTGCAAAGAATAAAAAGATATCTGGCCAAGGACTGTTTATTTTTCTTTCTGTGTGTATGCAAGGACTTCAGAATTGCATATGTTTTATGCTTCCGAATAATAGCATCTTTTTTATTAAAAAAAGAATCTCCCCATAAGATCACATCATTAAAAACAAAACAGCTGAGACCAAATAAATGTTACATTCTAATAGAAAACAGATTTTTACACTTAACACGTGAAGAGGAAATTCAGCTACATTGTGTAAAAATATGTGGAGGAAAAAGCAGACAAGAGCACATGGTAAGTAAAACCACATTGTAAAATATGCCTTCAGACCCAAGGGAGGTGGGCGGGAACACAAGATGTCTGCTTTCACTGTAGTGAAATCGCTGTGACTTCTCTGCTCTCTTTAATTTAAAGTTTGTTGTAATTCTTTCTTCTTCAGAAAGCTAAATCCAATCTCTCTGGGTACCTTTTCTCCGGTTTTTAGATTTTTAAAATGTTATCTCATCTTAGAACATTATCCAGATAATTGGAAAATACATGATGATTCATACTTTTATGACCACATCTAAAAACAGAATCCCCGGAGTTGTTTGCTATCTGACAAAAGATAGAATGAATAAGTAAGGCCACTATTGATTCATTTGTCCAGTTCAGGATCTTGGCATTATCAGACATCACTTCTCTCCCTCATCCGTCACTTCCTTCACGAATAAGTCCTACTGATTCCCCCTCCTGAATGCCAGCCCCACTTCATCAGCTCCGTTGTCCCAGCCTCAACGTAGTCACCTTTATGTATGTCCTCACCTTGGCATAATCTAGTGGTACCTCCTAGAGGATCAATCTACTTCCAGTTTCTTACCCATGCAAACCATCTTCTGGGCAGCAAAAGTAAAAAAAAAGTTATCTTTACAAAAACAAATGCAACCACATCCCTTCTCTACCTAAGAAGGCTTGGTGACCCTCTATAACCCTACAAGACAAAATCCAGCTTCCCTCACGCAGTTACCTAGCCAAGTGCCCAGAGGTAGCCACATAGCCCCTACAGTTAAAGCCTTCAGAATCCAGCCATCCTGGCATGCTGTGAATGCTTTGAAATCCATGCTAAAATGTGAGTCTGGGAATGGAGGCTGAAAACTTGCAGGCCCAAGTCGATATTAGCACAGAGCCTTGTAAGCTTAACAAATATAAACATTTATACATCACGTACTGCAGGCCAGGAACTATCAGAACACTTTCTGTGTTTTCATTCATTTAATCCTCATAACAGACCTTTGAGACACACATTATTTTTATCCCTAGTGTGCCAATGAGGTAACTGAGACTTAGAGAGGGCAAGCAACTTCCTCAAGGGCACATAGGCCAGGATCTGGCTCGAAGGAGTGCGGCTCTAGAAACACATTCTCACCTGCTCGCTACAGGACTTCACTAGCTGTGCATGGAAGCCGGGGCGTCACCCAACTGCAGAACAAGATCACAGCCTGTGCAGGGATCTGTGCTAACCAGAGGCAGAGAGTGGCAGTCTGAGCCCGTGGTGGCTGAGGGCAACCTAAACCTGGAGCATAACAGTGTAAGGAGAATCCTTGTCTTCACACTTCCCAGCACCCTACAACTCCCCCACCCAACACACACACACACACACACACACACACACACACACACTCCACGAGAAGCTTCTCAGAGACCAGCTGTGAAATCATTGCTGTTTGCAGAGGGTAATGATGGCCCCAGGTCATGTGAAAATGTTTCAAAAAATGACAAATTGAGGGAATGTAACAAAGGGGGAAAAAAAAGGCACCTATCTAGAAAATTAGACAAAAGTCTCCACTCTTCTCTCCACTATAAGTTTGTACTAAAGACTGGCCCCTACGAACCAAGTTAGTCATCCCCCCTCCATTTGGAAATAACAAGGGAAGACATGTCAGGAAAATGGAAATGTTTCTGGTATTATCTACTAATCAGGATAGTAAACAGTCTCATGCAATTAATTTTAGCAATCAAAGAAGACACAAGTTTCTTAGATCTCCATGCTGAGGAAATGGGTCACACTAATTAGTGGAGCGAAGAGAGAACATTGTTTATCTCAACAGTGGGCTTGGCTGGGATTGGCTGGAAGGGGGACCAAGGGAACAAAGTTGTCCTTCTCATGAAGAATCGGTGAAGAACTTGGAGTTTCCTTACGTAAGCCAAGAGGAGTGTGTGAAAAGTTGGACTGAATGAGATAAGAATGAGGAGTAGATCGTGAAGGAAGAACCCGCCGGATGGCAGGGAGCGGACAAGAAGCAGTGAGAAGTTCCAAGGATCTTTAAGAAACACTGGTGTCAAATACTCAGTTTTAAGATGTTCGTCGCGGTGTAATTTCCTTTTCCTTTGCTATCTCCCACTGTTAATGTCAGAGCTACCACACAGAGGTGCCTTGTGTCCATGGTACTCTGACAACGTAGGGGGGAGGAGGCTGTGTTCGGTCTTGGGAATGATGTGGGATAAGGAGAAATAAAAATTCAGCAGAAGCAGAAAATAATAGCTCCAAGGATCCTAGACGTCAGCAAGTGAGGTTAGGATTCCTGCTGCATGTGTGATGGAGATCTGGTTACCCAACAGTTTCAAGGGCTTGGGAACACTCAGGTAGTTGACGTTTGGATTATGTGAGTAAAATGGGTATATTTTTTATGCCACAAAGTTACATGTGAAAGCTAAACGTAGCTGTTGTTTTTCTAATTGGATTTCAAGACTATATTCTATGGGCTTGGAGACACCTGATCTCCCTGGATTCAGTGTCATAATCAATTTCGTGTCTCTCCATTCTGGGGCTGCATTTGACTTCCCGGGCTGTGGGGGGAGAGGTTTACACAGCACCGCTGTGCCCATCTATTCCTGCCACAGCTCTCGGCTCTGTGAGCTCCCCTCAGTCACCACCCCACACAGACAATGCTTTTCTTTCCAGGGATGCAGGGAAAAGCGTCAAGGTCTATTGCTTTCCCGTCAATTCTTTCTGTTTCCACCCAGGTGAATTGTGAGGAGTGGGGACTGCTCTGATTTTATTCTTTTATGCCTTGGTTTTAAAAATCATTTGTTTCTGTTCTGAAGACTGTGACAGTCCTTCATGGAGGCAATGCATGTCTACAATTAGCCTGAATGAGGGAAAACAAAATGTATATGAAAACGGTATAAACTAGTTCCTTCAAATATTGTCCGGTTATATTTGCTTTATACCCTCCCTTTCATATTAGTTCAGTATATTCTTTGTAAAACAACTATCCTGTAAAGTAACAATACTGCATTTTCTCCCATTGCTAATTTCTTCTTGGATTTATGTATCATTACCTAAAAATTTAAAATGGCCAGTACATTAGGGGTCGGCAAACACTGGCCCATGGGTTAAATTGAGCCCACTGCCTATTTCAATATTTTTAAATGGTTGAAGATGATTAATATTTTGTGATATGTAAAAGCCATATAAAACTTAAATGCGTCTCAAAGTAACGTTTTATTGAAACATAGCCACGCTCATTCATTACATGTTGTCTGCCTGTTTCCATTCTGCAACCGCAGAGCTGGGTAGTTGGGACAGAGGCTGTATGGCAACTGATGCCTAAAACATTGAATAACTGACGTTTTACAGAAAAGTTTGTCAACCCCTGCTCTACCCCATGCTGGTGCACCTATTGTCAGGGTTTTACTCTTCTCCTTACGTAGATTGGACTGTCCATCCTGCCATCCGATATCCCAGTTTTTAACCTTGGAAACTATTTGGTGCCCTTCTGGTAGAGAAAAAGCATTCTGACCTCTCTTTCCTGGAGAGTCTGAGTCTTTCTGTTACACACCTTTTGCTGATTCTCCCTGACCTGAGAATCTTTCTTACAGGAGAATTGCAGTGTGGGAAACCTCTTTATGGTAAAAGCACAAAAAATGCAGCAGCCGAGGCTGCAGCTTCCCTCCGTAACACAGTGGAGCTAATCTAGACCAATGGAACCCAGATCAGGATGGACACCCCTTCGCTCACCCATGCTGATTTGAGTGCAGATACCACATGGGAGTATCACCTGCACATCTCCTTATTCATGTGAGAAAAGACACTTTTCTGGCTCAGAGTTCATCTTTCATAAAGTCACTCCCGATTATCCCTTATAACTGTGGCAATAATTGAATTATATCCCATATAATTCTATTTGCAATAACAGGGTTTTTACAACAAATTTTCATTACCTTTCTAATATTTTTATATTAATGAGAAAACAAAATCTCTATCAGCCCATATCTCTGTACCTAGTTACCTGATATCTCTATTTAATTAACAATCTACATCCAGTTATATTTGATACTTTTCTGTTGCAGGGGTGGTGGAAAGCTTAGAAAGAGATGTATATTATCTTCTTTGTACTTTTTATTGTTATCCACATCCCTTTGTTTAAACCCACCAAGTTGGTACGTCCTGGGAAGCAAGCATTCCACACAGGACTATGCTATTACAGCTCTGATCAGGTTTACAATGAATAGAGGAGGTGGGGTAAACACACATAGATCCCCAAGAATATATACAAGAAAAATATGGGAAGATGTATACAGTAGTTACAACTCTACAGAGGTAAAACCATGTAAAAATTGATGAAATGCCAATGTGAATGGAATTGTCAGAATCATAGGGTTACATTTATTGGTGAGTGATTTTTTTAGAGGAAAGGGTAACTTGGTTATGAAAGAAAGGGCAGGCAGTCCAGACTGGTATGAACACCGACATTCCATGTTGAGAGCAGCAGCTGGGTTTCTTTGAGTCTGGTTGTAAGCGAACGAGGCGGGAATGAGAGATGCCACGGTAATTAGATATGAAGGTAAGGAGAGCCCTACAACACTACTTATGCATCTGGATTTGATACAATTAGTTGATATAATTATATACAGTAATTAACTGTTTTAATTATTTCTAAGTCCAGGTTTTTGAATAAAAGAGGTACATAAGAAAAATCATAATTAATGTTTTGTTCAAGGCAAAGACTAGATCAATGTTTCTCAATCGGGAGTGATTCTGCCCTCACCCCTCATCTCACCCCACTCGGACAAGGTCAGCAGACTGTTTTCGTTGTCAAACGAGGTGGCACTACACGCATCTGGTGGGAAGAGGCCAGGAATGCTGCTAAGCACCCTGCATTGCACAGGACAGTTCCCCAAAGAGCCGTCCAGCCCCAAATGCAGTTGTACCAAGACTGAGAAACTCTGGGCTAGCTTAAAGCAGAGAAGTAAAGGGCTTAAATTTAAGCAAAAGGCCTAAGAACTAGGTCAGAGGCCTC
This sequence comes from Tonatia bakeri, assembly GCA_004024845.1. NCBI lineage: Eukaryota > Metazoa > Chordata > Mammalia > Chiroptera > Phyllostomidae > Tonatia > Tonatia bakeri. Next base: position 431,856 of record PVIA01000148.1, on the reverse strand, counting down.
TACACAGTCCCTTGTGTGACACGACCAACCTCTTCCTTCATCGTTACCCACAAAGATAATGTGAAGAGTAAAGACAAAATCAGTTAGATTCAATTGCAGGAATATTCCGAAACTAATTTTACATCGTGTTCTTGTATTCTTAATAGACTGTTTCTACCATGAATATGTATGAATCTCAGAAACATAATGTTGAATTACAAAGCAAGTCAAGCAAGAATATATTCAGTATGATACCAGTTACGGTATATAAAGCTTGAAAACAAGCAAAGCTAAACAATATATTATTTGGTGATATATGGTTATATGAGTGAAATTAAGGAATGATAACATCAGTATCATTCAGGATAGCATTTATGTTTGCAAAGAAGGAAAACAGATTTGAAGAAAAGCACAGGGGCCCTTAAATGTATTGGTTATGTTCCAATTTTTTAGGTTAGGTAGTGGATTCTTGAATGAAATTATTGTACTTTGTAATTTACATAAATTTCATATATTCCCTTGAGTGTATCAAAGACCACGTAAGAACGATCAATCATAAAATTCAGTTATCACAGCAGTATGGATGGTGGCCACTGACAGTTTTCCCTTTGAGTTCTGTTGCCACCTGCAGGTTAATACTGGGTATTGCACAGGACTGTCCCCAAAAGCATGTTAATAAACATCAAGTGAACAAATACAAGAGGCTAGTTTTCTGCTTCAGCCATGCCTAAAATCCACTGTGGACAAAGAACAGAGAGAACACATTGAGAAGATAAACTATGTAGCACAAAATGTTATATTGTAAGGGTTCCTCTCTTAGTGTCAAAGCAACAAATGATATTTCATTGGGCGACAAATTGATTTCCTTTAGCATCGAGATCCAATGCCTTGACTTCATTCTTCCTGCCACTACCACCTGTTCTTGTCTCTCCCTCCTCCTCTGTTCTCCCTGTTTTGTTCTCAATATTGCCACTAGTCTTAAAGCTCACTACTGCATTACACGAGGGGCCTCTCATGCTCTCCATCTTCATCCCCACTGCGCCCAATTTCACCCTACGTAGATCCTGGAATAATCATTGTCCTTGAGGCAATATATCAATACTTTCTCTGAATTCCTAAAGCTCTTACTATCTGCTTCATTTATTTGCCATTTTCATATACTGATACTAAACGGATTCATTTACATAAGGTTTTCTAAGTTGGATAAGTTTTTGGAAGTCTGGGGTAATTCTGTAGGTTTGGGTTTTGTTTTCCTTTGTCCCCTACTAATATCTGTAATGCCCATTTGAGTTTGTGGACCCCTTTTTAATGTAAAAATGTCTCAGACTTTTCCCTCCACCAAACAAACATAATACTATTTACATTTTTCAGGGTCCATAAATTCAAGAAACGTAATAACCATACTGATTTCAGTAATGCTTTTGAATTAATCTGAATTGTTTCGATGATAATAGCTTCTACATGCTTAAAAACATATATATGATCAAAGTTTTGCCACCCCAAAATAACCGTTTAGGATACTGATTTTAGGCTGGTTGTTAAGAAAACAAGATTCAGAAAGAAACTTTAACCTTCCTTCTTAATTACCTGAAGGAATTCAGATAGAAAAACATGCTTAACCCTGACCCTGTAGCTCATCTGGTTAGAGCATAGTCCCACTACACCAAGGTTGAAGGTTCGACCCCAGGCCAGGGCACACACAAGAGGAAACCAACGACCGCATGAATGAGTGGAACGACAAATCCATGTTTCTCTCCTTCCCTCTCTCTCTCTCTCTAAAAATAAATCAATAAAAAAATTTAAAGAGGAAAAGCCTAGTTAAAGCATCATAATATAAACTGAATGTGGTAGACACCCCTGCCCCCACCCCGAGAAATCTAGCAAAGCCTGGTTGTTGAACTTCCTCCTGTATACCTGTTTCTAGGTGGCCAGCAAGCATTTGTTTATTACATGTTTGCCCTTTCTATCTACGTCTAAATGCCTGTTTTCCCTTTGAAATTCCAGACCACTACCTCCCTCTCTTTTGTGCTGAATGGCATATAAATCTCAACTGCCCAATGTTTCCTTGGGTCTCATATTCTTACGGCACCCCCCTACACATATATCCAAATAAATTTTGGACATGCTCTTTTGTTCATCTGTTAACTTATTAGCCCAATGAAGGACTTAAAAGGTAGGAGGAAAAATATTTTGCACACCCCCATATAAAACAAAATAGTAATCATCTTGATAATGACAGCTAAGATTTTGAAATTTTATCATATGCTAGTACTTTTTCCCATGCATTTTCTTAGTTAATCCAAAAATCTCCCCAAGGAGTCAGTACAACTCAGATTAAACCTGGGCTCTACCACTTGTAGTAAAGAGCCTTGGTGATTTATTTAACTTCTCATTTGTAAAATGAAACGAATGCACACTCAGTCCTTTCAGGATAGTCGTGAGATTAAGAAAATCACAACAGGTGTAATGCTTAATCCTGCCTTATACAAAATAAATACTACTTAAAAAAATCCCTCCAACCTAGGCACTATTATTATCCCCTGCCCCCTGCACCCCTCATTTTACTGGCCGGGCAACAGAGGCTCTGAAAGGATAAGCAACGTGCCCAAGATTTTAAAACTACTACTGAGTGGTGGAATTAGAAGGGCCCAAGCCACGCTGAACAGAAAACACACTGGTTAGTCACCGAGTTCCCACAGCACTTCGTTCTTCGTTGTTTTACAAAACAAAATTTATTTACATCATAGCCTGTTTCTCCATCATTCACTAAAACATATGCTCTTCAAGAGCAATGTTTTTGTTACCTAAGTAATCAGCAATGTGAGACACACGGAAAGTACTAAAAAATGTATGACAAAAAGTGTCAAAGACCATTGCACCGAGACTGGACTTGGATACAGTTGCAAATTACTGCAGGCTGGAGCTTCGTTCACCTGAATTATGCATGGAGATGAGTTCTATTAATTGATTTTGTGAACAATTTGGAACCCTGATGCCCATTCTTCAGTCCTTTTTTGCTTGAAAACAAAAAACCCACGATTACAAACTGCCTAAATGGAATGCCCTTGCATTCAAGTAAAATTGACTAGTTTTTTCAGGTAGGCACACTGAAAGCCTTAACTGTCCCTCTGTCGCATTTTTTGGTTTTACGACCCTGTCAATTTACTAACCTTAAAAAAGGCTGCCGCTGAAAGAAAAGTGTAAGTTAAAAGAATTCAGTGTAGTTGTAGAGAAAATGTCTCAATATTAAATTCTGATGTAAATCATCTGGTTCTTCTAAAATAAAAGTAGGGCATTAATCGGAAGTGGCATTTATTATTCACATTTATAATTCTCCCACTAATTACATAGCTTCCGGCCAAGGAACTCCCGTGGATGTAAAGCTAGGACTAGCTAGTAAGAGCCCTTTTGTTTCCAACTCTTCGTGACCGGGATGTGGTTGGACAGGGACTACAAGCGCGATCCCGGACTTTCGTGTTTTCTCCTCCATCCGGCACCATCCGGAGCTAACACCCTCACGAAAAACAGAAATGCGCCCCCGCTCTTTCTCCAGCTGCCTAGGGTATCCCGTCCACTTCCGCACAGGCCTCGAGCCCCTCGTTCCTCGAGCCGGGAAGCGCACAGTCTGCTGGGATTTGTTTCTTGACCGGCGGACGCTCGAAACCCGGTCCACTGGCATTCTGGGACGTGTAGTCTCTGGTTACTCTTCGGCGTAATCGGCCGCGGAGGAGACAGAAGCGATACCGCAGACTCCGCCGGTCACGTGACTGCAGTCTAGCGCGTGGATCGCACTGCGGCTCGCGTCCCGGCGAGTTCTCGCCTGCGCGCGGCCGTTGCCGCGGAGACGACGCGCGTCTCCCGGGGCGCGTAGCCCCTTCTGCAGTCCCCCCTCCCCTTTTCTCCCACCACAATGAGATCCTAAGATGGCGGTGGCTGCGGCGGTTGGCGCCGACTGGCTGAGTTAGGGAAGGCGGCCATTGGGCCCGCGGCAGCCAGGGAACTTGTGGACTGTCCCTGCTGCGGTCTCCAGGGGAGGAACGCGGTCGGTGGCGGGTTGTGGGGTCTGACCGTTACTCCGCTCTCGGGCAGGAGCGTCTGCTTCGTTTACAGGTAAAGCGTGCGCGTCCCCAGCCCTTGGCAACCGGGGGCAGCGCGGCGCCAGGGGCGGGAGATCAACCGCCTTAGGATTCTAGACCCCGGAGGCCTGGCTTCGGGCCCAGGCCTCTCTGTGGGTTCCTGGGTCTTCTCCCTGCCTACTTCAGGCGGTCCGCCCCTCGTCCAGACCGACCGACGCCATCTCGGGGTGAGCATCTAAGGAGGCGTTAGCGACGGTGGAGCCCCCTTCTTGCCTCCCCGCCCCTTGCTTTTTCCGGTCCGGGGCTGGAGGCCGCCCTGCGTCCCGGGTGCGTAGGAATGTCCCTTGAGTGGAGGAAGAGGAGCCGGGCTGTGGTTTGGTTCCCAGAGTCAGGGGCTCTAGTCTCCGTCATTGCGTCCCCTCCCACCCCATCCTCAAATTTTATTGTGGGGTCTCAACGTCCAAAATTCGGGGTGAAAAAGGGCAGGGAAGAAACGACGCTCTTTCGGGGTGGACTGTGAGCAGCGCGATTTCTGCTGTCTCGGGTGTTTGTAAAGCAGAAGGGGCGCGGGGGGGCGTTCCTGACTTTGGCCAAGAGGTGCGTTATTCCTACGAGGGAGTGTTAACCTTCCCCCAGCCATTGCTCTGCATCTCCATTCTTTTATGCAGGTCCAGTTAGGATGGGGAAAACTAAACGCCAAATGCGACTTGGGAAACGTTGCTTGCTTTGCAAAAACTGGTGTTTGGGGATTAGGTGGTAGCTAGGCCCGGGTAGGGAGGCGGATCCTCCAAACTTTTCCTCCCGCGGCCCACTGCTCAGGAACGCGCCTTGTCTGAAAAACACATTTTTATTTATTTACTTTTTTTGGGCGGGTTTGAGGTCTGTGTCGCCTGCCTTACGGGTGGTGGTTCGTGTTTTGCCGCTGAAAGAAGCCGGGCTTTCTGGGCTCTCCCACCACCCCTGCCCCATAGCTGTTTTCCAGACTCCGCCTTCTGGTATTCTCAGGTTACTGGAGTGGGTGTTGTAGAGCTCGGGGTGCACCTGCTTCTTTCTTTCCCTAGCACCTTCACGGTGAGAGCCGCTGGAAGCCATGAAAATACTGAGTTTCTGAACTGAAGGCCAACCTTGTGTTGTTACAGCGATAAGGGTATTTTTAATGAAATAGCTTTTAAGTAAATCTTTTTTTTTCCTCATTGGGTAGACAAAGTTCTGGAATAGTTTGAATTATTGGAAGTGAATGACTTCATCAATCTGAAGAGTGAACTTGGCATGGATCTTTACGTGATAATTGGGTTTAACCTCTTTTCATTATATTCCAAAGTAGATATTAAGGTAGCACATTGTTGTTGGACAGGATTGTACACGTTTGGAGGATTTAAACATATATGTGCACCACATTGTCTTCTGAAAGGGTTAAAGTAAATTAAGGCTAAGATACTGATAATTGAATTTTTCTGTTGACTTACTAAATATATTTTAGGTATAAATATAGTATTTGTTATTCTCTGCTTCATATTGTAAAGAATTTAATAAAGTCTTTTTTTCTTAAAAGCAGAGAACAACTTTGAAGTGTGAAGCAGAAAAAGAGCTGTTTCTGTGCTGCAAAAACGAGTTTCCAAGCAGGTAATTTGACATCATTATGTATGTTATTGTCCTTCGTATTATAGTTGAAGAAGACTTTATGATGGAGACGGCTAACAAAATACCAGTGCATGTCCTAGATGGTGTGGCTCAGTTGGTTGGAGCATCGCCCCCCATACACAGAAAAGTCACGTGTTTGATTCCCGGCCAGGACACGTGAATACCTAGGCTGCAGGCCGTGTCCCTGGTTGGATGTGTCCTGGAGGCAACGGATCCATGTTTCTCTCACAGTGATGTCTGTCTTCTCTGTCTCTCCCTCTCTCTCCCCCTCTCCCTCTCCCCACCTCCCACTCTCTCTGTCTCTCTGGAATCAATAAATGTATCTGGGGTGAGGACTAAAAAGATAAGTAAGTAAAAATACCAGTGCGTGGTTGAGGGCCCTCTCTGCCTGGTAGACAAACAGTCCAGGTTTGCTGGCCTGTTTGCTTGCTGCTTGGCATCCACTTCAGTCTGACTTCATGCTTCTGGTCCAGAGGAGCCCTGTCCCTTCTAACTGTTGAAATGTGGGATAGTTTATGTAACACCTTTGAAATGTCTCTCTTCTCATAGAATTTCTTCAGAGCGTTTGAATTTGAATTTGTCCTAGAATAGATGTTTGGATAGCCAAATCCATTTATTCTTAAGTAATCTTTTTCAACTTTTCTATTATCTGCTTTTGTTTTTTATTCACAAGCTATTTTTTGAGCTTCTTATACATACTGTTGACTGAAGTTTCAAATTTTTTTCTTTTAGTTGTCTAAAATTAATTTACATGTTAGTTTCTGTGCATAGTACATTATCCACTACTGGTTATGTAGAAATACTCTGAGCAGCGGAAGTAAGTCCGTTTAACCTCATTGAGGGAAAGTTAAGTTTGCTAGGGACAATTTAGAAATTAAATGACTAACATGAGGATTAGAAGAAATATTTGTTAAGAATGTTTTAGAAATAATTGCTCTTTTAGGAAAAATCTCAGTCCGTATTTAATTCAGCTAAAATTTTAAGACAGCTCATTTTCTAGATTTATATAGTATGTTCTTGCTTTCTAGGAAAGCAGCCAGATCTTCAGTTTCTTTATGAAATAAGATGACCCTCATGAGAAAGTATAGATTGACAGTGGATTTATATCTTAAATTATAATTTTCAGTAGTATTTTCTTTTTTAATTAGAAGACTGTAACACAATAGGTTAAGAAAGATGGAATTCAGGAAAGGTCAAATGTGAGTGTTTGCATTAAAGTGTATAGATAGTAGGAGTTTGGTAGAATAAAAAGAATTGTAAAGTCAGGTATAAAGTAAAATAATTTCCCTTTTAACACAAGAAAGATGGATAAGATGAAACAAAAACATGGCTGTTGGGCTAATTCACATGAGAAGAACTTAGTTTTTTCAGTAGAGGATTTAGCTATTTATGAAAGGGCAGGTTTATTTGAGATGTGGAGAAACATATGAAGTTTTTGGAATTATCACACTAGGAAATTAAGTGAGAGGCAAATAAGGGGTACATAGCAGTGCATTCATCTTAACAAATTTAATTGAATGCCTTCATGTGCTACTTAATGACTATAAAGTACTGGAGATTTGGCAGTGAGTAGATCAGACCCAGTTCCTTACCTCGTGGAGTAAATTTACATTTTGAAAATGTGAGAGCATGTGTGTGTGTGTCTACCATGCTAATGTATAGTATAGTATTAGTATTAGTATTTATAGTATAGTATAGTATACCGTGCTAATGGACACAGGCAGTGTCGTTTTATAACTGTTTGCCCACTGCTTCGTGGATTAAAAACAGGAGCAGAGACAAACATTAGTTGAGTTGACAACAGGCAGGTAGATGAGGAAGTTAAGGATGCTAACACAAGGCATTTTTGGAATGGCCTACTTGGGTTATGTTTAGGAAGCCAGGATAAATGGATTCCTGGAGAGAGAAATGACAGGGCCAAGAGCAAGTTCTGCAGGAATGAGAGGGAGAAGTAAAATATAAAAACTTAGGGTGAGAAAGAGGGATTTTGGAAGTTCAGGACCTTGAACAAATTACCAGTTCAGAGTGAAAACAATATTGGCATAGACAAGATGAGATGGACGTTGGAACTGAGGCCAGTCTTATGAAAATCATTGCTCACGTTCAGGTCGTGAGAGCAGAGAACGCAGTGCAGAGTGAAACCATGAGCTCCTTGTAAGGGCAAGATTCTCTTGCGGGGGACACAGTGGGAAAGAGTGCCTAAGGTAGGGAGAGTGGTGTTTTTGCTGGCTAATGTGCTCAAAAGAGGAAAGTTAAACAAATAATAAGGGTCTGCAAATGGTGTCCTTTCCCCATGAATCTCTGAGCCTAGAAGAGTAGCAGAGTTTTAGAAGGAATTTTCAAGGAGACGGTGCTTTCAGAGGGGTTTGGAATTTTACTGAAGCTGAAGAAGTAGGGGGAATGTTTGGGAACAGGTGGGGAGTGTTTGGGGAGTTAGGTTTGTAGTAGTCCAATAGAAGTGACGGCAGGTAGAGCCATCACCAGTCAGAATGGAGTGAAAGGGGCCTTGATGATTGGCATTGGAGAAGGAGGCAGCAGCGTGGGCTGATCTGCCCAGAGAGGTGTATGTAATCGATGGCAAAAAAGTGCCATAGATTTTGGGTATAAATTATAGAGTGGGGGAGGTCTTAGCAAGGAGAACTTTGTGTATTGGAAAATTAATTGACTTCAGAATTCTTAGTTGTTTTTGTAGAAAGCAGGGATATATTAAATTTTATTGGTGTGAAAATGTTCAACACAGAGTAACTGTAAAGGTAGACATAATGCATACTTGGTACACAGTTCTAATCAAATATCTGTTACTTCAGATTAGGTGTTATACTCTATTCCCCCCCCCCCCGCCAATATTTTGAGTTAAAAAAATTTATTGATTTGAGGGAGGAGCAGGGAGAGAGAGAAAGAGACATTGATTTGTTGTTTCACTTAGGCATTCATTGGTTGCTTTTTGTAGGTGTTCTGACCCTGGGATTGAACCCACAAGCTTGGTATATCGGGGCAATGCTCTAACCAACTGAGCTACCCAGGGTTTGAGTTTTTTTTAATCTGAAGAGGGTAATTATAGAGATATTTTAAATTCTAGAAAATTATTGAAATTTTTAGAAAGACTCAGTAAACTGAAAAAGATTCTATGTAATTTTCTGATACCTGATCATCTTAAGTACAAGGAAGAAATTGAGAGTTCCTCAAATGAAACTTTGAATAAACAGTACATGATACCAAATACTTAGGCATTTTCTTCTCAGTTTCCATTAAAAGTGCTTAGTTGTACACTGTGTTAAGATTTAAAATAGTGGATGGCATATTTCCTTTTTACCATCAGGAGAAATACCCCAAATAATGCAACTTTTAGAAAACTTGTACTGGTATATAAAATGCCAACTTTGGTTATTTGTGACCTTAAGTAGATTTTTTTTAAACTATGTTCTACACATTCTTTTATTTGGGTATTTCTAAAAACTTGATTTAAAGCAATTGGTTGAGAAGTAAGGTATTTCCAGAGATGATTATGAGTAATTTAGTGCCATTTGAAAAATACTTGAATTTTAAAGATTTTAGGAGAATAATCTTTTTTCTTTACTTGATTACTAAATTTCTTTGAATTTCTTGTCTTATTTCAAAAGTAAACCTTAGTCATAGGTATTTTTGTTGTCATCAGTGCTGTTACAGGCGGCCGCTCCTGGGGCGTCTCTGGGCCACACTGGAAGAAGAAGAGCTGTCTTGGGCCACACATTAAATGCATTGTGACACGTAATCACAAAAAAAACCCCTCAGTGTTTTAAGTAAATTTACAGCCACCCTGGGCTGCATGTGACCACCACAGGCCACAGATTGGGCACCCTTTCTCTGGAGTGAGAATTCTGCAGCAGGATTTTCTTAGAATGATCAGTCACTGATAGTAGCTCATAAATTATCATAGTATTTTTGCATTTCATATCTTTGCAAGATAAGAGAGCGAAATAAGGCTGTCAGAATAGCTAAATGAAACTTTTAAGTAATATTTTCAACATTGCTTAGTAGGTCACAGGATGCCTAGAAGTGCTTGTTTAAAGTAGAAGAGTTTTTACTTTTCCCCCTTAAGCTCCCCGTACCATCATTTATTACTGTCACAGGTTTTCCATGGCTTCAGTTTTCCATGTCATCATCCCTCTAGTACATACACCTGCCTGGCAAAGTCTCGGCCTTGGGCGGGGTCAGTGGAGTGTTGACACCAAGGCTGATGAGCGCTGCTGGGGGAAGAGTTCACATGCAGGTGTGGCGTCGGTGAATGCTCTCTGCTCTCGCTTGGGTCCTTGCTGCTGCCAGCCACTTGCTGTTTCCCGCCCCTCTTCAGTCTTCAGACACTGCCATCTCACCTCTCTCACTGTTGGTGAGCCGTCTTCCTCCTTCCTGGCACTGACGAACTCTCTCAACTTTCTGCCGCAAAATCTGCTACCCAGACTTTCAGGTCCACTTTCTTTCAGTGAAGAGATGTTTCTCTGCCTGTCTAAAACTAATCATTTTTCTTGTGCCCTGGATTCCAGTCATTTCCACTTTCTCAGAGCCACACACTCTTTTCTCACCACTTTTCTGCATCTTCAGTATCTCCTCTATCCTAAGTCTTTCCCAGCAAATTTTAAACATACTTAAGGTAATTCCCTTTTAACAAACCTTTCTTCATGACCATCACCTGCTTTCCTCCCCAGGCTAATTCCTTGAAAACAATTCCCTGATGACTTGCTTTACATTCTCCCCTTCCCATTCGATGATCATTGCGGAATTGACCCTCACCACCCTGCTGAAATTGTCTTCCTGAAGAAGGTCATCATCGGTGACCTGTTGCTGAGTTCCCGTGGACACCTCTCAGTACTTTTCTTCCATGACAAAGTAGTACCTGCATTCTTACTGCATCTGCTGTTTCTGTACTCTTCTCCATTTCTAGTACATGCGCCTGGTTTCCTTCCAGTCTTTTTGAGCCTTCTCAGTCTTCTTTCCCGCTGTATCTTAAATACCATGTCCTTCGAGGTCCGATCTTTTTTCTCTTACTCTTCATGTCTCCCTGAGCCTTCTTTTGCACTTCAAATCCAGTGAGTGGATGACTTGCAGTATCTCTCCAGCCTAGATTTCACTTCTGAGAGACTGGTATTTGTTTGCTACACAGATTTAGTTGCGTGTACCATAGGTATCTCAAACTCAGCATTTCTAAAACGGAACTCATTGTTTTTTCTCAACAACAGAAACCGGTTTCTTTTCAAATTACTTTGAATGTATCATCATATACCCAGTTTAAGCTGCAAGTTGTTCTAGGAGTCATCTTTTTATTCTTTCCTCACTGCCTCATCTCCCTCATCATACCATAGTAGTCACCAGTTCCTCCTGATCCTGCCGTGGAAATCTTGTTTGTATTGGTCCTCTTTTCTACATACCTAGTATTTGGATTATTGGAAGTCTATGTAAGTAATAGTTCATAATAATAATTATTGTTTAAGTAATAGTTTATATTAGTATGTACTGTCTACAGAATAAAATCTGAAAGACAAGTCCTATATTTTTAACGGTGACTTTGAGGTGTTTAGGGAGATTGGCATGAAGAGAGAAATAACTTGGCTTTATTTTCTACCTTTTATAGGGGAGATACTTTCTTAGAGAGATGAGGTGAATGTTAACATACTGAGAATTGATCCACGTGCAATTATTTCTTTAGTTTTATACTAATCATTTCACTCCTGTAGGCCTGTTCCTTTTAAATGCATTTGTTATTATGTCGTTAAATATTCTACCTCGGCCCTGGCTGGTGTAGCTCAGTAGATTGAGCACGGGCTGCGAACCAAAGCATCGCAGGTTCGATTCCCAGTCAGGGCACATGCCTGGGTTGCAGGCCATGGCCCCCAGCAACCATACATTGATGTTTCTTTCTCTCTCCCTCCCTTCCCTCTCTAAAAAGAAATTTTAAAAAATCTTAAAAAAAAAAGTTAAAAAAAATATTCTACCTCATTGTATGCCAATCACAATATAACAGTAGACAAAGTTGTTTATTTAATAAACTAAATAAATTTTATTTAGGAAATGGTATTCTTGGAAAGGTTTAAAAATATTTGATTCATTTTTCCCAAACTAATTTTAATAAATTCAAATTGTTTTAGAATCTTATTTTAATATTCAGTCATTAGCCTAAAAATAGATCCTTAAAAAAAGCTTTTCATTTTTTAAATTTATCATAATACATAAAACATTATCTTTTAAAATACAGTCGTCTTTTTTTCTTTTTTTAAGGTTTTTATTTATTTTTAGAGAGATGGGAAGGGAGGGAGAAAGAGGGAGAGAAACCTCAGTGTGAGAAACTGTGAGAGGCAGCGGCTGCCTCTCTTGCATATGCCCTGGCGGGGCCAAGCCTACAACCCAGGCAGCTGCCTGGACCCAGGAAAGGACCAGCTTTGTGGGATGACGCCCCACCTACTGAGACACACCGGTCAGGGCTTCAAATTCAGTGTTAGAAAATTGAGAGTAAACTGAGTTTATTACTTTACTGATAGGAAAGTGTAATATACTCTATTTTGAGGGGGAAATTGTTAAGTAAGAGTTTTTACTTCAATAACCTTAAAAATTTTCCATTCTAATTTCCATTTTAGGACAGTTTGCTTTCAGTACTTTTAAATGTGGCATTCCCGTACTGCATATGTATTTTTTGAACTCCTGTTTAATATTATAAATTACATCGATACATCTAGAAAATAGTAGTGGCAGAATAGTTTAAATGAGTCATTTCAGCTTACTGAACATATCTCTGTATGGGAGTCAGTTATTGCAGAAAATTTATAAGACAGGGAAAAGAGGAAAAATTAGTCATGTTCCTATCCCTGTAACCAACAATTGCTTGTATGCAAGCAGTTTATTGTATTTTCTTAAAATCTGTATGCAGTTTTGCATATTGCTTTTTTCTGCTTTTATACCTTCTGATGATACGAGCAGGCAGTGTTGTTCAACCTTCATAATTACACGTTTTGAAGGGTATTCTGGCCCAATAGTATTGAGCCTATTATTTGATACTTTGTTTTTAATTTATCATAATTGTAGTCAAAACATAGTTTTAGTTCTTGATACAATACTACCAAAATGCTTTCCAGAAAGTTTATACAGTTTATCTTTACCCTCATAGGGATTTGTCAATATATGTAATTGAGCAAATTTAATAGTCCCTTATTTTAATTTTCAGTTGGACTATATTATTTTTATCCTATTATGTGTACTGACTTTTTTGTAAATTGATCATACTTAATTTTAGGGAGTTCCTTTTAGTTTTTTTTATTCTTATAGTAAAGATTTTAACTGTATACTTCATATTTGTTTTAGGGTTTTTCCCTCAATTTGTCACTTACTATTTATTTTCAGCTACTTAGGATTCATTTTTATGTGAGTAAACTCCATTGAACTTTTTTCATTTTATTTCTACAACCCCAATTACTAAGGTCTATCCCTTTAAAGTTCATTTTGTTTTGCCTATTCGATTTATTTAATCTTATTAATCTATTTACTGTCTCGTTGTTGGAGTATAAGGCAGCCTTGTTCACTTGGAGAGAATTACACTCTGATGCTCTAAGCCCCCCACTGTTTACTGTGAATTAATTCTTCTCTGTGTCTGCACTGGTATTGGGTATGTACCATTCTTGGAGGAATTCAGAAAATAGTCACTTAAATCATTTTTCTGTGTTTCTTTTTGAGATGAAGAATCTAAGTTAAAGAAAGGCTCTTAAAAGCTCTCAATAAATGGTTTTCAAAATTGTTACCAAATTGTTTCATCAATTGAATAATCCTGCATCACAGAATTCTTGTGAGGATTAAGTGAGAAAAGGCACATAAAATATTAAGCGTGGTGCTTGACTTACATATAGTAAATAACAACATACAGATTTAGCTATAATTTTTTTCCATTATTTTTTTCTAATTTTGTGTATTTGAGGGTTTTCTTTTTAGGGCTGGTACTAATTTAACCATATGGGCACTCAGTGTAGTAGAATTACTTGGGACTAGTTTTTTACTCTCCTACCTCTATTGCTACTCTTGCTTTTATATTTTAGACAATAAAATTTTTTTTGTGGCTTGTTTATTGTTACTTATTTTTTTAAATTCCAAGGAGAATTACAGTGGGATTTTTCTTACAATTTTATTAAGGCTAAACATTGAGGAAAAATGGTATGTTTTATAATATTTGCCTTCCTACCAGGGAAGATAGTTTGTTTTCCTACTTACTAAAATTTTCTCTTCTGTTGTTTTCTCGAGTTTAATGGTGCTTCCCCACATAGGGCAAATTTTAGTTCTAGATATTTTATTCTTTCTGTCACTAGTGTCAGTGGCATCATTTTTCTCCAGTAGATTTTCTGAGAGGTTAGTGGTGGTCATTTTAAGTTTTGATGGTTTTATAATGCATATTCTTTAAAAATACTTTCTCTCTTTATAATATTAATGTTCGTTCCTTATTTTTCTGTTTTTTAGAACTTCCAGAGCAATGCTAAGTAACTGCTATGTGTCATTCTTGTTTTGGTTTGTATTTTAAACCCTCGAGTGGTTGTGTGGATGACAGTGGTCGATGACCTCTCACGCTCCATTTGGAAGCGCAACCACTGCAGGGTTAATAGGAATGGCCTTCATGTCTTACTTAAAAATTGTTGCCTATTGGTTTAAAATGTACTTTTTTCAATTCTGTAGAGTTTATTAAAGTAATATACGAGGTCTGTCCAGGAAAAGTCCAGCCATTGTTAATACAACAGAAACAGTTTGCACGACATGGGTGTAACCTGGCAGCCAAGAAGAGTGGATTGGAATACACATGCATGAACTGTGACAGCCTCATTGTACTAGTCATTGTGGGTGGCAGATGCCATGTAGTGAGCATGTGTGGTGTGTGGCTGTCACATTCAAAATGACTGAGTGAGTGGAGCACCAGATTCCATCTCAAGTCTCCCAGTCTGCACCAGATTCCATCTCAAGCTTGAGCGTCCCTCTGCAGACACTGTTTGGATGATTCGGAAGGCTGTGGCTACGGGCACCTGGTGGTTGGCAGCTTGGTCATGACAGGGTTGCGGCTCATGCATGACATCACATCACCCAAGTGACTCAGCCCTCCCCACAGCCCACATTTGGCACCCTTCAACTTCTGGCTTTTCCCAAAACTAAAATCACCTTTGAAGGGAAGAGATTTCAGACCATCAATGAGATTTAAGAAAATACGACCTGGCAGCTGGTGGTGATGGGGAGAACTGTGAGGTCCCAAGGTGCCTACTCTGAAGGGGACTGAGGCGTCATTGTCCTATGTAGTGTTTCTTGTATCTTGTGTATCTTCTTCAATAAATGTCTCTGTTTTTCATATTACATGGCTGTGTACCTTCTAGAGAGACTTCGTATGTTCATTGGAAAAAAACACTGAAAAAATACATACAACTATGAAGCAGTGTCAGTATATTTGTACTTGTGAGATTTTTTAAAAATTTGAAGTATTGGATTCTATCACATCCCTTTTTATTTTGAGATGGTAAAACTTAACTTGCTCTGTAATCTGTTAATACATTATTCTGATAGCTGTCCTAACATTAAACGTCTATGATATAAATCCTACTTTGTCATGGATGATAATCCTTCTAACATTGTGCTCTGGTGATGAATGGGATAAATTAGGATCTTAGAGTAAAAGCACCTGGGATTTATATTCATCCTTGACATTTTTAGCTGAATGACCTTGGCAAAATTATCTAACTCCTTTGAATGTTAGTGTTATTGTTTGTAAAATGAGAAACCTATTACAATCCTGATGTCTAATACCCTTTTCTGGCCCTTGAGTTATAAAGTTGTCCTACCATCTCCTTTCACTCAGCCCCCCTCTAACTCCTGCGGTTCCAACCCAGTGGAAATCGGAAGTCCTCCACGGGATATGTAGAAATCTTACTTTCATATTGGTCTCTGCTCTTAAACCTTTGCTTTTACCATTGCTTCTGCTGTTCACTGCCTTGCCTTATTTTCACAAAATCCCCAGCAATACAATAGGGCAGCAGGCAGCTGTGTTTTGAAAGTGTTTTAGCTACTGTATCCTCGACTTTTACTGGCCATTCACCCCTCTCGTCCTTCTGCCTGAGTTCTCCTCATCTTGCTCGCCGTCACCTTGTTATTGACACAAAGCCTTTCTCCATGTTCCATGTGGAGCAGTCCTGCCCTCTGAATCTTTGACACAAAACAAATGCCCAGGTCTTTGGGAGGTATTAGTTTCTTTTCTAAGAGCACTTTTGGTTCTAGCTATTAATAACTTTTCCTCCCTCATGACCTTTTAGGACTTTGTTGAATAGTTAAATGAAATAACCTTAAAGCTTGCATGCCAGCATGCATAATGACTGTTCAGAGGTTTTCCTTCCCCTCCCCATCACCCCAGCAGTTGAACTCATGTTAATCATGATAGGCCTACAACAGCTAAATCAGTGTTTGTGTGTGGTTGGGCAGGGCTCTTTTTATTTTATGAAATCAGCTTTTCCGAGATTCTTTTATATTGCTAGAGTGTGGTTTTGGATGCCTAAAAGGTTAGTTTTTACTTGTTTTACAGAAAATTAATTGGTGAAGCCAGTATGGCCGCAGGAGGAGGTCCTTTTGAAGAAGGCATGCATGATCAGGATTCCCCCAGCTGGGGCAACGAGAGTGTTGATGATCGACTCAACAACATGGTACGACGCCGTTACTGATGGTGTGTCCTCGACTGCCAGCAGCTGAAATGCACCTTTCCCGTGACTTAGCTAAATAAGTCTAGTTCACTGAAACTTTGTAAAGCAAACACATTTTCTTTGGCTGGTCAAGATATTAAATGATGCTGGGCTATTTGTTATGTTAGTGAAGACATTTTTGTTTGCAGGTGAGAGGGTATCAACTTGAGTTAGCTTAAGCCAAAGAGGAAGTTTTTTTGTAAGGATATAAGGCTATTTTATGGAAAACAATGTAAAGAAATAAGGTTGGGTTTTAGGAAGGGACAGAAAAAGGAACTACAGAGTTGTCAAGAATTACGTTTTCACTTCCCTTATTCTCCTTCCGAGTCCATGCATAACACAATTGTTTCCTCAACGACCAGCTTTCTCTCTCCTCTGGTCCACATGGTGCACTGTAGCTGCCCTTTCTTGCTGAAGTTTTCAGTTACAGCTGCAATTAAATACAGATCAGTAGTCTCTTAGCTACAGTGTGAGATTTTAAAGTATGGTTCTTCCATTTTGGAGTAGATGTGCACCTTGTGCCCCAGGCCAGACGGGGCGGGGGAGGTAGAACATGAGGTTGGCAGGCGCACCAACACGTGGACTGCTGTGAAGGGACCGTCTGTAGTGAAGGGAGTTTTCTTATGAATGAGGAGAATATACCAAAGGTTTTACTAGCGTAAAACTAAGAGATTCTTCTAATCTGGATACTGTGGGAACTTGTAGACTTTTTGTTGAATGAGTTAGGTTATATGGGTGGAACTTGGTAAATAAAAATGTTTCCTAGTGAAAACATTAAGCATTTTTGTTATCAGATCTTATGTAACACATTGTTGTCTATAAGAATAATAAGTTACATTTATTGCTCACCACATACTAGGCACCATGCTAGATGTTTTTGTGTTTGTTATTTTTAGTTGTGTTTTAAAGGTGACGCTGTTTTAGAGATTAAGGAACTGAGGCTCTGGGGAGTTAAGTACATTGCTCAGGGTCATGCAGTGGAGCGTTTCTTCAGAAAACAGTAATTACTTTAGAGCCCAGTCTGATTTCCTCTCTATTTTCTTGTACGTACTGACTTGCAAGGAGGCCAGTAAAGGCATCTATGATTCATTTCACTATTCAGTTTATAAATAGTAGAGAACCATTTTTAAAAATGCTTTTGAAAGTATTTAGACTGGCTGTAGAGTTGAGTTTAGGCATTTGTATCTGGTAATAATCTGTAAAGAGGAAAGTAATCTGTTTTCTAAAGGACAGCCTATGAAATTTAGACAAGCTGTAATGGAGGGGAAGATAGATTAGTAATAGTAAATAATTGTCTGTAAGACTGTATATATATTTATGTGAAAAGCGTTTTGTCATTTTTAAGATGGACCAAATTTTTTAAGTATACCAAATTATTCTTCTGCTTTGATAGAGTTCATATTAACTCTTCTTGCCTTACTATTTTAAAGGATTGGGGTGGCCAACAGAAGAAGGCAAATAGATCATCAGAAAAGAATAAGAAAAAGTTTGGTGTAGAAAGTGACAAGCGGGTAACCAATGACATTTCTCCGGAGTCATCACCAGGAGTTGGAAGGCGAAGAACAAAGACTCCACATACATTTCCGCATAGTAGATACATGACCCAGATGTCTGTTCCAGAGCAGGCAGAATTAGAGAAGCTTAAACAGCGGATAAACTTCAGTGATTTAGATCAGGTTAGTGAATTATTTTAAAAATCAGTATATGACTATGGAAAAGAGTTAAAATAGATTAAATAATTTATCTTAATAAAAAGTCAAGCTGTTTATTATTTTTTTTTCTTAGTATCTGTGCATATGGAAAGAATTTTAATCAGTAGTGGTGGTACTATGTTCTTTGAAGGGCAACAAAGCCTTGTTTCTAAACGTGCTAAAGACAAGTCTTTACTGTGTGACTAACTTAAATGATTTCATTGTGAAACTAAATTTTGCATGTTAGTACTGAATCAGCTCGCTGTTAAGGAAAAGTTTAGAATACAGTGGAACGTTGGTTTTAGAACTTAATGTGTTCCAGAAAAACTGTTCAAGAAGCAGTTGGTTTGAAAACAATCTCCTTTGTTTGTTGCCTGAGAGACACGACTGATCATACAGGTATCAGCGTGAAAGGTTGTCAGGTAGAGAATCGACACCCAAAGTTTTGTTGGACAGCTGAGGCATTTCTTCTGTGAGTAACTCGATGGAGTTGTTTGAGAACCAAGAAGTTCAAGAACTGAGTTTTGACTGTCTTTTGGGTTCAGTGTGGAATGTGCTGGATAAACTTGTTTAAAATAAAACTATGGTTTGAATTTATATAATCACTGAAATAAAGTTTAGAAGTAAGAGGAAGTAGAAATGATAATGAACTAAAATTACTGAGCTTTGCTCTTTTTAAAAATTGTGGTAAAACACACAGAACATAAAATTAACCATCTTAACCTTTTTAGTTCAGTGATGTAACATACATTCACCTTGTGTGGTACCATTACCACCGTCCAGGTACAGAACCCTTTTCATCGTGGGAAACTAAAACTCTGCTCCCATTAAGCAACTGCTCATTCTCCCCTCCCTGCACCTCCTGACAGCCCCCATTCTACTTTCTGTCTCTGAATTTGACTTCTCCTGGTGCTTTGTCTTGTACTAGGTATAACAACTTGTGCTGTTGGTGTTGAGTTCAGCATTAATGAACTTCGTGTGTGTTTATCTGTCAGTGACTGGCTCATTTTACTCAGCATGGTGTTCTCAAGGTTCAAATGTGTTGCAGTGTGTGTCAAGATTTCCATTTTTTAAAGCTGAATACTCCATTTTGTATAAATGATAACTCAATATTTTAATATTACATCTGTACTTCACAGAGATAAACAGGTTTCCAAATATGCATAAAGATACATCGAGTCTGGTACGGTGATGGTCATCTATCCTTTGGTCATCTGTTTGCTAGTTATTGAACACACATGCCAAGCCCTGAGCCCAGTACTTTTTCTTAAGGGGCTCCAGAGAGACGCATCTTCGTGCTGGTGTTCGTGTTGATTAACATTGATTCACTGGTCCAAAGCCTATATAAAACTCGGTGAACATGTAAGACTAGTACTGTGAGTTATAAATATGGTCCATATTCCTAGTGTTTTATGTAGACTAATCTTGCTGGTAGTCTTCAATTGAACAGTCTCACAAAGTTAGGAATAGGTTGTACCAAATTTTGATGTTTTAGTAGAATTTTGTAGATCTGTAGCTGTTTCATATGTTACTAGAGGCTGAATCGATATCTGATGGTGAAGCTCAGAACGTTGAAATTTCTTTAGAATTGTTGGATGACTAACATTTTGTGGATTTTGTTTCTTTTTCATACACAGAGAAGCATTGGGAGTGACTCTCAAGGCAGGGCAACAGCCGCTAACAACAAGCGTCAGCTTGGTGAGAACCGCAAGCCCTTCAACTGCTTGCCCCTGCAGATCAACACTAACAGGGGCAGAGATGCCGCTGCAAGTCCTCAGAAGAGAGAAGGGACTGGGTCGGCACAGTGCAAAGAGTTGTTTGCTTCCGCTTTAAGTAACGACCTTTTGCAAAACTGTCAAGTCTCTGAAGAAGACGGAAGAGGAGAGCCTGCCATGGAGAGCAGCCAGATGGTAAACATTTGTTTCTTTTGCTCTTTACCTTCACAAACCTCCAAGTATAAAACATTTACATTAAAAAAAATTGTGTTAGATTATGTATATAGGAATTTTTGTTAGGTAGAATTAAAATACTCCTTCATACTTTACATTAATCTACCAGATTTATTGAAAATAAATTTTTCCCCCTAAAATGACTATAGAAATGACTTATTCAGGTAAATAACTGCTGTTTTTCTGCCAGATACTGTATTGCCAATTTTAGTACAGGGGGGTTGGGAGCAATGTGATTAATAGATTGTTGTAAGAATTTTTTACAATGGTGACATTCTTTTGAAAAGTACTTTCAAATGTATTTATAATACTTTATATATAAATAAACATAAGCAAAATTTATATAAATAGTTTGGTGTGCAGTTCTATAAATAAAAATTTTCAGGTAATGTGAACACTAATTTTGAAATTTTAAAATAGCAGTAATTGGAGGTGTTAATATTGCTGATAGTTTTGATTAAATTCTAAATTTGATTCAGATGATTTGCATGTATGAATGTACACAGGAGCTAGAAGTATTTTGTTATTATAGCTGAAATTTAAAAACTGTTGCTGTTGAATGAATTATGCTCGATTTTACATACTGTTTACTCTCATGCCCTTTTTAAAAACAAATTTCCCCAGCAGGTTGTAAGCAGACTTGTGCAGATTCGTGACTATATTACCAAAGCTAGTTCCATGCGGGAGGATCTTGTAGAGAAAAACGAAAGATCTGCTAATGTCGAGCGTCTTACTCATCTAATAGATCATCTTAAAGAACAGGAGAAGTCATACATGAAAGTTCTCCAAAAGATCCTTGTAAGTTCTGGACCTTTTAAATAATGTGTATTGAGTTATTTTTGTAGTTTATCGATGTACATGCACTGTGACATTCTGACGCCACCTCAGACGAGTTGACGTGTTTTCAGAAAATTGTGCCATCCATTATAACATTTCACTGCCCGTTTTAACAGTGTATGATTGATCCCAGTGAAATAATTCAGGCTAGAGAAGAGGAGGAGGAGGAGGAGGCTATGACTGCAGATTCAGCTGTGGGGTCTGGTTCTGGAGCTGAGGGCGCATCCCTGAACACACATGTGCAGGCCAAGGCCCCAGAGACCCCCGTAAGCGGCTTGTTGGTAATTAAAGTGCTAGAAATGAAGGTTTAAGATTTTCTGCCATTTTGTAAGATTATATTTTTATAGGCATTCCTTAATGAAAAGCATATTTCAGGGAAGAAACTTTGAATTGTTAATGCTGAATATATTTTTAAACATGGAATTTTAAAAGTTTTATTTATTAACATTAAAGATAGTTTTAACGGTTGATTTTAAAATCTAATTGTTCTGATCTTCAGCTTACAGAAGCATGGTTTTTCTAGTTTGTTTCATTTAGCACAGCTTTACTCATTTGGGACAGCACTGGGAAAGTTCAGATTCATCGTGGAGTTACGAGCCGTAAGTGGGGAGAAGCAGTGCCTGGCGTGCTGTCCGTTGGAAGTCTCCAGGTTTATTTGCCATTGAGGACTCGTTTGAAGGCTGTTAGGGTTTTTTATTTCTCAGGTTAGCCTAAACTGTAGCAAATCAAAAGACTGAAAAATTGAGATGAAAATGGGACAAGGTAGCATTTTCATTGTGATTTATTCACAGTGTGAAAAACACACTAACTTCTGACTCTGCAAAGTGAGATTTATTAAAAGGGAATGGTGATAGACCTCCTCAGAATGCCAGGGAACTGAGGCCCAGTAGGAAATTGAGCCAACATACATCTTTAGAAAAATAATCAAATTTACAGAATTTGGAGGAAGGATTTGTAGAATAAATTTCATGGAAATTAGTGTCCTTTGAAACTAGTTGGCTTTTAAGCATTTTTATTTTAACAGATGCACCTGTACCTGTGCACTAGTAAACTTGAAAACCTGTTACCAGTGAAGCTTTTCTTTACCAGTAAAGTTTTCATGTTACCAGTAAAACATGATGTGCGTTTACTTTTGTTCCTGTGTTGTGTTCTAAGTACCATTCAGCGTTGGGAGTTTGAAGGTTTCTTTCTTTTTAGTATTGACCTGCATAGTTTCCCATCTGCCTCCTTTCTCTTTCCTGCCCTTCTTAATTTGAAGAGGAAATTTGAGGGTTTTTTTTTTTTTCCTGCATCCTTTTCACCAGGAGATACTCAGAGACTTGATTGTAACAGTTGCAAAAGGATAGGTTCTGTGGGGGAATGGTTTTTCTGTTTATAGTAGTGCTGGGAATAATTTCTTCCTTAACATTTCATTCCAGCTGAAGTGCAAGGGTTGGGGGCCCATGGGGAAAGGAATTCAGTTGTAGAGGAGTGGAAATGATATAGTTGGTTTATTTTTAATTTATCTGTAGTGCTCACCAAAGAGAATTTTTTTCATAACATAAAATTATATTTTGAAAGTTGGTTAATAACACAAGCAGCGTAAATGTTAAAATATGCTTCAGCAGTTGTATAACTTTAAAATTGCCTAGGATAAGTGAACTATAATGAGAATAGACTAATGTACAGAAAGGTGTAAAAGTCTTAAGTTTATTGACACTTGGGGAGGGTGGATTGATTTTTTTTTTTAATGGACTGGTAAATTTTTTGTATTTATGAGTGGCTTGTGTGTTAAACTAGAGTTTGTGTTAAGAATTAATATGCTACAGTATTTAATAAAGGAGGCATCTTTAAGTGTGGGGATTCAGCCACGCATTGAGAGCAAACTAGGGAACTGAGCTTCACCAGAACAAGTCTCAGAAGCTGAGATTGCTGCAATTTCAGAAGGGAAAGGGCACAGACTCCTCAGAAAGTCAGGGGATTGAGGCCCAGTAGGGAAAGTAGCCAAAAACGTGGGTTTCCCCTCAAAGCTGTACTTCACCGTATGAACTTGGGACGTCTAAGTGAGCGACTCCCTTGTTCATAGTTCCTCTTCTTTCCTTGCTTTTCTGCTACTACTGTTACTCTTAAATATATATTATTAATACGGTTAATTGTACTGTAATTTGCTCTGTTAAAATGCTGTCCTTTAATGTTTTTCTTTTTTCTGCTTATACTTTTCTCCGTGTATTAATTTGGCATTTGTTTTGAATTTGCAGTCACAAAGGACTTGATCCATTTCCCTATTTTTGCTATTGAGAACTCAAAACATAACAAATAGTTTTTGCTATTAAGAATTCAAGACATAACACAAATATAACAAAATATTTGCCTTGACCATTAGTTGCGTTTTTAAATTAAATATTTTTAAAATTTATTGATTTGAGAGAGGAAGAGAGAGAGAGATGTCAATTTGTTGTTCCACTTAATTTATGCATTCCTTGGTTGCTTCATGGGTGTGCCCGGATGGGAGAGTGAACCCACAGCCTGGGTGCCTGGGGATGGGCTCTGAGCACCTGAGCCACCTGGCCGGGGCCTGTTGCCTTTTGGTTTATGGCTTTGTTCCTGTTGGAAACAAAACTTTTTTTTATAAGAAAAATACTTTTAATCATTTGACTTTGTTTGCTAATGTGTTTGCAGTTTTTTTCATCTGATGTTTCCTTTAAATGTTTTTTCTTCTAACATTTTATGGTTTACATAAAAGCACTCAGGAGAGGTTTAAAGACAACTATTTGTGCTCCAGTTAAACAGCTTGAGGAAATGGCATTTCTAAAAGAACTTATCTCCACTTGGCAAGAATAAAGGATTATTTTAATAACTGACTATAGATGAGATAAATTTTATATGCTTTATTACTAGCTTATTGCCTAGGATTAGTCTTTCTTTTCTGTTAGGTACATGTTTTATATTTCTTGTGTCTGTTTAAAAATGGCAAAATTTAACCTCTAGGTTTTTTTTCTCCTCCTGGCTCCCACAAAAGTTTGAGGATATAGTTTGAAATCAGCTCTGGTGATATTACTATAAAGTGTTAAGCAGAAGGTGCCCCAATTTAACAGAAAAGTAAATAAAGTGGCTGTTTTATTTTTAAAACTGCTGGCCTTGGAGAAGAGAAAATGAATGTGAAGCACAGCAGATATTCTTTGGAACTTGTGCTCTTTCCGTCTTCTGAATAGTGATCAATGGAACTTAAGAGTTGGCAATTACTAAAGCATAGTATCTGCCAGTTTTTTTCCTGAGACCTTACATTTATTTATTTACTTAATGGTATTTTTTTATCATTACCATCGATCACCCCATGCCCCCGTCCACCTCCATCCACTCCCTTTCCACTGCAGTTGCCACATTGTTGTCTGAGCCCATGAGTTTTGTTTTTTTTCTTTTTTTGCTCTACCCCTCCATCCCCCCTGACCCTCCTAGAGCTGTCAGTCCGCTTACATTTACTCTTAAAAACCCCTTTTCTGTTTCTAAATTTATTACCATCCTTGTAAGTGAAAATTTTTCTCTCTTGAACTTGCTTCTTGGAGTTTATTCTGAGTCTTTTTAATTGTTTGATTCTTAGGGCCATCCTAGGATCTTTCCATCAGTACTTTGCTCATAAAATCATTTTAATTTCCTAGAAAAATTCCAAATTGCCACCAACTGACTGTAGTTTTCCTCTGCTATGCAGAATGTCATTCTCTCTACCCTGACTTCACTCTCTCTGTTAACATCCTATCAAAATGTTGTATTCTGTTAGAAGAGTAGGGGGGAAAGGTTGAGATCTTAACTGAGATTCAGAGCTTAAAGCAATTTTGTGAGTTGCAGCTTAATAAGTAATGATTAATATTCTCAAGCTGCCTATAAGGTCACAGTCCATTTTATGGAACACTGTATGGGTAGGATGACATTTTGCATCATTTTAAACAGAAGCCTCTCACAAATACTCAAGTCCTCATTGTTTGCCCATACTCATCTTTCCCCTTGCACTTAATTCCGACTCTTGGAGCATTTATAAGCTTTTTAAAATATCTTTTACCCTTTTTTGCTATTATTTTCATTATTTCTAGTTATTGAATGTCTAAGTTTGTCTCCCAAATCAGACTACTGCTTCAGAGATTGTAACTTAGACTTCTGACTTTAGAACTATCTAAGTGCATAATTTTGGGACAGACAGTGTGGTGTGGAAAACGCTACATTAGAACCTGGGAATCTGACTTCACCTGTGGTGGTATTAGTTCAATCATAGCTTTGTCTTCTGTGGGTTTGTAATTCCTCATCTTTCACGTAAAAAATGGGAGTGCATATTATCCGAAGTACTTCTCAGCTGTAAAGACATACTCGGGCCCAGGCCCTTGTGGCTTATTGATTGGAGAGTCATCCCGTAAACCTAAAGGTTTCAGGTTTGATTCCTGGTCAGGGAGTATGCCTAGGCTGCTGGTTTGGTCCCTGGTCAGGGTGCATATGAGAGGCAGCTGAAAGTTGTTTCTCACATCAGTGTTTCTCTCCATCTCTTTTTCCTTCCCTTCCCCTTTTTCTGAAAATCAGTAAGCATGTCCTTGGGTGAGTAATGTGGGGGGGGTGTGGGGGGGTGTATTTGGATCCACGAAGAATTATGGCAGGAACCTCAGGTGAAGAGAAAAGACTTGGGGTTTTCTGAAATTGGACTGTTGTCTGTATGTAGCTCAGGATTTAGTGTCCAAGTTCTTTTTTTTTAATCTGTAAACTGAAAATGTGTTTGTTGAAAGTGACTCAAAAGTTTAACATGTATTTGAGGGCAGATGTAGTCCTGGCTTCCTGTTCCGTGCATGCACCATTCTCTTGGTATGTTCTCTTCCCTCAGTATTTTTATCTCCATTTTCTCACCTTTCCTTCCCCTGTATTTGATAGTAGTCCCCACCTACCGCCCTTAGTTCAGTTTTTCTAAGTATTATTCTGAAACATTATTTTTATGGATGCAAAAGTTATTATGCAATAATAAAACCTCACTAATTTTGAAAATTGTTGGGAATTTATTTTTAGATTAGTGAAAAATCTGAAGGTAATTGTTTATTTTAATAAATTGTTCCAAATTCTTTTATAATTATAGTATCAAAGTTTTGCAATGTGACTAACAAGGATTAAAGTTCTTATAAAAAGTTTGCTTTTTAAAGGGTAAAAAATCCATAATATTAAGTTGTTTAGTAAATTCTTTAAAATTAGATAGCTTTCAAGTTACCTTGAGGTCTGAACTATTTTTGAGAAATGAGAGAATTATAAATTAGGTAGAGCTGTATACATTCTTAAAGGTTATCCTCTTTTTCCCAGGATGACATTTTGCCTTATAATTTGTGTGGTGTTTCTTTTCCTAATTAATTACCGTTGCTACTTTGTTGAAGTATTTGATATCAGTCTGGTGACATTTCTTTAGTCCATTGAGATCTGTACCTATTGGGGCCTGGTTTTACATTTTACCACTGACGTTGATGCAGTTATTTTGGATCAAATCTGAGGAAGTTAGCTATTGATAGTTATCCCTCTCCCTTCAAATTATTTTTTTCGAGATGTGAATAGTGTTAAAATAAGTCAGAACTAAAAAGATGAATTTTGACAGGAAAAAATGAAACACATTTCTGAGTTAATAGAGAATTTTATGTAAATATTAGGTAAAATCATTACAATTTTAAAGTATAAGATTTTTTAAATGACAAATTAATGATGGAAAATATTATGTTATATATTTCAGGTATAATTTATTTAAATTTGCTTTTTGTTTAATCGACTTATTTTTTCTTGTTGGGTTACATTTAGATAGTTCTAAGTTTTTAAAACTTAAAACTTGGTTTAAAAAAAAATCTGATCCTGTAGTTTTAGGCAAAATGCTAAAGTTTGGGGGGAGGAGGTCAGAGTATTCTAAATGAACTTATTTTAAAAGGAAAATAATTTTTGTAACAAAATATAAAATTTTCTGCTTTGCTGTTTGTGTAATGTGATACAGGTGCATTAGAGTCTTTCACATCAGATTACCCACTTTTAAAATTGTTTTTAAAATTTTAAATGTATTTTAAAAATTGTTTTGTTATTTTTTTAAGCATCACTTAGTAGTGGTGTTTTTCAGAGATACTTTTTCAAGGATGCTTTTGGGCCTTAAGCTGGTGTGATTTGCTCTTCCTCTTCTGTAAGGCCCGCATCTCTCATTTGCTTGTGCATGTGTTTGTAGCTCCTTTTGCCCTCAGCTTTACCATCTTCTCTTTTGTGTGCCTTTTTCTTTGCTTTCCTTTTGTTAATTCCACTTTATGCTAAGCCATTGCTTATGGTCTTTACTATGAAATTACCTAACTCTTAATACGGCAGGCTCTCTCTGTGTTTCTATTTTATTTTTTTTTCCTCAAGTCTACTAAAACTGTGTCCATGGTGATACGTTTAATACTAAGTTATTATCTATGTATGTACTTTGCCGAGGGTAGTTGAAATTGAAACATGAGTTTTAATAGATACAAGTATTGTCGGCCTTGTTTTCCAGGCCAGAGATCCTCAGCAGGAGCCTATGGAAGAGATGGAAAATTTGAAGAAACAACATGATTTATTGAAAAGGATGTTAGAGCAGCAGGAACAGCTGCGAGCGCTGCAGGGAAGACAAGCTGCCCTTCTTGCTCTGCAGCATAAAGCAGAGCAAGCTATCGCTGTGATGGACGACTCTGGTATGCCGCAGTCTTAGAATGCTGTTTTCATAAGCAGGGCTTAATGCTATTGCAAGGTGGATGCCAGTTATTATATAGTCAGATCTTGATTGTTGTCTAGTTTAGAGACCTACATATAAGGCTTACCCTGTCCTGTGCTTTTCTCTGGTTATGCAGAAAAGATTGCAGGGACAACTCCTGGCCATCATACTGTACCGTGCAGACAGCCAGATCGCTCTCCTTTTCATCAGAGAGTACCCTTAAGAGGTAAAGGGGACAGGCTGTAGTTCTGTTTTTGTTCCTTGGACTGAAAGTGCTGTTGATGCTTTTATTCCCACCTTTTATATTTGATGTAAGTAGGATTGCTGTGCTTTGCTTGCCTCCCGAGGAAGGGGTAAAACTTTCAGTGAGACAGTGATTAGCTTTGTGGAGCTGCTTTAGCTCCTGCGGTTAAGTGCTTCCGTTACTCCAGTTAGGTGTCCAGCTGTGCACAGTGGTTCCTTCGGACTATGTTTATATCCTGTGCAGGCTTCCTGGGGCTCACCAGTGTTCTTTTTGCTTCTTTCCCTCATAGCCCAGTAAAATTCAGGTGGAAATTTAATTGAATTCTTTAGTATTGAGTTTAATTTGTTTCATCACCTTCAAACTAGGTGTCTCATCTTTCATTATGTGGAAAACAAATTGTTACTTATTAGGACTCAGTAAAACTAAGGTGTATTTTCTGTAGTCTGTCTTCCTAGTGTAGTAATAATTTATCTCCTGGGGCTCTCCATCGTAGGCCCTCACAGAAGTTACCTTGTTGCTGCTCACTCTGTCCTGCTGTCCACACCCGCCCCCGGCTCAGCCCTGTGATCATCGCTGAGCAACATTTAATTTTTCATTTTCATAAAGAACTTTATGACTTGCAAATAACTTACTCTTTTGTAATAATTATGTAGTCACTCATTCACTGTTCTTAATAATTACAGGATTTTCATCTCCACTTTTACCTTGTAAAATTCAAAGTATCATTAGGTTTTATATTTAGGAAAAAAATATTTTTCCAGTGACCAGTACTAGTTTAGTTAGTGACTAACCTTTTAAGTATTAAATTTTAAGCTTGAAGTGTCAGATTTCAGAGACTTTCCTGTGAAAATTATGTTATTTCAAATACTTAAATTTACATCATTTCATTTGACTTTTATAAAATTGTGGGTTAGTCACCAAAGCTTTTTTTGTTACTCTCATTTTATAGAAAAGGAACTCTTAACACAGTGTTTGTGGCTTGCCTGGGCTTATGGGGCATTTTAGTAGCATCACATCTCGAGTTTTAGGTCAGTGGTCCTCTGTTTGTGAATATGAACTTTTATTTTTAAGTAAGTAGATAATCTCTCTTTTTTTTAATAGAAAAATGTGCACTGTGATGAGGCAGGGGCCAGGAATAGAATAAATAAAAGTTTTAGTTTATAAACTATTTCAAAAAGAATTTTAGATTAGTAATTTTAAGACAGATTTTCTCTTGTATTTATGAGATTTTTGCAGAGGAATACTAATGAAAAAACAATTGTAGTATTTAATCCGCTGGTATGTTAGTGGCAACATAATTGTTACGGGAAAGAGTGCTGCTTTCATCGTTTAACTAGAAAGTTGTGTGTTATCAAAACTGTCATTTCTTTCTTTTTAAAAGAGTTTGGACTAGATATGTGGGATTCTTTCTAGGCCTGAAATTATAATTTCTCAGTAGAAAAAGCTAGTGTTTTCCTTTAAAACAGAAGCAATTTATAGCCATCTTCTCTTCTAGAACTGGAGAGGATATGCGGGGGGCGGCGGTGGGGGGGGGCGGGGGGGAGGTGCTATAGGTAGTAGACCTGTAACTGGATTCGAGTTGTCATAATACTGCCTCAGGAAGAGAGAAACTGCAGACTTTTAGTATGCTGTGTATCACAGGCATTGCTTCGGGAAATTATGTGTTCTGCTGCAGGGCTCTGCAAACAGGCGGGCCGGGTTTGGCCCACTGTCTGCAGTCAAGTTTTGTGGAACACAGCCTTGCGCCTCTGTCTGTGTGTTGTCTGTGGGCGCTTTTACCCTGTAATGGCAGGGTTGGGTAGTTGAAACAAAAACTGTATTTCTCCAAAGCCTAGCATATTTATTACTAACTGAATCTTTAAGAAGTTTGCTAGCCTCTGAACGAAAGCACCAATTTGCTGGGGAAGGTAGAGATTGAGACCTCAATCCCTAGAAGTCTGAATCAGTTGAATCTAGTAGAACAGAATCAGCTGTTCTGTTTCAGACTGCTACTTTCCTTGCCCCCCTCAACCCAGACTGATAGACCTGCCCTTGTCCCCACTCCATTCAGTGCTGTTCTGAATTGGGTTGTAATGGTATCCCTCTTCGAATGTTGGGACAGAAAAAGGTGGACCACTGTTTCAGAGTTTTGTCAGTTTCCCTTTACTTTCAGATTAGATGGGGAAAATAAAATTGGTTGATAGATAAATCTGAGGGTTAGTTTCAAATTATGTTAGTTGAGGTGTTTTTTTAATTTCTTTTTTCCCCAAAATTTATTTTTAGCTTCTCAGAAATTAAGGTGCTGTATTTACTTATCTGCTTTAATGAATAGTGGTTAATTTTCTTTCCGTTTACAACAGAAACTACAGGTAGCCTGTCTGGAGTCAGTATCACATCTGAACTAAATGAAGAATTGAATGATTTAATTCAGCGTTTTCATAATCAGCTTCGTGATTCTCAGGTAACAATTTTTATTATAGTTAAGTTTAAAGTCACATTAATTAAAACAGTGGTGGTAAAACTTCACTGAGCATAAGTATGACCTGATATAATTGTTAAAACAAAATACGGATTTCTGGTCAGTGGGATTCACCCCGCCTCCACAGTTACGATTCGTACATTCAGGGTGGGCTTCCCCAGTGTGTCCCAGTGCTGGTGGTCTGGGGACTGCACTGTGAGAAACACTAAATCAGAGGAAAGTCTCCTTGGAATGAAATGATTAGTGAAATTTTTCCTTTGCGCGCTGCCGGATACCACATTCCCTTTCCCTTTCCAAGGTTCATGGTCAGAATGTGAGAACTTACTGTGTTTGAATCATTGTCCTTGTAATATTTTAGCAATGATTTTAAGAAAATTCTTATGTTTATTTTTGGAGTTAATAAGTTTATAATTCATTGACCTTTTAAAGTAATTATATAAATGTAAGATTTTCAGTTTGTGGGCCTTGAATAAGAAAGGGTGAATTAATACCCCTCCACTGGAAATCAGTATGGTTGAAGATACAGTATCTCTTGTCTGCTGACCAACCGAAAATAAATGAATACCGCCCAGTCACCTGCGCGAGTTTTTTTAGGAATATCTAGTACATATTTTCTGCAGTGCCCCACCTTAAGAAACTCTCACGTGTTTACAAGAAGATATACACAAGAATGCTCAAGCAGCATTGTGTTATTAATAGCAAAAATGAGAAACAATCTAAATGTCCATGACCAGGGAAATGGCCTAATAAGTTATATACATAGTGTGAAATGCTATGGCCTAATAAGTTATATACATAGTGTGAAATGCTATAACCAGTTATAGTAGCTAAACCAGAGCTGAAGAATGAAAACGCAAGTTTAAGAAGGATATCATGTAGCTTATGTTTTAAAATATGTAAAGAATGTATATTTTTCATGGATACATACATAGGTGTTACAAAAGAAAAGCATGTATAGGAATAGTAGCTATCTAATTTTAGATTGTGGTTGTCTCCGGAGACAGTAATGGGATTGGGGATTGGACTGTATAGAGCTTTAACTATATTTCTCTTAAAAATTGATAGAAATACGGCAAAACATTAAAATTTGACTGAGCTCAATAGTCTTTATTCATTGTGTGATTTTCTGAGACTTGGTGGATTTTTTAAATGTTTCATAATTGCTTTTTAAATAGAGGAACATAGGAGAAAAGTGGTAGGAAAAGCTGATAGGTTAAGAAGTTTAAGTTTATGGTGGTGGTTTTGAAACGGTGGCAAGAGAGAATGGTATTTTTGAAGGATTATTTTTTTGAAAGGTTATTTTGAATGAAGTGTGGCCCTGCTTGATTAATTCAGATCACTGAATTTAGGTCCAGATAATAAATAACATTCAGTGAATCCAGGACCGCTGTGTAGTTGATGTGTCTGCGGGTGTTAGAGTGACACATCAGGAAGCAGGATGCAGCTTAGGAATAGGAAAGGTGTGTGTTTACCCACCAGTGCAGTCAAGGCAAGTATTTATCTGTTGTGAAGAATTTTTATGTACTTTGAAAATGAGAATGCAACCTTTAATTACCTTAGTCTTTATTTTTCTTCTTTTATTTTTTATAAGCCTCCAGCTGTTCCAGATAATAGAAGACAGGCAGAAAGTCTTTCATTGACTAGAGAGGTTTCCCAGAGCAGGAATCCACCAGTTTCAGAACATTCGCCTGATGAGAAAGTCCAACTTTTTAGCAAAATGAGAGTGTTACAGGAAAAGAAGCAAAAAATGGACAAACTGCTTGGAGAACTTCATACACTTCGAGATCAGCATCTGAACAATTCATGTAAGTAAATCTGGCCTAGTGGTGTTAGGGAGAGGACATACAAGTATCACTGCGGCACATACTGATGGTAGTTACTTAGTAAATGTTTGGTGAGTGACTGAACACTTAGTTCCTGAAGAAAATGATACTATTTGTGGGGAGATGGAACTCACATGTGAAAAGCTTTTTAGTAACAACGCAGAGTTTGATAAAAGTCAAACAAAACAGATGGAAGGTCCGTTCTATAATTTAGAAAAGGGGAAGGATAAAGTTGGGTCTTGAAAATTGGTAGGATTTAAATAAGGGAAAAGTAGAAGAGAAGGCAATTAGACTTAATAATGCTGCATTTTTTAACACATTCAAAATTTTCCCTTAAAGAAAAACTTAACCAAATTAATACTTATATTTAAAAACTATGAAAACATACATACAAAAAAGTCAGATCAAAAAAACTTTTATATAGTACATATGGTTTAGTGCAGAAATTCCATAACTTAACATTCTTTTAAAGAGCGTGTAAATCATCACCTCATGTGGGAATGAGAAAGTCAGTAATCTTCCGAATTAATACGATAGAAACTCTTTCCTCTGCAGATGTTTTACTTGCGTCTGTCCAATTAAGATCTGTTTACTAATTCTCACCTGCTATCTTCACACCTGATTTCCTGCCTTTTACCCAGTTAGCAATAAGAGCTGTAGCATTGGCAATGGAGTCAGTTAGGTCATCCTCAACTGGTCGTTATTTTTCAACATTTTGACTGCTTTCTTATTAAAGAAAAAACAAGGAATGGAAACATTTCTGGAGTCCCTGTTTTTTTGCTCTTCACCCATCTTCTACTTTTCTGCCACCCCCAACAAAAAACCTTAACTGTTTCTGCACTGAAATATACTCCTTTCTTCCCTGACCTCTGCTAGTCTCCTTCTCCAGAGTGCAGTCCTAGCACATCCTTCCTAAGTAGACTGACACAACTAAGAAAACCTTAAAATTTGAAGGTTGCGTTCAAGGCCTAGTGAACAGTTTTATTTGCATAAACAAAGTAGTACTCGGTCTACTGATGGTGCCGAATACCGTTTTCTCCCCACTGGAAAACAGTGTGAAAAGCAGCAGCAGCAGGAGGAACAGTGCAAGAATGAGGTGAAGACACTGCTGGAAACTAGCTGTAGCAGTTGATAATTTAGGCGACAAATAATGGTGGTGATGCTCTGAGAAAGAGATAAATCACAATAATTTTAGAGTAATAGGAGATAGCAAGTGCAAAAATTCTTAATCTTTATTGTCTTTTAAGGCATAAGATATTCTCTGATGTATGTGAACAGAAAAGTAATTAAAATATAGTTCAAGGACTACTGAGGAATTAGCCATCATTAATTAGAAAGTTTTACTTCCAAGAAGTATTTCATGGTATGGGTGTACCATGGCCCCTTTAACAATTTTGCTTTATTTCTTGGAACAAGAAAAGTTTCATCTTGGAGACCAGATACGGTTTCCTCTGAATTGTGGATTTGGAGTGCTCTTAGGGACATCCTGTGCTAGGCCTGCCCTGTCCAGATTTGTAGGTGGTGTACTGCCCATCATGCACAGCGGCCTTGTCTAACTTAACCTAGAATCAAGTTTATCAAGGGCTTTAACAAGGAACACTCTAGTTATTTTTAAAGGTACAGTATCTTAGTTCTTGTCAATTCCCATCTTGTCTTTATTCTTCTGTTTTAACTCTTTGGTTGAGGGACGTGTGGGACATGTCTGGATGTTATATCCTTAAGTTTCTAAAATTTATGCAGAATTTAAGATGTCAGTGATTTTTACTTTTTATTTTTCTACATCCTAGCTAACTGTGTTGATACCGTAATTCTTTCTGATAACTTTTTTTCCTTTTGCAGTCGTGCCTCCTTCAGCCCCTCTGCAAAGGAGTGTGGATCAAAGGAGTGCCCCGTCAGCCCCCTCTGCTCCTGTGTACTCAGCACCAGCCACCAGTGGAGAGCCCAGCAGCCTCGCGCCAGTGGTTCCTTACGCTGCAGCTCCTCTGCTTTCTCAGACGGAGAGTGAAAATGAAGGCCATCTAAATCCAACTGAAAAACTCCAGTAAAACCCTTTTACAAATATTGCTAAATAGAGTAGTGTTGAATAATAGGATAAATGCTGGGTTTATTTAACATGCTGAACATTCTGAGTGACGTGATGGTAGAAGTGTATCTGTGTGAGTGACATGTGCGATCTTTGGGCTGTCCAAGAGCGATGTAACACCACGATACGGGGGATTTCTGTGAGCGAGTGCATTCCCATTTCCAAATAAAGGATTAGAAATAGCGGGACTGGAGTTCAAAGATTTCTATAATCAAATGGTTTTAGAACTCAGGCTTTAGAGTCAGATAGCTCAGAAATTGTAAATTGCATCTCTCAAGGATGTGTGTCTTTGGACGAGCAACTTACCCTCATTTAGCTTCTGTTTCTTCATCTACAAAATAGGGATAATAATATACTTATTCACAGAGGTGTTTTAAGGATTAAAAAACATTGGCGTACCTCCTGGCATTTAATAAAGCTTAAACTTTTGTCATTTCTGGTAAACGTATTATAAATTTATAGATCACTGTGTGTTACAGACAAATCAGGAACCATCTGCAAATGCTCAATAATGCCTACATACCTGATTTGCCTGAGAGCTAGTATTCAAATTGAGTATTTTATACTTCTCATTTCTGATAGGTATTAAGAAACCTAGGAATATTTTTGACATTGTGTTTTAAGCTGTTAACATTTGTGCTTGCTTAAAGTGAACGCTTGGAACTTTCTCGTATGCTTTTGTTCCTAATGCAACGTAAAAAAAAGCAGTGAGATTTTGAGTAAGCTGTACTTGAAATTAAATTCTTTGTAGTCATATCCCCTGTATTATTGACTAGGCTGTGCTGGCTGCAGTTATATGGAAATAATGCATGCTTTACTTTGCTGTTTACAGGAAGTTAAATGAAGTTCGAAAGAGATTGAATGAACTCAGAGAATTAGTTCATTATTATGAACAGACATCAGATATGATGACAGATGCTGTAAATGAAAACACGAAAGATGAAGAAACTGAAGAGTCAGAATATGATTCTGAGCATGAAACTTCTGAACCTGTTACTAACATTCTGTAAGAACTTAAGTTTATCTTCCTAGCATTTATCTTAATACTTTTAATATAGAACCAGAGAAACTTCGATTGAATGCTATTTCTCTTCTGTTTAAACTTTTCTCCTGTTAGTCTACTATTTTGGTCAGTGTAATCTTATTGCCCTGCCTTAAAAAAAAAAAAAATGCCCTGGCTGGTGTGGCTCAATGGATTGAGTGCCAGCCAGCAAACCAAAAGATCGGTGGTTCAGTTCCCAGTTATGGCACATGCTTGGGTTGCGGGCCAGGTCCCCAGTTGGGAGTGTGTGAGAGGCAACCAGTCGATGTATATCTCGCACATCAGTGTTTCTCTCCTCCTCTTTCTCCTTCCCTTCCCGTCTCTCAAAATCAATTAAAAAAATAAGGAAGTGTTAAATATAGTATCGAATAGTTTAGTAAATTTGCTGTCTATTAGGTCCAAATGCAAGTAAATCATAAGTATCTAACTTAACATTTTCCTACTTCTTTACTTGTAGGTATAATTTTGATTGATGTTTTCTTAAATTTCTAAATAGCAGAAGTTAATGAAAAGCAAGCCAGTTATTCACAGCATGAATTTAAATGGGGAACTAGCCAATGATGTTTATAGTTTGGAATTATTTTATCAGTAATTCTAAACCTTTGATGATTATTGTTTTTATTTTTTTATCTTAAATAACTTTAAGCTCCTTTCTCTCTTTTAGGAATCCACAAGTAGCTGCCACCAGGAATGAAGTAAATAGTATTTCTAATGCACAGTGTGTTTCTAATAATAGAGATGGCAGATCAGTTCATTCTAATTGTGAGATTAACAACAGATCTGCTGCCAACATAAGAGCTTCAAACATGCCTCCTCCTTCAGGTATGGCTGACTCTGTCCCCAGAAATTGTTGCCATTTGTTCTTGGGACACGGGTGTTCTTTCATCAGCAGTCCTGGACAAGGTGTGGGTTTCAGCCATGTCTGTTTTCAGCAGATCGCCGGTACAACAGAGAAGGAGAGCAGGGGGTTCGAGTTGCACAGGGTGAAGATGAGGGCGAGGAGGAGGACGACGCAGAAGGCGAAGGGGCCAGCGCGGCTTCATCATCCAGTCCTCGGAGCAGTGTGGTGGACGAGGCTGCAGAGGATGCCGAGTTCGAACAGAAGATCAATAGACTTATGGTTGCAAAACAGAAACTTAGGCAGTTACAAGATCTTGTTGCCATGGTACAGGTAAGTACTGCTTGGTTTTTTTAAAACTTTGTTAAATAGACCAGTCTTACAAGGTAAAATTTCTGCATTTTGATAACTATATTGGTAAATTATACTAGTACACGTTAATGTATTGAGTTCTTGCTCATGCCAGGTTTACATGCTTAGCCCTGCACATGCCACGTATCAGAGATGAGCTGACCTCTCTGTGAAGGGCGAGTCAGTGGGTGTTTTTGGCTTCATGGACCCTACAGGCTCTGGCACCAGTACTGCTCCACGCAGTCACGGATGTTACGTGCACAGACGAGCGTGGCTGTGTCCCAGTGCAACTTTATTACAGAAACACTGGTTTTTTGCTGGAGACCCCAGTCTTTATTTTTTTCATTTATTTTTCAATTACAGTTAACATACAATATTATATTCGTTTCATGTGTACAGCATAGTGATTAGACATTTACATATTTTATGAAGTGATCACCTCAGTCTAGTGCACGTCTAACACCATACATAATTCTTACAATATTATCGGCCATATTCCCTGTGCTCTACTTGATGTCCCTGTGACTATTTTTGTAACTGCCAATCTGCACTTCTTAATTCCTTCCACCTTTTTTATCCATGGCTCCAACCTCCCCTCCCATCTGGTGACTATCTGTTTATTCTCTGTATCCTTGAGTTTGTTTTTGTTTTGTTTGCTTTTTTTTGATTTTAGATTCTATATACAAGTATTAGTTTACAGCTTACTTTTTTCCCTCACTCCACAATGTCTTGGAGAACTTTTCATATCAGTATATATAGTTCTACATAATTATAGCTAAGTAACTGTGAAATATTAAATAAATAATTACAAAATATAGATAACATTGCATGTATACATATGTACTTCTGTGTAGATATTAAATACAAGATTGCATAGTTTTCTGTAGTATCAACAGACCTTAATTTAGTTCCTGTGACATCCTGTTAATGTATACAATTGTTGTTTACAACTTTTCACTACTTAGAATGTTTCCATGAACGTTTTTGCTCAACCCTCTTTGTGCATTTGTGTTTTTCAAGAGCAGTTAGGAGGAAGTAGAATTGCTATGTTAGAGTTTATGTGCATTTTAATTTTAATGGACACTGCTTTCCTGCTCTCTAGAATGACTGTTAAATGGCATCTAAGCAGTGGTGTATGAGTCCCTTTTCCCATATCCTTGATTACATTAGAGCTTGTTTAACCACTACTGGAATTGGTTTTTGGCTTTTTCCAAGTTTTCCCGTGTGTGTGTGTGTGTGTGTGTGTGTGTGTGTGTGTGTGTGTGTAAAAGGGCTTTTGTGTAAACACATGTATACACACACACATAGATGTGTGTATACACGTAAATATTTTTGCTTATATATTCAAAGTATATCTGTAGGATATTTAAATTGATAACATTGGTTACCTATGGAGAGTGGATTCAGTTGGGGGAAAGGGATAGAAAGGAGGCCTTTCTAAATGTCTTTGTTACTTTCTGAACTTTGATTATATGATGGTGTTATCATTTGAAAAAATTAAAACAGCTGCTAAAGCAAATACAGTAATAGCTTGTGCTGTCTTAAACATTGTACTGGTTAATTACTTTCTACACGTTTTTTTAAGGTTCTTTCAGATGTACAACCCAAAGTGGGAATAATTAGAAATGATAAATAACTTGGTGGCTTATAGCTGAATCAGCATAATTTCAGGATTATACTGAATGGAGACCTTTTGCTTTAGGGAATTTCTAAGACCTAATACATATATGAGAAATGAGGAAACTGCATCCCATAGGGATTAAGGAGTCTCCTTCTGAAAGAGAGTTATTGAGCACTGGCTGGGTTGCTCAGTTGGTTGGAGTATTGTCCTGACATGCCAAGGTTGCAGGTTCAATCCCCCGTCAGGGCACACACAAGAGTTAGCCAATGACAGCATCAGTAAGTGAAACAACAATTCGATGTCTGTCTGTCTGTCTCTGTCTCTCTTTCTCCTCCCTCTCCCTAAAATCAATCAATTAAAAAATTTTAAAAGCCTTTGAAAGAGAGCTATTGAAAAAATGTTGGATGAGTTTTACTTATTTTACTAAGTGTAATTTTTGTGTTCTTATATTTTTTTAATCTCTTTCCCAAGAGACTCAGGAGAAGGTCTATAAGCAGTTATATAGTTATGACTATATAAAGCTTTTATTACTCTTATGATTAGATTAGCTTGGACAACTTACATGGCCCTTATGAAACTTTATGTGTCAGAATACAATAATTTTTTTGGTCAGTTACTTTGTTTTAGTGTTGGCGCTCTATCATTTCAGTTCAGACATCTTCATGCTACCATCTGCAACATCGTGCAGTGTTTTGTATCTTTTCTCATAGTTTAATTTTTCCACTTTTTATTGCATGAAAATGCCTCAAGATATAACTTCTTTATTTTTCTGAGTCCCAACCCAGTTACTCTCTAATCTTCCTCTCCATACTAGTAATGAATTAGATCTTTAGATTGTGAAGACCAGAAAACACTCTCTGCAAACTTAAAATTGATTAGTCGGTTTCATAACTGAGTTATCACTAACTCTTCAAGGTTTTATTAGAATGATTTCCAACAGTTAAAGTTTTAGTTGAGGACTTCAGAGAAAGCAGGAGTAAATATAAAATACATAGAGTTAATTAAATATGTTTAAGAAAATAGAGTAGTTCATCCTAAACCTCCTATTTTAATAAGTATGTTGATTTCAATAAAGGATGTGAGTCTGCTGTTAGGAAGGTAAGAACTTTAGTTGTATTTCTAGTAGTTATTGCAGATTTGAATGGTATAATCTTAATTCGTTTTCATATTGTGAGCCATTGGCATTTGGCAAACTAAATACAGTGAGGAAATGGAAAATTTTAAGTAAGCAAGTGACAGTAGACATTGATTATTTGAAATTGGTCATGTAGAAGTTAAATCTTAAGAAATATCTGCCCTGGCTGGTGTAGCTCAGTGGATTGAGCATGGACTGCGAACCAGGTATCGCAGGTTCGATTCCCAGTCAGGGCACATGCCTAGGTTGCAGGCCATGTCTCCCAGCAACCGCACATTGATGTTTCTCCCTCTCCCTCTCTCTCTCTCTCTCTCTCTCCTCCCTCCCTTCCCTCTCTAAAAATAAAATAAATAAAATCTTTAAAAAAAAAAAAAAGAAAGAAATATCTAATAGCAAGAGCTCCCAGCTTTAATAGTTTATTTTTTATCTGCATGTTTTTTTCTTTGATAGCTCAGTATCTGGTCAAGATAAGAAAAGGCAGCGTAATGTTTGTCATTACTGGATAGTAGGCAGCTTAAATTTTAAATGTACTATTTCTACTTTCAGTGCTTCATTTATTGCCATTGGTAGGGGATAAACTTCAGTGTTCTCCAAAAATTTCTACTTTCTATACTTCTCTAATTTTTGTTTTGTACAGACTAGTAATTTACTAAAGTGTGAATTGGATGTATAAAGATTGTTTTAATATAATGATGTGATTTTAGGATGATGATGCGGTAGAGCAAGGGGCTGTTTCTGCCAGCGCTTCAAACTTGGACAGTTTCTACCCAATAGAAGAGGACACCAAACAGAACGCAAATAACACCAGGGGAAATGCCAATAAAACGCAGAAAGACACTGGAGTAAATGAAAAGACAAGGTATGTTACATTTATAGACCGTTTCGTAAAAGTTTAGTCCCTTTGTAGAGAAAGTACTTGGCTAGGTGTACTGTCTTACATCGTGCTTAATGCTTTTATCACATTTACTAAAGTCCACAACTTTAATGTCAATTTAATTACAGAGAGAAATTTTATGAGGCTAAACTACAGCAGCAACAGAGAGAACTCAAACAATTGCAGGAGGAAAGAAAGAAACTGATTAAGATTCAAGAGAAAATTCAAGCATTGCAAAAGGCATGTCCTGACCTACAGGTAAGTAGGAAATTTCTCTTAACCACTTCTCTGGAAAAAGATGTCTAAAACTTTATGTCGATTAAAAGTACCCTTTCTAGTGCTGATATGACAGATTTGTATCTGTTAATTCTATGATCAATGAAATGGATGAGCTGTTGAAATGGGCAAGGGATATACATTTACACAGAAAGATTCCGCATAGTAATTGACTGATTCTTTCCATTCTTTCACTTGATGGGTTAGCTAGCTGTAGATTCAGAACATGAGTTTAACTATTAAAATATTCTGGTTTCAGCTTTGTAATTCAGGGACTAGTATTTCCATCTTTTACTGGCCTAAAATTATATTAAAAAACTCTTAAGCCTTCATGATTTATCCAAGAAAATTAATTAAAATACTTATTTATAGTTCAAATGCTAACTTGACATACTTTTGTGTATTCGTAGTACCCTATGCATTGGTCTTTGAGACCGATAGAGAATGAACGATCTTTGACCATGTCAGATTATCAGTGGCAGGGCTAATATGGGAAGGGAATGCCAATTCTTTTTGAGACCTTTTTTCCCTAAAATTTATTGGTTAGGTTTATTCTTCAGTGAAGTTTTATTTTCAAAGAAAGGGAAACACATCAAATAATATTTCTAATATAGATGTTTATTTTCTAGACTCCTAACCTTTTCTACTTTGTCTAATCCTTTTTCCCTTGTCCCCAATCTAAACATTGTCCCAAGGAATAAATTACCTGAGTCGGGTTGAGTATATGAAATTTCACACAGTAACATTTTACTCCTCTTGTCTCTCTTGTTCCTGAAGGTTGATTACTCGTCAACTTCAGCCTGGGTTTTCATCTCTGTTTTATTATGTCTGATTTTCTTTGAATCATGATAGAAGTTGAGGTTTGGTGATAAATAAAACACATTACTAGAACCCTAGAAGAGTACTAAAATAACTGCTTTTATGAAATTAACGCAAGTGCTTTAATTCCTCATAATTTTTACTAATCCTTTTTTTTAAGCTGTCAGCTACTAGTGCGGGTAATTGTCCCACAAAAAAATATATGCCAGCTGTCACTTCAACCCCAACTGTTAATGAAAATGAAACCAATACAAGCAAATCTGTTTTTGA
The DNA here is from genome assembly GCA_004024845.1 of Tonatia bakeri. NCBI lineage: Eukaryota > Metazoa > Chordata > Mammalia > Chiroptera > Phyllostomidae > Tonatia > Tonatia bakeri. The sequence continues at coordinate 390,443 of PVIA01000148.1, read as the reverse complement.
GCCTGAAGTTTCTTCAGTAGTAGATAATGAGGTATTGTATATTGCACCCTGTTGTTCTTGAGTCTTAAGCCACAGCTTGTTTTAAACTTTATTTTTCAATTATAGTTGACATACAATATTATATTAGTTTCAAGTGTACAAGATATTTTATTAGACATTTATATACCTTACAAAGCGATCACCCTGATAAGTCTAGTACCATCTGACACACAGTTATTATGGCTTTTTTTACTATTCCCTGTGCTGTGTAAGTCACATCTTAAGAAGGGAAACTGAGTATCTGTAAAACATGTTTTTAAATGTAGCCTGTTGCGTGTCTTTCAGTTGGGGAAAGAAATACTTTTCTCAAAATGTAATGAAGTTGGGATCTCTTCATAATATTCTTTATTAGCAAATATTTGGCAGAATTATATGTAAAGGATAGGTGCAGCAAATAGTAATCATTTCAGTTAAAGAGACCTATCCTTTGGTATTTTATTTTATTTATATGTGATTTGTAGGAAACATCATAACTTTCTCTAAATAGTTGGTGTGTGGGGTGCTGCTTGTTTTCATTAAGAATTAATAATTTCCTTATATTTCTTATTTATCATTAAAATATTATTTTAACCTTAATGGATATCTCAGTATAAAAAGGATAGAATGAGATTGGAAATATTTGTTGGTATTGACAAATAGTATTAGCTGGCTGTTCTTTAAAGGAAAGCAAATCCAAATATTGACACTAACTTAACTCTAATTTTTTAATTAATAGCTTTGGTCAGAAATGCGCAGGCATGAAATTTTAAGGGAAGAGCTGCGACAGAGAAGAAAGCAGCTTGAAGCTCTGATGGCTGAACACCAGCGGAGGCAAGGTCTGGCTGAAACCGCGTCTCCAGTGGCTGCTTCCTTGAGAAGTGATGGGTCTGAGAATCTGTGTACTCCTCAACAAAGCAGAACAGAAAAGTAAGTGGGTCGTGTAGACCACGTTTTTCGCCTCGCCTGCCTGGGGCACGCAGGGTGGGCAGGCCTGTCTCCCCTGGTCGTCACAGCACAGGTCCGCGTCAGTGAGGGCCGTACGTAAGTGTCACCTTTGTGACTCAGTGGCACTAAATCGAGCTACTTCCTGTTCAGACTTCTCATAGCATCATCTTTCTGTCTTTTTTTTTTTTTTTAATTACGAAGACACTTGATCAAATGGTGATACAGATTTTTGATTGTATGACCCTTGTTTTCTTAGTTAAGTTTTAAGCTTATGAAAAGGAAATTTTTGATACTTTATAGTGCTATTCTATCAGGCCAGAAATAAGTACTTTTTTACTTAAATTGAGCATCTGCTCTTTGTAAGTTTCTCCTTTCTGGCATGTAAGTTTGACATTCTCACGTCTAGAATATTCTGAAAGAGGTGTTTATCTGTGATCAGTTAACTGCACATCTGTATAGTGGTGTTCATATCTAAAGTCTTGAAGTCCAAGTTTGCTATGGCTTTACATTCTGGTATTTTTAGATGGCATCTCTGGTACATTACCAAGCCTCACTCTCCTTAGAAAAACCTGTCCTGTACTTGGAGTCCCCATATATATTTGGTGATCAGATTGTATCTACAGTATTTTATTCTGTTCAGGCTGCTACACATTTATACTTTGAATTCTTTAGATAGTTTTGATAAATATCTAGTTTATCACAGGACAGAAGTAACTAAGTTAAAAATTAAGTAAAATTAGAATTCATTTTCTGAGTGACACCAGTCATATTTTAAGTATTCTTTGGTCATATTTACCTAGTGACTACTATGTTGGATAGCACAGAAATTGATTACTATGGCAGAAAGTGCTGTTGGCCAGCTCTGATCTAGAAAATTGTTATTTGAAGAAAGGAAAGTTGAGGGGGGTTTATTTAGTTGAGGAAAAAAATTCCAGGGGCATAAGATTATTTTAGTTTATTTGAAGAATTGTTTTGTGGAAGGCAGAGTAAATTTTATAAAGCAGCAGTGGGGAGAGTATCACCCATCTTATAGTTACTAAGATTAAATGAAATTTTGCCCCGTCCGGGTAGCTCAGTTGGTTATAGCGTCCTCTGGATACACCAAGTTTGCAGATCAATCCCTGGTCAAGGCAGCATAGAAGAATCAGCCAATGAGTGCATAAATAAGTGGTACAATTGATGTCTGTGTCTCTGTCTCTCTCTCAATAAATAAATGAATGAATGAATAAGTAAATAAATAGAATTTTCTTAGGGTTAGATGGATTTTATGTACACATACACCCATATATGTATACACATAAATGTGGTACACATCTGGCACGTAGTAGGTGGTGAAGTATTTAGTTCATCTCCAGAATGATCTCTTGGTTTTTGTCTCAATCTCTAGAACAATGGCAACTTGGGGCGGCTCGACCCAGTGTGCACTGGATGAAGAAGGAGATGAAGATGGTTACCTTTCTGAAGGAGTTGTTCGGACAGATGAAGAGGAGGAGGAAGAGCAGGATTCCAGTTCCAATGAGAACTTTTCAGTATATCCTCCTAACGGCATGAATCATAACTCTTACAGTGCAAAGGAAACCAAAAATAGGTTAGTTTCACTGTTTTAATTTTTTGCTTGATTTGAAGAGTTTCAGGTTTTTCTCAGAAACAATGGGGGGTGTCTTACAATATAGTTAAGGAGCTCAGACCCACAAGACTTCCATCACTTCAGGTGCTATTCATAAGCCCCAAGTCTCCAGGGATCCCACACTTCTACCTGACGTGGCTTGTAATCTGGGGGTTCCCGTAAGCCTTCTTCAGCTTTCATAATTTGCTAAAACAACTCTTGGGATTCAGGAAAACACTTATATTTACTGGTTTGTTATAAAAGATACAACTTAAGAATAGCCAAATGGAAGAGACTCAGGGCAAGGTTTGGGGCTATGAATCTTGCATGCCCTGCCTGGGAGCACCACGCCCTGCACTCCAGCCCAGAAGCTTCATAGCCACTGCCTTGTGTAGCGTTGCATAGGTTTCGTTGCATGGGCACCGCTGATCAAATCATTGGCCATAGGCAGTTCAGTCTAATCTCAGGCCCCTTCGCTACCATCCTTGGAGTTTAGGGAATGGGGCTGAACATTCCACCTCCTCTCATCACCAGGCTGGGTTTTCTGGTGAAAAAGACCAGCCCCCACCATACACCTGTCTGTGGCCTGTGAAAAGTCATTAGCATAAACTTAGATATGGTTCACAGGGGCTTTTCATGAGTAACAACAGATACCCTGGAGAAACCAAGCGTTGTAGGAGCTCTGCTGGAAGCCTGGGACAAAGACCAAATACACACACATACATTTTTTTAATTTATTGGGGTTACTTTGATTAATAAAATTACGTAGGTTTCAGGTGTAGGGCTCTGTAAATACATTGTATGTTGTATTGTGTGTTCACTACACCAAGTCAAGTCTCCTTCCATTACCATTCATCCCCCCTTTATCCTCCTGTACCTTGCCCAACCCTGTTTTCCTCTGGTAATCACGCTGTTGTCTGTCAGTGAGGTTGGTTTTTGCTTAATCCCTGTACCTTTCCCTTATCTTAAAGCATTATCTTAATCCCTTTACTTTTCGCTATAATAATTTTTCATTATACCACAAGAATGTTGCCAGGATAAATCTCAGCTAAACTGGATCAAGATTCATAAACTTTGATCTTTGCTCTTGTTTTGAAGAATTTAGCAAAAAATTTTAAACTGTAGATAGTGAAAAAGGTCTGTCAACAAAGATACTTACTACATTATTATAAGGGAAAAATGTTTCATGAATAAAAGATGGGTAAGTAGTTCCACTCTGGTGTCCTGTGGGTTAGCTTAAAGCATGGAGAATGAAAAACAGCTTGTGATAATAGTTCCATGTGCAGTATACAGAATTATATGGATACTTTTGTGTAAAACATAAATGAAAACTGGAGAAGAGTAAGAAATGATAACTGTATAAGGCTAAAAACCTAGAATCTTCACCTCCTTTATTTTCCCTGCTTTTTGAGTCCTTTGAACTTAAAAAGAGAATATTGGCCTGTGATTTCTTGCTAGATTTTAAAAACCAAGTAATTACGTATGATGACTTAATATTTTAAATTTTTTGTTAGGTGGAAGAACAATCGCCCCTTTTCAGCAGATGGAAATTATCGTCCATTAGCCAAGACAAGACAACAGAATATCAGCATGCAGCGTCAGGAAAACCTCCGCTGGGTGTCAGAACTCTCGTATGTAGAGGAGAAAGAACAGTGGCAAGAACAAATTAACCAGCTGAAGAAACAGCTTGATTTCAGTGTTAGTATTTGCCAGACTTTGATGCAAGACCAGCAGGTAAAATGTACTATGAAAGTAATTTTTTTTTTACCCTGTTTTAAAAGCAATGCACATTTTTCTCAAGTCCTCAGTAAATAGTACAGAATGTTTTCTTTCTGTAGGCTCTGTCTTGTCTGCTGCAAACCCTCCTCACGGGCCCCTACAGTGTCATGCCCAGCAACGTCGCGTCTCCTCAGGTGCACCTCATCATGCACCAGTTGAACCAGTGCTACACGCAGCTAACGTGGCAGCAGAATAACGTGCAGAGGTAATCTTTTTCTTCCGAGTAGTGCAGCCCTGTAGTGAGTTACCTTCTGGGGCAGAGAGGCATGAGCCAAATTACATATTCAGATACTTTCTGTCACCTGAGAATTTTGTCAGCAGTGATTATCCAATGTTCTCCTTTAATATTGTGGACTTCTGTTTACAGATTTATGCTATTTAACTTTACAATTAGTAGGTGAATTATGGTGTGTAACTATACCTCAGTAAAGCTGTAAACAAGAAAAAAATGTGTTTCTTACAGTTTACCTACTATTTGATAGAAGTGCCAGGTGCAGTTCTCGTTCCAAAGGCTAAGTTACTGAATTAAGCCTTCGGGACAAACAAATATTTGTTGTAGCAACTACCAGAGCAGTTAATCTCTTCTGCATGCTGTCGAATCACTTCTTAGATATATTTTTTCCGAATGTAATGTAACTGATTTTTAAAACACCGACTTCTTAAATTTTTACAGGTTGAAACAAATGCTAAATGAACTTATGCGCCAACAGAATCAGCATCCAGAAAAATCTGGAAGCAAGGAAAGAGGCAATAGTGCATCACACCCTCCTTCTCCCAGTTTGTTTTGTCCGTTCAGCTTTCCAACACAGCCTGTAAATCTGTTTAACCTACCTGGATTTACAAATTTTTCATCATTTGCACCAGGTAAGTGACTGGAAACCTACAGGGGAAATAAATAAGTACAATGTGTTTGAGAATATCATTTGTCTATTACATGGATCTTTATCAGTTTCTTTTAGAGTGGTAGGAAATGTTTGCAAAAAAAAGTTACAAACCCTTTTTTACTTTGATTCTTTATAGTAAAAACTTAAGCTTGATATGGTTGCTGAGGTATTAAGTACACAATTATGAGTGATTGCTAAGTCTTGTATGTATGAATTATTTAACAACTGTTTATTAAGGAGAAAGGGAATTAATGTATCTAATGGCAACTGTACACCAGGCACTATGTAAAACATTGAGAGTAAAGCTGAGTAACATAATGTTCTTCTAGAGGAGCTTCATGTCTTGGCAGGGAGATATACCACTAAACTAAAGGTGAGTACTTAGTATAGGTTACATTTAATTTTATTTAGCTTAGACTTTTACTCAGACTTTTCTTCTGCATGCGTTATGAGCCAGACACTGTATAAGTGCCTGGGATTCAGAGAGGAGTGAGACTACCTCTTCAAGGAATTTAGAGGTCTAGTGGAGACGCTAAGAATGTTAATAAGTGCCTAGTGCGGTGCTGTGGGTGCAAATGAGGTGAGTGGGCTATTCTGCCTTGGGGCAGGATGTCATCAGCAAAGGTATTTTCCCAGCAAGAACTTGTTGTTTAAGCTAAAAAATGAATAATTTATTTCCAGGGAATAAGGGCAAGGGCTTTCTAATCAATGGAACCACTTGGAGTTACAAAGCAGTGAAACAGTTTATCACCTAGGAAATTTAGAGGTCATTTAAGTATGGCTAGTGTTGAGACCTGTGGCCAGGTAAGTAGCACAGGTGTTTTGTGCAATGCAAAGCAGCTTAGACTTTCTGTTGCAAACGAGAGGGGCCATTGAAGAGTTTGAGCAGGGAGATAGCATGAAATGTACATACTTGAGAAACATTACACTGGTAATAGTGTTGAGGGGAGAGGGAGAGAAGGAACTAAGAGTATAGCTAGTGCCCAGGAAATAGAAGGCTGTTTGCATTAATACCAGGGAAAGACATTCTGGAGGTAGAACAAGTTAAGGAGTTACATGACCAGTTGGATGAGGTGAGTCATGAAGAGAGAGGAATTGAAGATGTTTGCCAAGAGTATATATAGGAGGAGAAAAGGTTTGGTGGAAGGGCTTTGTGAATATAAATATAAATATAAATATAAATATAAATATAAATATAAATAAACAAAAATACCACGGTGTGTTTTCTTAACAGGATTGTAAAAATAATTCTTAATTTTAAGAACTTTTTGTTTTGATGGATATGAATGGCACATTTAATTATGGATGTCTTTTGATTTCACAATAAGGCTAAAGATGCTTTGTTGTTGTCTTACCCATTGCTTTTACTTACTAGGTATGAATTTCAGCCCTTTATTTCCTTCTAATTTTGGAGATTTTTCTCAGAATATTTCTACATCCACTGAACAGCAGCAACCATTAGCCCAGAATTCTTCCGGGAAAACAGAATATATGGCTTTTCCAAAACCTTTTGAAAGTAGTTCTTCTATTGGAGCAGAGAAACAAAGGTAACTCAATCGCTAACACAATTCATTATGTGCTTAATAGTTCACGTTAATCTCTTTTGTTATATAATTTAGTTTTGTTTATATACATTTAATTATATATTGTGAAAACACAGAGAGGGCATTTGTGATTGTTTGGCTTGACATCTCACCTGATGTCTCTCAGGCATGCACCTCCTGCTAACCCCGGCACAAGAGCAGTTCAGCATTTTGATCAGTGTCCTGTGAGATTCACTGTGAAAGGGTAAGACCTGACCCATACGTCTTTACGTTCCTGACGTAGGACCGACAGCCGACTGCTAGAGGACAGTTGTTGTAAAGGGACGGTGCCCTGACCCGATTCGGAGCTCCCAATCAGGACGCGCTCCCGGGGCCTATCCCCAAGGAGTGTTGAGTACTCTTGGACTAGAAAAGCAACTTTAGCCAAGGAAGTTGTAGTGATATATGGTATCAATCATATAATATCTTTATCTCTGTTTCTCAACATCTATTATTTTTTAATATGATAATCTGACCAAATACAATTTTGACTCAGTGTCAAACACGAGTTGTGTTGGGTCCGGTTGATCATTCTGTAAGCACATGTATAGCTAGGTAAACAACACCCATAACCCATAAAATGATTTTGATAGCCAGCTGGTGAAAATATAGGCTTTTCATTGTTAACTTCAGAAAAAAACTTTTTATTACTATTTTTTCATTTTTAAATTGTTTTTCTTTCCAGTTACAGTCGACATGCATTATTGTATTAGTTTCAGGTGTGCTCCCCAGTGATTGGACATTATGTAACTTACTGAGTGATCATCCCCATAAGTCTTGCACTCATTTGGCACCGTGCATAGTTACTGGAATATTACTGACTATATTCCCTGTGCTGTACTTTACATCTACACTGACTATTCTGTAACGACCAATCCATTCCCTTGGTGGTTCCATCTTGCAACCATTAAAATATTCTCTTATCTAAGTCTATTTCTGTTGTTTATTTTGTTTTTTAGATTCAGTTGTTGCCATTTTATTCAAATTTTTTATCTTTTCTTCTTAAAGAAGGCCCTTTAACATTTCATATAACACTGGTTTGGTGGTGATAAGCCCCTTCAGCATTTTCTTGTCTAGGAAGCCTTTACCTGTCCTTCGATTCTAAATAATTACTGTGCTGGGTAGAGCAACCTTGGCTGTTGGTGCTTGCTTTTCATCATTTTGAATACATCTTGCTAATCCCACTGGCCTGCAAAGTTTCCAGTGAGAAATCAGCTGACAGTCTTATGGGAGCTCCCTTGTAGGTAACTAACTGCTTTTCTCTTGCTGCTTTTAAAGAGTCTCTCTTTCTCTTTAACCTTTTGCATTTCAATTATTTTGTGTCTTAGTGTGGACTTCTTTGGATTCATCTTGTTTGGGACTCTCTGTGCTTCCTGGACTTTTGTTCATTTGCTTCACCAAGTTAGACAAATTTTTTGTCATTTTTTTCAAATAGGTTTTCAATTTCTTGCTCTCTTCTCTTTCTGGCACACCCATGATGCTAATATTGGTACACTTGAAGTTGCCCCAGAGGCTGCTTACACTGTCCTTTGTTTGTTTGTTCTGATTGGGTGCTTTTTGCTTCCTTATATTCTAAATTACTGATTGGATTCTCAGCTTCATCTGCTGTACTATTGATTCCCTGTAAATTATTCTTCATTTGAATTAGTGTGTCCTTCATTTCTGACTGCTTATTATTCATGGTTTCTGTGTCCTTTTTTATGCTGTTTAAGTTCTAAGTTCATTGCACATCCTTATAACAGCGTTTTGAACTCGCATCTATCAGAATATTCAAATGGAAACAGTTTTGCTTGTTTCCATTTTGTTTAGTTCTTTTTCTGGAGTTTTTATTGTGTTCTTTCATTTAGGACGTGTTTGCTCATTTTGGCAGCTCCCTTGTGTTTGTTTCTGTGTGTGTTAGGTAGAGCTATTGCGTCTCCAGGCTTGGTGGAGTGACCTAATGTAGTAGGTGTTTCATTACCCAGTGTCACAGCCTCCCGATCACCCAAGTTGGGCACTTGAGGGGTGCCCCCTGTGTGGCTGAGTACGCCTTCGTATTGTAGTTGAGCTTTTAACTGCTGTTGGCACCTCTGTGGGAGAGATTGACTTCCAGGCCAGTCAGCTGCAAGGACTGGCTATGACCACCAACTCCAAACACCATGGAAGTTCAGCTGTACGGGAGCCCACCCCACAGCACAGGACTTACTTCAGTTGGGCTCTGGTACTGCTGAGTCCACCCCTTGAATTGGGTGGTGATGCTTCATTGTGGTTTCAAGTTGTCCACTGGGTGCTCTGGTTCTGGGGCGTCCGGGAGATAGAGGCTGAGGTCACCTGCGGCCTGTGTTCTTCCCTAGGGCCACCTGACATGAGCTACAAAGCAGTCTGCAGATGGCTGCTACTTGTGCTGGGCTCAGAGGTGCCTGGGGCCACATAGCGAGATGTACCAGGCACACTGAGGCCAGGTGCTTCTTGTTTGGGAGATTTTAGGAAAGTCTAAGGCATGAGCCAAGACGGACCATTTGTGTCAAGAACATCCTTTTCGAATGATGAAATATTAGAGGTCAGTTGAGCCTAGTATTTATTCTGAGAGAATGTCTCAATGATTTTGTCTTTTCCAGCCCTTGACAGATATATAAATCACATAATTCTTCCCTTTAGTTATGGAATTGAGCAGGTCTCAGTTCTTGAAGGAGCAATGTGACACTGTTAAATCATGACTTCCTTGATTAATCAAAAACTCATAAATTCAACCTTATATTTGCTTCTAGGAGTCCTATGACTGATCCCCCCCCCCCAATTTTGTCTTTCTTAGCTGTACTAACCATTTTTTCCTATTAGTAAGTCGCCTGTTGCTTTATGAAAGTATTCTATTGTGAGAGGCTAACAGTATTTAGTGTACAGTTGCCATTCAGAGATGAGGGTTGAGTGCATCTCCATTATAAGCAATAAACACTGTTTCAAAGCTTTAGTGAGTAGCCTACCTACTGGAAGGACCCTGCTTTGTTACTGTTTGTATTTCATATATACTTGATGGTAAAAAAGGATAGCCATGGATATCTAATACTGTTTTAGATGTTTGACCTACTTCAGATTAGACCTGATCTCCTCCCCAAAATCTCAACTAATATGGGTTCCCTGAATTGAATGGCTGGAGAATATAAGCAGTGAGATGGAACATTGCAGTTTTGGGCCGGGGCCAGAAAACCCTTCCTGTGAAGGCTAGATGGTATACATTGCAGGCCATACAGTACTTTTCATGCCCATTTATCTCTGCCATTTTTGTGCAAAAGTGGCCATAAACAATATGTGAAGAAACGAGTGGCTGTGTTTCAGTAACACCTTATGGGCACTGAAGTTTGAATTTCACATAGTTGTGTTGCAATCTTTTCTCCTTTGATTTTATTTTTTTTGACCATGCAAGAATGTAAACATCATTTTAGCTCACAGGCCATACAAAAACAGGCAGCAGCCCCAATCTGACCTGCAAACTGCAGGTTTGCTCACCTTAGTATTAAGTTCTGTCAGTCGGTGTCTCCCAGATTACGTTCTTAGGTCTGAAACATTGTTGTCCATGTCGGGTTCTGTGATCAAAGGTTTGGGACATCTCATTCTGTTCCCGTCTAAGACTTTGTATAAAGCACACTGGCATATTAAAAGTTCTGAGGAATCCTGTCAACTGACTTAACTTTGTTTTAACTGTATTTTGACTATATTATTTAGATGACCAGTGAATGCCTGTTAAAATATTACAGGCTGCTGGTGTTTAGCAGATAAAATGTGAAAATGACACCAGACCAGTAGAACTAAACCATACTTCAGGGGTGGGGAAGGGAACAGCTGCTTGCATGGCCATCGTTTCCTCCGAATTCTGGTTCTGGTTGGACTGCGTCAGGTGATGCAGATGCACGTCTGTCTCAGACCCTCTGCTGTAGATCTTTCTGAGTTGTTCCTCCAAGTTTTTTGTTTCCTCCTTATGTGCCCCTTTTCCTTGATTTTTCTTTCCCAGTCTATTGTGTTATGAATGCTAGATCTTTGGTTTGGGACTTTTGCCGGTAAAAATGGTTTAGTGATAAGGGTTGAATATTAAAGTTTTAAGATAATTTAGAACACCAGCTTATTGAATATTTGCATATTTAATGCATATTTTTGTGAAAATATTTTATAGCCTGTTGACGATTTTATTTGCTGAAATATAGTAAACTATATTTTGTGTACTATATCTGGAGTTTGCAGTAAACTTAGAAATCTATCATTGTAGTCTCGAAAAACTTATTTTCTTTGGTGTAAGGAATCAAAAGCAGCCCGAAGAGGAGGTGGAAAGCAGTAGAACGCCATGGTTATATGACCAAGAAGGCGAAGTAGAAAAACCATTCATCCAGACTGGATTTGCTGTGTCTGTGGAGAAGACTACAAATAGTAATCGCAGGAGTCAGTTTGATACCAGCAGAAGACGCCAGCTTGACGAGGAGTCACTAGAAAGCTTTAGCAGCATGCCCGATCCAGTAGATCCGACCACTGTATCGAAAACATTCAAGGCGAGAAAAGCCTCTGCACAGGCCAGCCTGGCATCTAAAGACAGAACTCCCAAATCAAAGAGTAAGAAGAGGCATTCTACTCAGCTGAAAAGCAGAATTAAAAATGTTGGTAAGTATTTAAGTCTGTTGAGTACTGATCAGTATAAATGTTGGCAACATTACTCTGGCATGTTGACATAATTTTATTTCATTATGGTTAGATGGGTGGGCACTGTTCTGGAAGTATTTGAACAAAGTCATTTTTAGTTAATTATTTTTTTTCGAAATTTATCATACAGCTGTTAATGTTGTATATATTTTAAAACATTGCACTTCGTGCTTCTTAAAGCCTTTCATATAAATGCTTACTGTGAACTCCGATCTTTTTCCAAACCTTATAGGTTACTTAAGAATTACTAAAGTCCTAGTTTTACTATTCTATTTTCCTATCACATCTTGTTCTGCATTCAACACTTTAGTCGTGACTTCTGGTTAGGTCCTTGGTTGATTCATTTAAAGAAATGTGGGCCTCTAACTACATTGCAGTCTTTGGCTGTCATAGATGAAACAGCTTTTTAAAAAGTTTACTGTTAGCCTTCCTGAACCTTACATATAACATTAACCCATCCATATTTTATTGTATCTTTTTTACCATTGAGTATCATATCGGTTCTCTTTATAGTGTTAACTACATGCCACTAAAATTTTTTTCTGTGATTTAAAGTTTTTGCTATGGTTATTTTAAATAATTTAATGAATGTTAACCCTGGGTTAAAATCAATTTTACTAGCTAAAATCTGGAATATTAGCGAAAGGATGCTGCTTCTTCAAGTTTACAAAGGATACTTTTCAGCTGTGTCTTTGATTAGTTCTGGTTTCAAAGAGATAGTATTTGGTGCTTAAGAACAAAGTATTCCAAACTTATAATAAGAAAATTTTTCAAAATCATTGCACTTTGTTAATTTCCTCTCTTGGAAGCTCACATACATATAAGTATAGTAGAGGTCCTGAAAAATGGTACAAATAGTTAATGTATTTTAACCTTTAGAAAGTCTTTGTATGTAAAGGTACTTGTTATTGTTTGTGAAGTAAGATTTAACAAATTATGTGATAATCATCCTTTAAACTGCAGCTCACATTCAGACTTGATGACTTGAACGTGATTTCTTGCCTTACTGGATGTTTCGGTTATCAAACCTATAATTTGGTTACCAGACCCATAATTTGGCTACAATCTACAAGGCCCATTTCCCCTTTTGATATTATTAGAGAAAGCAGGAGCATATATCCTGTGTTTTCCTCATTCTTTTCTTGGAGAATTGGCTAGAATTGTTCATGTGCTGACTTCCGGGTGTTGCCCATCACTGAGTCTTTTTGTTTCCCCCCTCTCACCGTTCCATGACTCGCTAATGGAGATTGAGATGAAATAGATGTTAAGCATTAGGCACGGCAAGGCCTGACAGGTTTGACCAGTAAAAAAACAGCCGTTTTCAGATTCAGGGAGTTTATTATTTATGTAGAGAAAGGAATAGTAGCTAAAGGTGCCAGCTCCCCGTACCCTTCGTTCCACACACCACAAGGGCGACGCCGAAACTGGAGGGGCCAGATGACAAGTAGGAGGACACTCATGAGTGGTGGACACCTGTTGCTGAGAAACCACTGCTATGCTGTAGCTAAAGCCACACTACAGAGTGGAGTTTTGCCCATCGGGTGTGACAAAAAGGTCTCATGTCATCAGAACCAGGAGGAGATGAAAAGCTCTCATGACAGCTTTCTAGAGGAATGGGTGAGGTGAGTGGGAATTGCCAGACAGCAGCTTCTCACAAGCCTCCCATGTTCCCATGTTCCACGTTCCAGGAGGGTTGTCACGTGACCTTCTGCCGAGGCTGATTCAGCTGCAGTTCATAGTTTACCTGCTTGGCTTGTGTGGGTACATGCAGGGCCCCCAGGGCACCAGGCTGAGCTGCTTCCCTACAGTGGACACACATGGAAGTCCTGTTTCCACTAGCTATGTCAGCCATGCAGCCTGAGAAGAACAGAGTAGGTATAAGGGGAAGGAGTGATGCCATGGGACAGGGGACAGCACTCTTCCAATAATGACCGCCATGTCCTGCTGCTGCTGTGGTGGGCTTATTAGCCTGTGGTGCTCTGAAGTGTTAATGTTCTCTAGCTCTCCTGTTCTCCCTGGAGGGTTACTGTCAAAGTGCCCCAGGGAGAGGTAATGTAACCACACACCAGTACCTTACTTTTGGAAGTCTAGCCCTTGATGTTTCCATTTGGGAATCAAAGAAAATCATTGTTATGTATGTATGTATGTATGTATGTATTCCACATGCTGCTTTTCACAGTTTCAACTGTGGAGAGTTAGCTTGTTTTTGAACTGCCTACTTGGGCCCCCGAAGAGAATTCTGTGTGTGCCACATCGTAAGTGTTTTAATGTGGGTTAGAATTCATTCAGCACTTTCCATGTTACTCAGTGACAGTAGTCAAAATCTTAATTTCATTTATGTGAATGTTTTTGTTAAAATAACATAGTTTACTTTCAGAGTTTTGTTGGTTATTAACTAAGCAAACAATAGTTCTACAAACTATATTATTTTACATACTACTTTTGGGTTCAAACCCTTTATTGCTGGACCTGTCTTATGTGAAGGTCAGAGATAACCAAGGGAGCTCTTTTTCCTGTAAGTTTTGAGTAGAGTGTGGTGAGACTTTAGTCTAAAAGACCAATGAAGAAACCGGGAACTTAAGTTTGAAATGATGAAGTTCTAACTGGAAAAGTGTCTCTAGAAGCAGAAAGGGAAGATTGGCTCCGGGTAGGAGTCACAGAGAGTCAGTGGACAGCATATTGGGAGGCTGTTGTTAGCAGAGCAGCTGCTGTGAGCCGGAGGGTGAGCCTTTTCTTTCAGAGGGTGTCTGGGGCAAAGCCCAAGGCCCTGTGATTCTTGGAGAAAAGTCGACTGAGGAAATCCATGCAGCTCTTTTGGTCTGGGCACCTCCCTGCCTTCCAAGAGTAGCAGCAGTCTTGCCACTTCCGGGTACTAATGGACAAGGGTGTCATTGAACACGTACGCGGCATTTTCCCTACTCTGAACCTCTGAGAGCATTGGTCTTTGCCACTGAGGAGGTCTTTGCTGTTGAGAAGAGTAGAGAGGCTTTCTCTTACTGTCTCAGTGGGGGACTGACAACTTCTTAGCCAGAACATTGCTTTCCCATGGCAGTGAGACCTCCAAGCACTGCCAGCGTGACGCCATTGAAGCTACCCGGCCTTGGGTCCAGCCCTGACGGCACGTAAGAGTGGTGACTAGCCTCGTGAATGTAACAGTGCACGTGAAAGGGAGGAGCAGGCCACAGCAGGTCATCTAGTAAAAGCACAGTTATTGAGGAAATGTACACTTGAACAAAATAACAACTCTTATGGAGGTTGAATTTTAACAAATTCTTTAGAATTAGAAAAAATGATTTTCAGATACAGTGTTTAGATTATTTGAAAAAGAGGATGAATGTTATTAAGTCCCAAATTAGTGGCCCAGAAAATGTGGGGGGGGGGCGGAATTATGTGATTACCTGAAGCCAACGTACTAAGAGAAAAATCAAGTTTTTGAAAATGATTAGAGGCTCAAAGACAGATCTTGGAGCTCCAACATACAATGAGTTCTAAAGGGGAAATAAAGGCAGGTAGAGGGGTAATTAAATAACAAGGGGATCTTTCGAGAAGAAAGACTGGGGACTGCAGGTCCAAACAGCAGCTGTCGTCCAGCCAGGAGCAAGTGGTGGGCGGGACGCGCACGTGCGCACATCTGCACACCTGTTCTGATCCAGTTGTGGAATTCTTAAGAAGTTAGTGAAAATCGACTAAGCTTCCAAACTGAAAGAACAAGTTGCAAATGATGAAAAAGAACCTGATGATCAGATAATCATACAACACAAGAAGTAGAAGAAAATGGAAAAATACCCATCCATGGACAAAAAGCTGCAACTTAAAAATCCTATACTCAGACAAGACACCCTTCGCCTGTCAAGGTGAAAAGATACTGGTATATTCTGTCTGAGGAAAGCTACAGAAACTACACATGAATCAGAGCAGAGACCTGTATCTACGGGAAGGTGAAAAGAAGGGGTAGCAGTTCAATAACGTTAACAGTAGATCAACTTCAGCTAATAATATAAATTCAAAAGTAAATGTAAAATATTAGCAAACTTAATCTGCTGGTATGTCAAAAGAATATCAGACCATTTTCAGTAGGGTTTATTAGAGAAATGTGATCATGATTCATTATCAGGAAACCTGTGAACATAATGTATTATATCAACAAATTAAAGGATGTGGAAAACAATGTGGAGGTTCCTCAAAAAATTAAAAATGGAACTGCCTTATGATCCAGGGGTGCCACTTTTAGAAATATATCTAAAGAAACCCAAAACACTAATTTGAAAGAATATGTGCTCCCCTATGTTCACTGCGGCATTATTTACAATAGCCAAGGTACGGAAGCAACCCAAGTGCCCGTCAACAGATGAGTGGCTAAAAAGTTGTACACATGCACAAGGAAATACTACTCGGACATTAAAAAAACACACAGTGAAATCTTTCTTTTTGCAACATTGTGGATGGGTTAGAAGGTACTATGCTAAGCAAAATAAGTCAGAGAAAGATAAATGCTGTATGATTCACTTATATGTGGAATCTATAGAAAAAATAAACAGACACAGAATAGATAGAATGTAGAAGGAAAATCTAGTAGAACAGTATGTATAGGCTGTGTGTGGGTGAGACTTTTTAAACTAAGTCATTCTACATGGAAGGCACAGTAAGAAGGCAGGCATATTTGACTGCTTAAATGCCCATTACCCTTCTCTTTTTTATAGACATTTTGTATAGACTGTGATTTGTTTCTTGTATTTCCTAATTCTGAAACATTGTTAACCTGAGATTCTAGTTAGAGAATCTGGGTTATATAAATTTGCCATGTAGTTTGAGTTGGGGTATACTCATTAAAATGGATATAAAGGACAATGAATGACAGAATTTATTACTGTTACCTCATGCTTCCAAAGATTGTTGCAAAGATATCTCCAAGACATATTACTTACTTTTTCATATTTTATTTATTTTATTTATACCAGGCCTTCACAGCATGCTAAATTGAGTTACCTGTGCTGTTTCACTGTGGAAATCAATTTCCCTTTCAATTTGAGTTAGTTACAACTGATAATAGTTGTCACTTTTTTTACTCAAGGGTATGAAAGTGCCAGTATGTCTAGCACATGTGAACCTTGCAAAAATAGGAACAGACATTCAGCCCAGACTGAAGAGCCTGTTCAAGCAAAAGTATTCAGCAGACAGAATCATGAGCAGCTGGAAAAAATAATAAAATGTAGTAGGTCTACAGAAATATCTTCAGGTATGTTCTTTTTTGGTTTGCTTTAATTTAAGGACTTCTTCATCTTAGGTTTGAAAAGCTGTATTAAAACAAGCTTTAAAATTGATGTGTTGCACTTCTCTGTCATCTGCAAGCTTTTATGTATATATTACAGTACACCAAAACCGGAAGTTTTTATTGTTGTGATGCAAGCTTTAGACACATTTTGATAAAATTCCAAACAAAAAAACTATAGTTAACATTGATTTGGAACTCCTAATTTGAAAATCTGAAAACCTTATGAGTAAGAATTCAGGTGTACAGTCATGTCATTTTCCTGCTTCAGATCTTTGGCCTTCATCCAGCCTGCTGGCGAAAGTCCCTTAGTATGACGGATCTGGCCAGCAGGCGTTCTGCCTGGAGCTTCACTCTTCGAGTGGTCCTGAGTTGACGTTTCCCCACAGCGCTGCTGCTCTTTGTTACCTCAGCAGTTGTCTTTTCTGCAAGTCCTTTTTGCTCTTTGTGAGTCTTTTTCTCTGCTGGGCTCAAATAATCTTAGTTCTGTAACTCTGAAATTGCATCCAAATGCAAGCCGGGAGAGGTTTCCCTTTCTTTTTTTTTTTTTTTGTCACTGTTGTAGCCTATGTAAACCTTCTCTGTTGCCTGTTTCACATTGTCTAGTATTTACCTGTTTAAATGTCTGTATTGCCCTTTTAAGTCCCTTGGCAACAGATACTACTTTTCTTCCTTGCGTGTGAACTGTTAGAATGGTACCTGATGCACGGCAGTTACTCTGTAAGTGTACACTGAATGAATGGAGACATGTACTTGCCACTATTCCAGTTTAAGTAAGTGCTGGTACTTTCTTAACTTGCAAAGACTAGGTTCATCTCAAAGAAATATTGGGAGGGAGGTGGTAAATACAGACTCTTTGTTTTCTGTTGTCAGTAAGACCCTTGGGGGTGAGAAGGCAGCTCCCATTGTATTGTGCTTCACTGTCTATAAATTAAAACAGATTACTCATTTCATTTGAGCTTCATAATCTTGTGAGCTGGTTCTGTTTCCATTTGTAGATGAGGATGAGGATGGGTGCACAGTCACATAGGGCACCTGCTTTTTCACAGCACTCATAAAGGGCCAGTAATATGAACTGGTACAGTTTTTCTTCAGAAAGTCAGGCTTTTAACCCAGTAATCCATATACGTACTGTGCATGTCCATACTCAGGAGACCAAAAAAAAAATTGAGATTCAGTGTTTTTTTAACAGTATAGTTTCAACTATGTTTAAACAAAAATCTGAATGCAGAAAAGATGGAAAGAAAATGCATCAAAATGTTAATACTGGTTTTATCATCTTTAAACTTACATATTTTCTAAAACTTACATAGTGAATGTTTATTACTTTTGTTATCCGTAAAGAAACATCACTTTTTTTTTCTTATTTTAAAGGGACTTCTTCAAGGTCATATTGCTTGGAAATGGTAGAGCTAAAGTTTCAATCCTGGTCTGTTAAGTCTAGGATACTTTTGGCAAAAATACCAGTTCTGTTGTCCTGACCCCCAGATTTTATAATTTCCATCTCTGTTCACTAGATCTTCAAAGAGTAAACATTTGAGTGGCAGTCAGGAACAGGCACTATTTGAAAGGCTGTCAGTTACATAAATAATTGGTAGTTGGTCATAGCACTTCAGTCATTATTGTCACTTAGAAAAATAAAACGATTGAATTTTGGTGACTTAAAAAATGTTTGATTAGTGTAAATATACCTTTGTGTGTATTTACGTATTTTCTAAAAAGACTTATTTTTAGTGTTAACCATTACCCTAAAATTCTTTATAACATGGAATAGTTTTTGATATGATTATTCAAGTGTAACATGTGTGACTGTCAGTATTATCAGCCCTCTTCTTCCACCAGAGATGAGGAAGGCTCACCTTGATAAGCTTGTTTCTGAGGGTGAAGGATAGAGTTTTATTATGGTCAGTCACATTAAAAGAAGTTTATAGCAAAATTTTATTTTCATTGATGAGATTATTTTTAAATAGAGTATAACATTTCAGTCCAGGCAAATTTTAAAGAAATTTGCTTATTTATTTTTTATTCACTTCTATTATAGATCCTATCATTACTATTCATACGCATTTTCTGTTCATCCTTATGTCTGCCTTTCCTACAGCACATGCTAGGAGAATACTACAGCAGTCTAACAGAAATGCATGCAATGAAGCGCCAGGTAACAGTATGTTTAGTTTTGGTGTCCACTTTGTGTTAATTTTTTTTCCATTGGTCCTAAAAATCCCTAGTTCTATTGCTCTAATGTTTTTTATTTTTTAGATTTAGCTAGTGCCTATATGTTACTTGACTTGTAAAAATCAAAGAAAATTCATATTCACAAAATTCCAAAGCCTTTCACTTACAGTTCTTTACTTGGTAAAATTGACTGCTTTTTTTGTTTTCATTTTCTGTTTGTGTATGTAATGTAACCAACACATTCATTTAGGTAACAAAATATTTTTATAATTTCGTGCTTTAGTAAACTCATTTAGTATTTAGTATATTTAAATGCTTGAGAGCATTAATAATTTTTAGAAACAGAAATACAGTTATTTTTAGTCCTACCTTGGATTTGCAGGTGTTACATGTTGTGTATGACTTCGTTGTAGTTGCTTATTTTTGATTACCCATCAATATCTATAGAAAATAAACTAAGAAAACAACTATGACATGCATGCAAAGATCATGATAAATAAGGTTAGGTTATAGAAAAATTACAGGTTCGAAAATGTTGATTTTTGTCTTAAACTGTATTTTCATTAAGCACAGTTCTGTGTGATTTAGAATTGTAAATGTTCTTGAGCTCCTCCTCTGCTGCTCATGAATGAAAACGAAAGCCTGTTAGGAATCTTTAGGGAAATCTAAGCAACAGAAACAAGGACCTGAGACAGACAAAGCTGAGTGTATTAGTGGCCTCCTAAAGAAAAGAACTCTGAAAACTGAGAGGGTGAAAACAACATAGAATCATCCCTGACTGAGAGCAAGGGTTTTTCTAGCCTAAACTAATGCATTTTAGTCCAGGAGGAGATGGCAAAAAATTTCCACCTCTTTATTGCAGGCAGGAAGGATGAAACATGTGTTTGACATAATTCAGTTATTTGGGAATAACTTTATCCTTAATGATATATGATAAGGTGGTAATTTTATCACATACAGAGGTATGAAAAATACTAAATATGCTTATTCTTATATCTTTGAAATAATAAACATTTTCTAAGTTAAACAGCTATGCCAAACTATAATATAGTATCTAAATTGAAAGTTTGTATATTAAGTTATATCTTATCTGGATCTTTCCTGTAAGTAGAGATTTCCTACAGAGATAGTTTTGGTTCCTGCTTATAATATACATTATTTTTGTAGTACTCTATCACATTTGGACATTTCAAAATACTAAAAGAACTTCACTGCATTTCATTTTATATTCATAAATGTCTGGGACAAGGTGGGGAAGTTGCATATATATCATTCTTATTATAGTTTACTTATGGGAATTGAGACCCGAAGATATTAATTTAGGAAATTAGTGGAAAGTGTTTTTTTAAACCCCATTTGCTTTTCATTTTCTTATTCCTCTTTTGCAAACAGTAAATTATCTTTGTAATCTTTGCAGATTTATTTGAAAACATAACAGGTAACATTTCAAATTTGTTAGAAATTACTGATTTTTTGGAATTTGGATATTTATTTAACTGCCTTTTGTTCTACTTTTGTTCCAGAATGTTTACAGAATTTGTTAGCTAGAAGAGACACTTGTAGATACTTCTTTTCACAGAGAAATCAAAATGGGAATAGTTCCTAATTTGTACTGGAGTATGACTCTGTCATCAATGAGGGTGATGATTCTGTGTTATCAAAAAATGCATATGGCAGAATTGTTGATACGTAACAGAGTGATACCTAGGTTCTGTGAAACGGAAGATTTCCATTCCCCATTTCAACATATACTGAGTACTACTAGTAAATATGTCAGTATGTCATGCTGTAGAGATATTGACCTGTTATGTTTATGTTATAGTTACAATTTTACAACTTGTGGGGGTTTTTTGTTTTTATTTTTTAAATCCTAACCCAAGTATATGTTTATTGGTTTGAGAGAGAGAGACAGAGAGAAACCGAAACAGAGAGACAGAGAGAAAAACATCCATCGGTTGCCTCTCGTGTGTGTCCTGACCAGGAATTGAACCTGCAACATTTTGGTGTATGGGATGATGCTTTAGCTGACTGAGCCACCTGGCCAGGGCACAAATTCAGTTTTTTATCCCTGTGGTATCATAGTTGAGATTTGAGGATTTGTACATAACTAGATAGAGCTTAAAATAGTAACTCTTACTGGTAATATTTAGTTTATTTTCATTATTATATAAATTTCCTCCTTTGTAACAAGTTCATATTAGCTAAAAAAGAAAATTATTTGTAGTTGGCTGATTTCATCCAAGTGCTGAAAGATTTCCACTGATTATTCCTATGAAATGTACAACATTTTCCAGAATTTTTTTATTGAGAAACAGTTATCCAAGTAAAGGTAATGTTATTCATACATTTAAACATGTCTTTATTATACAGTATATGTAAATATTTTTTATGATTAATTTTATCTTAGTAATTTAAAAAAAATTTAACTATAAAAGCCCTGAAATAGAATTATGTTCTGATTTTTAAGTAACTTCAGACTGAGAGTAATAATACAAGTTAATAGAAATTGTTGGGAATATATTTTATCAATATTAACTTTCTGATATTTTATATCTTCCAGAAACTGGGAGTGATTTTTCCATGTTCGAAGCTTTGCGGGATACTATTTATTCTGAAGTAGCTACATTAATTTCTCAAAATGAATCTCGTCCACATTTTCTTATTGAACTCTTCCACGAGCTTCAGCTACTCAATACAGACTACTTGAGACAGAGGGCCTTATATGCACTGCAGGTATCTGGTAGTTAACAGTCTTTTTCCTTCCCGGTCTGGTGTGACTGTTCTTCAGGATTATATCTAGATGCTTTCTTACACTAAAGTATGTTTTTGTTCCTTAAGTCTTCCGGTCTATTTTCTATATGCCTTTTTGCTTTTTATTTAAAATTTCTTGTATAGCTTAAGTAGCTTTTACATCAAGTCTTTTTCTGGGCAATATTTCAGTATTTTATTTTCGATGTTATTTCTTCCTCACAACCTATGAGGTGAGGAGTATTGAATGTTTTCTTTTATCTGGTTCTGCTTTTAAATTTTTGATTGTTTATGTTTTACATAAATATCTTATTTCCTTATTTAGGACATAGTATCCACACATATTTCTGAGAACCACGAGAAAGAAGGAGAAAATGTAAAGTCAGCGAATTCTGGTACTTGGATAGCATCAAACTCAGAACTTACTCCCAGTGAAAGCCTTGCTACTACTGATGATGTAAGCTGATTGAGATTCATGAAATCGATACCTAATTTCAGTATACACTAAACAAAAGTTAAATAGGTTGTTATAAGCTGTGAGCATACCTAATATATTTGGTTTTATACTTTTTTAAAAAGCTGAGTATAATTGTTTTATTTTGAGGTGAGGTCTAAAACTTAATCAAAATATATTGTGTGTGATGGATTATAAGGTATAAAATGGTTGTATGGATGGTTCCATTGCTTGTCATAGGAGTCGACTCATCGTAGACATTTAGTAAAATTTGTTACGTTCTTGAAGACATTCAGTAAACCAGACAGCAATCAGATCACAGTCAGAACCCTTGAATAAATGTATATAAGATAAAACAGGTCTTTGGGCTGGGAGAGTAGCCTAGATAAAGTCATCCGGGACAAAAATGTAATTTAATGTATTAGAATTGACGGAAAAAACTTTAGAAAGGAAATGGAAAAGAGAGGTGAGGAAAAGGGTATATTTTCAATTAGTAGATCCTCCAAATAGCACCTGCATGTGGCCTACAGGACTGCGGTGCCAGGCAGGTGCCATTAAATGGCGGAGCAGTGCACTGTTAGGGCACTGAGGGGTGACATGCTCGGTATTTGGAAGTCACCTGTTTGAAAGTTCAGACCCTGATTCTGTTGTTAAAAATTGTATGTGGTCTTAGGGTAGCAAATTCATTCTTTTTTTTTTTTTTTAATGTCATTTCTAGCACCAGGATACCCATAGATAAGAGTACTGTAATTGATTAGCAAATATCTGACAAAGGTGGAGAAAGCACACCACTGTGTTTCTGACCATTGTTGACATGCTCACATTAGAACTTTCTCCCACACAGGTAGTGTTTTCTCCAAAGATTATCTTGTCTCTTCTTCACACGTAATAATTTCTTTATGGCTGTTGGAGGACTTTTTTCTGGGTTTTTGCTCTTTCATTTATATTCATGTTCAAAATAAAATTTTCCCAAGTCATTTTTTTCTGCTTAAAACCTGTCTCCACCAGACTCCAACTCCTATACCAACATGCATTTAAACTGTGACTAAAAACTACATGGTTTTAATTACTTTATAATGTCAAATATAAATTAATGTAAGGAATTGCTACTTGGGATTAGTCGTTATTATGACTAATTGAAAATTCTGTACTCCTTTATGTGGGAAATGAAGTTGGCCCAGATAGATATATTTATAATTGGAGATACTAGGTTAAAATTTATTAGGCGTTGAAATAACTTACGGAAAGCATGAATTATTTTTAAAGATTTTATTTACTTACTTATTTATTTATTTATTTTTATTTATTTTAGAGAGAGAGGAAGGGAGGGAGGGAGAGTAACATGGATCGGTTACCTTTCACATGCCCCCAAAGTGAGGACCAGGCCCTCAACCCAGGCAGCATGTAACTTGACCCGCAATTGAATTGGTGACCTTTTAGTTTGCGAGACGACGCCCAAACTACTGAGCCACACCAGATGGGACAGTAATTTTGTATTTTTAACTCTAATGCTTCCCTTTATATCCAAGTTTTATAGGTAGCATTACTTCCAGTTATTTTAAAAGATTCAAGCACATTGGTCTATACCATAAATAGCAAATTTTGAAAATTGAGCTACCATTTATAACAATGTTGACAGGGTTTTAAAGTTAAAGTTTAAAGGTACTGTACTACTTAATAAGTAGGTATTTTAGTCAGCTCAGGCTGGTAAACCAAACACTGTATACAGAGTGGTTTAAACAACAAATACTATTTCTCATGGTTCTGAAAGCTAGGAAGTTCAAGACCTTGTGTCAGCAGATTTGCTGCTTCTTGAGGGCTCTCTTCCTGGCTTGTAGGTGGCCACCTTCTTTCTGCCTGTGTCCTTACATGGTAGTGAGAGGAAGCTCTAGTGTGGCTTCCTCTCTTTCTAAAGGACACCAGCGCCATCATGGGGGCTCTGTCCTCATGACCTCATCCAAACCTGACTACCTCCCAACTCCCCACCTCCTAATACTATCATGTTGGGAGTTAGCGCCTTAACATGTGAATTTAGGGAGTGGGGGTTCACAAAGAATCAGGCCATAATTTTAGGGACTTGGCATAAATAACTATAGTTAGTATTACTTTTAAATAAATAGGTTAGTTCTTTAATTGTTTTATTCAGAACTTAAATTTAGCATCAATGCCAGCATCTTCCCTTTGTTAATGCCAGTTAATTAGCAGCAGCAGCACAGCATCCAGTGTCCACTGGCAGTGCTGTCCGGTGGAGCTTTCTGAGTGGCGGGAGTTTCGTATCTGTATTGTCTGTTAGAGCAGCCATTGGTGACTAAGACAGTGCCTAGTGGGATTGAGGAACTGAATTTAAATTTTATTTAATACGTCAGCTACATGGCTAGCAGTTACCATATCAGACAGAGTCTTGTTCTCCATGTTTCTTGGCCAAGGTTCTTTGAGCTTCATTTACGGAGCTTTTACACACACATTTCAGAGTGCGTGTAGGAGTCTTCACTCTCAGGAAAAAGAAAAGTAAAAACAGGCATCCGAGAATTGTACGTGGAGGATGAGGAATTGGGGGTTAGGCAGAGGGGGAAACACTGTGCATCTCCTACCCCGGGCACCATAAAATGGCGAAAGCATGTCCACCAGCAAGTCTTACCTGATGGAGCCACACAATGCTTTCATTTCCTAAAGGAGTTTCTCTAATACCTGACTTTTCTTTAATCAGAGACAGAACTTTTCATTTAATTATTTAAGAGGAAATTTTAGAATATCTGTAGCTAGGAGAAAGAACACCATTGAGAAATGAGTTTCACACCCCCACCCCACTGCTGCCCTGTCCCCCAATCATGCTGTAGACAAAAGTCAATTTGAAAGTGCTTCAAGTCCTGAAAAAGCTAAAAGTATAAAACTTACAAAAGAAAACAAGGGGATCTTTCTTATTTTGACATACGCAAAGGTGTCTTAGGACAGAAAGCACTAACTATAAAAGGAAAACTGGTTAAATTCTGTTTCAAAAGTTAAAATTAGGAGAAAATGATCTCAGTGTATATGTATCTGACGAATGACTACATAAGTGACAAATCCAGACGGTTATATAAAGAACTTCTATGAGTCCTTTGTAAGACAGTCACCTCAGCCAAGAATGGGCAAGAGATTTGGAACAGGTGCTTCATGAAGGAAGACACGTAAATGGCCAGTGTGCAAATTAAAACCACACAAGATACACTCCAAACCTACTAGAAAGGCTGGAATTAAAGGTTGACAGTAAGCAGTATTGGTGTGAACATGGAGCATTTGGAATTCTCACACTGCTGGTGGGTTTGTGAAATTGTACAACCACTTTGGAAAGCAGTATGGCAGTTTCTTACAAAGGTAAACATAAACTTGGCGTGTGACCTAGCAATTTCTCTTCTAGGTGTTCATCCAAGAGAAATGAAAATACACATACAAAAAATTTTTGTACACTAATATTCATAGGATCGTTAGTCATGATAGCCTCAAACTAGAGCATCAGCAGATAAGTGGATAAACAAACTGGTATATCCATACGGTAGAATATTACTCAACCATTCAAATGAGTTCATTAACTTATGAAACACACAGCAACATGGATTAATTTCAGAAACACTGAGTGAAAGAAGCCTGACAGTGAAAAGTACATACTGAATGGCTCCTTTATACGGAGTCTAGAGCGGACAAAGCTACTCTGCCGTGCAGAAGTCATGAGTGGGCTGTAGTGCGTATTGACTGCAGGGGGCCTTCTGGCCTGACGGAAATGGTCTTTATTTTTAGGGAAGGTGGCTACGTGGGTGTATATATTTTTCAAAACTATTCAGACTGTACACTTAATGGGCGTATTGTTTGTAAATTCTAATTCAATAAAGTTGATGTAAAAAATATGAAAGATGCTGTCTTGTTTTTCTTCCAATATGAGACAACTGCATACCATAGTGTAAGGTGCTGGGCGTGGTGAGGGCTTGGAGAACGAGGAGAATTTCCCTGCGGGTGCAGAAATAATTTGCAGCACTATGTTTTCCAAGTTAGAGTTTAATCTGTAGCTGGCTCTGTGTTGTCTACAAAATGATGAGTGTCCTGCAGGTTGTCCTCCCTGGCTCTGCTCAGTGCTTTATACCTTTTGCTTATGTCACGATTTTAAGTGTATAGTTTTATGCAAATAGTTTCTGTGTTAAAATTTTAATTTAATCCAACTTTTAAAAAAGAAATATTAGTGATTTTTATTTGTTTCAAAACTATGACTTAGGAAACTTTTGAGAAGAACTTTGAGAGAGAAACACATAAAATAAGTGAGCAAAATGATGCTGATAATGCTAGTGTCCTGTCTGTATCTTCAAATTTTGAGCCTTTTGCAACAGATGATCTGGGTAAGCAGAATTTTTTATGATCTTAGCACATGACTTTACTACAGTCTTTGAAGTACATTGATAAGGAAACAAAATTCTAGAAAGGCAGCTTCTTGTAGAATAAGGACTTAAAAAATCTGTCCATCAGTAAATTCAGGAATATTCTGCTTTTAATTCTTTGACCCTGTTGAAAATCTAAGATTTCTCACTCTGCATATACTGAGAAAATGGGGCTCTCACTTACCTTGCTCTCGTGAAGAAAATACAGAACTTTCTAGGATGCAGGATAGAAGTTTAGAAAATGTTAATCTCCTTTCCTTAAGAGAAAGGCCACCCTTTGAAGTTTTCCAGTCGGTTAGTGGGAAAAATCCACAGGCTGCAGTGCCTTCATTCAGTCACATTCTCAGTAACAATGTTAATGTCTTAATTTGAGAAGAACTGAAATTTTTGTAATTCTAAGGCATGGCACATTGCATTTTTTTTTCATTAATAGAAGTTTTAAAAAGTGCATAACTCAAAAGGAGAGAAAAGAAACCCCGAGTCCTGAATTTCAAAAGATTAGGGAAAAGGAAATGCGTGAGTGCCTCTCGGTGCATTTGCCAGGCTGCAGCCAGTGGAAAGGTACCCAAGTATTCAGTCATTCAGACCTCAGGCCACTGGTGCATAGGGTAATGGCCCATTCTAGTGTTTGTTGGTAGGGTGAGAACAAGATGTAGATGATTTCAAAGGCATTTTTCCACTACAAAGGAAAGGGCCCAGCCTTGCCGTGTCTTATTTATCTACCTTTGGCCAAAATGATTGCCTTCCTTTTGCGCTAATCTTATTATCAAGGACTCGAAGGCCAGTTCCCTTCTGAGGAAATGCCTTTCACGAACTGAACTCATAATAGAGGAAGATCACAAACATCACTCTGATAAACCCATTCCCCCTTAGTAGTTCCCCTTTCTGAGTTGCCAGTAACTTTGAGCCTGCCAGTTTCATTTCATTTACTCTTCCCTTACAGTCATTCAGCATTAGCTTTGAAGTAGAAGAATTGGGAAGTGTCATTCTTAGGTGTTTTCCTTACCTCAGTTGATTGTCGCAGGTTAGGTTGTTTGCATCAGAATTTGCATGACATTTGGAATTTATTTTTCTACTGTTTAAGTGAAGCAACATGGTATACTGAAATAAGGATTTTAGAGTCTTAAGAGACCTGTGTTTAAATTCCTGTTTTAGCACTTGGCTCTGAAACCTTGTGCAGGTTACTTATGTTCTCTGAAAATGAGGGTGCTGTCATCCACTTCATAAGGTTATCTTAAGGATTAAATAAATAAACAAACATGATCATGTTTGCAGAGTACCCATCTAGTACAATACCTAGAACTTGTTAAAGCTAGTTTTTCTTCCCTATGTTCAGACATTTTTTAATTAATAAATTTAGAGGAATACATGAAAAAGTTTTCTTTTATATCTTTGAGACACACTTCTGCTCCATATGCAGGTAACACTGTGATTCACTTGGACCAGGCATTAGCCAGAATGAGGGAATACGAACGCATGAAAACTGAGGCTGAAAATAACACAAACGTAAGATGTACCTGCAAGATCATTGAGGATGACAGTGGTGCTGCTGCCATGACTGCTGGTAATGATTTAGAAGGTGTGTAGTTGAATTCATTAACAGTAAAAATCATAGTTATGTATGTAAAAATTTAACACTCCCTATGATGTATAATGGTGTTTTTTTTAAATCACTCATTAGGGGTGCTAAAACTATCACTGTTCCTTTGTATTATTTTAGCATAAAATCATAATGTTCTTTAGAATTTTGCATAGATGCATACATGTAATACCATAGACTTAATTTTGCTAATACATCTTTTTTAAAAATATAGAAACTCCTATTATTGAAAATCATAGTTCACAACAACCTGTAAGTGAAATCTCTGCCGTCCCATGTCCTAGAATTGATACTCAGCAGCTAGACCGACAAATTAAAGCAATTATGAAAGAAGTCATTCCATTTTTGAAGGTAAGCAGTAATTCTTAAAAATAAACCTTGTTTTGTTTTTCAATTTATACGAAGTACTCCATTTTAATAAATTCAGAGAATACATGTAAACAAAAGAAAAACTAAAAATAACCCATATTTTGTCACTCAGAGATAGCCCCATCAACATTTTGTGAACCTTTTTGTAATATTTTGTACATATATGTGTGTTCTCTTTTTTCCATATGCCATAAGCATCTTTCTACGTCACTGTCTCTGCTGCATATTTTTAATGGTTACAGAATATTCATTATTCATTCAAAAATACTTATAGAATGCCTACTTTAGGGCGGGTTTGGTGGGCAAGTTCAGGACTTTGCTGTCATGGAACCTTCGAGCAAGGATGAGAGTATGGACCCCCCCTCCAAGAAAAAGTGAATGTGAAGGATAAAGTAAATATGTACCAGATAAAATACGTGCCATTCAGAGAATTAAAATATGTCATGAGAGTGTCTGTTCTAGACTGGCCTTCCCAGACTGTTCTGGACACTCTCATGTTCTGTTCTATGGCCAGGGAAGGCCTCTGAAGAGGGAGCATTTAAGGAAATATGTGCATAAGGAGTCAGCTTAAACCAAGATCATTCCAGACAGACTTAAAGGGCCCAAAAGAGGAACTAGTTTGGCCTGTTGAAGAAACTAGAGGACCCATGCGGTTGTAGCAAAGTTGTGAGAGCTGGAACTGGAGAGGGAGGCAGGGGCTAGTATGTAGAACATCCTCCATGAGTAGGAGTTTGGACTGTGTTCAGAGTTTCAAGAGGAAACCCTAAGAGAGGTGGTTTAAGCAAGCAAGAAGCAAAGTCTGGTTTGCAGGTGGTGGTTGGTTGTAGAGGTCAGGAGTGCAGAGAGACCCGATGAGAAGGGTAGTGGCCCGGATAAGGGCGTGGTGCTGTCGGTGGGGAGGAACAGGCCCTGGAGATACATTCTGGAGATTAACAGGTCTTATTAATGGTCGATAGAGTTACCTAAAGCACACACTAAATAAGGGAAAGGGACCTAGATCTGAGCCCAGGACAAGGTGATTCAACACTTAGCGGTTGTGCAAAAAAGGAGAGCCCAAGTTTACCGCGTGGGACGGCACAGGGAGCTATGCTGGGGGCTGCTCTGAGGGGAGGGTGTTTATAGACCAGAATTTTCTGTTATTTTAATCAGTTATTTTTGTTAACTATTTATGTTTATCCTGGTTTCTTTTTCGCCATTCTAAACATCACTTAAATGACTTAGCAAAATTTTTATACATCCCATTTTTATTTCTGTAGAAGTAATTGTTAGACGTAGAATTTCTTGTTCTAAGGTAAAGCTTTTAGACATTATGTTAAATTGTCCTTCAGAAAGGTTTAACAATTGATATTTCTGCCGGCAGTGAGAGTACGAGACTGGTAAGCAGTATTATTAATTTTGTTGAATAACAATGAACAGGGCAGAGAAAAAGTGTGCCGGAAGCGGAAAGTACAGATGAGTCTTGTACCTGAGATGGCACTGTCACATTCTAATTGAAATGGAAATTTTAAAAATTAGAAATGAGAAGTCTTTTCATTCCGATAGGCAGACTGCTAAATACTGTCGTTGGGTTCATCGTTCGCCATCTCCTGCACTTGCCGATGTGTGCAACACTGGCGACAGTTGTTCCACGCACGGCATTCTTCCCCGGAAGGACTGCTTTCATTGGAGTGACTTAAGAGAGAGAGGTCTTCGAGAAGGCAGTTGTAGGGATTGCTCTGCTGCAGACAATGTCATGTAGCCAAAAGGAGAGATAGGTCACCTGTCTATGCCCAAGTCACTCCAGGGAAAACTGAAAACTAGCCTTCTCCTGGGCAGTTTTAATAGCTCCAGAGGGGGGCCCTGTTTGCTTTCTCTTCTAATCTTCAGACTCCTGCTAGTGTAGTTCGCACTCGTAAGGCTTTGGCCCTTCTTAATACTTAGGCCTGGAGTGCTCTTTCACACACTTGCACGGTTTGTCCCTCGAACCCTCCAAGTCTTCAGTCAAGTGTTCCCTGTTTGGTGAGCAGATCTCCGCCTATTCCTTACCTGCTTTTCTTTATCTCCATAGTGCTTGTCACCTTCTGGCATATTTAATGCTTTCTTACTTTGTGCTATCTCTCCCTGTTAAAATGAAAGCTGTGTGAAGTCAGAGATATAAATCTGTTGCGGTCACTGGTTTATCTCCAGTGCCAAGATTAGTAGCTGCATATAATAGGCGCTCGTTAAATACTTATTAAATGAATTAATATAATGAACCGATGGATCCTTCAGACTTCAACCGTCATTTTTCAAACTAATCAGGCTCTTTCTTTAGGCTCTGAGAAGTGTAGTTTGGGATCCAGATCAGATACAACATAGCTCATAAAACGTTTTATAGCCTGGCCTCAGCCTCTTAATCCATTCCTTCCCACGTACCTTGTATCCTGTTTGGCAGCATTCGAAAAGACACGTTGCCCCTGTCATCATCTCCTTTGCCTAGAAGGCTCTTCCAGCCTGTCAGCCAGCCTTCTCTTCAGGACCCAGCCCAAATATTACTGCACGTTCTGACGGGCAGAATTCTTCTCTCCACTGCCCCCAGGACATTGGTACATGCCTTTATTACAGCACTTAGGACGAAGTGTCGTAATTGTTTGCATGTGTCTATCTCCCACTAAAATGTCTTTCCAGATGTCTTAGTGTGCTCGCCCAAGCAGGACTTCAGAGTCTGGATAAAGGGAGTTTGAGGGGATAAGACAAATACCCCAGTTCCACCAGTTATTCTGTGAGTCTGTCTCCTGTTATCTGTACAATATGTATTTCTCCCCCCAAAAGGATATTTATATTCTGATGGGTTTATAAGAATATGCACATATTCTTAGGTAGATAATTTATTTAAGAGATTAAAACCTTTCCCTCAAGTGAATTGACTTTGCTGCTTCTCTGGCATACATATCTCAAAGTATTGCTTTTTTTCTTTTACATTTTTGTTTTATCATGAGTAATTCAATAAATGCTTTAAACATGTCTTTTTGGTTAAATTAGGCATATCGGTAGTAATATTTAATTGATGTATACAACTATTTTTTAAGGGTTAAAAATTCTGAGTAATTTTACTTTATGCTTAGGGCATACAGCCATCCTCAGTTAGGAAATTTTATTGCATTTGCCATTTTTTGTCTGATGTAAGTGATATCTTTTCATAAGGATTTCCTTACTGGATTTAGCATTTAAGTTTCTAAAATGAGTAGAACTAATGATTTGATTTAAACTATTTTATCATGTCTTCACTTTAAATCATGACTTTTTGGTAGGATTATAGAACTTCTTTGTTAACATCAGCATTACACACAGTCACATGAGCTAGACTTCCTCACACTCTTTCTCCCTCTGTCACGGGGGCGTCAGGAGTCGATCCCCCCACCTTAAGAGAAGTCACCTTTACTTTTCTTCGGTAGCATAACCTTGACTCGTGCCCTTACCTGTTGCCTAGACTGCCTGGCACAGGCCTGAAGTCATGTTTAGTGGGCAGACTCCTTGGCCTTGAAGAGGCCTCATCTCAGGCTCTGGCAGGCCATCCCACCTTCATCTCCCACCACTGTCCACCCGGGCCCTCCCTGTGGTTACTCAGCATTTCCCTTTTATGCGTGTGAGCCCTCTGTGCTGCGGTCCTCACTGTGGAAAATACAAAATAGCTCTTCACTGCCTGGCTGAAGCATTTTCCCTTCAGAGGTATTTGTTGTTGCCTTGGACATGCTGCCGCAGCTCCTTGGAGCACCTGGGGTGTGCTGCTTCTATGGCACTACCCATTCAGCAGTTCACAGGTGTCTCCTGTGAGCAGCCACTGTGCTGGGTGATGAATACTTCCAAAGATGTCATCTGCTGGACATGCATAGCTTGTCGTGACTCACATGTCTGACTCCTTGACACATGAGTCTTTTAAAAATGACCTTAAGTCCTTAGATTTAAGGGATCTTAGATATCATCTAGTTTGGCCACCTCATAATACATGTTCATGTAGGAAAAAAATACAAAGTTACCCAGCCAAAGGTTTGAGGACCTGCCCCAATGACTTCAGTGGCAAGAGAGGGATCAGAACCTTGAGGTTACTTGATACAGGCGTTTTATGGACTCGCCTCAGAAAGCTGACCGTGATTTGGATTTTTGGGTAGTTTGAACATGCTTTTAAATGAAGATTCAGGAGAAGAGACTTGTCCAAAGTGGCTGGTTAAGAGAGATGGGACAGTGGTTCTCATGTAGGGGTCATTTTGACCCTCAAAACAGTTTCTAATGTCATGCTCCATTTCTAGTCACCGGGACGTGGGATGCTAGAGGCACTAATGGCACCTGGCGCATAGAGATGAGCGTGCCGCCGGCCGTCCCATGGTGCATGGGATACCCATGGCACCGCCGAGACCGCCTGGGGGTGTTTGTAAGAGGAGCTGGACTGAACCGCCAACAGGAAGACGGCAGTGGGGAAACCATGGAGGGGGAGTTCTCCTTCCGAACAGAAACAAAAGTGATGAAAGGATTTGAAACAGTAGTTTCTTTCACTGGCTGTGACCTGCCATGGTGAATCAGAATCGAAAACCTAATGTGTATAGAGTGGGGGTTTGACTATTCTTGTGAATAAATAATTCCAAATGTATAGCAGAAAGTTGAGAAGCATTTATACAAGAAAAATAAAATCTCATTGTGTGGATTGATATTTTTTGAACACTAGGTGAGTCTATATCCTAACCACCTAGGATTTTTCTCAGGAGCACATGGATGAAGTATGCTCTCCTCAACTTCTGACTTCAGTGAGACGCATGGTGCTGACCCTAACCCAGCAGAATGATGAGAGCAAGGAGTTTGTAAAGTTCTTCCATAAACAGCTTGGAAGTATATTACAGGTAAGGGTTTTTACTTGTACGACAAAAATATGTACCACCTGGTGAAGATTTTTTTTTCTTTGCCATTCCTGACATTACACAATTTATTCAAATAACTATCCATCTAGCATCTGTTTGGGGTGATACAATACTTTTTAGGTTATTCCTTTACCTGGTTAAAAATAATGCTGTTAGGGCCTGTGTCTGCATTTAATTTGATCATCTCTAAGACTTATCCCAACTGTAATAAAATTTTGTTTTGACTTTTCTGCTACTTAGTAAAAAATTTCAAGTTCAAACTGGTTAGAAAGTTTTCTGTCATATTTTCTCAAATAAGTTTTTACCAATCTGCAAAATTTTAGAAGCCGGAAACCTGCTGTTGGTTGTAGAGACTTCTTAGGCTGTGACAGTAACCTGAAGTTACGTTAAAGTGGTGATTGTGATTCTCAAGGGGGCAGGGGTGCAGTTTTGGCCAAGAAGACATTAGCAGTGTCTGTATTCGGTTTGTCATGGTAGGCAAGGAGGCATTGAGCATCTAGTGAGTTGTTAGTAAGTGCCAAGGTTGAGAAAACCCTATGTTAAGTAAGGATACCTTACACCACATGTAAAAATCCTTATAGTGAAACTCACCTGTATATTTTCCCATTGAGGTAACTCAGTGATGTGTATTGTTATTACAAACTAAAAAATATATTTAAAAAATTTTTGTTACACATTTTTCCTATAAAAATTTTCCTTCCTATTCCTGTGTTGAAATTGGTTTTGAAGACAGTATTATCACTTTGCTAATTTTTTAAAACCCTAGGCTTGATGTAAATTCCCATCACTGTAATTTACCATTTTTTTTAAAAGACTAAAGTATAAATCCAGTACAGTTTTTAAATTGTTCTGGCTCTATTTAATTTAGTAGAACTAACATAGTTTATGAAGACTATAAGACATCAGTGGTTTTATGCATTAAGAATTTTTAGAATAATTTTTAGATAAATGTATGTTTATAACTTTTGCTAGCTTATTTCTGTGGGGAAGACACTCCATTTTAGAATCAGGCTGAAAGAGAAATTGTGTGTAATTTAAATACTTTTTGTTTATCAATATTCATATATTTTTCCTCAGTTTTGCCTACTATAATCATAATTGTGGGCAAATCCCAAAATAATTAATTTGGATGTAAGATACTTTTCTGTGTCTCAGAACATTGGATTGCTTTTCTCTCCTCCTATTCCTTTTTTCCCTCCGAAAAGGGACCTAAATGAAGAATAAGAGGCGTGTACATTAAATCTTGCTCAGACTATTGAATATTTTTCATGAATTAGAGCCTCAATTACTTTCCTCTACTTTTTTCCTTAAAAAACCTGTTCAGTGAGTTTTTTCCCACAAGGCACCAGCCTTTGTCCTTTCCATGATTGTGCTAGGTACGGTAGTTTTTTGAGGGGACGAGACACTGGATGTTATAGCAATTTGCCTGTTTTCCCAATAGTGTAGTCCATATTTTTAGAAGAAAGAAAAGCAGTTTTATCAAAAAAAAAAGTCTCAAATATAGCAGACTTGTTCATTTGATGATGCTGTATTTCAGCCTGAATAGAACTAAAAGTTTCTTAATGCTAAAAGTAATAAAATAATTTTTTATTAGATGAGTGTTATAATTCAAAGTTGTATTGCTGTGTCCACAATTGATGTTTACTATAATCTTAAAGTGATTTGGTTATTTTGAATAGGATTCATTGGCAAAATTTGCTGGCAGGAAACTGAAAGACTGTGGAGAGGATCTTCTTGTAGAGATATCGGAAGTGTTGTTTAATGAGCTGGCGTTCTTTAAGCTCATGCAAGATTTGGATAATAATAGCATGACGGTTAAACAAAGATGCAAAAGGAAAATAGAAGCAGCTGGAGTGATACAGTCTTATGCCAAAGAGGTAAATTACATTCATTTTAATTTTAGAAGTAATTGTAATTAGCATGTATATGTAGTTCTTGATTATTATTAATAACTAAAATCACGACTTCAGAAAAGTAGTTTTAAAGTGATACCAGTTAATCAGATTCCAAATCAGTACCTATGCTGGCCCCGTACAGAATCTCAGTGGTAGCATCAGTGACTACAGATCAGGAATGCAGACAGGAAGTGATGCTAACTGTACATTGTCAGATACCCAGTTGACACTATGTCCCTTACTCAGGCTTGCAGAGAAGAGGCGACAGGGATCTACCTGCCTCAGCTGCTGCCTGTCCCAGTAGATTGCCCGGTCGTGTGTGTGTGTGTCACTCTAGCCAACTGTGTGTGTGAGTGTGTGTGTGTGTGTTGGTCACGACTTGGGTCCCACACCCCTCTGGCTTGGTATTCCCTGTTAAATTAGTCTGGGTCGAGTGTGAAGTTGGATGAGGTTTTTCCTCTCAGCTTCAGCCTTTTTCCCTAGACCTGCACCCTTTTCTTGACTTTTAATCATGAAAGGGAAAGCAGGTCAGGACCCAAAACAAAGGGGTAACCCTTCTTCCTTAAATCTAAAGCAGATAAAGTCAAGCCATCTGTTTCACATTTTTTATAATGTTTTAATTTTAGACGTAAAGAAGTTTCAGATTGTTTCAGCCATTGATTAGAGCTTGAGAACAATAAAACAGAATAATATAATAATCAAGACTACTTTATTTTTTTTTTGAAGATAGTAATACCTGCTTTTTTTGTTTTTTAATTTATTTATTTTTAGAGAGGGAAGGGAGGGAGAGAGAGAAGCATCAATGTGCGGTTGCTGGGGGCCGTGGCCTGCAACCCAGGCATGTGTCCTGACTGGGAATCGAACCTGCGATGCTTTGGTTCGCAGCCCGCGCTCAATCCACTGAGCTATGCCAGCCAGGGCTCAAGACTACTTTAGATGGGCAATCTCACAAGGCTCTTTAAGGGGGTGAAATATGAGCAATGGCATGAAAGACAAGGAGTTTATAATGATGGTGAAGGGGAAGAGCTTTCCAGGAGTAACAAACTGGAGTGTGAAGACTCCAAGCCAGGACCGAGCAGTTAGTCTGGAGAACAGAGAGAAGGTCAGGGAGGCAGGAACACATTAACTGAATTAAAGAGTTTAGGATATGAATTCAGAGGCATATAAAGCCAAATTATGGGGACTTAGAGACTGTGATAGGGACTTTCTATTCTAAGCATGATGGAAATCCATGGGAAGGTTTGAAATAGAGGAGGGACATTATCTTGTGTACAGTTTGAAGTTTTTGTGTGCATACCATGCTGAACAGGAGTTGTAGGAGAGTGGAGAAAGAAGCCGATAGGCCAGTTGTAAGGGTGTTGCAGTAGTCCAGGTAAGAAACCGCACGTCTTAGCTCTGAATGTGCACCAGGTACACTGTGGTGGTTGAGTTGGCAAGGCATTCTGATGGTTTAAGTGTGGATAATAAAAGTAACATAGAGGCTTTTATGACTTGCGAATTTGGGTCGAATGAAAGGCCATTAAGGAAGACTGAAAGAGGCTAGCTTACGGAATGAAGGGATCGAGACTTCTGTTTTGTACTTTGTACATTTGAGTACTCTTACGTATCCAAGGAGATGTCAAGAGGGAGTGTTGCTTTGGTTTGGTTACTTTAAAAGATTTTAATGAAAGATTTTTATTTACATTTCTAAGATGCATTCAGCTCTTCGGATGATGGTCAAGATGCACCATTTATTAAAGTTTACTGAATACCTAAATATCATGCTGAGGAGTTACCTTAAATTTTGTTTAATTGACTTGCTTGTAGGCGAGAAGGATTCTTGAAGGAGATCATGGCTCACCTGCTGCAGAAATTGATGAGGAAGACAAAGTATGTGCTTATTTGTGCCCCCAAATAATGCTTTCTAAACAAGATATTAAATGACTTTAACAGCTTTTACCTTAATGTTTGAGAGCAGAGTATATTATCAAGTGTTCTTTCTTCTGACAAACCTTTATTTTCTTTTAAAAACAAAACTAAGTTGTCTAAAATTATTGTGTTTTTCATTAGATAATAACTATTACTAATTTTTATGATAGACTTACTATATATCTTATTTAAAATGTACTGTCTCCCTTGGTATTGTGTCAAAGCAAAACATTCACTTAGTTTTAATACTTAATATTGTGAGATAATTTTTTATGAGAACTTGAAAAAATCCAAATTTGAAGTAGTACAATATAAAAGTACTAACAAAGTTTCACTTTGTGCAACAAATTGAAAAACAAATTAATTACTCAAATTTTCTTGTGGCTAGGACAAGGATGAGACTGAAACAGTTAAACAGACTCAAACACCTGAAGAATATGATGG
Organism: Tonatia bakeri; assembly: GCA_004024845.1. Classification (NCBI taxonomy): domain Eukaryota; kingdom Metazoa; phylum Chordata; class Mammalia; order Chiroptera; family Phyllostomidae; genus Tonatia; species Tonatia bakeri. Next base: position 352,833 of record PVIA01000148.1, on the reverse strand, counting down.
TGATGGTCCCAAAAATGTGAGATCTGACATTTCTGATCAAGAGGAAGATGAAGAAAGTGAAGAATGCCCAGTGTCCATTAGTAAGTTTCAAGGCTTCGTGCTAGGTTATACCTTGTTCTCCGTAGGTCTGTGAGTGGAACAGCCTGGTGGGTATAGTGGATATGGAACTAGGCGTCCCACAGCTCTGAGTCTGAACCGCAGTGCGGTCCCGACTGAATGACTTGTCCTTTCTGCACCAGTTTTTCCTAGTAGCCACTGTTTGGAAGATTTCCGATGTTGTATGTGAAAGCACTTGCACAACACAGAAATGCAGTAAATTGTAGCTATTAAGTACTGAAAATTTACTTAAAGATTGTGTTAATCAATGTAGATTTGTCCAAAGCTGAAACCCAAGCACTGACTAATTACGGAAGCGGAGAAGATGAGAATGAAGATGAAGAAATAGAAGAATTTGAGGAGGGACCTGTAGATGTGCAGACCTCACTGCAGGCTAGCACTGAAACTGCAGAAGAAAACGAACATGGTGATCAGGTATTCCTGTGTTGGCGACACACCTCCCACCTGCCCTGTTTTATACTACTGAAAGCAGATCCTTTTTAACAGAGTCGAAATTTACAGCTTCCCTGTTCTCATTTTCATGAATACAAATTTTTTAAATATCCTTATTGAAATCTGAAACACTGTTTTTGTATTTAGCAATGTTTAAAGCACTGTATTTTCCACCTTGGCTGGTGTGGCTCGATGGATAGAGCACTGGCCTGCAAACCAAAGGGTCACTGGTTCAGTTCTCAGTCAGGGCACATGCCTGGGTTGCAGGCCAGGCCCCCAACAAGGGGCGTGCTAGAGGCAACCACACATTGATGTTTCTCTCCCTCCCTTTCTCTCTCCCTTCCCCTCTGTCGAAAATAAATAAATAAAATTAAAAAGAAAAAAAACACTGTATTTTCTTTTTCTTTTTTCTTTTTTTTTTTTTTGGTAACAAGTCCTAAAATTTATGAGATTACTTCAGATGGTTTGGATTTCTAATTTATATCTTTTTCTAGCCATCATGGAAATAACAAAATAAAATTATTCCCTTTACTACCTCTGCCTCATCCTGCCTCAGAGACAACACTTGTATGTTTTTTCTATTTACCTTTGTATTTCTGAATAATAAGCATTTGTGTGTATGTTCGTTCATTTGTGTACTAGATGTTATCTGTCAACTTCCTATTAATACAGTAGGTAAAGATTTTTAGGTCACTTAAAACTGCTCATTTAATTATGTCTTCTGGTTAATTCTATAACCAAATGTTTAGATTTAACTAAACTATGTGAATATTACTGACTACTGAACTATGCACACATTGTTTATTGCTTAGTCTTACACATTTTTTTCACGTGAGTGTTGTAATTGTCTCTGTTTTACTCGCTTGGTAGTCTTTGAACACATGCCCAAGTCTTTGCTGTGCCCTGCAGTGAGTGGATAAATCTCTCGGTGGAATTATCTACAGAAACCAGGCTGTCATTTTTGTCCTTTCTGGGGCATTCCCCCTTCCTGCTCCATTCTAGGTTTGGCTCTTAGACCCGCTAAAAATTATACAGAATAGTGGAATCTGTAATATTCCAGTTCTCTGTACTATTTGGAGGTTGAGAAGAAAAACTTTTCGTAGCTGTCTGGAAATTGCAGCCACAGCCTCCTTCTTGAACCTGAGAGGATATTTAAATCCCCGTGTGTGATCTCTCAGGTTGGACGAGCACCCCCACCAGCTTGGGAACCCTTTGTCATTCATAGAAGACCCCTGTTCTGGAATCCAATTTTTGTCTTTCTATTTCTTGATTTATTACCTCATTTTGGTGGAACACATCTAGTAAGTCTCTAAGAATGAGATTTTGAGATTTTATATGTCTTAAGAAAATCTTAACTTTTCCATGTTGAAAATTATTTTCTCTCAGATTTCTGAAGGCACTGTTTCTGTCTAGTTTACAGTACTGATGAGCAGGCCAGTGAATGCCTTTCTCAGTGCTGATCCTTTGTGTCTGTTTTTTCTTTCCCGTTCCAGAACTTTTCCCCCTCCTGGAGGTCTGCAGTGTTACAATGACACGCTGCATTGTTGCAGGCCTTTTTTAACTCACCATCTAGGGATTTAGTGGGTCTTTTTAATTTGTATCATGCCCATCAGTTTGATGAGTTTTCTTTTATTCTTCATTTCTCATCATTTTTCTTTCTGTCTGGAATTAGTATTATCAGATATTAGCCTCCATAGGTTGATCTTCTCATTTTCTTTTCCTTATATGATTGTTACTTTTTTACAGCGTCCTCTTGCTTCTACCATCTAGAAACATTTTTCAGATGTCTCGGGTACCTTTGGTGCTTATTTTAGAGAATGATACACTAAAAACCCACTTGGGTTTCTTTTGGGTTTCACTGTAGGGCAGTTGGGTAGACAGTTAGCTTTTTGAAATGTCAACACCTATTAGTCTTCTTTCGGGGGGTATTAGTCTCTCCAAAGAGGGTGCCCCCTCTCCTCCTGCCTGGGAAGAGGTATGCCTCCTTGGCTGCTGGTGTTTCTGCCTCTAGATGTGGGGATGGGGCTGAGGGTCTCACCATTCATTTTACAGGCATGCCCTGAGTCCCTCTGTTTCCACTGTGACACTTTGCCCTGTCCTCCTCATTCCTGCTTTCTATACCCCCACCTCTACCCCTGGTGGCCTCCAGGCCCAAGACTTCACTGGTTTAATTCCTCTAACGTAATCTCCCATTTTCTGTTCAAGTTGGGGGAAGGAACCTAGGTGTCCACATTTTCCTTAAATAGCTTCAAATGTTCACCAGCACCCACTTTGCATCACAGACTCCCACCCCACCACAATATTCCTTCCTACAATCTGGCACTTCCAGTAGGAGGTGAATCTCAGTTGTTTCCTCCTGCTGCTGAAGGCACTCAGCCTTGTTCGCGCTTTGCCCACCTTGGTCAGTTCCTCATCCACACTCTTAGCTAGCATCTACATACAAACAGATGTAAGTTTTATTTAAGGTAGAGTTTGATCTGAAAAAAATAATAAAATGTAGTGGAATCTATAATATACCAGTTCTGTGTGTTATTTTGAAATTCTTTAAGACGAGGAAACCTTTTTACTTAGCCATCCTGAAATTACAATCACAGTCAGAAGATGTTTTTTTTCTTTTAAAGATTTTATTTATTTATTTTTAGAGAGGGAAGGGAGGAAGAAAGAGAGAGAAACATCAATGCGTGGTTGCTGGGGGCCATGGCCTGCAACCCCGGCATGTGCCCTGACTGGGAATCGAACCTGCGATGCTTTAATTTGCAGCCCGCGCTCAATTCACTGAGCTACACCAGCCAGGGCAGAAGATATTTTTTAATTCATTTGTATGAAGGTCTCGGGCTGGACAAAAGCCACATACTAGTTACCTCTTCCTGTCTAGTGACCATATATATTAGGCCTTGCTACTGAGACATTTCTTTTTTCCTTCTAGGTTCTACAACAGGAGTTTGAAAAATCAGCAGAAAGCAAAAATGTCCCACCAGAACAAGAAACCACTGCTAGTAAAGGTAAGAAACCTAAATAGATTATTCAATTTTAATATTATCTAAAGTGCCTTTTATGTGCTCAAAAATTGAAAAAAATTAAATTCTTAGCTAATGTAAGTTTGAAGGTATTTTTGACCTAATGTATGTCCCCGTTCTCCCCCTAAAAATGTAGAAAACACAGGGCTTTGTTTTCTGCAGAGAGTCATTACAGAAAAGTTTACATACTTAAACACAAAAAATTCTGTAAGATGTAGACATCTTTAGATAGAAACATGGGTTGCTTATAAAAATACCTATTTTTATTCCTCAAAATCCTGCTTCATTTTACAAATTTGGTGAATTTTAGGGGTTTAATTTTTAAAACATCCCCACATGAATCCAATTAATTAAATTTGGAAACTATTGATGAGGACAATTTATAGTTGCTTTTTTGAGGGGGGTGTTAAATCGCCTGCATATGCTGATTTAATATTGCCCATATTTGGTATAATAAAATTTTAACAGCTGTGCATTATATACTAATGTTAAGACTTTCCTTCAATGACAGATGACCAGGACAGCGCTCCTGTGAAGCCATGTTCCCTCAACATCTTGGAAAACGAGCATCCTCTAAATAGCGCTGTCCAGAAGGGCTCACCTGCGAACGCCGATTCATCTAAACAGCCCAGCACTTTGCCCTTACCGCTAACTGAGACCGAAACCCTGGTGTCCAGAGTCAAAGAAATGAAATCTGCTCAGGAGACCCCTGAGAGCTCCCTGGCTGGAAGTTCTGACACTGACTCCCCAGTGCTGGTGAATGACTACGTATGTATCATCACCTTCCTGAACATGTCTGCGTGCCATTTCTGTGCATATGGATTTTCCGGGTAACAATTTCAGCGTGTACATACAACTCTGTGTGTAGGTTTAGAAACCGTCAGATTATTATATATATTTTTTTAAGATTTTATTTATTTTTTTTTAGAGAGGGAAGGGAGGGAGGAGGAGAGAGAGAGAGAGAGAGAGAAACATCAGTGTGCAGTTGCTGGGGGACATGGCCTGCAACCCAGGCATGTGCCCTGACTGGGAATCGAACCTGCGATGCCTGGTTCACAGCCCGAGCTCAATCCACTGAGCTACACCAGCCAGGGCCTAGATTATTTTTATTTCTCATTCAAACTTAATTTAAACTTGAACAGAAGGGTAATAGGAAATTAAGGTGACTATCTCAAAACCTAAAAGCTATTCTTTTTATAAGTTTGAGAACCAAAATGATGAGTTTTGCTGCGACCAGCGCGGAGTGGAGCTGCCTGAGTGGGGGTGACAGGAGATTTAGAAAGACACAACACAGACAGTTCAAAGAAAAGCAGGGGCCAGGTGGGACATTGTCCTCTGATAGAGAGACAGTGACCCTGAACATGGTCTCTGTGCTTATTTTATAGGGGTTGGTTGGTTAGAGCTCAGGGACATTTTGCAAACTTAGGGAGATACTGCAGGCACAGATTGTTCCATTTCCAGGCTATCTAAATGATACATATGTCTTCTGCAAAAGTTATAGTCGCATTCAGCTGAAGCTTGTGGTTACCTATTCCCTTCTCAACCCCTGCGGATTCGGATTCTAGCTGTTGTCCGCCCCCCAGCTTGGATCTGCCTTGCAGATGATGCAAACAGTCGAGTGCGGCCTTGCCAAGCACTCAGCCTCAGCTTTGACACCAGCCTTCACTCACCGTCCTCCACAGAGTTTTAGGTGGTGGCCAGGAGACAGTTCATTTCAAAATCAGGCCTGAAGGATGATGATACTTGAATCATCATTACTCCCTTACACATGCTTTCTCAACTGTGGTATTTAGGATACTTCATAAGTCTTTGATAAACCTGAAAGACTTTGGGGTGGGAAATAAAATATTTTGACAGCAATAGAGTATCACTATATACTGAATGACATAAAAAATGCTAGAAAATATGCCGCCAAATCTAGACCTTTATATCAATTTAATTTTATAGCAAGCAGGTTATTTTTTGGGTCCTTGGATTTGTATGTGTTTTATATGCTTTGTCTTAGCAAAAATGAATAAATTTATAACAATGTACTCTTAGGTCTAAAGAATGTATTTCACATATTTTTAATTAACATCAGTTTTCTCCCTAAAGATATATTTGCAGCTATGATTTTATAATTTCTCAGAAAGGGAGCTTATAATGTTTCGAAAATGTTAGTAAAAAGAATAATTCTTAACTCTGTTTTATTTACTTCTCTACGAGTAAAGTTATGCACTAAAATTCTTAGTTAGTTACCCGTGAGACTTCCTGTTATCATTCGACGAGTATGCAGAGTTGCTCAGTGGAAGCCCTGCAGTGAAACTAACTTGGAGTGTAGAGGGTCTTGACTTTGAATTTCAGCCAGGACACTGCTGAATGTCTTAGCACAAGGAAGTGCGGTGTCTAGTCATGGCCTGTGAAGACGCACTGGGTGACTGTGGAGTGTGGTCGAGGAGGCAGTGCAGGAGGCTCTGTTACCACGTAATGGAGACAAAACACGAGCTAAATGAGAGGGCGGCGGGCAAGAAGTATTTCACGAAAAACCTACAGTTCACCTTGGGTACTGGTGGGATGACAGTGACTGTTAAAAATCAGAAAGAATTAAGAGAGTAAAAGTATTCAAGTTTCAGAAAAATACAGTACGAGGTGATTGCAAAAGTGAGTGCTAAATTCATACTTCATCTCTGTTCGACCATCCACAGGGTTGATATTGAAAGTCTGAATGTTTACTTAGAGTCTGTTGGATGTAGCCCTCATGTTTTTAGGAAACATAGCAAGACACAAGAGCTGTTCTTCTAATTATTTTAACCCTAAACATAGCTACCTTTTCTCCCTTTAACTTGTATAAACTGACCCTTTGTTTTATAAAATGAGAACAGAACGCACAAAGTGTTTCCCATAGCAGCAGGGGCGTGGCCCTTTCTGTGACTTCTAGACTGCTGTTCTGGCGCGAGCGTGGCTGTGTTAGGGCACTAAATGTGATAGAGTTACTGGCGTGTACTTAGGAGAATCCACGTTTGTCTCTGGCATGGATGACTGGTTACAGCTGGGATTCCTTCATGAAACATAATGTGCTTATCTTGCAGGAAGCAGAATCAGGTAATATAAGCCAGAAATCCGATGAAGAAGACTTTGTGAAAGTTGAAGATTTACCACTCAAACTGACAATATACTCAGAGGTATTTGGCTCTCTTTAATTAAACTTACCTTTTTATAATAAATACTGTTAAGATGAAAATGATTTTGTTGTTTTCATCATTCTAAAGGCAGATCTAAGGAAGAAAATGGTGCAAGAAGAACAGAAAAACCATTTATCTGCTGAGTTACTATGTGAAATGCAGACTGAAGAATTAGCTGGAAATTCTCAGACACTGAAAGAACCTGGTATGAATTATCAGTTTCAACAATATCATATTGCAAAATTACTTATTCTGATACCATCATTTTTTTTTTGTTTTTGTTTTAATGTACTAGTACCTGGAAGATTTAAGCCATATGTTATAAAGGAAACATAATTCTGTGAAAGTTTTACTTCAGCTTACGAATTTTTAAAATGGTATTGTCAAGTAATTTCTTCTATTTTAAAAATCTTTAGTTTTAGCAAAGTAGTATATATACATGGTTTAAGGAAGGAAAGTGGAAGGTTCCATTTCTTTTCATTACTGGTGGTTGGCTCTTTTGGAGGAGACTCTCTCTCAAAATCAAGCCCTTACATTAAAAAATTCAGATAGTAGCTTTCATCTTCTAAATGAAAAGCAAGTCTTTAGACCTTCCTTTCCTTTCAGTGTTCATACTGCTTTTGGTTTCTCTGTTGCCTTCGTTATTTTCAGTACATACTTCCTTGTACATTTGCTAATTCTGTCAACTCTGGTCGTTACCCGGCTAGTCCTTCCCTCCTACTTTGCCTTCTCTGTTCAGTTTTCTGCAGATTCTTACATTATCCAGGTTATGAAAAGAAACACACATTTTGTTTTTGTAATATAGTAGTTAAATCTTGTCTATTTTTCCAAAGGTGGTTCTGTGTAAATACGATTCAGTACAGAGCCAAGCGACAGTCCCAGATTGCCTTTTTTGTGGGTCTGATAGCACATCCCCAGGCCACTCAGGAGAGCATTTCTTGTGTCAAGGTCAAAAGATTTTTGTTATTGTCTGTCAATTCACCCGCTGATTAAGGTCATGTAAGATTTTTTCCCTGGAAATGAGGTGAAGAGAAGGCAGACCTTCTAGTGAATTTCCCAGTGTTCAGCCGGGTTCTGCTTGTTAGAATCCCAGCCGCACCATCTGATCCGTGTCCAGGCTGCAGCGCCCCGCGCTGTGCTCTCCGCTCCTCTCTCAGAGCCACCCTTCTTTCCTTGGCCTGGATTCGCTCAGTTTTATAGTTCTGTTCTTTTTTTTTCCTAGTGGGTTTTTTGTTTGTTTGCTTTGCTTTGTTTTGTTTTATTCTGTGAGAGGTGAAGGGAGACAGGAAGTACCTGGTCAGTCTGCCGTTACTATGTGTTATTGGGGAGTTGTGGCAAACTGAGTTAGCATTTCCTTATAATAACTTCATATTAAAAGTGAGCGCTTTAATTAATGGAAGACAAAAATACTTAAGTTCTAGTAATATCTCAGTTCAGTAAGTACTTTATAAGACATGGATTATTATTGTTTTTCAGAAACAGTGGGAGCCCAGAGCACATGAATATCTTCAGAGGCTAATCTCTCTAACGTAGTCAGTGCATATATGGAAATGGTTCTAAATAAACATCTGTTTTCATCTGTATAAAAATGTAAATTAGTTTGACACTGCATTTTTGGTAAGTGTGCGAATTTCTGCCCATGGCAGTTTAAAACATAAACTAAATTGGGGACAGATTCAATCCTTGATACACTGTGGGATTTTTTTCTCTCTCTCTTTCTCTCCCCACCCCCCATTGTGGTGTTTGGTAATGTTGAATTTAAAATGTAGTTTTAAATAAAGTTTGGACTTAACTGTAAAATATCTTTTTTGGAAATTATGTTAAATTCTATACAGCAAGTCACTGTTCTACATAATCGGACTGTTCAGAGAAGAGCGGTGGTCAAGAGTTGGAGATGTACAGTTTTTTCTAAATATTTTCTTGTTTGTGCTATTTCAGTTGTCTCAGTCTCCCCCGTTTTGTTACCGAGTCTAGCCATCATGCCGGGCTTCCACATAATGCCAGTGTTCCTGCTGTCAGCCTGATGTGCTTTTAGGTATCTGCATGTCTTACTCCTATTCCTGAGAATAGGGCAGGCTGTACAGGTTTGTGGGATATCTGTGAAGTCAGTGCAGAGTAGAAATACTCTGTTCAAATTGGGTAGTAAGTTTAGAACACGTCTTAGTACCGATTAGATACTTCCCAGAATTCCAGTTCCCATCTATGTTGCCTCCATCTAAAAACAAGTAAGTTTTATAAAATTAGAGGGTATTTCTGCACAGACAAGTAACATTGTGATTAATTTTAAATGAAAAACTGAGCTCTTGCAAATAGGGACTAACAGAACTAAATGCATGTACCAGAATGCTAAGGTTCTGTGTGCCTTCGGATAAACTTACTGAGGTGGCAGCTTGCAGCCAAGGTGTAGCAGAGGCTTCTGTGTGTGGTGAGAGAGGTGGAGTGCTGAGTAACGAACGTCTGTGTGACTCCTTCACCGCTAAGTCAGCCAGCTTTCAAAAGATGGTTGGTTACCTTTAGATCCCAGACTAGCCTTCTACCCTGCAAGGCTTCACAGAACCGGTTAACAGTTATTTATCTCAGGTATCTTTAAGTTTGTTAAAGATTGACTGAAGAGAGTTTGGTTGGTATTCCTTCGAAATTCTTACCAGCCTCTGATACCTTATTGTAAAATTGCAGTGTCCAGTCAGGAAGTATTAAATGAGCATTTTCCTCTGAGGACATTTACTGTATTGCTACTTATTTAAATTATATGAGATGTACATCTGCTGCTTTAACAAAACATATTCAGAAAACTCTCATTCCAGAATTAGGAATTCTTATCCAACTGGCCTGATGTCAGGGAAACTGAAACAGTAAGTTACATTGTATGTATACTTCAGTTCTGTGTTTGTTTTCTAGATTGTTTGGGAAGAGGGGAAAACTTCATTTCGGTACTCAAGCCAAGCCTCACATATTATGACTCTCTCTCTCTGCATGCATGTTAGAGATCGGTATGGTGGAAAAGTTGTACTTACACCTTAGTTGTTGTAGTGCCTACGAACCTTATCAGACTTGCTCATTTGACTTATGTTATACCTGCTGTAATCTAGTCTGGTGTTTTCTGTTTTAGTAGGTAATTTAGTTTTAAAATATGTAGAGCTTGAGAACAAATAACTCGTTTCATGTTTTTCCCAGAAGCTATCGCTAAAGGGTTAGGCATTAAATATTCCTGTTTATCTTAATTTATAAGTAAAAAACTTGGTTAGAAATGAGCGGTAGAAGAGGTCGAAAGGAGCGAGAGAGAACCCTGCACAGGCTGAGATAACGCCTGAAACGGTGAGCTCGCCAGACTGTGCCAGGTGCTCTTTGTATTTGTAACATTTCACTTTGGGTGAATGCTTTTTCACTGCTAATAAATGTGTATCCTGCGTATGACCCTGAATTGCATTTTCATTTAAATTATCATATTCATTTACGCTTTAGAATTTATTCCAGAATTGTGGCTTATTTGACTATTTTAGCTGTAAAAAAGAAATCAAGACATGAAAAATAATGGCATATCAACTATCCAGAGAGATTTATTAAACTTGAGACCATTTTCCTTAAAGTGCAGGCTTGCTCTACTATTTCTTAGTTGTATCTACCTTATATACTATGTGGAGAACAGTCTTGTACTTACTCAAAATTAGGCTGGCGTGTTTCTGGCTTATTGCTAAACTTTCTTTAATATAAGCAGGTCACTCTTCATCTGTCAAAGAAATGACTGGCTCTGGATTTCATTTATTTCACCATGCAAATGTGGCTACCTGGGCACCTTGCCTGGAAGAGCCAGCATTTCCTGTTGTTCTCGCTGCACAGCTCTGATTGTTACTCCAGCGTTTCCTGTCTTTACATGGCTGGCTCTTTCCTCACATTGGTGCTTCCGGTGGGCTCATTTTCCAGTCAGGCACAGAAGGGAATCCTTTGCTTACAAATGACTTTGATTCTTACATAAAATGTGTTTTAATCATCTTATCAGTTCATCTCATCTGTCCAGTCTCAAATATCCATACAAAAGCTTTAGGCCAGCAGTTGACAGAAAGCTGTTGACTTGAGAACTGACCCCAACATAAAGTTTCAGTACCACAGAGTTCTCTCTTATGTAATGCTTTTTCATTAAGACTTTCTACGTGTGGTTAGTTATCCCTGATATTTAGGTCTATCAAATCATAGGCGATTAATTTAAAATAAACCGTAGTTGTAAATGTTGTCATATTACAAGAGCTCCTCGCCTTTAATGAACTGTATCTCCCAGAGTGTAGCAGCCCAGTTAAGGCCATCTGGTGATCAGATGACGTCACGAAAGGACTTTGAAAGTAGAACGTGCTGTACCAACTCACTGTAGCAGTATTCAGTGTTGCGCGAAACCTCTCAGTGAGACTGCAGACGCAGACACTGCTGCTTCGCCTGCTGGGTATTCAGTATTTTCCTGTAAGGGGAGCATGTCTGTCCCGCAAAAGAGTGTTTGTGTACATGCTCTGATGATGAGTGCTGCACACATGTGTGTCTGTGCATCACATGTGTATCCGTGCTGGAGAAAAGCAGGAGTCTGCCAGAGCCCACACTTGCTTCTGTATGCTTTTTTTACATAACAAACATTCTTTTCTAACATGTCCTGGCTCTGTACTCTTTTCATAATTGTCCCCTTTTTACCTGAGGCAAAGTCTCAAGAACCCTCATTAGAGTGGGTCTTACATGTGGAGTTTTCCACAGTTCCACTTTTACCACTCTATCGTGTTTTATTTTCTCTCCTTTTTCATTCTCTCCTATTGTCCCCACACACCCCCAAAATGTTTGACACAGGTACAGTAATGGAGTTTAATTAAGCTACAAAATTCGTATTTCAGATAGCCTTTTCGACTCTATCGTTCTGGTTCACTGCGGACTGTTTGATGTGTGATTGCCCCATCTTTTCTTCATCGTCTTTATACCCCACTACCGCCGGTCATGAAATTTGGATTATATAGGTGTCCCACAGGTTAATTTCTGACAACCCTTTTCCGTGGTCCGCCACTGAATTCTGTTGTATTGGAGTAAAATTTCTGGTAATAGCTAGAAAAGTAAGGCATGTTTCAGAATGTAAATGTTTTCTAATGTAGTGTCAGTAGTCATCTTAGACTTTCACCTAGAAAATCTCTGTATCTTCTACTGGATTGTCAGGATTTAAGAGCTCAGCTTCTACAAGACTGTGGACTGCAGCTTTTTTTTCATATAAATATGAGCATTCATTTTAATACATCAGAGCCCGTTTGTTCTTTAGCTTACAGTTCTTTCACAGATACTATTTGGGCAGTATTGTAATAAAGCACAGAGAGTATTACTGCGACAGTTGGAAATGTGATGCACAGGACATACTGGTGCTGCCCTGGCCAGGAGGCTTGGTCGGTTGGAACATCATTCCGTACACTAAATAGGTGGCAGGTTTGATTTCCGGTCAGGGCACATGCCTAGGTCACAGGTTTGACCCCCTGTTGTGGCGTGTACAGGAGGCAACTGATAATGTTTCTCACATCGATGTTTCTGTCTCTCTTATCCTCTTTCCTTCTCCCTCCCTCCCTAAAATCAATAAAACATATCCTCAGGTGAGGATTAAAAAAAAACAAACACATAGTGATGCTATTTAACCCCCTCTGTTCCTCATTTTCCTATCTGCAAAATTAAAGAATTGGCCTGGGTCCAAGGATACTTTAGTATTTACATTTTATCAAATGGTAATTAGCTGTATCTTTCAAAGGAAGTTTTACAAAAAGAATTAAAAACGGAAATCAGTGAGTGAGCAATTGTACAAATAATTATCAGTGTTTATTGAAGTCACTAAACAAGAAAGTGCTGAAAATCCATAGTCTCTATTTCACGACAAAATTGGATCAGGATTAAACTATAAGGATCAATGTGACCTCAACTTGGGTCGGTCATCTCGTGATTTGCAAGGCTCTGGCCCTTCCCTTGGTGGGTGGCTCAGCCTTAAAAAAACGTGGCCTTGCTACTTTTCACCAGAGGTCCTTCTGGGGCCCGTTCCGCAGTCTGTACCGAGTAGCACGGGAGAAGGGTGCTACTCATAGAGAAACACTGTTCTTCCTGTGGCCTCTAGGCCAGTGATTTTCAACCTGTGTACCACAGTTTTTAAAATGTGCAATACCCGACTTCAGTGTGGTATTAGTGTGCACTTGTCTTTCCCCTTGGACTGTCATTTAAAAATTACAACAGCCAACACAGTAGCCATCTGGTGTGAACGCCCTGTCTTGAACCATAAATATATAGGTCATACAATACAGTTGAACCTTATCAGTGCATAATAAGGTTGCATCTGATTGGTTATTTTTTGGTACATGAAAATATTTATATACAAGTGTAGGCACCTGATCTTTAAGTCACTTCGGAGCAAAAAGGGTAGGTAATTACTATTATATTTTAAATCAGTCAAAATTGTATTTATTTTTTTGTCAGATTTGGTGAAAAATGCCTTTTGGTGTGCTGCAGAATTTAGTAATTAGTTGAGGTGTGCCATAAGATGAAAAAGGTTGAAAAGCACTGCTCTCGGCTTTGTAAAACCCACGACAGCCCCATCCCTAGCCTTAAATGCTGTTTTAATGTAGTCTTCCAACCTTGAAATCCTAGAATATCTGTATGGTGAGATTCAGGACATTCATATACAATATACTCATGTTTGGTTCAGAGTTGAACGTTGGAATTCCTTCAAGTTTAACCTGGGGCTCTCGGTCAGAGGAAAAGCTGCCTTCGCATACCTGTGCTCGGGCCGAAAACAGTGGGTTACGAAGTGGTGAGGATCAGTCACGGAAGGTGTAGCCGTCAGTCATACGCTGAGTGACCCGCTTACCTAAGTCTTGTAATTTAACTCGGACTTGTTCGGCCTCGGTTTTTCCACGATAACACCCACCCTCAACAGACATGCAGGCACAGACGCAGTCGGCACACAAGACTGCCGACACTGCTTCCGGTGACTTTATTCAATGTCACGAGTACAACTGATGCGGAAATGAAGTGGATACAGCCATGCCCAGCTGGCATGCATTTCACAGTTCATTGTGAAAGTTAGAAAAGTTAACAAGTTCTGTTAGCATTTTCCCTAAATGTACTGATTGCTGAAAAACATTTTTAGTAACTGAACTTAAGTTTTTAAAACATACATATTGATCAGAAGAAAAACTATACAGTGGGTGATATGTAGGAAAGTGTCAGACAGTGGGTTCACCTCCCATTCTCCACAAGCCTGGCCTGTGCACTATGAATTCACAGAACCTGCAGCTCAGATTTTGAAGCTAACTTCCTGGGGTCTCTGGGAGGTAGGGTGCTTCTGAAAAAGGAAACACTTCCACTCTGTGTGTCAAACACTGCCCTGCATGCCGACTGCTTCATGAACCCCTGAAAGTACTGCCACGCAGAGTCAGAGGCCCAGGTGTTGTCCATTAAGAAATAATACAGTTGAATATCTCATCTTCCCATCCAAGTTGGTGAAATGATATTGCTGTCACAGACAGCAAAGACAATCACATAGAAAAATTTACAAATATGTAGATAAAGTGAAAAACAATGTGGACTATTTACTGTAACTAGTATACAGATGTACAGAATTGAGTGCCCACACAGACTGCTTTATCCCATGGAAGTGGGTCCCACAATAGATGACCCATCCCCACCCCCAAATGTCAAAATGAAATGAAACGCAGCAAATTCTGAACGACTGTTGTACATCACTTATGTGACAGCAGTCATCTGTTTCTGCACAAACAGCCTGCGAAGTGCAAACACACCAAGAGGGACGAGCTCACGCCTTAGAGCGGCCCTGCCCTGAGTCTCAGTTGCTGGTCAGAGGGCAGGCGGCCGCACAGGCCAGCCCCTCGAGGGCTCCCACCTCGTCCCAGCATGTTCTGTCGGCCAGGCGTGTGCTCACCACCCGATGCAGGGGTCTGGACAGTCCCGCAGGTAAGTCTCAAATTGACCTTTGGTGACGTCCATCAAGGTTGTGAACACCGTCAGCTGAAACAACAGTTAGTTTTACTTTAAGGGTGTTTTCAATTCCAAGATGTCCTGATCATATTAACATTTCTTGTGGAACTGCTTTACGAAGTTCCCCAATACTAAATAATGTGTAATATTATATTATAAAAACATAAATGTTATATAAAGATCCAAGTAACTAATAAGTTAATAAGAACAGCTGATTTCGATAGACTGTTATTCCAGGTTGAACATATAAATATGCTTGGGAGAGAACCTTGAGTTCTTTCCAAGGTCGTATTCCAGAGCAGCACACTGCTTCGTCACCAGTGCTGTCAGACTGACTTAACCTTCCATTTGTGATCTGAAGTCATGCAAAGCTTCATGTGTATGGAGTATGAACAGTTTCGCTTTGGCTTTCCTCACCCTTAAAGCATATACAGTGGGGACACTCGGCAGGCACGCAGATTACAAGGCACAGTATCTGTAAATAACCACTGTGAGCTCCCACGAATGGGATGTGGACAAAGCAAGAAGTGTGGCGGGGCCGGGGGCTTAAGGAAGGCTTCCTTCAGGAGCCAGGCTCTGATCTGAACACTCCCAGCAGGAGGAGACTGTTCTGTCGGAGGTCAAGGAGGCCTGCTGATGCTAGGGAGGGTTAGGGGAGAGGGCCGGAGAAGAGAACCAAGGGGAAACCCTGGTGTGTGTATCCAGGGTACCCAAGGGGGCAGGCACTATTAGCAAATTGGGTGCTTAGGAAACTTGGAGCGTTTTTTAGCTATACTGTGAGGAAAAGATCAAAGATGTAATAAAGTTAAAGGGAAACCCTAACCACTAAGACACAGAACTCTGTTTTGGAGGGCGTTAAGTTGCAGGTGTTTGTAGTGTACAGCGTAAGATCTCCGGGAGAAGTGAAGACTAAAATGCTACACCTAATTCAATGCCATGTGAGTAAAACTTGGAACAATACTCTGATCAAATTGGATGCCCAAGCCACAGTGGTCGGTTTCTTTGTCACATCCCAGCAGTTTCTATTTTGGTCACACAAAAATATTTTAAAAAATCAGTGTTAAGCTGCACATGACTTAGGATTCTAGCTCTGATTTCTCCCAGGATAATGGGGGGGAGATAAAACACAGGACAAAATTCTTTCCCCAAAAGCAAATACATGTATATATTTTTAAGCCCTGGCCAGGAGCTCAGCTGGGTAGAGATCGTCCCAGCATGCCAAGGCTGCAGGTGGGATCCCCAGTCAGGGCACATACAAGAAGTAACCAATGAGTGCGTACATAAGGGGAACAGCACATTGTCGGTGGTGCCTCCCCGTCTGTCTGCCTCCTTCCCTCCATCTCCCTCCCCTCCGTTCTCTCTACAGTCAATCAATAAAAATTTCAAATACCTTGTTGAGGACAGGTTTTGTTGACAGGATATCATATATGGTTGGTAATGAGATTTTCTAAAACACAGAAATAGCATTAAACACAGACGGGTTGGAAACCAAGACGAACTATCAGTCTCCCTCCAGCTCCCGAAATGAATTTCCCGCGGGGTCACTGTCAGAAGCAGGAGTAATGGTTCTAATGTGTCGCTTTTTCCTTCTGACTCTTCCTCCCCCTTTAATTCTTGCCTGTTTATCATTCAACTTCACCGAGTGGTGTCCAGAATTAGAATAAAGAAGGTAAATACAGCAAAATTTAGCTCTTTAAAAACAAAACAAAAACTCAGTGGGACTTTCCCTTGATACAGGCTAGGACGAGTTTTATAAATTCCGTAGAAGCCGAAGAAAAACGCCGGAACTAACGTAACCTTTG
This sequence comes from Tonatia bakeri, assembly GCA_004024845.1. Classification (NCBI taxonomy): domain Eukaryota; kingdom Metazoa; phylum Chordata; class Mammalia; order Chiroptera; family Phyllostomidae; genus Tonatia; species Tonatia bakeri. The sequence goes on along the minus strand of PVIA01000148.1, from coordinate 336,318 downwards.
ACGTCCCCACTTCTTGTGTCACTTACGTCTTGTGTTGTGTGGTTTAGACACGTCTTTGCAGCTGTCCTGCGATCGTCAAGGAAGAAGGGATTTTTCCAACGGTCGTAATTAGTCTCCACCACATACCACCTACCCTGCTCCAGGTCGAGTCTAAACAGAAAAAGAGAGACTCCTCAGGCCTCACGCCTCACACCTGTATCTCCGTCAGTCCATGCCGTCGTTCTGTTCTGCCGTGACACGGGCACTTACTCGTGCACATCCAGACATTTTTTTCTGTCCCGTGTGATCACACAGCCCTCCCCGGTCTTGTTGCCTCCCAGGATGAAGTATGCCGGGGCCAGTATCTTTGTTTTGATCAGTATGTTCCTGGCTTCTTCATAACTGCATGAAAACATTTTGTAAAGAGCAAAAATTTTTAGTTGATGTGGCATCAAAAATTTTCAGTTATGGATACTAAGTGAAAAATATTTGAGGAACATGTTCTTTAAAAAAGGGTGGTTAGCAATGGCTCGGGAGGACCAGCTCCAACTCTGATGTGGCAGAACACAGATCCGAAATGTCCCCTCCAGTCTGAGGGACAAAACAGCTTCGAGGGACCTTCCCCCACACTTACTGTGTATGCCTTTCACTCAACGACAGAGCAAGGGGAAACTATTACCATAGACAGGACTTAGGGAGTAGAGAGTAAACTTTAAAAGTGGGGGCTTTTAATAAATGAAGTGGATTTTCCAGAAATTACTATGCTCATTCCCTGGAGAGCATTAAAAATAGAATTGTCAATTCTAAGTCAATTTAATGTAGTGCTGGCTACAGGCAGTTTTGCTATTATAAAATTTCTGCACAGACTAACTTCTAGGTTAACAGGCATTATGATTGAAATTTTTACTTTATGTATAGGTTATTTTTTCTTGTCATAGTGGCATTATCCTTACATTTTTTAAACAATTCATTTCCTTCCTGTAAACACACACCACACACGTAAATGAAGAATTCCATATGAGGTTCACCTTAGAAACTCTGAAATAATTCTTCAATGCAAGATAACCTGGAAAATTTTTTATATTTCAGTATGAGTAATTTAAAATAAAATACAACACATTAAAAGGATCATACACCATGATCAAGTGGGATTTACCCCAGCAATGCAGGGATGGCTCAACCACCACAAAATCAATGTGATACACCACGTTAACAAAACGAAAGATAAAAACCATATGACAATTTCAACAGATGTGGAGAAAGCACTTGACAATTTTCGACACACATTGATGATTAAAAACTGCACCTATGGGTACAGAAGGGATGTCCCTTAACACAGTGCAGCCCATACATGACAAGCTCACAGCTAGTGTTCAGGGGTGAAAGGCTGAATGCTCTTCTAAGATTAGGAACAAGACAGATGCCCACTCTTACCATTTTTATTCAGTATTGTTTTTACAGTACTAGACAGCTATGATGCATGAAAAACAAAAGGCATCCAAATCAGGAAGAAGTAAAACTTGCTATTTACAGATGACAATACTATATAGAGAAAATTATAAGACTTCACACACACACACTGTTAGAACTAATAGATTAAGTTAAGCTGCAGGATAAAATAAAAAATCAGTAGCTATACACTAATAATGAACTATGAGAAGGAAATTAAAAGAACTGCATCAAAAAGAACAAAATACCAAGGAATAAGTTTAACCCCGAAGGTGAAATACCTGCACACTGAAAAATATAAGACATTGATGAAAGAAATGGAAGATATAAATAAGTGGAAAGATATTCCATGCTCATGGATTGAGAAATTAATACTGTTAAGATGTCCATACTACCTAAAGCAATCTACAGATTCAATGTAATCCCTGTCAAAATTCCAATGGCATTGTTAACAGAAAGGAAACAACACAATCCTAAAGTTTATATGGAGCCAAAAACAAATACCAAAAAACCCTAGCAAATGCAATCGTGAGAAAGAAGAACAAGCTGCACGGATCACACTTTCTGATTTCAAACTATATTATAAAACTATAGGAATGAAAAGAGTATGGTATTGGCATAACAGACACATAGCTCAATGGAACCAGAATAGAAAGCCCCAAAATAAACCCATACACATACAGTCAATTAATTTACAACAAGAGCCAAGACTACCCAATGGGGAAAGGACAGTCTCTTCAATAAATAATGCTGGGAAACCTGGATGCAAAGCCACATGCAAAACAATGAAAGTGGACCACTATCTTATACAAAACACAAATCAACTCAAAAGGAATTAAAGGCTCGAATATAAGACCTAAAACCATAAAATTCCTGGAAGGAAATAAGTGGTAAGCTCTTTGGTACTGGTCTTTGCTATGATTGTTTTGGATTTGACACCAGAATCAAAGGCAACAAAAGCAAAAATAAGTGGGACTCCATCAAACTAAAAAGCTTCCACACAGCAAAGAAAACTGTCAATAAAATGAAAAAAAAAAAAAAAACCCTACTAAATGGGAGAAAAGATTTGCAAATCATGTATCTGATAAGGGGTTACTGTCCATAATAAATAAAGAACTCATGCAACTCAACAGCAAAAAAAACCCAATCAATCCCATTAAAAAATGAGCAGAGATTCTGACTAGCCATTTTTCCAAGAAGATAAACAGGTGGCTACCACGTTCATGAAAAGGTGCTTAACATCACTAATCAGGGAAATGCAAATCCAAAGTAGAGTGAGATATCACCTCCCACCTGTTAGAATGGCTTTATCAAAAGACAAGGAGTAAAAGTGCTGGTGAGGATGTGGAGAAAAGCGACCCTTGTGCACTGTTGGCAGGAATGTAAACTGGTGCAACCACCGTGGAAACCTGTACGAAGATCCTCAAAACACTAAAGCCAGAACTACCATGTGGTCTAGAAATTCCACCTCTGGAAGTATTTCGCTCAGGGAAATGAAAACACTGATTCAAAAAGATATCTGCGCCCCCATGTTCACTGCAGCATTACTTACAATAGCCAGAACATGGAAACAAACTAAGCACCCACTGTTGGAGAAATGGATAAAGAAAATGTGGTGTGCATATAAAATATACACACAGTGGAATACTATTCAGCCATAAAAAGAAGGAAATCTTGCCATCTGCAACAACACGAATGGACCTTGAGGGCTTTACGCTAAGTGAAATAAATCCAAAGGCAAAAGACAAATACGATATGATCTCACATGTGGAATCTAAAAACAAAAAATCAAATTCACAGAGATTAGTGGTTGCCAGAGGCAATCAAGGCTGGGGACTGGGTTGATGAAATGAGTAAAGGAGGTAGAAAGGTAAAAACATTGAGATATAAAATAAGTCCTGGAGGTGTAATGTATAACGTGGTTATTATAGTTAATAATACTGTAGTGTATATTTTACAGTTGTGAAAAGTACATCTTATAAGTTCTCACAAGAAAAAATTTGTTAACTATATGTGGTGATGGATGTTAGACTTACTGTGATCATTTTGCAATATATACAAATAACAAAACCTTTTGTATACCTTAAATTAATGTTACACATCAATTATATCAATAGAAATAATTTTAAAGTAAAAGAAAATGAACATGAAATTTGATGACAAAGCAACCGGATTACCTTGTGCTGTTCTCCAGGACTGCTCTAGTGATAAAGCCAATCCACATGGCATCTTTCTTCCCCAAAATCCACTCGATGACACCTGGCGGGAGCAAGCACACACAGGGTCACCGGACCTGGAACAGCTGAGACTGTGAACCCCAAGGTGGAGCCAGCTCTCCTCTTAAAACACCCATAAAATTTCCATTTCACTTAACCGTCTACTCACCCATATAACCGCCATTTGTACTGAAACGCTCATTTAGTGTAAGACTGAACAGTCCCTGAGAAAAGGAAAGGAGTGAAGTCAGAAACCGAGACCACTCTGTGCAAGGCCCTCTCGCCGTAGCCTGCATGGTCTACCAAGACCTGGACTGGGGCGTGGGGAATGCACGATTAATCAAAACCATGATGATAGCACCTGCTATCAACAGAGCTGTTTTAGAAGTTCAAAGCACTTTCACCCGTAGTGTGTGAGGTAAGTGGATTTGATGTTATTGGCCTCCCTTTTCTAACGAAGAATCTGCAGTGCAGAGAATTCATGCCTAACGTGTCTGAGTGGCAGACCCAGGACCAGATTCCAGGTGGCCGTTCCCCAGCCCCAACATCCAGCCACATACTTTGCCCCCAGAGTGGGCTCAGGAGCCTTCCTTTCCTCTCTACTCCTCCCTACCATGTGAGCTCCCTCCTGCGAAGGTGACAAGAAGTGCAAATGGGTCAACAGGGGCTCCATATTCTTTTTGGGTCCTCGTTTCCTCAGATCCACCCTTCACAGAGAGTAAAAGCAGGGTGCAGAGCTACCTGTAATGTTACGTAACGGGACATTCCTTACTGGTTTGAATCCTGTTAACATGCCCACATAGCCAGCAAAGCTTGACGCCTTGAAGACAGTTTTATTGTTTCTCCGGAAGTCCAAGTTCACTGTTAAAGGTTTTAGCGCCTCCGTTACGACCCAGGTGTTATTATTTATATTCCACCTACAAAAGACAAGTTTGATTGACACTTCAGAACAAGGATGACAATGAGGACTATAATGATGATGCCCATGCGTTATACCAGGTACTTTATCTAATCCCCAGTGATCAATCCTAACAAGAACTCTGCGGCAGAGGGGAGGAGGGTTGGGGGTAAAGGGATTAAACAGAAAAACACAAAAAACAACTCAGGTTCGTAGACAACAGTATGGTGACTACCAGAGGGAAAGGGGGTGGGGGAGGTAGAAGAGGGTAAACGGGATAATGGTGACGGAAGGAGACTCGACTTGGGGTGATGAACACACAATACAATATACAGGTAATGTATTATAGAACTGAACACCCAAAACCTATATAATTTTATTAACCAGTGTCACCCCAATCAATTCAATATGAAAAAAAACGTTGCCATATAGGGGCTTTGTCCTCCACTCTCCACGTGACAAAACAGGCTCAGAGAGGTTCGGTCGTTCTCCCAATACAACAGCCTACAGACTACAGACCCCAGATTCAAACTTAGTCCATCATTGTAAAGCCCTGCCACACTTTTCTGGAAAGATTGAGACAAAAAACAGAAGGCTATTCTTCCTTTTTTTTAGAGATTTTTTTTTTTTTTTAGATTTTACTTTCTTATTTTTAGAGAGGGGAAGGGAGGGAAAAGGGAGAGAAACATCAGTGTGTGGTTGCCTCTCATGCGCCCCCGCCCTCACTGAGGACCTGGCCTACAACCCAGGCATGTGCCTGGACCGGGAATCAAACTGGCAACCCTTTGCTTGACAGGCAGGCACTCAATCCACTGAGCCATACCAGCCAGAGCTATTCTTCCTTTTAAGCAATAAGCTGGACATGCGTCTGGGCCTTCAAGCATGTTCCAGATCTCTGTTCACTAGGTACCACTCAGGTGCAAACTCACCAACAACTGAGTAAGAGTGTGCCCATCTTGTCCCAAAACTGAGGAACCCACACTCTTCCCTTGTGGTCACACTTGGAGCATGACTTGGGACTTTTCATCAGTGTAATACAATCTACTCTTCTTAAGGACTGATAAACGCCATTTTCTTTACTTACCCAAGAAATATTCCAAAGTCCATGTTTCGTCCGTGTATTAAATGACCTAATTTAAAGAAAGCAAACATAGAAGCAGTTACAATAGTACGATCTTATAGCCAGATGCTTCATTTTGGTTCACTGATATCCACAACTGTTAAATCCAAGAAGAATTAAGCAGCATCTTGATAATGTAAGTGTTAAGATCAAACTGTTCTCCTTGTCACATTGGCCAGATCGCCCCCATAATCCCCAAGAACACAGGGTTCCAGGTAAGGTTAGAATATGGGGAAAGGATCAGTGGTCAGCCTTCGGTCCACTGGGACACTGTCCTACCCAGACACAGTTACGTTAGCCTCACCTAATGTGAACTGCCAACATCCTTCAGGCGTTGTTACCCATAGCTGGACACCTCAAGGGTTAGGTACAGGCAGACTTTATAACAAAGTACAGGTCAAAAATAAGAGTGACTCAGGCTAAATCATCCTGTGCTTTGTACTCTGGGGACCTGCCAGGAAAAATACGGGAAGGTGACAGTGGTCTGCCCGGGGACTGTTGGCTGAGAAATGACAGATGATTGTCCTGGGCTTCAAGGGACGGCTGGGACTATTACATACACAAAGATTATTAAGCCTCCTGTGAGTACTTGTGTCGGATCCTGAAAATGAGTATGAGTAGACCATGAGGAAGGGCAAGCATGTTTATATCCTGAAACACTTGCTTCCAAGTTGTTTTGCATGCCTGAATTAAACTTTAATGGGCATTACAGTGGTCTTAAAATAAGGATAGTTTTCAATGTACTTTTAAAAATTTACGGAAATCCATAAAACTGTAACACACACAAAATTGGCAAAGCCAGCTGAGGTTTTACAAGTCCTAACTCCATCTGTGTGGAAGACTGTTCTCTGACCCTGCACTTCGTGGCGCCCACCCTCCCTGAGCACGCTTACCCTTTTTGTCCTCTGCTATTATCGAAGTACAAATGGTGAAAAACTCATAGAAAATGTTGAATGAAATAATCTCTCCTACGAGAAAAGAACAGTTTTTTTGTTAATATAGAGAACCATGACATTATTAGAAACTTCTTTTTTAGGAGAGGGTTGAGCTGTCCTCCCTGTGGGAAGGTCTGCTCTGGCAGCCAGTCTGAATGTGCCTGCACGGCTGGCTGGGTGACAGCGTCTCACCAGCCTGGACACTGCAGACGGATGACAAAACTAGTCCCCAAAGGGGGCCCAGTGGGTAAGCTGAACATGTGGGCATGGGGGAATTCTTACACCACAACGTCCACATTTTTTCACCCATATGCTTCCTTATAGTTTTCTTTGGGAGACTCAACTACAAAAATTTAATGCATTTGGCTTTTGGTTGCATACTGAAGTATTTTGCCTAGATTTTTAGAGTGTGACCAATATTCAAAGCTAAGAAAAGAAATATAGGAAGTATAAATAAGAACAGAGCTTATGAAGAAAATTCATTGTAAAATATTTTAATTGTTGTATATTCTTCCAAAACTGTGTAATAATAATACCATTTAATAGCATTTAATTATATATTTCACTGTTCCAATTCACGTTAATATGTTAGGCTTAACATTTTTTCACTCCAATTTAATGTGGGTTTTTTTTCCATTTGATTTCTGTTTTGGTGAAATTCCACTCTTATTTTCTTTTATTATGAATCAGTGGTTAACCTTTTTAATCCATTTTTCTCGACATATTTATGTGGTATTCATTTGCTAGAGTTATTTACATAATAAAGAAATTAAAGACTTCTCATACAGGCTACAAATGTATATTTTCTATACGCTAATTACCTTTTTAGATCATTTTTGAGACCTCCCTTTAAATAATTTTTTAAAGAAGCAAAAACAAAAAAATCTAGCCATTTTTTGTTGATAAATACTACTGATTTCCAGAAATTCTCAGTCACTTCTCTTGTAAAACCAGGGTACACAGGCTACTTAAAATAATTCTGTTGTTCAGTAGCTTAAAAAGGAAACTTTTGGAGTGGCAGAAAAAGTCTGTTTCATGAAATACCGTTAGTTGGAAATGGAAATTTAAAAACGGCTTCCGAAAACATCAGTACCGAGGAACATGATGAATCTGCAGACTCTGGGAAACAATACGAGGGAGGGTACATGAATGAATAATACACAAGACACCCTCTCCAAAAGTTAGAGATGCAGCTCAGAAAAATCAATAACCTAAATAAATACTGAAATTTCTTATACAATGTTCGTGGATTGGAAGACTCAGTAATACAATCCCACTCCACATATCAGCTGGCTCTTCTGTCAAAGCTGACAGGCTGATTCTAAAATGTACATGGAAATGCAAAGGGTCTAGAATGGCTAAAAGAGCTCTGAGGAAAAATAAAGGTGGAGAACTGACACTACATACTCCAAAGCTTTAGTGACTGCAGTGGCATGGCACTGGTATAAGTAAAGAGAAACAGACAAATGAAACTTCACAGAAAGTCCACGGCCTGAATCAGATGTATAAAGCCACCCGATTTCCACCAAGAGCACTACTGCGATTCACTGAGGGAAGGATGGTCTTGCCAAGAAAGGCTGCTTAGTCCACTGGATGGATGTTCCACATGGAAAAACCTGAAACTTGGCCCTTCGCTCCTACCATGCCCAAAGTGAATTCAAGATAGATTATGTAACGAGCAAATGAAAACCATCTAGAAGAGAGAAGGATATTTTCGTGACCTTGGCATATGCAAAGATTTCTTAGATGGGCACAAAAAGCACTACCCCTAAAATAATGAGAAAAAGAACTTTATTAAAATTAAGAATTTTTGTTCATCAAAAAGACTAATAAGAGAATAAAAAAGCAAGCTACAGACTGGGAGAAGGTATTTCGAATACATATTTCTGATAAAAAAACTTTTATTCAGAATATATAAAGAATTTCTTCAAACAGATAAGATATGGGCATAAGACTTTAACCAGCACAAAGAAGGAAGAAAAGGTCAGTAAACGGTTTGCTCTCATCAGCCATCAGGGAAATGCAACTGAGACAATAATGGGATACTATAACACAATAGAATAGCTTAAATAAAAAAGACTATCAAGTAGAAAAGAATCAAGTGGAGAAAATTAAAACTCATATGCTTTGTTGACGGCCAGTGGATACAACCACTTTGGAAGACTGATTGGCAGAATCTACCAGACTAAACACTGCAGCTACCCTGTCACCCAGTATATGAGGGGGGACCCCAAAAACCCCTGGAATTATCTTCTGGAGGGCGGGCCCCTTGCAGGACAGGCCTCCCCGCCTAGGTGAGTGTTCTAGGAACTGATCTGTGTCAGTGTGCCAACTGGTGTCATTGTGAGAGACTGCGTTCAGCTTCCATGAATTTTTTTGAAGATTTCAACACGTTTGCCCGTTTCATGATGGGTGGTTTACAAACGCACCTGCCCACACCGTGCTGAGTGTTCAGCAGTTTTTGACCCCAAACAGGATGACTCCCATGCCCCACACTCTCCATTCACCCAATCTCATCCCCGGTGACTTTTTTTAAATTTCCCTGGATGAAGAAAAGTTCCCAAAGGAAAACGTTTTGCCAATGTGGAAGAGGTGAAACCAAAAAATGGCAGAAGCCCTAAAAGGCATCAAAATCAACAAGTTCAAAAACTGGTCTGAGCAGCAGAAAAAATGTCTTGATTGGTGTATTACATCAAATAGATAGTATTCTGAAGGTGACTGAAGTGTTAGCATGTAAGAATATACAATTTTTACAAATAAGTTCCATTTTGGGGGGTCCTCCTTGCATATCCAAGAGAAATGAGTGCATATGCCCATCAAAAGACATATCCAAGAAAGTTCATACATGTTCTTCATATGCAAAATCTGGGACAACCCCCATCTCCTGTTCATACAATAGGAATGAGAAGGCAGACAACAGCGTGTACTGCTCAGTTCTGTCCATAAACGTTCAAGAGGCAAAACTAATGGAGGCAAAGTCAGAACAGCGGCCACCTGGGGAGGCGGTGTTGTCTGCGAAGGGGCATTCTGGAGCATTCTGGATGGCTGGAATTCTCTGTATGTTGATCTGAGTTGCAATTACATGCCCGTAAGTATTTTTTTTAATTCTATTGAGCTGTATTCTTAAAATCAGTGCACTTCACCGGATGTATATCATACTGCAATAGAAAAAAATTTAAGTGCTTTATTAACTGTTTAAAAGCTGAGAAATGAACCTTACCTAGAGGTATGCCAGTAACATCTGCGATCCCCTTCATTTCCTCCTCATAGGGGCCAGGAAAGTTGCCGAGTAGACCAGGCTGAAAACCAAACAAATTAACAATCATTCAGCCTCAGGCGCTGCTTTGAGATCTGGTTCTTTTACACAGAATGTGTTCTAGAGATTGCTGCCCCAATAGGTGATCTTATTTTTAAGACACTTCTACATCATGTATTTTTAAAAGCTCTATGCAATACTCGCTCTAACTCTTGCTGTTGTACCCTTACGCTCATTTGTTCTCCGGTATTATGCAGAGACGTACACATCTGAGATAGTTTCTGTGTCACCCTCTTCTGCAGAGATGGGGCACAGGAACAGCTGCTGCACGTGGATGCCCTGCTGTGACCCACAACAGGAGCATCAGAAGAAGCCTCCTTACCTCTCTACTCAAACCCACCCTTCAGCCAATGGCATTTCACCCTCATTACTGCTTCCTTCCCACACACAGCAAAAACCTGTATCTAGTCATTCTCAAAAACTTCTGGTTTGGTTAATATATTATGATCGTGGGCTAAGCTGCTATATGCATTCTGTTAGCAAATAGTAAACACATGAGCAACTTTGATGGCGTACATCATATTTTTATCCTTAACTGCAACGATCACTAACAATGAGATCAAAATTTAAGCTCACATAGCCTCTTGCTAACACCATATGTTTAAAATTTACAAGACTCCTTGCTCACCAGTTTGCTATTTGTAGGGACTGTGGCCTAAGACAGCACATGCGTGGACCAGACCCTCCAATTTATCACACAAAAAGGACTCACTGAGCATGCACTCACCACTTACTACACCCAGGCACTGCGCTGTGCCTGCAGCATGGCAGGCCGTCCTCACGACCACCACACACAGTGTGTCTCAGTCAGCTCTCCCTGAGGAGAGAGCTGAGGTTTTGATAGTGGTCTAGCATAAACACAGCCGTGTCCAAGCACCTTACAAGAGGTTGTAAAATTATACCTTTAAGTAAATACCAGAGGCTTTTCTGAACTAGGTGTGTTTAAAATTTATTTCAGGAAATAATATTTCTTACCAACTTTTGATCCACAATCTGCATAATTTTTCCGCTTGGAACAAAAGCATTTACTACATCCTTCAGGGAGTTCACGATTATCTTTAGCTATAAAATTAATTAATAACTAATTAATAAGAAACATAAGGAAGTACTAACATTTAAGATTAAGACTGGTATAATGAAAACAGATATAGATCTTTTGATTTATTCGTATGCAGTGAAATAAAATAGGGTGACACTGGAAAATATTTTCAGTTAAGTATAAACACAACACATCTTTAACATGACATGTGATCAACCACTTAGATGAAGGCAGGTGAGACAGAGAGAAAAAAGAAAGAAGTGAACGCAAAGGCCAGTGAAAAGAGCAAGAAGTGACAAACAAGGAACAGCATCTTTTCCTCTGCTATCGTTTATTGTAAATGGCAGCAAAGAACCCAAAGCTCATTCTTAAAAGACGTGGTGTGTAATTTCATGAAGTGCGGGCTCTCATGCCAATGCGATTACAGTCAGTGAGGGCAGAAACGGAAGAGTTAAGAGTCACAGCTTACCGACGATGCCTTGTCAGTGAGCAAGTCATGCCATCTCTTGTAGGGCGGCAAGTCGAGATTTATGGTGTACCACGGGACTGGCCCCCGGTAGCTGTAATGAGAGGTGTAGCGTCTTGAAATATTAAAAGCAGTTTTAATGGGCGTTAGGGTAGTTACATCTATTTGAACATGTTAAGAGATATATTCCTTTTTTTAAAATTTAATCTTTACTGTGTTTTTTTCAGTTACCACTTAGTCCCCTTATGAGAGATATATTCTTAATAACAATACAGAAGTTAGTCTTCAAATGAAGACTTGCAAACACTCATTTCCCAGTGCTTCTGTCCTACATTGTATATGATCATAAGTAGTTTCAGAACTCGTAGAAGAGATTATACATACTGAAATGGTAATGTGACTGGTGATACGCGGAAGAATCAGTTTTGGTTCCAGAGTTACATGTAACTGGAATATTGCTGCTAGAAAATACCTGCCCCCCTCCCTTTTTTTTCCTCTTAAATCTCTGCAAAAGTTTAGTCTAAGCTTGGGAACTTGACTAACTGGTTTCCCAGTCAGAACTTCCTCTTAGTCTGGCACTAGTACCAAATCACTGCTGGCTTTAGTAGGGTCATCCTTCAAGACCCCAAAGTGGCACCACATATCAGCTTCCCATGAACTCGGCCACCTTACTCTGCCCCTGTGCTTCTCCCATCTCATGCTTCTGTCGGAAATCCAAGGCCAAGCACTGTGGGATCACACCCATTCCCCAGCTTCCCACCCATCAGTGTACACAGGGCAATTTCTGCTGACTATACAGCAATGTCCACGCCCTTCCATTATTAATGGACCTGGGCCATATTTCTTTCTGGTGGGTGAACTCTATGACTGGTCTGTCACTATGAAAGTGCTATCTTCTGTCAACTGTTACTACACTCAAATAGCTTCTGAGGGTGTGCCATTCAGTGATTTATCAGCTTGAAACTATGCCTAAGATACAGAGAACAGACTGACAGCTGTCAGAGGCAAGGAGTACTGGGTAAAAAAAGGTGACAGGATTAAGCAAAAAAAAAAAAAAAAACCCACCCAAAACAAACCTCATAGACACAGACAACAGTATAGTGATTACCAGCAGAAAAGGGGGGTGGGGGAGGCAGGAGAGGGGATGGGGGGTAAATGGAAGGAGACTAGACTTGGGGTGCTGAACACAATACGATAAGTAGATGATGTATTATAGAATTATACCTCTGAAACTTACATGACTTAAGGAAGTGGCACATAACCAATGTTACCCCAAGAAATTTTTTAAAAATCTATACTAAAAACAGCCAGCATTGGCCCCATTGTTACTCTGCTCCAGAAAAGCGCAGGCTGGGGTCTAGCGTGTGCAGCGCCACCCGGCTGTCAAAATAAAATGTGGTCTAGACTCGGGTCCGTAGCAGAGATCAGTTAGTTCCTGAAAGTCACGAGCTGTGGTCCTATTTACACTTCTATTGCCGTGAATAATTATTTGTTTCTCTAAATAATGCTGCTGAGCTTGGAGCCCAGGTATATTGTTTGTGGCTTTATGAGACTGCTAACCAGCAGCCGCCAGTGTCCTGATGCAGGTGGAAAAGGAAAGCACCCTGACTCCGGACTCGTACATTTAAACCGAATCGCAGTGGATAAATTCTGTGTTTTTCAAAGTATTTTCGAAATGTCATTTCCTTAGTAGCTGATATCTATATTAAATACTATCCTCCTTAATTCCTAGGAGAAAAAAGCTTTATATAAAGACAAATAAATTGCATTTCTGGCTGATCATAATTTCACATGCAAAATTTTGCCACACAATTCAATAATTATTTTCATCCTATTATAGGCAGGTGCTTCCAGCCTGCTCCCTGCGCCCCTCGCCCCGCCCCTGGCAAGCTCCGGTGTCTCGGGTCGAAAATCAGTGAGAAATCAGCGGCTCCCTGGAGCCCTGCACACCGGTGGCACGGTCCACATGGCACATGTTCTCCCCAAGAAGTCCAGTCCGCTGCTCCTCCCCTCGTAACAGCCAATAAAATCCAAACCACGCCCCTACAGCTGCCTCAAACTCCGGACTCGTTTTCAGTGCGGACCCCTGGTCAGGTTCAAAAACACCAAAGAAGAAATTGAGAGGAAACGAACTCATTCCAGCACAGAATTAAATGAAGTGGGAATGGGGGACTCTAGAAACCTTTCTACAATCACAGCTCCGTTAACCAGAATTCTTGGTAAGAACTGTTCATCTGACTAACATTATTTTATTAACTAAAGCTTAGCCATAAGCCCCTATTTTACTTCTCTTTAAATATTTTTCTAAAATATCTCAGTACTGAACAACGGCACCTGCATTTCCTAGAGAAATCAAGAGTATCTGCCTTAGGAGGGCAATGAGGATTTCATGAACTACGTGAGCATACTCAGCAACATCAGTATTCAATCAACAGCAATTACGGTAGGATATTTTTCTACTTTACCACAAACAACACATGTTAAGTGATTTTGTAGACAGCATGTGCTGTGTCCAGCTCATCATAATCAATATCAAGCACTGACTGAACCCACCTGGCGCCCCAGGTGGCTTGGCACCGAGCCTAGTGCTACAACACACCGGATACCAACAACAGAGCCGAGGCTCAGCCCAATGAGCAGCAGAGGAGAAACGCTAATGGCACGCGGATGGTTCAGGGGTGTTCGGGCTGTTGGGCCTTGACCTCCAGCGCTAAAGTGACTGGTCAGGTGGGATACACAGGTGTTTTCTCACCTCCCTCACGGTTGCTCACACATCTCTCCAGAATCTACACACTTGAGTGAAAAGGATGCCCTGAAAGGGACGGGAGGACTTGTCATCCTTCGAGGTTCTTCTCTGCCAGATCTCAAGATCCGTGGATAGTTCAGTGGAGAGACGCAACGATCAGGGTGGAGCTGAGGAGTTCTGTGTTAGGAACTGCCTAGCGAGGTCGGAAGGAATTCCGCAGAAACCCCAAGCAAAAATAGCCCCATTTTGCAGCTGTCTACATATAAGAAAATGGTGTTTACTTGTATATGTGTGTCATACACGCGTGCACACACACACACTCGGCAACTTGGAACCACTTAAAAGCAGGGAAGGCTTGCGGAGCAATCGGTTCGTGGACACGTATAAGGGGAGCAGGAAACGGAGTAGAAGCAAAGCCTTGAATGTGGAACATACTCATTAAATGTTCCATGAACTAGGGCAGTGAGATCAGCCAAGTTCAGGGTGCAGTCGATAGGGCACGACCGCTACTGTGCTGGTTAGTGGTGACAGAAAGGAGGGCGTGGCGAGGGCAAGCCATCGCAGGTGGCTGGGCGGCGTGCTGGCTTTGGGAAAACACTGAAACCAATTACATCTAACTTACTTCCTGCCGAATATTGGCCTCTTTCTGCAGAAAGGTGAGTAAATCAAAAGAATTTAGTTTGCTACAGTTTCTTTGTATCTGGAGCAGAGGCTATCTATTTAGGGTGCATACTTTAGGCAAGTGTGGTACGAAATAGATCATTAGAGCGCTACAACACCCGAAAAGTCATCTTGATACCCTGGTTCAAGTTGTCCTCTGCCTTCCCTGCCCCCAGCAGGCTACTTTCATGCAGAAGGAAGAGCAGGCCAAACAAGATTCTCCGGAGGATCTCATCCCTTTCTTCCTTTCCCACACCCTGGTCCCCTCGGGGCAGGTGAGCTGTCCTTACCTCTTTCTCACAGACGTGTAGCCACAAAGGATCAGAAAAGGCCATGCCTGTCACTAGACTAAAATTATCAACGCTGAATACACTAAACCCCAATACGGGCCCCTCCCTCTGTCTTCCAGTCCTGTTTTCCCCTTGATAGGGTTTGATTATCATGCTAGATTTATTTCTTAAACGTTTCACATGCTTTTTTGTCCCAATGAAATCTGGTTGTTAATACTCAGGAAGCACAGACCATCACGACTGGGCTCTGAGTTTCTCAGGATGAGGAAAATGCTGAGCAGAAGTCAGGAGAAGTTAGTGGAAAATGGGAATCTTTTTTTTCCCTATGACTTTGATAGGCTAGAAATGGATGTGGTAATCATGGAGTATTTTCACATTTGTCCAGGGTCTTAGTCAAATACATAATACATAAACCTGAGAAAAGGATTTTTTTTTTGCCTTTCTTAGAGGACATGACTTAAATTTTTATTCACTCCCATTATTTTTCTGAGATCATTACATAGGAAAATGTGAGTTTTGATCATTTGATATTTACTCACGTTGGTCCAGAAGGAGGGTAAGTTGATTTTCTGCAGTCTTCTGTCCACTAAAAAAAAGAAAATTTTAAGTTTCAGAAAATAAATTCAATAGGCAATTTGCAAAAATGGTTAAAGCTTGTAAAGACAAAATCAAGAATGACTGCCCTTTTAGACAATTTCAATACCTCTTAAAAGTCTTTTCCCCCTATAAAAACTACTAAAAATCTCAAACTTAAGTGCATTTTCTGTCTCAATTGAATTTATACTAGTGCCAGATATGGTAATTTGGCTCTTATACTGCACATATATCAAATAAAGAGGAAGCATAAGTAGATGGAAAATCTATGTCAAATAGGTTGGTTTAACACTAAATTACCTGATAGGATGTGATGTTACTTGAACTTATGAGCCAGCTCTACTGCGATAGGAATTTGCATCCCGAACCAGATTTTCAGGGCCCTTCACAATCTGGTCCTAATTTACCGGCCCAGCCTTCCCTCTGCCACAAACCCTGTTACACAGGGCCATGTGCAACCACGTCCTACTGTCTTTCGCCTTCCAAGCCTATGCACGTGCTGTTCCCTCCGCCTGGAATGCCTGTCCTCTACCCGGTGAACTTCTGGCTTTAATCTCTAAGGCCCAGTTCAAATACTGCTGTGGTGCGTGTTTTGAAGACGCCTTCATCTACTTTCCATGTGAAAACCGTCACCCCCGCTTTACGCTCCACAGTGTTCGCACATCTCCACCACCATGTTTTGGCGTGGCGTTCTAATTACAATTGTTTCTCCCTTCACTCCCAAACTCTGTGCTCCTGGAGGGCAGGATGACCCTGAACCTGAAGCCACCACTGAGGAGGCAATGAACGAATGAGACTTAGGGAAGAATTCAAGCTTAGTAGCAAAACAGAATTAGCTCTTATCATAAAATGAACAAAAAAAAGTCCCCATGAATTTGCGACTCCTTTATTACTAGTTCAAGAGAGCAAACCTGTTTATCTTTCCTCTGGGGACTCAATGTTATGAAAGTAAAACTTTGAACAAGGAGGAGAAATTCACCATAAGCAGGAGATAGAGTAGGGAAGGAAACTACTAGAACTGCAGACTGGCAGCAAAAACTGTGTGAGAATGCAGCTCTCACATCTTGGGTTAACCTTTAATAGCACGGGAGGGTGCAGAGGAGCGTGACCCCCGCTGCGACTGAAGTGCTCCCAGCTGTGCAAAGACCTTCAGAGCAGTGCAGCTAAGGGTCTTGGGCGAGTGCTGTTTGCCTTGTAACGTCAGGCTGGTTTCACCAAGAAACAGTATCAAGTATCAAATTATCAGAAGCTCATTCAATCACTAGAATTTAAGTTCTATTTCTAAATTATTACAATATAAAAATAATAGATATTAAATGTCAATTTGATAATCCAGTATCAACTTAGCAAGAGCTGATTTTCGAAGCCAATCCATGTTTAATAATAGTGGCTGAAGGAGGTACTTGTTTAGAAAAATTTCAGTCTCAGCCCTGAGTGTAAAACTCACAGTGAGATTTTCCTACTGCTAACCTCCCTAACTGCTGTGGGGTAGGGGAAGTCAGCATCTGTTTCTTACACAAATTCACAGAAATGATGATGGTTAAGACTACAAGAGCAAAAGAAGTTCATGGTTGGCTTTACTCATTTAATCACATGCAAGGGATTCAAGTATTTCCCATAAAGTGTTTGCCAACTGATAATAGTATCAATAACCATAACATTTAAGTGCCATTTTCACAAATTTTGTAATTTGTCCAACTAAGCTTTTTTCTGCTCCACACACGAGGTCTGTCCAGAAAGTATCCAGCCATGTACTATGAAAAATACAGATATTTATTGAAGAAGATACAAAATACAAGAAACCCTGTACATAGGATAATGACACCTCAGTCCCCTTCAAAGTAGGCACCTTGGGACCTCACACAGTTCTCCCAAATGCCATTAGCTGCTCCATCATATTCTCCAGAATCTCACTGACGGTCTGAAATCTCTTCCCTTTCAAAGGTGATTTTGGTTTTGGGAAAAGCCAGAAGTCACAGGATGCCAAATCTGGGCTGTAGGGAGGCTGAGTCACCTGGTTGATTTGATGTTTTGCCAAAAAACTCTGCAGGGGATGTGATGCATGAGCAGGTACATTGTTGTGATGAAGCTGCCAGTCACCAGATGCCCAGAGCTGCGGCCTTCTGAATCATCTGAATAGTTTCCTCGGAGGGATGTTCAAGCTGAATATAAAATTTGAGGCAGATTCATTGCTCTACTCACTCAGTCATTTTGAATGTGACAGCGACATGCTCACTCACGCATGTGTCTACCACCCCCACTGACTAGTACAGTGAAGTCGTCATCGTTCACACATGCGCATTCCAGTCCATTCTCCTTGGCTGCCAGGTTACATCAGTGTCATGTAAACCGTTCTCATTATGTTAACAATGGTTGGACTTTTTACAGACAGACCTCATATTTTTTCCACTGTCACCTGTTACACATCATAGCAGATTCCACTTTAGATCTGAACTGAATGACTAGATTCTCAGCGTCTTCGAAAACATCCGGCCTGGCGTTGTTTCAGACAGACTACTTGTAGAGACTAACTCTTTAGTCTGAAACTTGGCATTGATGCCCTAGTTAAGTACAATATCAATAACTGATAAGTATCAGTAACTTCAAGAGCCAAGGAAAACAGCTAGGAATCCTTTGCCTTGTTCTTCAATTAATGTTGATGTTGCCAAAGTCTGGGACTGATGGTGTAAAACAGATCTTCTCAGGACACGTTGCTTACACTACTGCAATCACGTGTGATTTTGGTCACCATTGGTAAACGGCTCTCCTCGCTTCGCTAACCAACGGCTACAGGGAGACTTACTTTGGTTGTAGCTTCATTACACTCTTTAACACTTATAAATAAACTCTGCTGTGATGAGACACTCTGCTTTGAATTTTATTTTTCTGATACTTGATTTTCCTGTAACTTGAGAATATTGTGAGGACTGGTTAATCCTGTAATGTTACACATTGTGCATCTTTTATCACAACTCTAGTGTCGCTGCATAATGAGCACGAGGCTTTGCCATCTAACTCAGTAACAAGATAATCCGTACTTCACTTTGCCTCAAGAGAACAATTTTTTCACTTGTCTTGTGTTCAATGATAGTTTGCTCTGGTAATTTTTATTTCACTTGACTACTGTATTTATTTTTTTAAGCCTCACCACCCAAGAATATGTTTATTGATTTTAGAGAAAGACAAAGTGGTGGGGGCGGGGGAGGAAACACAGAGAGAGAAACATAGATGTGAGAAAGAAACATTAATCAGTTGCCTCCTGTCTGTGCCCTGACCAGGAATCAAACCCACAACCTAGGTATGTGTCCTGACTGGGGATCAAACCAGTGACCTTTTGGTGTGCAGGACAACACTTCAACCAACTGACCCACCCAGACAGGGCTGGCAATTGTTTTTAAAGGCTAAAATGACAGACCACACAGCTACAGGTGGCACTTAAAATGCTGTTGAGTTTCAGCTGCCAGCTATCACTTGCAGGGCCTGAGAGGCAGTGGAAGGCCAGGAGCACACCACACATGGGCTTTGCTATGGCAATAAGCCACAGACAGTAAGCGAACCAAGGAGTGTGTCTGTGTTCCCAAGCAACGCTGTTTATGGAGACTGGCATGTGACATTCAAGTGATTTTTCCATGTCACCAAGTACTCATTTCCTTTTGATTACCCCAATGTAAGAACCATCCTTAGCCCACAGGCCTCCCCAGAACAGCTGGCAGGTGGGTCGGCCTGCTGGCTGCGATCTGCCAACTGCTCCAGGGTGTCAACACCCAGAAAAACTGCCCCAGGTCCTGCCAGACTACTTCCTCAGTTTCCAGAGGAAACCCTGGGAGGTGGTATGCACATGTGGACAGAGAGACGGACATTGTGTGTGTTTAGTGTTCTGCCCACCAATCATGCCACATGCAGTTCTGTCTGCAGCAGCTGGGAGTTCTTTTCTGTTCTGTTTACTGGTCCCTCACACAACTCTCCCTTTGTCCTCATTTATTATTCTTGCTTTCCAAAATAACAGAATGTGAGGACAAGAGAAAAATGCCCTGGAACTACAGGGGGAAATTGTGGTGTTGGGAAAGCATGGTCCAAACAAAAAGTAAACAGAGCCAACCGGAATAGGAATTCAGTAGGCTGCAAGATGACTGGACAGAATACATATGGAGAGAATAAGTCGGAAGCTGAAAACAAAACAAAAGCCAGGATACAGTGACGATGGCATAGGCTTGGCTTCTTCTGCTGAGAAAAAAAAAAAAGAGGAAGCAATCAGAAACTCCCAGGAAAATGATCTGTGTAAGAAAGGCATGATATAAATATGAAGCAAACTGAACTGTGGTATGAATGTGAGCATTTGGTAGAGAAGACATTTGAATATTCTTTCAGTGCTGGTAGAATTTTGGCTTTAGAATTCCAGGAAAGGAAATATAAGCAGAGTATACTGAGCAATGAGCAATATTCACAAATCTTCCAGGTACAGTCATGTTATCGATGTTTACTAAGCAAGAGTAGAGGTATGTACAGTGGAAGAAAAAAAGGGAGAAAAGTTAAAGGGAACTTTACCCCTTTTTACATCCTTGCCTACTTGTACCACTTCAGATAACCCTCTGATCAGCCCCTGAATGGCTCAGGAAAGATGGTCAGCACATCCAGACCCATCCAGAGGCTAAGAATGCAGGACTGACTCTTCTGAAGAAGGTACGTATCACAACGAGAGCTCTAAGCTTTTCTGTCTCCTTTGGAATACTCTTGGTATTGCGTAGTGTTGACGGTTTGCAAACCCTAAGACCCATGCATAAATCTTCATCATTTATTTCTAGCTAAGGCCTCCAGGCTCCTTTCAAGTTGGTCTAACACAAGTTACCGGGGGCTTCAGGGTCATGTTCTGAATGCAAGGCTTGGCTCCATTAGCGATCAGAAGGTCACGCAGCTGGTGAGAGAATAGGGCTCCCAGCCTTCCTGCTGTCCCACAGCTTCCCACAGGTAACAGCGGCCCTGGCACCTCCATTTAATCCCAGATCAGCCACAATCTATACCTGCTTCAGGGTTTTAATGACCACTGGAATCCACTTAGCAAATAAGTGGAATGGAACCATGTTCATTTCTCCTGAATGGTTATATTTGCACGACCTGGGTTCCAAAGCCAACATTAAAATCAAACTACAAGGCTTATCTCTGATGAGACCACTGTGAGGGAAGGTGAACGTTCTCTGTCAAGTCTCAGGACAGAAGGCGACCTGCCCCAGAGGTGAGAGAGAGGCCCGGCCATCATACAGGTAGAGTCTGAGGGCAGGAAGATGTTGTGCCAAGATCATCCCAGCAGCAGTGAACATGAAATTATAACCCAGACATGAAATGTGCATAGAAGCTGGCTGTAAGAATAAAAGGCAAAAAAGTCATTTTAAACAGGTGAACTTTGAGGGGAGAGTGGAGACAGCTACATCCTTCCCTACAAGGGAGACTTCTACGAGGAAAAGTAGCTTCAAAATCTGTGTACAGACAGACTTAACAGAGTTACAATGAGCTCACCTGTTATTCAAGTTTCTTACTGTCTCCAAATTTAACTACACATGGATTTAATAATAGACAACTTTATCAAGGTAAGTGCAAATTTAAATAGATGAGAGGTAAAGATTATAGGTGACAGGTCAGGGCTATCATGCAGTCTGCTTGGTATATTACGGGAAATACACACAACCCACTTAAAATCTCAGTTTCTCTCATGTGCCCTTTCTCATTTTTGCTTCCTAAGGCCAGAGGAAGTGCTGAAAAATCTCTGTAAGACATTTGGTGAACACTTTCTGGGTTAGTGAATTCTCTGATTATTCTGGTTATTTGATAGGAACTGGAACCTCTTTGAAATTAAATAATCTTCATGTCCTCTCCACTCATTAAGAAAAACTAATTATGAAGCTACTGGAGACACTATATTTAGGAAAACAATACATAAATTATAATTTTTCCCATTGGCGACTTAAACGCTCCACCCTGAGAGAAACGCTGGAGCGTGTGCAGCTCCATCACACACTCGAGTCCTGCGGCACTAGTGAGAACCTCATAAAAAACGCTGCACAAAAACGTGCAGGAAGCCCTCATGTTCCTGTCTTAGTCACATCCTCAGAAAAAGACAGTAAAAGGTAATTTAAAGAAATTATACAGCTCACACCAGTGTTCACGCCATCAGAAAAGAAGCTGAACAACCCTAGGAAGGCAATTTCAATTCAACTCTTTAACTCGACAACTATATTCTAAGATTTTTCTTAAAATGTTCTCTGCGTACACCAGAGCAGACACACACCTACTGAATGAGAAAAGGCATGTTTCCTGCATATATAACAAATTCAAATGAGCATGCAAAGTTTTTCATTTGTGTTCTGACTTTTGGTGGGATGGCACCCAGCGACACTGGGGATATTTAGGTAAAAGAATTGCGAACAGACCCTCCACGAGGGCAGGCACCTCTCCTCTTGCGCATCAACCTGCTTCCCGCATCTCGAACAGAGGCTGGCACACAGGGGCGCACGATATTTGCTGGGTAAGGGACAGACCACACCTGTGTGTCCCTTCCTTTGCAGCACCGTGGAACAGCAGAGGCACTTACAATAAAACTGGCCGGGCCAGATGGGGTTTATATGACTTCTGGGAACTTGGTGGAAATCATTGCTAAAACCTAATTCCGTTAGCTTGTGTCAAGAGTGCTACTACTCACATGAGAAGCTGATGCATGAAAATAAGTTTAATCCGGCAACTAATTACTAAGCCATCATGTTTCTTTTTCACGTACTTTAGGAATCCGCTCAGATGTATTCACGAGAAGAGTCATCTCCCCAACTTCTATTCCTTGCCTTCTGATAGCTCCTCAGCCTGCTGTACCTGTTAGCCGCCCCCAACCCTGCACTGGCCAAGGTGGCCCATGACCTCCGGGTGCCAAGCACAGCAGACACCTCAATGGCATTCGGCACAGGTAACCTGCCCCACACTCTCTGAGCTTCCACAGCACTCTCTCCTCCATTCTGGCCGCCACTTGACTCGGTCAGTTCTCCCCCACCTGACGCCTGCACGAGCAGGCCCCTCAGCCTTTGCCTGGGCGTCATCATTCTTCTTCCTATACCCTCTCCCCGCTCAATGTTCACCTGCTCCAATGGCTCCCAGTAAGGTGCCTGTGACCCCCAAGACCTCCCTCCGAGCTCCAGTGCAAAAGGTCCGCTAGGTAGCTCGTTGCCACTGGGAGTTCAATATAACCAGAATGAAAATGATCTTTCTTTCACCCTCAAACGTTGGCCTGCTGTGTTCCCTGGTAGTGACGCCACCCTTCACCCAGCTGAGCACCTCAGACAGGAGCCTGTCCCTCCTGCCATCCAACCCTTCCTTCTTCTGCTCACTCTGCCCCCTCATCTTCTCTAGAGCCACCCCCTTCTCTCCTTCTCCACCACCACCACCCTCCTGCGCGTTATCCCGTTTCCCCCCCTGCACTAATCTCCTGGCATCCGCCCTCGGTCCCTCCCAGTCCAAAGTGCTCTTCTTTTTAAAGGAAAAATTTTATTGTGCCATATCTCCTTTAAAATGACCCAATGGCCTCCCATGGTTTTTAGGACAAAGTCCAAAGTCATGAACAAGGTCTAAGAGCCCTCTCCCCACAAGTCTGCGTTGCCCTCGGGGCCACCATCTCTTTGTGGGTCTCCTAATGGAATCAATAGTAAAGAATGACTCAGGAAGTCCTTCAAATATGCTATAGTCTGAAAAGCCTCAAAAACAAGAAGAAACAAAGCCCACAGACATTCCGAGTCAAATGATTTTTTGTTTGTGACTTAAAGTGGGTCCTCATTATTCACATGCGTCAGAAACAGTTTTGAAGTATCTTTTGTCCCTATGTGGCTACCAGCAGTTTATCATGTGAAATGATTCAAAGTTAAAAACTGCATGCTCTTGTCAGAGAATGAGGTCATTAAACGTCTGTAGCTTCCAGCCAGAGGCTCCCAGAATTTTCCAGATCAGTAAAAAAAAGGAACAGGGACCCCAGCGCACGGGAGTCCAAATCTTTATGCTCCCAGGAGGAGATGTTAAACCAAACAAAGCAAAACCTCACACACATACAGAAAGAATGTTTTAACAACAAAAATTGGAAGGCCATAAAATCAGAATAACAGGGAGCAATCTGATTTAATAATTTTAGCTTCACACCCTCGTTTTTTCTCATGTCATTAAAGACTTAGGAAAGCAGCTTCCCACACGGACACTAGTAGCAGGACTAGATTTTCACAACCACTGTGGCAGGTAAGAACTGTTACACTCATGAAAACTGCTGCGTCTTCTAGTTTTAGGAAGAGCCTTTGAAATACTCTCGCTTGGAATGGTAAAGCGTAGCGGGGACAAAAGCAGCACCTGACACCTGCAACGTGTATGAAATTCACAACCAGACCTCAATATTATCACAAGCCGGTCAGACACACAGGGCCAGGCTACGGCTGTTCTCGTAACAGAAATGACTGTTTCTTCTTTACCCAATCCTGGAATTGCCCCACTTCCTAAAAGCATTCAAAGTACAGCAACCCACGATTCCTTCGACCTATCTCCAAATCACACAACCAAACTGCAAACGATGAAACAGCTTTTTTCTACTTCGTACTGAAAGGCCCCACAGTTGCCCATGGTGGGCTCTCACTTACCACCAAGAGTAATACTTCGTTCAACTACAGCTATGTTTCCTGCGGGGGGTGGGGGGGGTTGGCTGAAGGTGACAGACAGTGTCAAAGTAACAAATTCCTTAAAAATTCACGAAATTCCAACCACTTCAAAGCAAATGAATTCCTTATTCACAATAAAGCATACTAATTTTATTTCCCCTTATGCTCTTCCAATCCTTGTCTTCGCATGTATACTGTGCATTTGCCTGTGATTGAAATCACTGTACACAGTATGCTGTATTCTGCCTTTACTTGCTTAACATAACTTTTAATGGCTGAATAATATCCCACCATGACTTTACTGGTAAAGCATTTCTCCTTAGAGTAATAGAAGAATTAAGACACACACCGTGGTCCTACCATCAGTATCCTAGCTAAGCTATTCAAGATCACCCTCGTCTAGTCTCAGGTCAGATGCACCCAAGTCCTCTTTATCTGGTTAGCTGACAAAGAAAAATGTAGCCTTGATGCTTTGAAAGAAGAGACTTATGAAAGAGCACCAGCCTGGGTGTCAAGAGGCTTGAGGTTAGCATGCTTCAGCAGACAAAAGTGTGACCTCTGGCTAGACATTCTGTCACTCATCCACTTCCTCCTCTGTAAAATGAGAGTCAGGCTGGTGCCTCGCTGCCTCTTGCAGTTTACATCTGTGTTCCTGGGATTTCCTACCCGGGAAAGAGCCACGGGACGGGCGTTCACATGACTGGGGTGAGGGTGCAGCGGCCACATGGGGCCTGCCTGGGCTGCTCCCGCGTCCCGGACCAGGGACGCCTGGGCCTTTCCCAGCGCGCTCAGGATCCAGGGCTGCAACTTCTTCAGCAGCTCGTCACCGAGCAG
The DNA here is from genome assembly GCA_004024845.1 of Tonatia bakeri. NCBI lineage: Eukaryota > Metazoa > Chordata > Mammalia > Chiroptera > Phyllostomidae > Tonatia > Tonatia bakeri. The sequence continues at coordinate 311,110 of PVIA01000148.1, read as the reverse complement.
AGAATGCCAAAGTCATCAAGCAGTCCCCGGATTAACCGAGTTGTGTACGCAAGTCGACTGGAACTTTTTCTCTCAGCAATTCAGAATGCACAAGCCCGGAACTGGCAGAACAAGTGCAACCCCTGAAATTTTAGGGTGTGTAAATCTCAACCACCATTCTGCAGAGATCAGGATTTCCCTAAAAGGTTCCAGCTGTGCCGAGTCAATTCCGAGAGGGGTGTGAACCCCCCCGCCCCCGCGCGCAGAAAACCACGCACACCTGTAAAGATGCTGCCCCGACCAGGTGTTCCTAGCGCCCCGCCCTCCCTGCCACGCCCGCACCTGCGCGCCCCCCGCGCCAGCTCACCCACCGGCGGCGCGTGCTGCGCCACGGCCCAGGTGACGGCCACGGTCAGAAAGACGAAGGTTAGGCTACTCCTGCCCAGCATCGTTCCAGCTGCCAAAGCTGCTCCGAGATGCTGACTGAGGCCTTGATAGACACCTCCTTGGCTCGGAGCAGGCCACGCCCCGCCACCACGTGACCTACCACCCGGGCTGCACCAAGCGAGGTGGGGAGCTGGGTAGGGAGCAGAGGAGACGGGCGGGAAGGACAGGATGGGGCTTTTCGGTGTCTCGAAAAGAGCGACAAGAGCCGGGAGGCTTTCGGCGCGGGGCAGGGATCCCGAGGGTACTCGCCAGTGCTCGCGCTAGGGCCGTGCTCTTGGTCGGACACCCCTCCGCGCGGGCAGTGGTTGGGTCGAGCCGGAGCCCCGCCCCGACGGCTAGGACATCCCCGGGTCATGCTCCGCGAAACCTCGCGCGGTCCTCGTAGCCTGGGGGTGGGGACCGTCTGGGGTCCCCACCGCGAGTGACACCCAGGAGGGAGGTCCTGTTTCTCTCCGGGCCTGCGCCACCTGTGCAACATCCCTGAATGGCCCAGGGCGAGGTCTGCGCTCAGTCCACTCGGTGTTAATTGCCCGCGAAACAGACCCAAGTCACAAAAGTCGTAAAACGCTATCTGACACGCGACCCTGACCCGTCTTTGCCCTTTGAGGAGGGCAACCCAAAGTAAGTGAGGTTATTCACCCTGACCCTGGAGTCACTGGACAAGCCGAGGTGTCAAGGGGCGGTAGGGAGTACCCCACGGAGACCCCAGGCTGTGAGTTACTCATTTAGGCTTTCACAGCAGAGTGACAGGTCACCGATTTTTGGCTGCAGTTACTGAGAACCGCGAACCTTCCTGATATATTATGCCATCCAGCGGTCGTGCGTTCTGAGCTGTGCTAAACCCGGGGGGAGGTCAGCCTGCACCTGAAAAGCAGGTATTTGCTTGGCGTCCGTGCTCCTGTGGACGCTATCATCCTCGTAGGATGAGTTACTAATAAGCCCAACAGGAAGGCCTCTCTGAGTTCCAGTTTCTGATTGAGTCTTGGACATTTCAGCTAACATTCTTTGTTTATGTAAAACTCAGAATGCAGTTACTAACATCTTCATATATTTATTTCTGTCTTGCACGTGTTATTGTGTGAAATTGCAATTTTACCCATTTTATTACTTCCAAAAAACAATCTTTTTGTTAGCGGTTTGGAAATGAGAATTTGATGTTTCCAGGGTTTTTTCTCCCTAGACATTTTTTTTTGGGGGGGGGGATGCTAGATGAGTGTTTCTCTTTGAGGAGGAAGTTTGACTTTTGAAACATACCATAGGATCAAAGTGGTTCCTGGTTCAACAGTAAGCAAGCAGATTGTAGAAATGTTCACCAACCCAAAAAATATTTACTGTCAACTTACAGTGTACCAAGCTTTGTAGGACAAGCAGAGAACCAAAAAAGGCAAAGAATTCCTCCCTTATGATGTTTTCGATCTGGATGAGAAATGAATCCAGATGTTATGTAACATCATACATAAGAAAACTTATGTTGGATGTTAGCAGGTGATAAGTATCAGACAGAAAAAGAGTAAGGGAGATCAAGAGTGAGGAGAGTTACAACGTTAAATAAGGTGGGTGGCATTGGCGTTACCAACAAAGCGATGTTTGAGCAGAGATTTGGAGGAGGTGCAGCAGGTAGCTTTGTGGGTGCTCAGGGAAGAAGAGTCCAGGCAGATGAAGTAGCTGGTAGGAAGGTTCCAGTGTGAGAATGAGCCTGGCGTGTTCTGCAGGAAGTCCGTGTGGGTGCAGCAGAAGGAAGCAGGGGGAAGAAGTAGGTAAGTATGAGAGATAAGTGGGGTAGGGCAGATGATATCTGCCACTAGGAGTCTTTCTAAAGCCTCTGGCTTTATTCTAGGCAAATGTGTAATGTGTAAATAGGTTGGATTACCTTGGACCTAGAGTACTCCCATCTTTTTGTGTGTAAATGGCTATTTGGATCGAAGATCATTCTCCTTAAATACTGCTGAGGGCACTTTGAATATGTCACCAAGCACATTTTTCCCTATGAGAGGATATTAATTGGTGGTTAGGTGGTATGGCAGATTCTTTAGGCAGAAAACATATTAATTATCATGGTATTCTTGGACACAACTTTCTTATAACTTTACCTTTAACTTTCAAAGACCCTTTCTATGCTATCGATTCCATTTTCAGACAAATTAAGAATTGAATCTACTTCCCTAAAATTATACCATTTTATGCATGTTTTTTTCTTACACATACATCGTTTTTTTTTTTTAAACCTACTCCATTCTTCAATACCAGCCATGTACAGAGAGCCAAGGCAAAGTGTGTGGACATAGGAAACTTTGCCATGGTTTGAGGCATACTGACATATTAATAGCAAATGGTATTTAAATAGACCAATGAATGGCTGTCAGTGGGAAGGGTGGTTCAATTACTACCTTCATAACAAGCATCAAGTATAGGACTTGGATAACCAGTTGAGTATGCGAGAGTCAGCATCAGTAATCAGATTGTTTATCAGAATAGCTGAAGTTCTTGGCAGGCTGTGGACCTTCTCCAATCTCCTACCTAACATTCCGAGCTTCCTGAGGTGGAACCTCGATTTAAAACCATTGCAGTCTAACCACCCCACCCTGGATGAACTCTACCACACATACCACCACATTACCCAGAACAGGTACAACTTGATTTGTAAAACTGAATATTCAAAAATTTGCACTAGAAGTTCAAAAAATATGGAACTGATATTTCAGTTCCAAAAATAAACATTTACCCAAGTCTTAACCAATGAGCTGTTTTGTTTCAAGAAAAAAAAGGGTATTATATTTAAAATGTAATCTGAGTTTCAAGGCTTAGATTTTTGTCCATTTCAGGAGAATGAAAGATATTAAAAATGGAGAATAAGAGGTCATGCAAAACTGTTACACAATCCTTCCTCTCCAGTTGCCTGTCACAGTAAGAAAGAACACTTGCTTTTGGCTTTACTTTTCTACAGAAAAATATGTTAATTCAGTACCCTCAGCTCAAGGTATTCCGGTGTATGCCTACAAATTTAGTGCTTACGTTAAACCTCATTGTCCTCCCCATAGAATGTCAAAATAAAATAGTTACTTAACCATCCTTCACTGTTAACTTATCTTTCTGTCTCTTTGTGAAATATTTTTGAACCCCTCTGACATGTTAGAGCTTCAAGAGCCTTTTATCCTTCTTCCACTTTCTTTGATAAGACATGAGGTTCTGACCTGATTTGTCAATTCAGCTTACATCCAATAATCTCTAACTCTGTTGTTTTGACTTGATGTTCTTGCATTCTTTCATTGTCACACAAACCATTACAGTTACCTATGTAATACTCCAACTGGTTGTTTCTCCCAGGTTTGAGGTTTATTCATATGTTCTCTCAATCAATTCTGAGTACTTACTCCAGGTGCTGGGTAAACTAGGGTCCACCTGGCTATCAGTCTCATGGTAGAGGCAAATGAAGATTGGGGGAAAATGTGAATCAAACATGTACCTGGACAACTCTCAATACATTTAGCCTGTTATTGCATACTCTAACCTCTGGTTGAAGATAGTGGATGTTTTGCGGACCTCAGTTCCTCTCCATTACAAAGCAGTCACCTGACTAGGATGAGTCGTATCCTAGCCTTAGTCTTATCTGCAGAGGTGGGCCCTGGTTGGCTTGACCTTTAGGTTACCCTATACCTTTTGGCCCAGTTCTTGACTTTAGCCTTCGTCATCTGGACTCTTGAATCCAATGGGCTGTGGTTTGAAGATCAGGGCTTTTGTCCTATGGTTGATGCTCTTCTAACAGGAAAGAGTGAGCTGGTCATCCTCATTGCTGCTGGCATTCATGCTGTAAACCTGAAGGGAGCCACCGCACTGTGGACAGCGCAGAGGATAGAAACTGGGTCATTAGGACATTGCTCAGCTGCTAGATCAACCAATCATGGAGCCTGTCTACCAACTGGACTCTTCATTAATGTGAGCCACTAACTACTCTTCTTTATTATTTAAGTGAGGTCAAGTTCGTTTGCTTGCAAGTTGAATTATTGTATCTGAGAGTATGCTAATAGATTTGCACACTAAAATAGGTATTTCTACCTTTGCAAGAGCAGAGGAGGGTTTATTGTAAAACTATAACACGAGCATTAGGACCTTCCTGGCTCAGGCCTCTTCCAAGCCTTCTCCCTAAGTTTACACTGGCAATTCTTCATTTTTTTTTTTTAAGAGGATCATCCAAATTATATAAGCTTCAGGCCTGGATCTACCATCAGATGTTTTGGGGAGGAAACTTCTACCTTTCTCTTGAATCACTCAATTCCTATCTCCTTAAGGGAGGAGTGCGTTACTTAATTGGTAAGTAGCCGGAAGGGTCATGTGTGGGGCCTGACCTCTCTGGCTCTGTCATTCAGACCTGCCCACCCACAGTGGTCAGCTCACTGCAGCAACCAAGCCCTGGATGACAAGAGCGATGCGGAAGCATTTGCAGCCTTTGGCCATGACTTCCAATATTACGTCTCCAACAAACTTTTAAAATACTGTGTTAACAGGATGGCTTCAAAGATTGAAGGAAGCCTCACAGAAGGCCGCTGGGGAGGTGTGGAAAGAAGGTATCAAAGACTGGAGCCTTCCAGTAGGACTTGCGTCTGCTCCCCGCAAAACTCAACCTTACCTGGCCCTCAGTTTCTTCCCCTTCGTGTGAGAAACTACCTGTGCTCTTGGGTGCCAGTTTGCATCTGCCAAGTGACTGAGTGTCTAAATTCATTTCGGAGGAGAAAGAGTGGGTTCCCACCTTGGCCTCTATTTCAGTGTGATCTGCAGCCATAAAGCTGTGCTCAATCCCCATCTGATGCCTGTGCATACTTCTCCATTGTTTCCCAGCTCGGAGTGGTAGGGACAAGAACTTCCCCCCCTGAAATGACAACGGAAGCCAGGGAAAACAACTACAGTAATAATATATGCCGGATAAGCGCTATAGGACCAACTGACAGTGCCAAGCAGATAACTATGCTAGGAAAGATACGCATGAGTTACAAATATGAATTTCTGATCTCAGGGAGTTCACAACCGAAAAGAAAAACAGTGCTAATAATAAAAGCTTTTGAAGCCGACCACAGTTCAGACATATTTTATGTGTTCAGTCATATTGGGTTGCACCATATGAAATTGCCATTTTTTTAGGTTAAAAGGCAGCTGAATATCAACACTTTCACATGGCCAACCTAATGATACCAACATCCAAAATATTCACAACAATCTGAGGACTGGGGAGCTGCTGCAGACACACGTGACCACACCTGTGGACCTCTGGTGGCTCCTGCCGCCCCTCGCCCCTTGGAGATTTCCACACACCTGTCTTGCTGTCACTCTTCCCAGTGATCCACGTTCCTGATGGTCGAACTGTCCACAAAGACAGTCCTTCTAATATTCTGGTTTCTTGGTTTCTTGACCTCTTCTCTTGCAATGTTTTTGGCCTCTATTTTATCTCAACTACCCCATTCCACGATTGCATCTTCGATACTGGAGCACTTCCTGCATTTTCCTTCGGAATGCCACTCTGCTGCTGCTTCTCTGCCTCGCTGGCCGCCTCCTGAATGTCCTCTGTTGGTTTCTCCCCATCACCGGGGTGCTCCCGGGCTCAGCCTACGGATGTCTTTTTTCTTTATCTGTGCTCACCCCTTATGTGATCTCATCTGATCTGAAGACTTGAGTGCCTTTTTTACATTGATAAGTCTCCAATTTATGTCACTAGCCTACATCTGTTCCCTGAACTCATGCTCCTATATCTAGCAATCTTCTCAACATCATCTCCTTTGGATATCTAATAGGCATTTGACTAAATTCATTGTGTCTAAAAATGAAGTCTTTTCTCTGTCTCCATCCACACTGTCTCTTTCTCAACCTTCCCTGTCTCGGTAAATGGCAAATTCATTCTCCAGTTTGCTTAGGCCAATGATCTTACGGTTACTTTTGACTTTCTTTCTTACCACGCATCCAGCAAATCCTATTGGCTCTACCTTCAAAATATACTATATGCAGAATCCAGCCAGTTTGTACTGCTTCTGCCTCTGCCTTGGCCCAGGTTCTCCTCTGGATAATTGCAATAAACTTGTGATGAAAGGCTCCCTACCTTTCTCCATCAGCTGTCTGCTGTGCACTTAAGTCAGATCATGCCATTCCTCTCCTCAAAATGCTTCAGTGAGTGAAAGCCAATGATCTTACAGCAGCCTACAAGGCCGCTTAGGATCTGGCCGGCCTCCTGCTACCTCTCCGATCTCACACCCGACCCGTTTCCCCTTTTCTCATGATGAAGAACTTTGTACTTACTGCTCCACTCTCTAGAAGGTTCCTTCCCAGATATGTCTATGGGGAGTACACAAGTGCTCAAATAGTTCCTCATTAGGAAGGCCTTCCTACAGCGCTGTGTGTAGTGTAAGGCTCCCAGGTTCTCCTCACGCCCCTCTCCTCACTTGGCCTGACTCTGGCTGTCATCACTGTCGTGCGTTAGGCACATGTGCTTTTTCATTCAATTAGTGTCTGTCTTCTTCTGACCGGAATTTAAGCTCTGGAGAGTGGGGGATTTGTTTTGTTTGCTGCCTAGCCTCAGCCCCTAGAACAGTGTCTGGCACATAACGACAGCATGCAACAACAAATATTTGTGGAATAACTAAAATAACTAAAGGAACTGCATTAACATCATGTACCAAATGGTGTTTAAAATAATATAAGGTATCACCAAATTACAAAGGGATTGTTTTCAAAAAGTTTTTAAGTCAGATGTTTGGAAATCACCATGCATTTTCCACATGAATATGAAGTAAGCGCTGTTATTACCCCATCTCATGGTTGAGAAATCTGAGGCTTGGGTTAAGTAACTATGCTTAGATTTCTGATTCCAAGGCATAGACACCTTACACTAAATTCCCAGACCAGGCCACAAAACCTCTGTAAATCGTATAGTTTTGGTTTAAAATATTTTATAAAAAGGAAAGACTGCCATGAAAGATACCCATCTTATACACAAACAGCTGTATTTAGAGTCTGGATTGACCTCCTAGCTTTTTAGATTGCTCATTCAGTTACGCCTACTCCTAGATGGGTCTTCGTGCTTTCATCATCTGTCTGCTTTCTTCCCACCATCAGGATCCCCATTTTCTGCTGTCCTCCCCTGTCCAGCTTAGATTCCACGGTCCATCATTTCAACCACGTGCTAGCCAAATGTATTAGATGTTCTTGCTGTTTGTCCTTTCATTGTGCATTCTGTAAAGTCCCAGCCCTGGATGAATACAACCTGGGCTGCTGAGTTCTGCTTTGCAGAATAGGTATCATTAGAAATCAAAACAAAAATTTACACCCCTCCGCATGCTCTACAGCAAGTCTGTGAATCTCATGCACTTTATCTCTCTCCTAACAACTCTTCTCAGAACTTTGATCATCTGCTCTTTCTTCTGTTACTCTTAGACTAACTTGTCTTCTTCATGGAGAAAACATAAACTTGAGAGGGGGAACTACCTCACCTCTCTGCCGCCGAGTCTACTCATGGGTCTATAGCTAACCCCATTCTTCATACCCCTGCCCTGCTGCAATGGGGGGGTTGTCTCTCCTGTTGAAGTCCAGTTTCTCCACGTGTCACCTGGGTTCTTGCTTCTACTGCCCTTTCAGGAGTACCATGCCATCAACTATGCCTTCTCTCCCTTGCATCTCAACCTCTTCTTCTTGATTGGCTCTTGACATTAGCATTTAAGCATACTCAAGTCTTTCTCATGTTAAGGGGAAAAATTCTCCCTTGGATCCTGTTGCTAACACCACTCATCAGTCCTCAAAAGAGTACTACATTGGAAATTCCCAAAAGCAAATCCATGGGCTGGAATCAGGTCATCCGGAGATGGCGATGCGTCTGTGGTAAACTAAGAAACAGGTAAGTTAAGGTTGTCCATGTCTACCCATTTAGCACGTTCAAGAGAGGTATGTTAGATTAAGGTTACCAGTTGTCTTCTCCTGAGGACTGTCTTTTATTTGGATGTTATATCCTTCACACTTTTTTTCTTTTGAAATTTAATACTCTTTTATAAAATTATGGCACTAGTTGGTAGGGGTTTTTTAAAGATTTTATTTATTTATTTTTAGAGAGAAGGGAAGGGTGGGAGAGAGACACACACACATCGATGTGCAAGAGATATGTCGACCAATTGCCTCTTGCACACCCCAGCCCACAGCCCAGGCATGTGTGTGCCCTGCCCGGGAATCGAACTGGAGACCTCTGAGTTTGCAGGTCAGCACTCAAGCCACTGAGCAATACCAGCCAGGGCTAGTTGGTAGTTTTTAAAAAATCTTTCTGCTTGGCAGAACAAAAACTTGTTCATCCTGTCTAAATAATAAAGTCTTTTACATTTCCTGTTGTTCCTTCAAATTAAAGAGTGTGCAGCCAAGTTTATTGTATTGCTCTCCTTCTCACTACCAACACTTCCTAAGCTGGATATCAAACCAGTCACTCCCCTATCGAGGTACCCAGTGAGCACTGTAGTGTGAATTTCATTTCACTAGTCTTTCAGCATATTAAAAAAAATGGACCCCCCTTTTCCTTAAAAAGCTCCCCCTTCATGGCCTCCATCATACTGCATTCTACTGGTTTTCAGAATCCTTGCCTGCGTTCCTTTCCTCAGTCTTTTTCAGCTCCTCTGCACTAGGCCACACTAGTACTGGAGTCCCCAGATGGCTGTCATATCTCTGCATCTTACTCTCTTCTGCAGGCCAGGGTGATCTCATTCTCGTGGCTTCCTGTCCCATTCTGAGTCTGCAAGCTCCACGTGGTTGCTCTTCGGCATCTCGTGACACGTTACACTGAGCTCCTCAGTTTTTCTTCCTCCCCCTGAGCCTGCTCTTCCTCCACCTCAGTAAGTGGCTTTGCCACCCATGCTAATGCTCAAGCAAGGAATTTAGGAATTGTTCGTGACTCCCCTCTTTCCTTGTCTCTTACATTTAATTATGAAGACAGTTAATTATGTTTAAAAACAATTCTGAAATCTGCCATCCTTTCTCCACCTCCCTGCCAACGCCTGGATTCAGTCCTATAATATCTTCCTTTTGCCACTGCAGTCTCTTTCTAAGCGGACTCATAGTTCTCTCTCTTGCCCATATCCCAAATATTCTCTCAACTGCAGTCAGAAAGGTCTTTTAGAAATGCAAACTTAATACCATCACTTCCTTGCTTAATACCTCATGGTGATTTTCCATTCCCCCTAAAGCCAAGTTCAGACCCCAACATGGCTCAGAAAGGCTCTGCTTCTGCTCAGAAAATGGACTGCCTCCGACTTCCTCTCTGGCTTTTTTTTTTTTTTCCTCCTTATTACTGCCCCTCAGTTATTTCCTTTCAGCCAAGGCAATTCTTCCAAAAACCATGCTCTCTCTTGCCTCACTGTTCCTGATCACCGGGTTCTGGTGCATGGACTGTTCTCTCCCAGTCGTGCCTTCACCCATGTGCGTCCTACTCATCTCTCACAATTCAGCTTAACTTATGCCCTCCTAGGGGAGCCTTCCCTGACCTGCACCTTTCCAAAGTGTAGTCAGCCCATAACACAGTTCTCAGAGAGACTGTACTTTTGTCAGTACTTTGCATAATTATAATTATTTGATTACTTATTTGTTTAGTCTTCCTTTTTAAATTATCTATCTTAATAAATAATCTAATAATCTATTTTAGTAAACTATCAAGACAGGGATCATGCCTATGTTGTTTATTACTATATCTGCAATATCTAGCTATATATGAATATCTAGGTTAGATATTTAACTAGTTAATTCCTATTTTTGCTACCTCTCTAATATTTTGATATGTAGGTTTTTCATGAAAATTTGGATTATTTTGTAATTTTAATTTGATTTTATTTTTGACCTATGAGTTTAAAAAAATAAGTATTTAAAAATTGTCCAAATGTGTAGAATTTTAAATTTATCTTTAAAAAACACTCCTTGTATGCTTGAACTTTCCGTCTTCCTTAGCTCTGTGTTAATTTCTGTAATATAAATTCCAAGAGGGGGTAGTTTTTGCATTTTTGATGGTTTTCTCTGTATTGTATGTAGGTGTTTTATATGGTCAGTATAGCAGAGAACGGTAAAGAAATTAGTATTCTTTCATAAACTCCAAAAGTGGCAACTCTCTGTGGATAAGAAGCATCGCTCACAAATATAAATTAATTTCATAAGTTACCTTTTGTTGATTTCTCAATAATTCATTGAATTTTGCAGAATCTATGGTCTTTATGGCTCCTCTCCTATTTTGGGAGGCTAACTGTATGGCTAAGCATGGAGTCAACTCTTGTGTATGTTCCCTATGCCTGAGAAAAATATGAATCTTCTTATGTGAAATGTTCTTTACACATCTTTAGGTCAGAGGTCCCCACCTCCTGGCCTCGGACTCTACCGACTCTACTGGCCCAGGCCTGTTGGGAACTGGGCCGCACAGCAGGAGGGGAGCTTGAATGCAAAGCTCTTTAATCATCCCCAAACCATCCCCTCACTGGGTAAAGGGTGAAAGGCATTCAGAGTTAGAGACAGGGATTTCCAATCCAGGAAGAAGGTGCAGCAAAAGCAAAATATAGAACCTAGCTTCTCTGTAGTTACTTTACAGTAGTATAAAAGCTTAGCTGAACAGAGGTGACAGACTCTTTAAGGCGGCTAAAGGGGAGGTCACAATAGTGTGGAAGCTGAGGCCAGTGAAACGGAGGATGGGAGGCTCAGTGAGAGGACCACTGTGACCCAGGTCTCAGGGGCTCGAGGCCGCTGAGGAAGAGCAGGGTGGAACTGCGGTGGTGATGGGTGGGGGTGATAGGAGCTTCAAGATTGAGTGGGTGGGTGATGAGGAGTTTCAACCTGGGACTTGGGGCTGTGGTACATGGTCCTCCAACTCTGGCCACACTAGGAAGAGAGCTGAATTCAGCTTGGAAAAAATCAGAAGGGGCATTTTCACAGGAGAGTCAAGAGCAAATTTGTTTATTGGAAATTTTCGTTGACCCTTCTGCCAACTGCTTAAGTCTTCGCCCATTTTTCTGCACGTGAAAGAGCATGCAGGTGTGGAAAGGGGTTATGGCAGCAAAGGAACGTGGATAAAGAAAAGGTGGTTGGTGATCACGGGTGAAGAGGTACAGAAGCAGCGACGGGACATATTGAAGGCCTTCTTGAGAGGATTTCAGGACTAAAAATGAGGAACAAGGAAACATGCAAGAAGGCTCTGATTCTGTAGGCAACTGGGGAAATTATTTTCCTAAACAGCAGTGGGAAGGGATACATTTAAACAGTTCCTGCTGCTGTGCTTGAACGATGGTCTACACTAGGATTTGTGGGCTGAGGAACTGCAGAACAGCCTTGGTTGGTCCGAGGTGCACTGGCCATTTCCCACACATGTCACCACACTGCTGACACATCGTACAGGTAGCATGGGGCTGAATAAGTGCTGGTGGTTGGCTAAACTAGTATCTTAACTTTGAGTTCTCCTGAACCTAGGTATGTCCCCAGGCTTTTCCTGGTATTAGTAAAATAAAGACAAAAAGAAAAGTGAAATATGCCTTGGGGGAATATATTTAGGAGCAGGATAAGAAAATAGGGGATAATACTCAGTGATACCCACATAAGGAAATAGTAAAGAAGAGAGAAGACATTAGAAGCTTAAAGCATTGCCTATTTCTTTTTCCTTCCACATGACTGTAGTTCTGTTTTCTGTGTATAAGGTTAGAAGTTATGACTTGACTCCTTACTCGAGTCTTAGTTGAGTTTCCACCTTTCTGAAGGAATGAAGAGATGTGCTTTGTTCCCTTTGTTCTCTCCCTTACTCTTCTGCTCAGCTCTGAGGACCAGGATTGGGAAACTGCCTGAAGGAAAAACCGACACTAAGAAGCAGTGCTCCGCCCCAGGCTCTCTCCAGCAGCGCTCAGCACAGGATTGCAGAATCTCACTAGATCTGTACAACACTGCCAGATACACACCTGCAGGTTTGAATCGAGGAGTCCTTGCTGTACACTCTGAAAAGAGACTATATTCTCTAGGAAACAGAAAGGCCGTGTTGAAACACCAGGCTAAATGGAAGGAGTGCATCTGGTTTCTCCATCATAGAAAATCAGCCTCAGTAATATATAAGGCAAGTGTGCCAGCACCATAAAGTTAAACAGAAATACACCGAGTCGTGCCAGAGATGTTTCTGGGGAATAGGACACAAGAAATGTCAACGAGCAAAACCTGCCTTAACACCGTCAAGTTCCTTAATAAAATAGGCACTTTAAAGAAATTGTAAACTAATGGAGAGAAAAGGGGACATAAAGGTATGGAATTATTCTTTTAAATTTGTTTCTAATCTTTTCATTAAATTAAATGGGTTTCAATATGTATGAGTCAGAAAAAAATTTAATGGACTTTACTTGCATTAAGCCCCTAATATTATTGATTAGGACAATAACATACAAGAATAATTTTGTGAAAACAAAGTAGTTTGTGATTTCCCATCCCAGTTAAGAAAACTATCATGTCATAACAATTTGGCTACTTCAATATGGTATTAAGTTAGCATGTTTTAATATGTTCTTCTGTGTCATAAGTGTTTAGAAAACTGAGTAAATATAATTTCTGCAGTGGTGGGTTGAAGCCATGGGCTGGTGAGCGTCTACACTGGGGTGGACCCAGGAACTCCACAGTGTTTGGGTGCGTGCTGGGTTATCTGGTTTGAGGAGGCCGTTTTAGGAATTCAGGGCTATTTTAAGATGTATGAATGCATTCGTGTATTTTAATGACTTCTGTGTTGCTATTATTATTTGTGTGTGTGTGTAGGATGTTAGAGTTATGGCCTGTATAGAGACCCAGGCAGGCCCTTCATCTCAGAGGCTGAGCCAGGCATGCTGGAGCTTCTCATCCTGCGCCACCCCTCTCACACACACAACCGTCAGCTTGGGGCAAAATATTAAAAAACTATCTAAAGCTAATGGAGAGTGACCACAAGCATGCAGGAACTCGAGGGGAGTGAACTCTGGTGAGAAGGGAATCGCATTCTTAACTCGTCTGCAGTTCAGATAGGCCCCAGGCAGTGCCCCTGGGAGCGATGAAAACTCCTGGGGAACCCTGCAGTGGTGTTAGCGCAGGACTCAGAGGACAGCGTCCAGAGCAGAGGACAGTGTCCAGAGTGAGCGAGGAGTTTGGGACGGGAGGCTAAGTCCTGAGTAGGACAGCGCCGGAGGGTGGCCACGCAGCCCGAATCTCTCACTGATCTCCGACCCCCCACCCCTGGGGCGGACCCCAGGCAGCCCAGTCTGAACAGAAGGGACTGCACAGAGATTTCAGCTGTTGCCACGGGAGGGGGAGACAGCATTTGGAGCTTGAGATTAACCAAGTTAACTGCCTATTATACAAACAGACAAAAAATGTTTCAGAGGAACAGAACAGATTCCACAGTGTCTGTAATGTATGACCCACAATGTCCAGAATGGAATCCAATGACATCAGACATTTGAAGAAACACACTCCAAAGAAAAGGCGAGCAGTGGAGAACGCCCCCAGATGCCCAGGATGTTAGAGTTAGTGGACGAAGGTTCCCAAGGGAGCTGTTACAACTCTGCCCCCAAACAAGAACAAACCCACCAAAACCTGCTTAGTGGACGGGAAGTTCCAACAGAGAATGGGAAACTGCAACACCAGGATCACAGGGATTCCAGAAGTGAAAGAGTGTCTGAGATTAAACAATCACCGGAACAGGGGACAGCAGTTCGGAGATGGTAAAATAGTAAGAATGTCAGTAAATTTACAGGTAGAAAAACTGAAATTACCTAATCTGAAAAACATGGGGAGTCAAAATATGGTGTGGGGACCTTTTTTTTTTTTGGTTAGTGCTTTTATTGTATATAAGCTTTAAAAAATGAAATTGCAGTTGACACACCGTATTAGTTTCAGGTGTACAGCATAGTGACTCAGCATTTTTATGCATTACAAAATGGTCACCGTACAAAGTGGCTCCCTATGCTGTGCACTGCACCTCTGTGACTTATCTATACCTGCAGAAGTGCCCTCTGGATCCCTATAGACTGTTCTGCGTGGTGTGGCCCAGCTCCCACTCAGAGATGCGCAGGAGCCACGCCCACGGATAGGTTCTTTGGGGAATCAGGCCTGCATTGTACCTAGGCTGCTTTGAGACTTGTTTTTGCTAAAACTCCCTCACCCTGAATTGAGACAGCAAGTGCTTACTGTAACTTCCTAAAATCTGTGCTAAACCTCCCCAGTATGGAGTGTGACCAGTTCAACCACTTTTCCCTTTGCATTCGCAAATATCCTTCTTCTGTGATGTGATTAACATCATCCTCTCCTTTGTTTTCTGTAAAAGGTAACCACCTAAAGCGAACCTGGGCATAGTAAATGAGGACCATCATGTAACTTGCCCAGAAAAGCAATAAAGGCCGGTCAAGACAAGGGCCAAGGTTTTTCTCCTCTTGAGAGAAAAGCCATGCCGGCCCTTTTCCTCCCCAGGACCTGGCAGTCCGTGTGAATTTCTCATGTGTCATCCACAGTATGGTGGGCCCACGGGCTGGGGTCCACATCAGATCCCCTTCACCTACTTTGCTCGTCCCCCACCCAGCAACCCCCACTTTTTCTGTGTCTGTGACTGCTTTTTTTTTTTTTTTTGTAGATACCACAGCTAAGTGAAACCATGTGGTATTTGTCTTTCTCTGTATAACCTTCTTTCAGATAAGGTGGCTAGCCTTGTAAGTCAGGGAAGTGCTCGGCCAGATTTCAACAGTCTTTAAACACAGTTTCTCCCTATGTCCTCATAGGTGAGCTGGAACAATGGGGGCAGGTGACAGGGTCTAGATGCATTCATTCCTGACCTCTGCCCCGTCCCCGGTGGTGCCAGCACTGCAAACGGGGGTTTGCATGAAGTGCAATGGTGGACATGGGGAAGGAACCTTTGTCCCCTGCGACTTCTAAAAGTCACGTGCTGTCCTCCTTTGCCAGCTTCCGTATGAATTCCACGAGGGCCGGCGGTGCATGTATTGAACCTGAATCGCCCTGGTTGGCAGAAGTTAGTTCTGTAATAGCTCTTCTGTCTGGGATGGGGGCAGAAACCAGGGACATTGAGGGTGAGCGTCATGATGAGGAATCCAGGAATGCACTGGGGTCAGAAAATCAGGAGCATGGAACGTAGGTCCCTGGGAAATAGGTCGGTGGCAGATCATCTCAAGTACCAGGCTGGTGTTGGAGACAAGGCTTCAGTTTCTTGAGGGTAGTTTTTCTCAAAGTGTGGCTCAGGCCACTTGCTGCAATCACTTAGAGTGCTTACTAAAATGCTAATTTTGGAGCCCAGCCCTAGACTGGCTAAGTCTATGGGTCTAGGAAATTTACAGGTACCCTAAGTGGTCCTTATACATAAACTTGAACTATTTATTTTTAGGGGCTGGAGATCTGGCAGAAGTAAGGCACAGACGAAGTCCTGGGGCAGGTTCTGCAGCCTTGGCACTTTGGCGTTTTGGGCCGCCCTGCACATTGCAGGATGTTTAGCCGCATCCTGAGTCTCTAACCCTCCAGTTGCTAGCAGCACTTCCTCTCCTAGTTGCGACAACCCCAAATATCTCCAGCCATTCTGGAATGCGCCCTGGGAGGCAAAATGCACCGTGGTTGAGAACCACTGCTGTGGAGGGTCAGGGCAGTAAGCAGGTTCCCAATCTAAGGATCAGAAAAAGGAGCTTTTGGAGCTGCAGCCCCAAGTCCCAGCTCTGTCCACAGCAAGGGCTCCTTTATCTGGTCGGAAGTGGCAGCTCAGCTGCCCTGCTTAAAAGGACCGTGTACCTCCGTAGTTGGTGACAGATGAAATACAAAGGCTGAGCATCAGGCGGGGTCCAGCAGCTCAGGCCAGGTCTCAGTCCCAGCTGTGCGCTGGAACTGGTGTGGGATGGTGAGCACATGCAGACGCCCCAGACAACCTGAGTCCTCCCAAAGCTGAATTTCCAGTGAGGTCCAGGCACCCGATCTACAACCTGGACTCTGACACACTCGGGGTTCAATGGCATCCAGAACACTGGGTTCAGAAACTCAGGGAGAGACAGGCTGGGAATGAAGTTGGTGTAGCACCACAGACCTCAGCAAAGCTCAGTGCCTGAACCTCACTGGGTTAAGGAACAGCTTCCCCGCCATCCCACTGCGAGGACATCTGCCTAGCAAAGATGTCCACCGTGGCTGAATGGTCCTAAGTAGGGGACTTCCCCAGCTTTCCTTTTGTCCTCTATTCTGCGCCTACCTGCTCTTTAGGCAAGTTTCCTGCCCCCATTCCACTGGAATTCCGGGTTTCCTGCCCTCCGCCCTGCCCCCTGGTGCTGGTGTCCGTTTGGCTTGTGTGGGGTTGGGGCAGTCCTGAAGAGGCAGAATCAAAGCCTTGTGGACTGACTGGATCGGCATTTTCTAACTCCCTTTTAAAGGTACCGATGAGCACTTACTGTATCAGGTGATGTGAGGTAGACCATAAAGCAGTAAGATCGATGCCACCAGCTCTACACAAACGTCAGTTTCACAGAGCAGCACCTCGTGCTTTATGATGGGACACCCCGACGAGGAAAAACACCCTGTGGCCCCCTGAGTGCGCACTCCAAGCGGGAGATGGAGTTTCATCTCCATGTGGAACACTGCCGTGGACTCAAAAGTGCGTCCGTGGAGAAGCTCAGTGAAACTCCATTAACCTTGGTCAGACTAGCTACTAGTTTAGCAATAATTCCACAACGATCCAAGAACTCTGTAAAAACACTTCCACCGGTTATTTTATTCAGAAAAAAACAAAGGAAGGCAGAGACAAAACCCCCGGTCATTTGCAGTATCTATCAGCTTTCAATTTCGCTCTCCTGTTTGAAAGGACAAATGATGAAAATTAATCTACATAAAACATGCCATATATAGTAAACTGCTACTAAACATGAACTCATGTTTAGATATTAAGTTCTCAGTTATATTATCATACCACTTATAATATTTTGATTAAAATTTTACTTTTTCATACTCAATGGATTCTATTCTTATGAAAGTCTTTTCCTAATCTTTAACAAATGTGCCTAAGGGCTTTTTCAATCCACAATACCAATTTTTAAAAATATATATTTTTAAAGATTTTATTTATTTATATTCAGAGAGAAGGGAAGAGAAAGAGAAAGAGAGGGAGAGAAACATCAGTGTGTGGTTGCCTCTTGCGCGCTTCATACCAAGGACCTGGCCTGCAACCCAGGCATGTGCCCTGACTGGGAATCAAACCAGTGACCCTTTGGTTCACACAATACTAATTTTAATTACCTCTGATTTTAAGCCTGCCCTAAACTTCTATATTTAACAATAATGTATTTTCCTAAGTGATACAAGTTATAGGACGTAGACCTTTTTCTATTTCTTCTGTATCCATATCCTGACTTATTTTTACATCCTATTCTTGATATCTAAGACCTAGATACTAGATGCTAATTTGCACAGCTGGAAAAAAATTCTTACATCATTTGCTGACTTTGGGCAATAATTAGTTAATAGGAAACACACTGTCTTTATCAAGTACCATAAAAAAATGTCTGAAGACTAACTTTGCAATGTAGGGCTTGAATAATTAGCAACTTCTTTTTTAATCTGGCCCTTCTTTGATTTCAGTTGTTGAGCTCACAGTTAAACCTCACTCCTTATTTTTAATGTAGTAAATTCAGGGAATTACTTAACCAAACAAGTGATGAATATTAATAATGTGCTATGATAAATACCCTGCACACTTCTGAATTCAATTTAATAAAAGTGCTTCAATTTCACTTATTTTTCTATTTAGAAATTTTCGAAGTGCCCCATTTTGAGGAACTTGTGCCACTCGAACAGAACTAACTGAATTTTGAAATTAGGCAAATGACCTTTTTTGCTTGCTTCTGACAGTTATAAAAAGATGCTGGGGAAGAAATTTATGATGTAATTTCAGTGAAATACGAGTTCCAAATCTGAGATTTGGAATCTGGCTGTATTTAGAGAGTTTTTTGTGGTGTTCTCTCCCCAGACTTATGATGTCCCTTTTTGGCAATATTACCATGTTACAAATTAGAAATAAAGACAAGTATTTGAGGATGACAGTAATTCAAAAAGGACAGTGGGTTTATATATGCCACTTCTATTGAATGGTTAATCACAGCTGGAAATGAGTAAAAATATACCTACCTGTCCAGCAGTGTTTCATGCAAAAATCCATCTTTCCGGGCCTTTTTAAGAATTTTACTGTCCTCTTTACTTATTTTAAGTTTGTGGTCTTGGAAGCTCTGAAATTTCTTTCTGTTAAGAAAATATTTTTTTTTTAAAATATCTCAATCTTTGATTATACATGATAATTGATGAACTTACATTTTTAAAGTTTTTCATTTATTTCAAGAATCCTGACTATCTCTTTAGTAACACACAGTTTTCCCCCCGCAGATGCTCATGGCGCCCACCACCAAGGGGCAGCTGGGTGCACAGCTCTGCAGAGCCTCGCTGCCACCCCGGGATGCTGGCTGGAGGCGGCGTCCAGGCCCTGAGGCGGGACCTAGGACCTGGCTGGCATTCTGAACTGACAAGTTACAGCCATTCTATTGATCAGTGAGTGGGGAGGACAGACCAAGTCAAGTGACTTCAGCTTTGAAAGCTAGCAGAGTAAATAGGAAAACTGAGGGATGGAGAGAAAAAAACATTTAGTTCAGGGCTCTGTCCTGGAGTTTACATTATGCTGAGTCCTCCAGTCCTTCAGCTATTTTCCTTTAGTGCCTTGAGAAGCACGTTCCTGTCAAGTCTGTAGGTCTGAAAGGAAAAGAATACGTACACGTAGTTGATTTCACACTGTTTAACATTTCCTTTGTCCTCTTCTGGAATATCATCTTTTTTCTTAGTTTCTCTTTCAGCACAGGATCTAATCTGGATATTGGAGATGAGAATCCAGTAAGCTTTTAACATTTCTTTTCCCCCTTTCCAACTTTACTTAGCCCATAAGAACATTCTAGGTGATTTCTTATGCAAAAGAAAACAGTAACTTAGCAGTTCGATGCAGAAAAGGACCCTGCGACCCCTTCTGGTGCACAGGCTGATGCTCCAGCCTAGCCGCCTGGCCCAGGCCACTTTCTGGCATTGTACGGAGGTCCGGTCACATCCTATGGGACATGTATTAACCTAAAGAAAATGTCACGATTACCTTTATCATTTCCTCTTCTCCTGCTGTTTTACTTTTTGCTTCTATATCGCCTGCTTCATTGCATCTGATAAAGCAGCTATTGGAGGCCAATAAAGCCATTTTCCCCTACACAGAATAACAAAAAATAATTATGAGAATACCGGAAAAAGAATTATTAAGTCTTGAGACTAAATTTTCTTCCACAACTCTAAAAGTAATCAGGAAAAAGAATTCGGAGAAAACCTGGTGGGGGGGGGGGGACATAGAAAACTAAAATCACCTATAATCTAATTATTCAAAGATAACCAAAATAAGTATTTTCAATATATTCTATTAGCAGGACTAAATTATAACTAGATGAAATAGAATTGTTTCTTTTGGTCTAAAAAATCTGTTGAGGATATAACTAATTTAGCTGAGTTTGAAAAAAAAATAGCCTTAAAGACAATAAAAATTATAACATAGTATACAATAATTTACTCGAACAGTTGTGTTCTAAGTAAACTTTTCCTCCATAATTAGAAAAATAAAAGACCATATCATATAAAAGCTAGCCTTTGGTGACTCTGAATTTACTATGCAGAACTTTAAGAATCAATGTCTGAGAGACTTCTGTGTGTGGAAAGAAATATTCACATTCTTTTCAGTTGTTCGATGCTCAGTGTGTTATCTGATTCTGACACACAGAACTCTGAAGACTAGTTTTCTTGTGTAGCTAAACCTAGATTACAAATTTGATTAATTACACTTCCTTACATATGTTTTAATCATAACTTGTATATTATTGATCCTTTTAGAAAACTGAATACCATACACATCAGACAAAATACTCACAAGTATAATAATTACAAAACTGTACTAATAACCTTCTATCACGTCAAGTTATTGAGTGCTCGAGGTGCAAGGCTGGCTTCCCTGTCACCTGGGAGACCCCCGGGAGCCCGGAGGCGGCTGTGCCGTCCGGGGGGTTAAACTGCACTGCTGGCCTCTCGGCCCCTTTCTGCGGTCAAGTTGTACTTGTCACATCAGGCATGTTTAAGTCTCTCTTTAATTTGAATTTAAATTTAAAAAACCTAGTGTTTTTCCCCAAAATAAAGTCTAATGAACTTCCCTAAAGTCCTGTATACCACTTTAATGGATATATAATGTTCTATTATAGATGTATTACAATTTATTTTTTTCTGCTATTATAAATAGTGCTGCTGGTATCTTTCTGGACATGAAATTGCTGATTTATCCTCGGAAGAGATTCCTTCCATCAACAAGAAGCCTTTTGTCAACAATCACACTCACGTCTTGAAAGACTGGCTCCCACTGTTCTCTTGGTCCAATTGCATCCGAACGCCCCACCACGAGGCCGTCTGAATTTATACCGAGGTATTTCCCATAGCCAGACTTCAGGGCAATTCTTCGGATGAATGAAATAGATAAGTGTTATAAACGGAGAGAAAGAAAATTAAATACGGAACATAAAAATAAAGTGTATGTGTATGTATATCAAAACTCAGACTCCCCGTAGTTCAGACATTCAGAAGCCACATGTGACCAGTGGCTACCAGACTGGAAAGTGTGGTTCTACACCTGCACTTTCATATTCTGCTTTTTGCTGAAAGCACTGTATCATATATCTTATAGCAAACATTCTCTAAATTCTTTATTCTTCAAATATACAGAAGAGTTTGAGTTTACTGATTATACTTTAGCTTTCATTCTTTAAAAGTCCTTCAGAGTACTTACTGGCCATTCAAAGAAAGTATGGAAATAATCATGTTAATATTGTTTTTTTAAAGAAAAAAATATGACTTCTAAGTTTTTAGCTTACCAGTCCCCTGAGTGCCAGGGGACTGACTTTATACTCATTTACAGGTAGGTGATAAAACAATGCAAACTACTACCATCTTGCTCTAGCCAATGACGAGAACACTGAAATTTAATTTCTGTATCTACTACGTGAGGCATCATTCTGTACCTCTCCATTTGAGAATTAAAAAGGCCAGCTGATAAAATGACTGCAAAAATAGTGAGTAAAATGTCCCCTTGGTTTTTGGGAGTCTGGAACACTCTCTGCTGGTCCCACCAGCACTCCTTGCTCCTGCCCCCGACTCGCCCCAGGTTTGCGCCGGTGAGTGTGTGGGTCCCGGCAGCGGCAGCCAGACTGCCCGTGCATTCGTGCTCCGCACAGGTCCCTCTGGTCTCTCTCTTGTTTGCTTGGTGACATTACTGATTTTCTTTTTTTCAGCATAGTATTATCTAGTGCTAGGCACCATAATTTTATCTGGGGTTTATTTCTCTTTTTACAGAAAAATATTGAAAACATAATTTATTTTTTAAAAAATATATATTTTACTGAGTATACTATTACAGTTGTCCCCTTTTTTTCTCCCCTTTATTCCCCCCCTGAAAGTGTAATTTAATAATACCTGAATATCAACTGGATACATAAATAATGTTGTATTTTGTTACATATCACAAAATATACTTTCCAAATATATTATTTTACTTTGTAAATCAAAATCACTCTGTGGGTTTTAGCTATATATTGAGATTTTTTAACAAATGAAACTAAATTAAAGAAAAAGCCAAGCTCACCTGGAGTCAGACAGTTTGACAGCTGTAAACTGCTCTGGAGGACTGGGGCCCTCATCAACTGCAGGAGAAGAAACACTGTGAGGTCAATCTGACATTTGTTACAAATACACACGTAAAGAGGTTCTTCAGTTTTAAAAATACAGTTTTTCTCTGTATCTAAAAAATACAAAAATTAAATGTAAGAATATTACTCTCATATAATTACAACATAGTATTCACATTGTCAAGATCTACTTTATGTTCTTATAACTGTGGTGTTAGTTCCACATGCTTGACAAGAGAGGCCAGCGCGATGCTTGCTTAGTTGCTGCCGAGATATTTTCTCTGTGAGTTTTAAATGCGGTCAGTATGTGGATAAACCGCTTTCTTTAAAAAAAACGAATGCTTTCTTTAGTTAATTCAAGCGATGGCCATTCCGACCAAAGACAGTGCCTGTTGTCATCTCCGTGAGGGGCTGAACGGAGTGGGGGACTTTACATCGTTTACAATGCTCTGGGTCAGCGGGGCTACAGGTCTGAAGGATGAAGGAATTCAAAACCTGGACTCGGCCAGGTATTCCTTTTCTTTCCGCACACAATTTCAATTATACATGTTGTTTTTGATTTCCATGGGTGTATTTCTGGAACTCTAAAGAATGTTTTTAAATTCTTATACTAAAAAGAGGGAGTTGCCGATCCTCGGTAAATGCCAAGGAAAGGAAAAAGCGGCAGAGTGGAAGGCAGGAGGCTCGTTCCTCTGGGACGCAGGGCCCTGAGATGAGACACCGGCCGGCGGGGAGATGGGCACTGCGGGGCCTTCCCTCCCGGCACTGCCTGCACAGACCTTCCTTATGCGGGGCTCCCAGCGTGAAAAGTCCATTGTCAAGTGCGTGTATGTAGGTTCCTCTGTCCATCTCAATTGCTATGGTTCCTGAGATTTCACCGAAGTTTGTTACTGTCCACCAGATTCCTAAAAAATAAAATCGATGTTTGAAGTTTATATTTTAGAGTTGACACAAGGTTCTTACTTGTTGCTACTGCTATAAGGTACTTTCTAAAAATCTTGCAGTTCTCAGAGATAGCAGAGAGATCTGACACACCCCTCGCTCACTCTCTTGCAACGGTCACACCTCGCAAAACTCTGCCACTGACGGCAGACGTCGAAACCAGGACGTTAACTGAGTAACGTCTCAGACGACGAAGTCAATACACAGAATTCAACAGTATATGTACACATGCTAACAGCAAACCATTTAAAAATACAATTTGGAAGTCCCATTTCCAGTAGTGTAATATTATGAAATACCTGCGGATTTAAAAAAGGCGTGGAAGACTGCTACACTAAAAACTGCACATTACTGACAGTCAGTGTGGTTCAGATGTCAGCTCTCCCCAAATGAGCTAGATTTCATACGTTCCCCAGAAAACTCAACAAACTTTACTGCAGAAAGTGACAAATTATAAAATTTATATGTAAGTGCAAAGGATCTGGAATAATCACAATAATCTTGGAGAAGAAGTATAAAGTTGGAAGACTCACATCACCTGATTTCAAGGCTTTGTTAAGTGACAGAAACCAAGACAAATATGTCAGTAGAACAACAGACAGACAGACAGAACAGAGTCCACCAACAGGCCAGTGACACACAGTCAACTGATTTTTGACAAAGATATCAAAGCAGTTTAACAGGGAAGGAAAGTCTATTCAACAGAGATGTTAAAACAGCTGGATACAAAAACCTGGAGGAAAAAAAGAACCTGACCCTTACCTCACACCACACCCCAGGTTAATTTGAGATGGGTCATGAATCTAATGTGAAAACCCAACCCAGGAAGCCCATGAAAGGAAATGCAGAAGAATATCTTTGTGACCTTGGGATATAAGCAAGGGTTTCTTAAACTGGAGAAGTAAGGTGGCAGCCATAATAGCAAAAAAAATAATGGGGCTTTATAAAAATTACAAACTTACACTTATCAGAAAAACACTATTAATAAAATGAAAAGTCAAACCACAAACTGAGAGAAAAGACTAATACATTTTAATACTTTCTTGGTGGGAGGGTGAAATGGTAGAACCACCTTAGAAAATTTTTGCCTGGATTTTATGTAGTTACGTATTCAACCACCCTTTGAGCAAAGGGTATCTGTGTGTAGATTTGCCCAACCACCCTTGGGCAAATCTACACACAGATACATCTGCCCAAGATATTTACCCTGATTTTAGAATTGTTGATTTGCTGTTTCCGAAAATTGGGAGATTTTTCTGGAATATTAGCTTTATAACATTTCATATAAAATGTAAAGGAGCCAAAATTTATGAAGTTTCAAAATGCAACCTGCCACATTTTAAGAGACATAATTGCTTTAAAGAATAGGTGTGGGAAGATAGAAAGATTAACTGGAAAACAGGGTGGTTAAGTATGTTTGGGCCAGTTTACTTCTGGCACCGTTAATAAGCTACCTTGATGTTTAATTAAGATTTTCATTCATTTCATTGGATACAAAGTAATTATATTTCTTTTAGGAATATACAAATCACTAGGTTAAAATGCACACATTCTCAAAGAAAACTGAGTAACAGTTTTGTTCAACGATGTTTTGTTATAACGTTGATGGGAAAAAACAAAGATGGGTTCCCAGCCGAGGCCACTGCCTGTGTGGGGTCTGTACGTTCTCCCCGGTCTGCGTGGGTTTCCGTCCACCCCACATCCTAAAGATGTGCGTGTGAGGCGAACCGCGTGTCTCCACTGTCCCAGTCTCAGTGCGAGCGGGAGGGTATGGGAGAGCGCCCTGCGACGGGAGGGCATCCTGTCCAGGGCTGGGGTCTGCTCTGCATCCTGAGCTTGGGGACAGGCTCTGGACACCCACCACCCTGAACTGGAATAAGGGGGTTGGGAAATAAGGACCTTACTTGTTTATATTCACATTTCTTAAATGTATGGATAGCTCACATTTATCTCAGTGTTGTTTCGTGACCAGAAACATGTTCTCGGAACCTGACTCTCATTTACATCAATCAGGCTACAGTAAAACTCATTCCATCACACCAGACATCATTTCGCTTACATTTCAACTTCCAAGAACCTACCGACAACTATGTAAAGTTAGGACTTACTGTAATTTGTAAAATATATTTGGCTAAATAATATTTATATCAAGGCTTGAAAACTGTATCAGGATCTGGGCTATTAAGTAGTCTAATGGTGTCTATTAAACCAGAGAGCTGTCTCCTCTCTCCCGTGCTTTGTTCTGATAATGAAGAAAAGGCATCAGTCACATCTGCTGTGTCAGAAAATAAAACAAATCCGTGGCCATAAACAATACTTGATCACTTTCCTTCTACTTTCTTTTTATAACTTATCTTTAACTAGGAAACTATTCTTAAAGGGATCTCAACCAGTGTTGACTTTTCTCAGAATAAAGTATAGAAAACTCACCAACAATATCAAGTTGGGTTTCTTCCTCATCCTCTCTTTTCCTCTTCTTCTCTTTGCTCTTTTTCTTCTTACTGCAGGAGGTAATTTATGCAGATGAGTTCAGCTATAGTGATTAACATTTTATACTTCACAGGACAGAATCTTAGAAGAATCTTTTAAGCTGTACACCGATGTCCACATCATTAATTTGCACTGACCCTCTTCTTCTAACACTGAGATGTCACTTCTGACCCTGCATATACTGTGTCACAGCTAAGGGCACAGACTCTGGAGCCAGCCCGCCTGATTTTAGATCCTGATTCTATCACTTCTTAGCTCTGGGATCTTTGGCAAAAGAACTGACTCTTTGAGTCACTTTCCCCACCTATAAAGTAAGGGTAATAATTTCACCCAACCCAAGGTTAGTGTGAGGATCAACAGTTAATATGTACTTTCCTATGTTGTTGGTAGAATGTAAAATGGTGAAGCTGCTTTGGAAATTAGTTTGGGGTTCCTCAAAGAGTTAAACAGAGTTATCATACGACCTAACAATTCTACTCCTAGGTATATACCCAACAAAAAAGAAAACATATGTCCCCACAATAACTGTGTGAGAATATTTATAGTAATACTATTCACAATAGGTGGAAAAACCCTGATGTCCATCCAGTGCTGAATGGATAAGCAAAATGTGTTACCTATTGTTTCATTCACAATTGAGTATTATTCAGATGTAAAGGGAATGAGTACAGATGCATGCTACAGCATGGACGGACCTTGGGAATGCTTTGCTAAGTAAAAGCCAGATATAAAAGGCAGCATACGGTATAATCACATTTAGGTGCACTATTTGCAACAGGCCAATCCATGGAGACAGAAAGCAAGTTCGTGGTTGCCAGGGACAGAAGGGAGAATGGGAGGAATGAAGGTTACTTGGTGAGGGGTTTCCTTTTGAGGTGATGAAAATGTTTAGCAACTACTAACAGATTGTGGTGAACCTTGTGAATATACTAAAAAGACCTTCTGAATTGTACTTTAAAGGTTAAGTTTTATGGTATGTACGTAGTATTGCATTAAGTAACCAAAAAATAAAAAAATAAAACAACCCCAAGGGTGATTTATAAAAGTTAATATGAAGTGTTTACAACAGTTCTTAGCACATAAAAAGTGCTTTATGTGTGTTAATTATAATCAGTAGTTACGATAATTATAAGACACATTTGTTTGCATTTTCATCATAAAGTACATTTTCAGAAGCAAATTCTCCCTTCCCTCCAGTAAATTCACAGTAAAAGTTTCACTTATTAAAGGGCAGTAGCTTCAGCTTCCTCCTTGTCACTTTCTTTCCATTTCTCCTAAAACTACCCCAAACTCTGTTTATCAGAGATCAGAAGGAAATGCTAACATTTTTAAGGTCAACCGGAGCAAGTCAACCAGTTAAAAAAGAGGTGGAAATATGAATGGCCAGATACCTTTTCCTAAAAGTCTTTATCGCCACTAGACCTCCTCCTGGCTTTCCAGGCTCTAAATGACTGCACATTTTATCTTATTTAATTCACATAACAAACATTTGCTTTGTTTTATTTGTCTGTTTTTCTTTTCAAAACAATCGTTTTAGAGTTCAATTAATCCTTCTTAACGAGTAAAAGGAAGCCCAAAGATATTAACGAACTTGCCACAAATCACAAAATCCGGTTAATTAGCGGGGTCCAGACTCGAGCCCAAATCCCTGTCAAAATCCACATCTGCATATTGCGCTGAAAATTCATCAAGGATTTCAAGGTGGAGGAAGACAATGGTGAAACTAATTAATTCCTAATACAGGAAGTTATGACCCACGTCGGCAGACTATAGCGGAGGTTGCGGGGCGGAGGGGTGCCCAAACTTGAGGACGCAGGGCTTGGGTTCCGCTCTCCCGCCTCCTCCCCTTTCGTGGCTCGTTCCAGCGCCGCACCGGCCCGGGCCCGGCCCAAGGCCGCGAGCCTAGTGACAGCTGAGCTGTCAGCTGTGGGAGCCTCCGTGAGACACGCCTGGGGAGCGGGAGCGGGGGGTCACCTGGAGAGAGAAGGTCTCCAGGCAAACTTCGGCCTTACCTCTTGGTCTTGGTTCCCTTGAGCACTAGTTTGGTGGACTTCACAAAGGAGTATTCGGCCATGGTTCTGGTGACAATTCTGTAGAAAGGTGGGAGCTGGCTCAGGATAAAATGTCTCCAGTGCAGCAGCAACGGACGAGGGAGGCACAACACCGACACGCTAAAACCGCCCGCACGCACCCGCAGCAGCGGTTAGGATCCGCTGAAGCCCTAATCTTTTCCACCCGAACCTGAAATCCAAATGCAGTTCTACTTCCTGTTTACTGTCTGGGACTACGGCAGCCACAGAAGGTCTAAATAGATCAGCGCTCGTTCACTCTGAGAACGCCTGAGTGTTGAGGGAACGCGCCCTCTGGTGGTCGTAGTGGGTCTAACAGCCGTGGTTGGCGTCTCAGACGCTGTTGGGGAAGCCTGCGAGGTCTCTGAGGATCAAGTGCCTCAACCAGCCCTCCCGGTGCAGCCCGGGGCGCTCACCACGTGGTCTTGGACGACTTTACCATCCATTTCCATTCCATAAACGTTTATTATAACGTTTTAACTAGGGATACAAGAGTGAGGTACACAGGAAACAATTAGGGAATAAAATAAAAGATAGGTGTCAAAATTTGGGCCGCAGAGTTCACAAATTCTGCAGGAATTTGGGTGGAGGTGGTGGGGTGGGAGGTTGGCCTTGAAAAGTAACACAATCAGAGAAATCTGTCAGTGCAGGGTGGGTCTCGAGAGAGGCTTTCAGCAGCCCCGGTCACTACGTGGTTCTCCTGCCTGCTCTTCCGTAGTGCCACCCGAGGCTCTTGCTCAAGAAATGGCGGATCATTATTCCCCCACCTGAGAAGCAGCCTCTTGTTTTCAGGAAGAAAATCCCAGCATCATTTAATAAATTACTGATGACCCGGCCTCCTTTCCTGCCATTTAACCCAGCTGTTCCAGTCACAGTGCATTGTTGGAAACGTTAGCATGCTTGCTCGGTGTCCGGTTCTGCTGCTAAAACACAGCCCTTTTCCCTCTTACCCACCTGCTTCATCCATTCAACCTTTAAGAAAGACTCAGGCATGATTTCCTCCAAAAAAAAAATCGTCTTGAATGATCTTGTAGATTTCCCCAAATACCTGCATTTCTCATTTTACAGGTTAAGTGTGTGTGTGTGTGTGTGTGTGTGTGTGTGTGTGTGTGTGTTTAAAGGCAGGAACTGTAGCTTCTTCATTCTTGTCTCACCTGTACCCCACCTAATGCCTGCTTCAGAGCAGACCCTGCATAAGTGTCTAGGGTATGAACATTCTACCGCCTGAAGTTAAGCTGTGGGATGATGAAAGGTGTGAACCAGTTAGAGTGTGTCTGGACCAGAGAGGAGAGGTGGTGGCAGAGGTGGTAGGGCCATGGAAGCCCCAGAACGTGACACCTTGGAGATCAGAAGCCAGTGGTAGTGGGTGACCAGAAACTTCAGGAGAGGATGCCAAAACATGGCCAAATAAAGACTCAGGATTGGGCCCGGGGGGACAGACAGCAGCGTGGAGCAGAGAATGCGAGTCCCAGAAGATACGCTTCACTTCCCCCTGCCTCGCCCGCCACGGAGGGGTATCTGAATTTTGTCTTCACACAGATGCCCCCTGGAGGCTGAGCAGCGCAGAGAGCGGACCCTTTGGCCAAGGAAACAGCCTTGAGTTGGGACTTTGAATGGACTGAGTGCTCAAGAGAATCAATTCATGGGGAAAAAGGCCCAGTGAATTTAACTGGCCACTTTAAGCATTTTTCCACACTCTACTGAGGAAGAATAAAATGGGATCAGCTAAAGAAATAAAAGACCTTTTTAAAACTTTTTGCGTATATATGCATTTATGTGAAATTTCAACATTTTTACCTGTCACCCAGGTAAAGTGCCTTGTAAGCACTCCATAAATATCACCACTTATTGTTATATGTCTAGTTAGCTTTATGTATCCTTATTTGTATTTTTAGTGAGCTTTCTTCCCAGTTTTCTGTGGCGACAATGTAATATTCACAACTAGGTCACTTGCATGCCACTTTCACATTAGGGCCACAAATCCTCTCTGTGTTCCTTTTCTACAGCCTTTCCTGTGCTTTTCTCCTGTGTGATCGGATTGCCTCCCTGCCCCCGGGGCATCAGGGATTGCCTCCCACTCTCAAGGCCCTTAATTCAGTCGCAGGTGTAAAGCCCCTTTTGCTGTGTGATGGATGTAACAAAATCATAGGCTCCAGAGACTGGGGCATCTCAGTGGGGGAGGGGCATTATTCTGACGACCATAAAGGCAGAGTCTTGACTTCATTCACATCAATATTTTGTGCACTTGATTTCAGAACCTGGAACACATTAGGCTCTACATAAATGTTGAGTCAGCGAATAAATATTTCAATTTACAGATTGCTGCCACATTGCAGCCTCCACTTCTGGGCGGAATGTCTGTGCCAGAATTAAATAGCCAGAACTGAAAACATAAGATCCTTACTTTCTCCAGCGGGATTTGCACAGAATGGTATTTTAATGTGAGAGTATACCCAGTTTATATATTCTTCACTGCAAATAACAGAAATAAATCATGGCCAACTTAAGCAGAATAGAATTTAGGGGGGAGATAGTGTGTTACCCTCTCCATTTTGCATTCAGGTCGACATTGGTGGTGTTATTTCTCTCACCTGAGTGGCCCGGGACCCCTATTCTGTTTCTTTCTATTAGCGAAGATCACATCCGGCCAGCCTTTCTCACATGCCACTCTCATGAAACATTTTCTGATCCCCAGTCAAATACAACCTCTCCTAGGAGTCTCCCTCAAAATAAGTTTAGACCTGTCATATGGTTTCACACAATCTGTCACCCAGTTTCTTCCTTTACTAATGGGGCGCTGTAGTGCAC
Organism: Tonatia bakeri; assembly: GCA_004024845.1. NCBI lineage: Eukaryota > Metazoa > Chordata > Mammalia > Chiroptera > Phyllostomidae > Tonatia > Tonatia bakeri. Next base: position 280,626 of record PVIA01000148.1, on the reverse strand, counting down.
CGCTTACCTACCAATTTCAGGTAATCCTAAACTCCGTGTGGGGAGGGAGGGTCCCACTTTCCACTACAAAATCTGAAAGGGCACACACGCTCCTTTTTCCAGCTTCCTGGCTGCTCTAGCCGGGGTGAGACTGCTATCCGTTCGCTGGAATTTTGAACCCGATGGAGAATTGCAAAGGAGGTGGGACCGTCGGAGATGATTCTGAGCAGCTGTAGCAGAGGTGCAGGGCCAGGCTTGTGGCAGCTAGGGCCTGGGCGCAGCAGGACACAGCTGTCAGTCAAATGGCAGCAACTGGCAGGTGGCGTCCTGAGCAGCTTGTTTCTGTGGGATGAAAGTGGCTGTGCCAAGTGCCCCCCCCTTCCTACCTTGGTTCGCCAGCACTGTCCATGATTCTGTGAACTGTCCAGTACCTTTTTTTCCTGCAGACTGGATATTTGTGCCCCTCCCTCCCCCAATACATGTGTGGAAGCCTAATCCCCACTAGGACGGTATTTGGAGGCAGGGTCTCCGGGAGGTGAGCAGTGCCCTCGTCAAGGAGCTCCCCCACACTTCCTGGCACGTGAGCACACAGTGAAATACCACTCCATCCAGGCACCCCCACTGGAGAAAAGCATGCATTTTACTTTTAATTCTGGCTCAGGATAATAGGCTTAATAATAGAGTTAATAGGCATCACTAACAGAGGAGATGAGTAACAAACTCTTCGTGAAACTTCTTGGGTGAAACAAAATCCTCTCGTGGAAACTCCCATCAATTGTCTCCATAAATGTATTAAGTAGCCCAGTGAATCATGTTAATTTACCGTGGTAGTTGATAGACTAGTTTTGCATGTTCAGGGTAATTTTTTCCCCTTAAGATAAAGATTTGGAAAAAAAGAAAAAGAAGTATCCCTAGACCCTCCTCTTCTAAATTGTCTGTTTTCATTTCCATAAAATCTATTTATTAATGTTCTCTTTAATTTCAGCGCTAGGCAATGTACCATCAAAGGACATAAAATAATTATTCTTGTTCTTGTTTCTGGAATTACTGTGGGTTTGAAAATGGACTTATTTACCACAAACCAACTGGACACACTCTGGGGTGTCCTGGTCCCTTGTTGGGGTCCCCAGGGGTGGATGGCAATGCCTTTTCTATCTTTCCAGCAGTTCCGAGCAGTACTGCACCCGGCCTGGAGAGCAGGTGCAGGCTGGATGCCAGCCCCAGTTGCCCCTCAGCAAGGTTCCCCCGCTGAGGCCTACCGCTGGCGCCGGCAGGGGGCTCAGCCTCACGCCCCAGCCTCAAGCACAGAGAGGGGCTTCACCTGGGAACCCAGGTGATGGCTTAGACACGACGAAGGGGACAGTGGGTGGTGTGCACCCAGAAAGTACAAAAGGAGAAAGCTAACTCCTCTCTCCTTCGTCTCACGAATCATTTCCCACCATTTTCGGTAGAAATACCTAGCGTTTCGGGAGTGGGAAGAAGGCGGTCACGAGCACATCATCCGGCGACCTGCGCTGGAATGTTCTGACCGTTCTCCTCCCGATTTGCCACTTCCACACCTGCATCGTCTAGCACCCGCCGCAGGTGCACCGCGGAGAGTAGCGAGATGGAGGGCCTTGAGATACGTGACCTTCTGCCACATTCTGTCATTCTTTTCTCACGCATCAGGAGGCTCAACGAATCCTGCTTCTTTTTTTTCCCCAGCGGACACATTTCTAAGCAGAGACCAGTTTACTTGTGCCCCTAATGCCATCCAGGGAGGCCTTCGGGAGAGGCGTCAGTCAGCGATGCCCTGCGTATTGAGAGCCTCCCCGCCAGAGGGAGGCCTGGGGTCAGGGGCGGTTTCTGGGTTTTGCAGGGAGCTTTTGTGAGGGGGTGGGAAACCACAATGACTGATCGAGCACTGTCTAAGAAATCAGATGGGCAGAAGCCACATCAGAGAGTAGGCGCTTCTGGCTTCAGGACTCCCTTATGCTCTTACGAGTTACCGAGGCCCCCAAAGAGCCTTTGTTTATGTGGATTATGTCTACTTACGTTCACCCTATTGAAAATCAGAACTGAGAAATTAAAAACGTTATTAGAAAATAGACATATTACAAGTTATCATAGACATCTTATTAAAATAATTATTTTTAAAACAACAAGATGGAGCAGAGGGTGGCACTGTTTTATACGTCCGCTGAGTTTTAGCAGCTGCCACTCTAGAGGAGGGCCTGGCTCTCCTCCCTGCTCCCACGTTCTGTGTCCCCTGACCTCACAGGACGGGCAGCTTCTGGGAAATGCCAGCACGTACTCGTGAGAGGGTGGGCGTGGAAAAGGCAATGACTCCTCAGCACTGTTAGGAGAAGAGTTTTAATTCCGCTGAACCTCTGAGAGGGGCTCAGGGGCGGCCCTGGAGCAGGATTGCAGGGTCCACAGAGGGTGGGCGAGTGCAGGTGGCGGGGCAGAGGGCTGGGGCTTTGCCGGCTGGTGGGGGAGGGGCTTAGAGTGCAGAGGCCAAGGTCCTGCTCGTTTCCTCCGCTCTTCCTTTGTGCTCTTGTTGCTGGAACTTGTTTTTCGGATGATGATATTGCCATAAATCAGGAATTGTGTAAATGGACCTCATCGATACTACCTAGTGAGAGATTCTTTTAGGTCTGTCTTCTGAGGTTTGGTGCACTCGAAGCCTTCTTTTTTCCCCACCCAACTTTGGAATTTAGAAAGAGTCCCCGTAGCTATATTTAGATGATGGGTCTCCATGAATACATTTAGGCGTCATTTGTGCATTTATACATCTTGGGATCATTTATAAATCTCAATGAGTAATTCCATGCTGTTATTTAAAGACAAATAGGGCCCTACTTCTTTTGTGGACAGAGCTACACAAACCTAGCAAAATTGTATTTTTAATACAACTTGGTAACTGCTTGAACAAAATCGATCCACTTTTCTTCCTTATTTGTCCACAAGGTGGTGCTGTTTCCCTTCTAATAGTAGACGGCAGCCAACCCCAAGAACACAAGGAATTCTAATAAACAATTACCATAATTCCTGTTACATAATTTTAAGTTTTCAGGGTGCTATTAGGTTTGTCCCATAAAAGGAATGTGTGGGGGTTTTCTTGTAGAAACATTTTTTAGCAATGAATTAGTTCAAAATTCAACACTGTTACAGTCATTTCCCATCTTCCCTTATAATTTTATTTTTATAATAATTACTTTTTTAGTAATCTAACAGCTTTATAAAAACATCATTATATTATATAACCAATGACTGTGAAATCATCTGCCTCGAAGCACAGCAGAATCATCAATCAGCGAACTGGGTTTAAAATGGGCCATTTTAGGAAAGCAATCTGCACTCTAATTTGCAAGTTGGGTTGTTTTTTTTTAAAATTAAAACATTCCTAAAATGGACTAACTATGATTGTTTAAAAAAGTAATGGTTCTTTTTATGGCAAGGAAATAAATTGAACCTCTGCACCGGAAAGTGCAGAGAACAAATCAGCATTCTTTGTAGGTAGACATTACTGCTGGCTTACAAGCTACCTGACGTGCTTTGCAGAGGATGGAAAGATGAGTCCCGCCTCTGTGAGCGCTGTGCCAGACAGCTTTGCCGCGTCACTTTCCAGAGGATTATGGGATGCTGGGAGGTCAGGGGTCTTGAGAAGGAGAATTCTAAGGGGCAAAACGGGCAAGGGAAAATAAGGCCAGCCTGGTTGTTTAGTGTCTATATGGAGGGAGTTGAGGGGAAACCCTGGGCTGGGAGCCTGCGCAACATCTTCTGACCTTGACTGAGTCCTGGGTGGCCCCAGCAGGCCTGGCACTCAGTGAAGGTCAAGGCAGCCTGGAAGTCAGGCTGAGTGGCCCTGGAACAGGGAGAGAGGCCACCGGCCGGAGGCGGTTCCGTGCTCAGGGCTAAGCAGGGTGTTAATGTGCATCCAGAGGGCAAGGCTGCCACCAGAATCCCGGCTTTGGGGCCGAATCTGAGACCTCACTCCGCTGGCGGGATTAAGTAGTCCCAGGGACCCAACAGAACCCCCAGAGGGGTGCTGGGCAGGTGTTGGCTGGCGAGCAGCGTGGAGATGTTCGATTCCCCCCAGCAAATGTGCTCTTTCGTTGTCTCAGTGAGCAGCAGCCCGCGGGCTGGAGCTTGGGCTCCTTGGTAGACCCAGAGCTTTCGCACGGAGGGCGGAGGGAGAGAAACATCACCTCTGGCTGGTAGGTGAGGGCACCTAAACTGGATTTCTAAACTAAGAAAATCCTTATATCTGTATTCTGCTTGGGCTGCTGTAACACATTATCATAGACTGGGTGGCTTAAACAACAAACCCTTATTCCTCGTGGTTCTGGAGCCTGGGAGGTTCAAGAACAAGGCAGATCTGGGGTCTGGTGAGGACCCGCTTCCTGCATTGACAACGGCTTTCTCCTGTCCTCGCGGGGCTGAGCGGGTTCTAGTCTCTTTCTCTTATAAGAACGCCGATCCCACTATAGATTCCTCACCCTCCTGACCTCACTGAAGCCTGTTTACGGCTGGAAAGTTCCATCTCCTGATATATTGCCTTCCTGTTGTAGATGAGGGTTCTGCGTGGATTTTGGGAGGACGGAAACATGCAGTCCAGAGCTCCTTATCTAATGAGGGTCCTTTGGGTTAGCAACAACAACAACAAACTAGCCCTGACTGAAAAAAAAAAATCAAAACAGGACTTGATTTTTGCCCGAACTGTCTGTTGGGCTTGTTAAAAACAAGGCATTCTTGACTATTTTCTCTAAAGATGTATTCATTGTTATGTGATTATATTTACAGAATTTTAACAGGATTACACAATTAGACACCTAATAACTTAATCTATTACTGAAGCCTTTATAACATTTTAGGTAAAAACATGTACTTTGAAATTATATAGTAGAATTTATGAACATGTGCTGATGCTAAATGCTTTATATACATTATTTAACCCACGAGAATCCCTGTTGCTGGCTAGTCTTACTATTGCAGTTTTGCCGACAAACTAAACCAGGGACTTGCCTAAGGCCTCACAGTTGGTAAGTGGTGCAGCGAGGATTTGAGCCCAAGCCCGTCTGAGTCCAGGACGAACATGCCATTCTCCAGGAGTCGGTTTTCAGTCCCTGAGAATGCCCGAATCTTGTCTTTTGAAATCTTACTTTCTGGGTAATAGCTTTATTAATCTATGAATAGGGCACTGTGATGCAGATACAAAATTCTCTGAAGCCTTTCATATCTGTGATGAGACGGATGAGGACAAGCTCTGTGGTGTTGTTGGTGGGCGAGTGTCATTTGAGGAGGTAGGGGACATACCTGTTTGTGCAGACAGAGAGCCCCCAGCTTCTGCCCATTCCTTCCCTTTCTTTTCATCTTCCAGGGGGTGGACTGCTCTGGTTGGTCAAGTTTAAGGTTCTTTTATGAACCATAGCTAGTGGTAGAACTTTCCTAACTCTAGGTAAAGACTGATGGGCAAGCTAGAGAGTGAAGGTAGCCTGGAGCTATTCCTTTGGAGAAAGCCTAATCATTTCTTATTTGGGAATCCCTTGCTCGCGCAGTGCTGGATAGGAGATGTCTGTATTCGGACCCTGTGGCAGCTGGGCCTGTCTGCTCTCCACAAGTTCCCCGTGCGTCAGAAGCCACTGTCTGGTTGCTCTTCTCTCCTCCTGTCCCACGGGAGTCCGGGCCTCCTGGCCTTTCTCTTGCTGCAGCGGCCAGGTCTCAGACCACCAGGTTTGGGCGTGGGGAGAGGTAGGCAGAAGGACTCTCTGGGCTGCTTTGCTGGTAGACCAAGTTTGTAACAGAGGCTTTCCAGCTTTAAGCTCAGCTCAGTCTCTCCCCACACCCTCCCCATGTCTGGGGAAATCTCTGGGTAGTAATAATTATTTTTCTATGCTTCATTTTCTGTATGTATACATCTTTCTAAGGGACATCATGGAGAGATTAGTTCCCCAGCCAAATACCGTCCTCATCATTTTTGTTACAACAAGTTTTATTTCTTTTGTGGAGTTGAAATCTAAAGGGAAATTCAGGACACAGGTGTGGTAAGAGGATTATGGCATCAGAAAAATCCTTTAGCTTCTTTATAGGGTCACTGATGGTTTCCCACCTTGCTCCTCACCAGGATCTAGGCTTGCACGAAAACGGAGCCTCGGTGGAGGCAAGCTTCCTGACTGTTCAGTGGTAAGTTAGGCAGCCACCTGCAGGACCGCTGGGTGCCATCTCTCCTTCAGTCAGAAACCCCACTACTGGGAGGTGTGACCCGGGAAGGCTATTAATATTCATTGATGTCCGCTTTGTGCCCAGCATGATATTAAGTACTGGACCTATTAGGGTTCAAGTGCACCATCCTGTAACACATCCTCTGTATATTGTATCGTGTGTTCACCACCCAAAGCCGAGTCTCCCTCCAAACCATTTATGCCCCCTTTACCCAATTCTTCTTTACCCCTTCCCTTTCCCTCTGGCAATCACCATACTCTTGTGTCTATGAGGTATTTTTTCTTAATCCTTTTGTCTTTTTCACCCAGCCCCTAACCCCCATCCCCTCTGACAGCTGTCAGTCTGTTCTTTGTACCTATGAATCTATTTTGTTTGTTTATTTTGTACATGTTTGAAATATCCCATTAAAAAAAGTTAAGGAAAAAAAGCACTGGGCATAGTAAATAATTTGGAATAATTTCACGTTCAATGGTCACAACGATAATCTGATGTACGTATTGTCATTCCCATTTTAGAGAGGGTAAAACTGAGGATCAGAGAGACTGAGAATCACACAGCTGGGAAGAAATGGTGCTGCGACTTGCAGCCATTCTAACTCTGGACTAAGCATCACATTTACGTTGTCACTTCACAGGAGTTCTTTCTTTGATTCTTCAAAGTCATTGGTCCTCGGGAATTACTCCTCAACTGCAGGTTTCACAGAGAGGAGTGGCCACCGAAGCTCTGTGGCAGAGCTTGGGGAGAAGAATGGGGGGAGGGGAGAGTTTTGTTGTTGAACTTCATGTAATTTGGGGGCTCTGAAGGGCTGTCTCCAAATTCTCTGTCCTGTCGACTTTCTGTATTCCAATGACAGATGAGTCTCTCTTTCAGTTCCGTAAGGGAAAATTTCTTTGGAAAATTAAAAACAAAGGGCTGAAGCGGAGACACGAAGAGCCCCTCAGACCTCATACTCAGGTTCCAGCGGTGCAGCCTCAACAGGCCTTGACTCTGAAGCAGCAGAACTGAGTTTGGTCTTTAGCAAGCCCATCTATATGCAACGTTGCACTTTATGGATTTACCAAATTAGCTTATATAGTCCAAATGGAAACAGACACAGGATTGCTCAGATGTGACAGGGACAAAAGACAAGTTTGGGGACAGGGAGCCTGGGCAGGCCACCGGTGAATCGAGCAGGGGCCAGGGGAGGGTGGTGTGAGGACTCTGGGGAACTGGCCACCGTCGGTTGGGCTGAAGAGCACAGAAACCCACTAGTTCCCTCCAGCGCTGCCCGCATCTGGTGGAGGTACACACCTCGGAGAAGGACGGTCCTGTGGCGTCCCCATGGGTCCCCAGCTGCCTTCCCTCATCAATATCTTGGCTGGTGGCTAGGCCCTCAGGCAATTTGCCTAGCTTTCTTGATCCTTGCCAGAAAACTTGCTTTTGAAGTGGTTTGGAAAGCTCCAAAAGATATGTGCCTTATGGTATTAGTATTGCTGCCAGTGAGAAAAGACTCTGCTTTTCATCGGCTGTTTACTTCGGCAATCTGTGTCTCTCTAACCCCGACTGCCGATGGCCCTGGTTGTGCTGACACGTTGACCGTGAGGCTGGAGAACAGGCTTAGGGGTGTTGCCACGCTGGAACGCAGGTAAGTCGGGGTCTGTGGCAACTCTCTTACCACGAGCCTGGATATTCTTGACAGTTTCCCCAGACACAGCAATTGGCAGGGCTTGAAAAAGAATCACTGGCAGAAGTTCATTTTCTTTACTGCTACCTCCCCAGCCATAAAACTAAAAGCTTTTCACCTAAATCATGGTTGCTGTCTCCCGGGAGTGAGAGATCATTTCCTTCGGAGTTTTTCCCAACCGGGGTTTAGTCCTAGGGATCAGACAGTTCTCACAGGCCCTTTGAGTTGGATGTTTCTCATATTCCCCTCTCCCCTGACCAAGGCCTCTATTTCTGTGTCATTTTTTTTCTCCCCTTCCTCCCACCAAATCTCAGATTCCTGTGAAATCCTTTCATTTTGAACGTCATCATCTCCCCCTTAATTAGAACTTCCTTGACCCATGGTGCTAGCTTTAGTTTCACCACTTCAAAATAACTTTTGGAAGCTGGAGTTTTCTCTCTCTCTTTGACCCAGCGTTATTGAACTGTAAATAAACGGCAAAGGGAATTTCCGCTTGTGTCTGGGGATACATGTCACAAAACATGTTGGGGTGCTCAGCTCCTGATTTGTACTTTGTAAATGAAGAAAAATCCTACTAGGAAGGTCCCAACTTCTAAGATTTAAACGTAAGAACTGATGTGGCACCTCTTTAGCCTCATTTCCGCTGTGGAGTCACGTCTGGGGCCCGGTGGTCTGGAGCCAACTGTGTGACCTCGGGAAGACTGCTTCGTCTGTCTGCCCCTTCTTCCTTCACACGCACAGTGTAGGTGCCCTTGTGTGCCCCTCGGGATGCACAGGGTGACCGAATTAGCGCATGTACCATGTTACCTGTTGGCTATAAGCTCCCTGAACCCTGGGGCCATGGAGGGAATGCCCCTCTTCCGGTGAAAGATCCCTCAGTGGGATTTCCACAGGCTCTCTGGGTCCCTCCTTCTCCTGGCTTCTCAGGGGTTCTGTTCATCGCTCTTCCATTTCTCCTCTGCGTCTTCAGCCTCTCTCCTTCTTGATGTTTCTGTCAGCATTTAAATATATAAATCTTTCATTGAAGAAGTCTTATCTTTCCTCCTGGAGAGACGCTACCCTCGACTCTGCAGGCCTTTCCAGCTACCAAGCCATCTGCCCTCTTCCGTCGTGGCCAGATTTTCCTCAAGAACATTCCACGTTTATAGTGCCCTCTTCCCCATTTTCCGTTCACTCTTTATCCAGGCTAGCGTGGCTTTCACTTTCACCAATTCATTACACTACCTTTGCTCAGGTCATTGTATAAGTTTGCTGGGCTGTCCTAACAAAATACCATGCACTCGGGGGCTCTAACAACAGAAATTTATTTTCTTTCAGTTCTAGAGAAGTCCGAGAAGTCCAAGATCAAGGTGTCCACAGGTTTGGTTTCTTCTGAGGCCTCTGTCCTTGGTACAGACGGCCTCCTTCTCACTGTGTCCTCACATGGTTGTCCCTCTGTCTGTGTCCTAATCTCCTCTTATAAGGACACCAGTCACGTTGATTGGGGTCATTAGGTCCTACAGGATGTCGTTTAACCTTAATTACCTCTTCAAAGGCCCGATCTCTGTTCCCAGTCATGTCTGAGGTCCTGAGGTTAGGATTTCAGCATATAAACCCGGGGGGAACACGACGGAGTCCACAGCAATCACCAACATCCTTCCTGTGTGTAAGTTCAGTGGTATTTCAGGAGCATTTGGCAGAGTAGACCTCTTCCTCTGGCTTGAACTTCTCTCCTTTGCAAGGGCTTCTTTGGCTGATTTTTCCAGAGACATCCTTTAAAGATTCCAATGCCTGTCATCCACGAGGTAGCTCTGCTGGACTGCAGGCTTCTAAGGGTGCAGGACCTAGGATGGTCTTACTTATCTCCGCTTATGCAGAGCCCAGCCCAGGACCTTCTATTGAGGGGGCGCTGAACACATTGACCTGACTCTTGGCTACTTTTTCAGCCTCATCTGTACACAAGAACTTACTGTATTTTTCGGCCTATAAGACACACCTAGGTTTTAGAGGAGGAAAATAGGAAAAAAAAAATTGAAGCAAAAAATGTGGTAAAATATTGAATAACCTGTGACCCTGCTCCACCTCCACGCCCCACAGCGAGCCAGGTAAGTTACATTTGGACTATAAGATGCACCCCCATTTCCCTCCCAAATTTTGTGTGTGTTGGGGGGGGGGAGTGCATCTTATAGTCTGAAAAATACAGTGTGTGTCTCCCTGCTCTTTTCTCAGACCTGTGGGTGGGCCTGGACTGGGCTGCCTGGGCCCTGACGCGCTCCTCTTCCTTTGTGGGCTAGCGTTTACTCTTGTCCTTACTACTCACGCGGTGGTGGAGAGCAGCAGCGTGGGCATCCTTGGGAGCTCGTTGGGGCTCAGGCCCCGTTCCAGACCTAAGGAGTCAGAACCCGAGCTTTAACCCGATCCCCAGGGGATTCACGTGCACGTTCAAGTTTGAGAGGCTCTGCTCTGGGTCTCAAGCCTAAGCGTCAGTTCTGTAGAGAGGCCTTCCCCAACCAGCCCATACACATCAGGCCACCTAATAGATTCCCTCGCAGCACCTGTGACACCAGAGGGGCGAGGACGGGTAACGCAGGGCAGGATGGCAGGGGACGTGAAGCCTGCCAGTCAAACCGGTTGACTTGAGAAGTTGGCCCAAAGCTGATCTTTCAGAAGTTTTGGATTGTATGGAGGAGCATGCGAAATTGGTGAATAGTTTGATTTGAGCAAATAGGTAATAATTGCGAGACGTTTTGTTTGCTTGAACACCTTTTTTTGAGTTCATGCCGAAAGCCACTTTACACGGTTGTCTTGCTTTGGTTTGCCGCATCACGACGCCGTGGGATAAATGCGCAGCAGTGAGCCACAACTGCCTTGGGTGTTCCGATGTTTCTTTGATCCCTGGTTGCAGAATGCACGGTAGAAAGCACAGCGAGAGCTCCTGTTCTTTAACGTAGTTGGATTCCAGGTTTGCTGCAAATCAATTGTTCAGCGTTTTGTTGCAAACGCTTTAGACGTTGCTTAGTTGCCTTGATTGGTTTGTGGCTCCTGGGGCCTTCTGTGGGTTCTGTCAGAAGCCCAGTAATAACATTATTACCGAGCCGCAGCCTTTTATAAAGAACACGCAATGAACGTTCAGCAAATAAACTAAGCCATGGTTTGTGGCTGAGAGATGAAAGAAAACACATTAATTAAAAATAAAAGCCATTGTTAATTATCTCTGGAAGCATTTCTAAGTTGTCATACATGTACGCTTTACTTTAAAATACTTTGTTGCCTCTATTGCCAAGTATTTTGGGACACTGTGGTATCAAAGTACTCCATTAATTTAACTGGACAACTTGGGGTTATTCAACCAACTGAAAGTGTTGGCAGAGCTATAATTTTAAAGTGTGATCTCACTTGTTTCTCAAGCGTGACAGACGCTTCTTGTTTGTTTAATAATAGAGCTGATGAGTTCTTCATTAGGGAGGAGGTCTACTTGTGGGTCCAGTGTTATGTAGGCGTGATGGAGGACGCATTCGGCATCTGTGGCAAGATCTGTAAGTAAAGCAAAAACAGAAGTTGAAATCAACCTCATGTCAAATCTACATAGTTCCAAACCTCACGGTTTTTCTAGGAGGGAGGAAATTTAGGGGATGAGAGAGGGACTGACTGGTGCTGACTGCCCCCTACAGGCAGTCTTGTTGTCACAGCAGCTCATCAAGATAGGTTTTGTCTGTTCCACTGACCCAGATAAAAAGCCTGAGCCTCCGATCCACGCTCTTCCCCTACCCCCGGTCACACATTAGAATCACAGGAGCGGCGTTAAAAAGACTCATGCACACTCATTAGGATGGCTGTTATTAATAAAAGACAGGTGTGGGGAAGATGTGGGAAACTGCACCCCCGTGCGTGGCTGGTGGGGATGTGCAGCGGGTCAGCTGCTGTGGGGACCGGCGTGTCGCTTCCCAAAAAGCCGAACACGGAATCACCGTAGGACCCGGTGATCTAATTCACAGGCAGGCATAGATCCAGGAGAGCTGAAAGCAGAGATTCCGAAGGGCACGTGTACGCCCTTGTTAATAGCACTATTATTCACAAAAGCCAAAGGATGGAAATAACCCAAAAGCCCACTGATGTGTAAATGAGCCAACGAAAGGTAGTAGTAAGTACACACAATGGCACGTTACCCAGCCACACAAAGAAATGAAATTGGGGTCCTTGCAACAATGCGAATGAACCTTGAAAACAGGTGCTGAGTGAAGTAAGCGAGGCATAAAAAAACAAATATTGTATGATATTCCACTTACATGCAATGCCTAGAACAGGTAAATTCATAGAGGCAGAAAGTGGACTGAGGTTACAGGGCTGGCCTGGGGGTGGGGCGTGGGAGTGGGGAGTTAGTATTTAATGGGGACGGAGCTGCTGCTGGGGTGACGGAAGAGTTCTGGAGACGGACGGTGATGACGGTTGCACAGCCGTGTGAATGCATTCCATTCCATGTCACTGAATTATGCACTCACAAATGGTTAAAATGGTACATTGTATGCTGTGCATATGCACCACCACAAAATTAACCTCATTGCTGGGGTGCTGTATCAGACATGCCGACGGGATTGGTTTGGCCAGGGACAGGACCTCAGGCCCCCTCGCTGCCTCCAGGCCGTCCATTCCCGAGGGGTTCCCAGTCCCTGCTGGCTTTCAGTGCAGGCTGCTTGCTTCTGAAGAGCTTCACACACCAAAGCCAGCTCTGTGCCTCCCGGTCCTCACGTCACCCTCTGCTTTCAGCCGCAGCTAGGCATTAGGAGAAAGTCACGATGACTGAATATTTGCTGTAGGTGACCGAAACATCTCAGATTATCGAGGGTTAACACACTTGACCCGCAAGAGAGCAGATTCCTAAAAACTTACCACCCAGCCGGGCATTTATGTGTCATCAATTTCTGTGCTTTGCTGGTGCTAGGGATGGAAAAGGAGTTGAGAACAGAACCAGAAGCTGCTCGCAGGCGGAGCAGCAGCCTTCGGGGCTCCCGCCCCCTGGGCCAGGTGCAATGAAGGAGATGGGCCGCTTGGCGGCTCTTCCTCCAGCGGCCCCGTGCCGCTGCCCCTGGGGTGCTGGGCCCTGGGCTAGCCTCAGCACCTCCCTCTGCCCCCAGTGAAGGAACGTGGTTTAAAGCGAAGTGCCGAGCTGCACTGAGTGACATTAATTCAGGAGCCACAATCTATTTGTCACAGTTCTGGAGCTTGGAGGTTCGGGATTATGGTTTGGGCAGGTGTGGTGTCTGGTGAAGGCACGTTTTCCTGTGGACACCCATGTTCTCACTGCAGCCTCACCGGTCGGTGGGGTCAGAGTGGGGAAGGGGTGAGTGAGCTCTCTGGGCTGCTGGTGTAAGGGCACCACTTCCTTCCCAAGGGCTCCCCCTTCAGGGACTAATCACTTCCCAAAGGTCCCACCTCAAAGTATCATTACATTAGGGATTAAAAAAAAATAAGTATAGTCTTTATTTTTAAAAATCAGTTTATTTTATTTAAAAACTTTTTATAATTGACTTTATTGGGTTGACATCAGCTCACAAAATCATACTTGTTTCAAGTGTACAACTCAACGAAACATCACCTGCACCCTGCACCATGTGCCCACCGCCTCAGGCAAGTGTCTTTCTGTTCCCATTTCCCTCTGCCTTTGCCCACCCGCGCCTGGTCCCAACCCTCCTTCCCTGTGGCTGCCACCGCACTGTTGTTGGTGTCTACATGCTACGTGTACACAATTCATAGATAATGCATTCACCTTCCTTCAGCATATGAGTTCTGGGGGGCAGGTGGATGCAAACCTTCAGACCATAACGAGCCTATTTTATGGTTATGGGGAAAATAGAATCCTTATAAGAATTCTGAGCTCCAAGCTGAGAGTATGTATCGTGTTTTGATACTTGTGCTCCTGTGGTCTCAGACTGGGAATCATGGAGCAATCTTCCTGCCGCCTACCTACAGGTTAGGGAACATGCACACAAGCATCAACTCGAAAGCCTCACTGGGACTTTCTGGGAGTCACATATACTTATTCCACGGCAAACTTAACACATGATAAGAAGTGGAATGTTTTCTGTCGTTACCTTGGGAATTAGGACAAGCACCTTCTCTAGGAAAGCAATTGTGAGTTGCGAGGGCCCTGGATGCTATCACATCGTTGCCTTCGGGGCATCGCAGACAATCTGAATCCACCCAGCCACCTTATCTGCCTTATCTGGTGCGAGCAAACAGGGAAATGAAAACCATTTATCTGCAGCAGCAGGCTGGGAATGTCGCCGCTACACTCTGACAGTGTCTCGCTGACCCTGCCAAAGCTCGGCCTCACCAGAGCAGGACATGAATTTTTCATGGCCCCTGTAATCAAGGTCTTTAGGGTTTCATGGTGTTTTCTCTCTAATACAGCTAATATGTTCAACGTTGTTGGCATTCTGCTTTTGATTGCCAAGGATAAAACAAAAAACTTGCTTTGAATGATATTATAAAAACACTGAAGGAAGCAACTGTGCTGTAGGAACTAAAGTTGAATTACGTGCTCTATACAAAATCACTTAAGGTGGGAGGGGAGAACCTTTCAAGTTGATTTTCGGTAACAGATATAGACAGCTTTATTGGATTTGCCTGGAAGAAAGGAATGAAAATTCCAACATCTGTTCTGGTCTACCTGTGTAAGGCACTGCCCTGTCCCACCTCCTGTGCCCCCTCCATTCCCCTCCCCTTTAGATCCTTTTTCTTTACTCTGGCTCCATGAAGAGAAAAGAAACTCCAGTGAGTATCAATTACTCATTCTGGAAATTTATCAACTTATTCCCATAACACTACCGTCGCTCGTAAAACATTTTGAAGACTCTCCTATTGCAGCAATTTTCAACCCTTTCCATCTCACAGCGCACACAAACTAATTACTAAAATTCTGCAGCACACACACACACACACACACATATATATATATATATATATTTTGCCAGTCTGACAAATAGGTATAATTTTGATTCATTCACACTGGACGGCTATTGTGTTGTAATTTTTTTATTTGACAATCCAAGGGAAAAGGGGCCAGTGCCTGTGATTAAAAAGTCAGGGATGGCACGTTTTAACACTTCTTGCGGCATGACGGTAGAAAAGTCACTGTTCTATTGGGCTGGTCTTCAGAGCAAGCAATACGCCCAGCTCTGAAGTCAGTCTTACTGGTTTAACCTGCATTTTCATAGGGTCTCTTACAGTGGAAGCACTGTGGACTCCGGAGTCTCATAACTGTTCAGAATCCAGGGTCTCTATACAGGTGTGAGGTTTCATACAAACTGTTTAAGCTCTTTGAGCCCCAGTTTTCTGGGTGCAGTACCACATGCCTTAGAGGGTTGTTGTGTGGATTCAGTGCAGTCATGTGTATACATCCAGGCAGTGTCTTCTTTCCGTCCTTCTCTCTTCCGTGCCCCTGAATTCCATCAAGGATTACCCTGAGGTCCAACTTCTGAGAGGTCAGACACACACTCAAGCTGGACGCTTGCTAGAAAATGAGAAGCTAGACTTGGGTGTTCAGGAAGCAGAAAATGGTATCCATGAAGCTGGAGGCCACTATGTAAAGCCTTGGAGGAAAGTGAGGTGGGTCGGGAGAGTGGGGAGTGATGCTCTTGAAAGCCACTTGGGCAGAGTCACTGGGGTCGCTGGTCAACATGTTCTTACTGCTGAGTTATTTGGAGCCTGACGTTGCAGCACATAAGAGCGATGGACGGCAGTTATTGCCTTGTCATGGGTCCAGTAATCTCTGCTTCTTGTTACAACCAGTTTAATCTTTTTGGTCCGGGTCAAAGTCATGGGACTTTGTCATCTGCAAGGCATCTTGTTTGTATAAATGGGAACGTCTTAGTGCGTCTAGGATGAGTAGGGATCTGGTCACCTTTCTTTTCATTGTCAGAGTTAAGCGCGGCCAAGGTCAGGACAGAGCCCGACAATCGTATCCCTCATTTTTGAATGCCAGTTTGATCTCCATTTACTTCACTTGCTCACTTGTTCATTCATTCAACATATTTACTTGAAGAGCAGTTGGCTTGGAGGCAGAAGGGCCATCCTGTAGCATCCAGGGGGAAAGAAGAGACATTGGACAGAGATACAGGCTTGATTTTTGTATGACTTTTGTCAGTTTCTAAAATAAAATATGATCTAACTGGGAAGAACAAGACTTGCTATTACTGGACATATTTTAAAAAATCTAAAAAATGAGTTCCAAAGGACTTCCAAAATGTTTTAAGAAATGATTAGTCGTGTTGGAATGGCCATGCAGCATTCCAAGGCCTCAGAGTGTTCACTGAACGCTTATTTATTGGTGTCTCCTGGGTGCCTGGTGCAGGGAGACCGTAGGGGGTTTCAAAGTGGATTGGAGAGCCTCTGGCTATAGGCACTTAGTTACTGTCCCAGTGTAGGTACCTCGTGGACTGCACCTCGAGTCCTGGGAATGAGGGTGTGCTCAGCAAGTGTACCCGGAGGTGGAACAGGAAAGGTGTCGTGGAGAAGGCATGGTCTGAGTTAGTTCCGAAGAAGGAGTAGGATTCCATGAGGCAGATATAGCATTCTGTTAGTTACATGTCCCACCCAGGTACTTGTTTGGAGTTTCTATTTCATTTGGTCTTTGGAGATCAGTTCTTGGGAAACTTGAATTTTCTGTCTCAGGAAAGGAAGAAGGGAACAATTAAAATTTAAAAATGTATATATATATATATTTATTGATTTTAAAGAGCGAGGAAGGTAGAAAGAAAGAATCATCGATTGGTTGCCTCCCTTGTGTACCCTGAAAGGGATTGAACCCACAACCCAGGTACATGCCCCGACTGGGGAATCCAGCCCCCAACCTTTGGGTGTGTGGGATGATGCTCTAACCTAACCAGGGCCAAAGAAATTTTTTGTGCAGGACTTTTCCCACAGAATTTCTTCGTGTTGCCAGGCTTACTGGAAGAGCTGAAGCTTGTCAGAATTCTCCTAATGAATGCGTGGTTGAACTGAATTACAACCCTTTGTCTCTGGCATAGGGCCTTCCCCTACTCCAATGTGTCCAGGGCGGATGTCTGCCTTCTGGGATGTATTTACCGACCAAATGATAACAAATAACAATTCCTGGGTTGAACCCTAGAGCAGGGGTCAGAAATAGTTTAAACTTAGTGATTTGCACTAATAAATGGAGTCTGCCAAAACTATTGTTTTTACTTTCCAAAACTATCTTTTCTGATATGCATGAATGTGTTGAACCAGTTGCAAACTTCTCTTAATGCGATAACGAAAGTGTTTTATAAATTGGTGAGTTCTAATCTTGTTATTACTATAGATTATACTTTATTAAATATTGAATGATGATTTTGGAAAGTATAGGGGTTTTAATTGTGAGATTATTCTGAAACACAGAATTTGAAAATAACTGTTCCCTTCAGAGCACCATGGTTGGTTTTTAAATTCCCTTGATTGATACTTTTAGTGAACCACGAGTTAGCAATTGCATGTACTAGGGACTTTACAATGTAGTAAGATTTTATATAAATTTTTTATCTGTCAAGGAGAGGCTAGCTAAATAAATAGGATCACATTAGTCTCATAGCGCACATTTTCCAGAAGCAAATACTTTACTTGTGTTTTTAAATCCAAATTCATCCCGTCAACCTTTGAGTAGTTAAAACAACAGGTCATCACAAATGTTAATAGAAAAATTATACTTCTTCTTCCTTCCCTTCTTCTCCTCCTTATTCTCTCTCCTCCCCTCCCCCTTCTTCTTCCTCTTCTTCCTCCCTCCCTCCCTCCCTCCCTCCCTCCCTCTCTCCCTCCCTCCCTCCCTTCCTTCCTTCCTTCCTCCTCCTCCTCCTCCTCCTCCCAGAAGAGAAATGTGAAATGCTTTGCTTTTTGGGCCTGCTTTCTATACCTCAGCATCATAAAACATTCTTGTCCTTCTGTAAGGTTTGGCTACAATTTTTTACACTTGAACAATCAAAATGAAATAACTGAATTTCCCCCTCCTGTTCAAAATGGAACCTGGTTTGTCCTCCTCTTTCCACCCCAGGAATGTTTCTTTTATTTTCATAGTCACAATTATTTCCACTCCATGTTCAGGTCAGAAAGCTGTGAGTCTCTTACCCTCCCTCCTGTAATTCTCCTCCTTTCTAGTTTCTGTTTATTCTGCCTTTTAAAAATCTCGTAAGTCTACTTTCCATTTCCATGGCTACTGTGTACTTTATCATTTATTGTAAGAGATTCTCCTTAACTCTGCCCCTCCCCAAGTTATTTTCTTTCTAAAATGTATTGTGAGATGGTGACTCCACTCTTCTGCTAAGAAATCTTGAACACATACAGAATCATGTGCTGTTTAATTTTTTTTTGTGTCCAATCTTTTGGCATCTCTTGGCCACACTGGAAGAAGAAGAGTTGTCTTGGGCCACACATTAAATACATTGTGACACAAAATCACATAAAAAGTCTCACAAAGTTTTAAGTAAATTTACAATTTTATGTTGGACCGTATTCATAGCCATCCTGAGCCGTGTGAGCCTGCGGGCTTCAGGTTGGACACCCCTGGCTCATAGTCCTCCACATTCTGGCTCCTAATTATTTTCTCAGTCTCAAAAAACAGCTTGCTCTCCAAACTAATTGAGTAAATTGTACCCTCCTGCCTCCTGCTGCTCATCTCCATGTCTTTCCCTTGGCGCCTTGGCTACTCCCCCCTTCAAGTTCCCTTTGTTTGATTGTTCATTGAACTTTGTGCCTCCCACCTGTTGTGTTTTCTGGTATTTGCACACTCCTTTTTTTTTTTTTGCCTTTCTACCTGGCTTGATCTGCTCCTTGTACTGCCTCTGGCTTATCTGCCTGATTCTGGTTGATAGTGTTACTTGCAAGCTTCAAGTCTACTTGTTCTCTTAATTATTTGTCGGTCATCCCAGACCAGGCTCCTTGCCCTGTACCTAGAAACTACCATTGGCTTGAGAGGGACAGTGTGTCTCTGCTCAAACTATTTGATCCTCGACAAGGGTACAGCCTACAGAATGAATCTTCCTTTGAGTGTATTGCAACATTACCTTGTGATCCATAGATATTTTCTTTATTATTATTGTTGTTATTTTCTAATGGGAGGGTCAAGGGAGATAGTCTTGGCCACTGACCTGGGTTTAGGCTTTAACCTTTCTTAGGATATTTGTGATTCCTGAAGAAATTCCGAACTTTCAATATTATCCAGTGATCTGACACAATAGGAATTTTGTTTTACTGTGAATGGAGCAGAGTTTCAGCACTTGACTACTGTATCATCATTTCTTTGGATTCCAAATGTGAAACACCCATTCATATTGTAATGTGAGTCCCCAAGTCTCAGTCCTCCACCCTCTTGCTATGCACGGTCTTCCCTATGTGATCTTGTGAAGCACAAGGGCATTAAATGTCACCTATTTGTTAGGCGAACGTGATAACCACTACACTACGGAAACAGACTAAATGTCACCTATTTGTGAAGGCGCACAAATGTATGTCTCTAGCTCACCCGCTCCCTAAAACCCAGACTCCTATCTCTAACTGCCTGCTAGTTATAGCCACCTGGGAGACCCACACACAGCTCAAACACTACATGCCCACATGAGAATTCTTGGTCCCCAGCTCCCAACCCCAGGGCCCTGTGCAGGGGCTCATGCCCGCAGTCTTCCCCATCTCTGTATGTGGCAGCTCTGATGCACCAATTGTCAGCCCAGAAAACCCGCCCTGAGTCCCACTTATTCCTTGCACTCCAGTCAGCAGACACTACTGCACCACACTGAGAGTCTTACCTCTTCTTTCCACTTCCGTTTTGTTTACTCCCCTTGTGTTATCATTTTTCTGGATTATTGGAACACCGCTTAACTATTTTGCATTTTTTCACCCTTGCCCCCTGCATTTTATACTTCTCTGAGAAGCTGGAGTAAGCCTCTAAAAATCTAAGCTAGGTAACATATTTCATCTCCTTAAAACCTGCTGGTGTTTTTTCCAGATCAGTGTAAAAGCCTTGACCTTGCTGTGACCAGCAAGGCTTTCAGTGGTCTTGTTTCCTGTTGCTTCCCTGCTCCCCAGCCCAGTCATGCTCCCATCTGCCACGGCCATCCTCCAAGACGCCAGGCAACCGTGCTTCTGCCTTGGGGCCTTGACACTGACCGTGCCCTTTGCCTGGAATGCCCTTCCACCAGGGGTTACCATGACTTACTTCCTCTCTTTATCCAAGCCTCTTCGTAACGTTACCCGGTCACAAGAAGAGTCCTTTCTGACCGTTTCATATACAATGACAGCCCTGTCATCCTCTGTTCCTTATTTTATTTTGTCCTTCTGCATTGTGCCCCTTCCTACCTGACTTGTTTCATATGCACATTTTAAAATGTCTTTACTGGTGGCCTCGTCTCTCCTCGTGTAAACTTCACGAGAGCAAGGCCATCAGTTTGTTCATTGCTGTATCTCCCATATTTACAATGACACTTGGCTTATTGTAGGCTTGCTGGTGAGTATTGCATGCATGAATAGGTATATTCAAGAGTACAGTTACTTTAAAGGCTGTTTCAGTGGGCTAGTGCCGAACACTCACTTGTGGAAAAAGAAAAACAGACAACAAAGGGTCCAAATTCTTCCTGAGAGTTTTCTCTCAGTTTTTGGGCTCTCTTAGAATCCCCCCAAATCTCTTGGTTTCTTGACATTTAATGAGTCAGTCACTGTGTGTCTGTCCCATTTACTAGATAATTCCGTGCTATATTATAGTGATAATCACTTTTTATGTACATACCCATCCTTTCTGCGGACACCACAGATTTCTTGAGGGTAGGAACTGGGTCCTCTACTTGCAGTAGGTGTGCAAATGAAATTTTAAAATACAAATTAAGCTTGGTTTTATTAGAGTTTATTTTAGTTATATCTTTAGTGCATACAAGTAGTTAAAGATTAGGGCCATATTGCACGTTGTGTGGCTTTAGGTCAAAATTTAGGGTGAAAATGGGATTTAAAGGAGTGGCCTGGAAATCAGAGCCCGCACAACGTGCCGCCCTGGTCTGGGCTTCCGTTGGTCTCTCCCAAGAGCTCTGCGCATGACTGAGGAGACCTCAACAACATCACCAACCTTGGCGTCTGCACTTGAGTAGGTCCCAGCTGACAACTGTTTGAGCAGGAGAGTTAAATATTCCATTTTAAGATTGTGAGTGGGGGGTGAGATACTTGTGCACATCTCCAACACACGGTGGGTAGCAGAGGTGATTGGGACAAAGTCGAGGGGTGGGGAAAGGTACCCCTTACTTATTTATGAACAAAAGAAGAATCCATAAGGTTATTTTGTAGCATAAAATGCCCCCGAATTACATGTAATACAAGACTTTAGATTTAGCCCATGGTGCAGTTTGCTTGATGTCTGTTGAAAGACTGTAACCAAATTCAAGTAAAGACATTAGATTTTTTCCCTCAGTTGCTCTGTCTCTCTCTCTCTACATATATATGTATATATATATATATATACACATATATATGTATATATACACATACACACACATATATATCATTTTAAGTATTTGTTTTTTAATATTTGTACTCTATAGATAGCTGTAGACAGTATCTCTGTAAAGTCATTATTTAGGCAAACCACACAGATCTGCTCTTTCAAATCTTTCCATATAAATTCTTCCTTGAGTTTTAAATGGTTATTATTTTCTCCTCCTGAGTATGATCTAGTTTTCTGTACTTTTCTTACCCACAGTCCCGAGAACGAAGCGCGCCACTGTGACGCCAGTGCGCCAGGTCCTTTTGGAGACAGCCGTAATCACTTCTAAGTGGGACTGGATGCCTGTGTTTGCGCCACCCACACCTCAGCCCCCTTTTTGTCAGCTGTCATCACTCACAGTAAATCCCGTCCTAGTTTCTTATAACAGCTCTCTGTCTCTTCCACGACTTTACCTTCACAAGGGCCTTGCTTCCATTACAGAAAGGTGTTTTATGACATTCCCAACAGAGATTAGCTTACGAGGCTGGATCATATTTTTATTGCCTGCCTCCATTTCTAATCTGACCGTATTACTTGGTTTCATTTCTCAGTTCTGAATGTTAACAACGCTGCACAGATGGATGTTGCGATTTGCCTGCAGAGGTTATTAGGATGTGATTGGTTTCTCCGCCCCAAAGTCATTAACAAAGAAGGGGAAAGCCAGTTCAAAAGTAATCCCCGTGTGACAGCACAAGAAACTCTCCCCTGCCCCGAAGCACTCTTAATACGCCACGGCTTAACCTTTGCTTTTGTTTTCTTTCATTGGAATCCCTTTCAGTATATGATGGCAAAAAGTAAGGTGGCCCAGTTTTGTGAGTTGAAGCAGATGGGTCCCCGATCTTTGGTCATTATTGAAGTCAGGATTTAGGACACTTAAAAAAGAAATGAATTAGTATTCACTGCATCAAAAGAGCTTAATGAGATTCACCTGGCATGATTTGTAAGGTGATTATTTTTCAGAATTTATTGAATGAGAGAAGCCCTTTGATTTGTTATGCTTTCAAGGAGCAGAAAACAGCAGCTGGAAAAATATTGAAAACGGTCGAAGAGTGTTGAGGCATGATGGAGCTCCTTTGCAGCAGGTTGGTGGGGCAGAATTTTGTGTTCAAGATATACTGGGGTCAGCAGTCTGAAGCGGACGGCATGCAGAAAAAGCAAACAGGGCTCATGACCCTTCATCTCACCACTGCAAATCCACCGCAGGCAGCGGGATGGCAGTGATGGATGGGACAGATGCATCCCAGACTCTGCTGCTCGGTTACATGGGGTTAGTGGGCAAAGGGAAAGACAACTTCAGCACAAGATAATCAGTGCTCTTACCTAGGAAGTTCAAGGTGCTATAGGAGCCCATCGGGGCAGCACCTGCCCTCTTTAGAAATTGTTGATGATGGACTCATATATTTGGACCTGTTAGCAGTTCCAATGGAACTGGAGTGGAGTAAAAGAGTTGGGTAAATCAACTTAGAACATTGATTTACTTCGTTTGGTCAGCATAGACTAATAATTTAGTTGTGTGGGTTAGCAAAAAAAAATTGTAAGACAAAGAAGAAAGAGACATGGAAAGTTTTTAGCACCACTGAAGAATTCTCATAAAAATGTTACAAGAACATGTATAAATGCAATACAATATGAAGCTGAGGAAAGAATACTGTTGAATATTATTCACTGTTCACTCTTCATAGTCCAACTGTAGGTGGTTGGTGGACATTCATGTAGTTGGTGAATAGAAGTAAGAAGATGCAGAGGGGTATAATTAGTTTAAATTGCAGACGATCGATGAATAACATATCAGAGGGCAGACTTCCTCTGGGTTATTTCTAATGCCCGAGAGGAAGAAGCTGTGTCAGAATTGCATCCCATTCCATCTCTGTCCAAGTCAGAGAATCTGCGGTGGCACCATCCGGGTTATTCCTCTCCATGGCAATAGGTATTTTCCTCCAGTGAATTTCACCGAATGCCAATTAGGTTGGCACTTTAGCTCGGCTCCAGGAAAGGGGTCTATTATGCAATCCTGAAACCCTCAAACATAGCTTGGCCTCTCCAGGAAGAGCTCAGACTGAGATAAGCCAGATGGTGCAATGGTCCTGACCTAGTTCCTTTGTCCTTGAAACTTGTAGAAATGCCCTTGATGCAGGGAAAGTGCCCCCACTCTCTGGATGCAGCTTTGCCTGTTACAACAGAACAGTCTGTGATGTGTTAGCTGGATAATCTTAGATGTAGGTTCATTGCTTAACTTTGGTTCATGAACACCTTTGTTCATGTTCTTTAAAAAATTTTTTTTAAAAGATCTTCCATTTTGGGGGTAAAGATTTTATTTATTTATTTCTAAAGAGAAGGGAAGGGAGGGAGAAAGAGAGGGAGAGAAACATCAGTGTGTGGTTGCCTCTCTTGTGTCTCTGACTGGGGACCTGGCCTGCAACCCAGGCATGTGCCCCGACTGGGAATTGATCTGGTGACCCTTTGCTTCACAGGCCTGTGCTCAATCCACTGAGCTACACCAGCCAGGGCCTTTATTCACATTCTTAAGTTGTATTTTGCACACATGTTTAGTTCTGATTGGTTTCCCCCATGTTCTCTACTTTAAAAATTGCTGCTGTGCCAGAGTCTCCCTTGCTCCATGAAGGTGCAGTGACTTGGATGGCTATCGATAACATTCTCCTTTCTCCACCCTCCACTCCTCTGCTGTTTTCGATTACCTGTGTCCTGTGTCAACTGCTGGTCTTGGCTTCAAAGTCTTCCAGTGTTTTGAGTTCAAAATAGGAGATTGCAACTTGATTTTCCTAAAAATTTTGTCAATACCTTCCAAAAAGTAGGTAAGGATGAAAATGAAATAACACAGATTAGAGAATCAAAGACAGGGAGACAAAACAGCAGGAGCGAAAGCAAAAGAATCCGTGGACTGTGGTTGTTCACTTTGCTGGGGATTCTCCCCCATTTGTCAGTCTTGGGACTTTGATGAGTTTTGCCATCTTAAAAATGTTCCCCTTCTTCCTGTCCTGACAATGACATGCAGCAAGAATGGTGTGCTGAAAATAAGACTTGATCCAAAAAAATGCAGTTGTACTCTAGATCCTCCTGAGATGGCAGATTATGAAAAGTGGATTTGAAAGATGGACGCCTGTTATGAAAGTCACGTTTGGGTGATAATTGCATACGTGAAAACCATGAGACACTTTGGTGTCTTCCATTTGCCACAGCGCAGCTGCCTGGCAAGTGAAAAATAAATTACAAACGATTCTTGTGGTGATGGAAGTATTCAGTGTCTTGACTGAGGTGGTAGATGCATAAATCTACTCTGGTGATAAGATGGTATCAAACTCACACACACACACAAAAGCATAATGGGAAATTGGAATAAGATGACTGGATTGTATAATGTCAGTTTCCTGCTTCTGATATTGTATTGAAGTTTCACAAAATGTTACCATTGGAACAAACTGGAAAGAGTATAAAAAGGATCACTATAATTTCTTTTAACTGCATGTGAATCTATAATTACCTTGATAAAAATTTGAGTTAAAAAAGGCTTGCAGTGAAACCTCTGTTTGGCCTCAGTATTGTACCATGATGATCTTGGCTTCTGAAAAAAATAATAAATTAGAGCAAATTACTTTAAAAATTAGGATATAAGAGTATAGTTGCAAAGGAAAAAATCTCTGGAAATTTTAGCTAATTTGCTTATAAAGAGAATGATATCTTAACCTAACAGCTTCTTTAAAGGAGATTTAGTTTGAAATGTTCAGAGTAATGTATGCAATTTGGAAATAATACATAAAGATACACTTTCAGTAAATTTTTAAATGATGTGATATGCACTTTCATATGAGAGACTTTATATGAAATTATTAAATAGTAGACCCTATGATACACTTACATGATTATAGAGAGCAGAAGCCATATTTGTTATGTTTTAAAATCTATAAAAATGAATTAAAAAATGAATTTGTTCCTTATACATCCTGAATGTAATCCAAACACATGAAATCATGTAATGAATCAAGTAATAAAAACACTAAGCTTACCATTCTAGGTCATTGTCATTTGAGTATGTGTGTGCATGTGTGTGTGAATTCTTGGGAGGCCACATACTTATTTTAACCATGTTTCCCTAGTTCAAAGTATTCTTTGAATTTTCCTTTTGAAAGTAGCTTTGGCCTCTGTGGCCCATTAATTTTGCTATCATGAGGGGAGGGAAGTGTCTGTGTTTTGAGGAGGGAGAAATAATAAACGTATCAAGTTAAGTTCGGTAAATAACATGGTAGGCGAGATGGAACCATATTCTATTGGGCCCAAAACAGGGGGCTACTGTAAAGCAATGCATTTGCTTTTCTGGTGTGATTTATTTTTTGGTTCTGAGAAAAGCAAGAAATGATTAGAGCTTAAAGGGGTAAACACACGTGACACCCATTTACGTGGTTATATGTGCCATAAAGCCAGTTTTATGACCTCGTGGACAAATCTTATGTGTAATATGATTTGATACACTGGGTATAATTGGGTATCAACCCATTAATCAAGACACATTTGTTGGTTACATTCTACCTTGCAAATGATGAAGAATAAAAAGAGGAGTCTTAGATGTATTTTCAACCCAATGAAATAATGCCATTCCACATGTTTTGTTTACTTCCTATACTTAATTATGGATGAACAGACAGATACTCTTGACCCATTTTATTGAGAGCCTGGCGTTTACTACACCCTGGACTGTGCATCCGGAATGGGCTGCCTCGAAGGTATCTGTGACACTGGATCCTTGTGGGCAACAGCTGCTGAATGGGAGGAACCCCTGATGCCACCGAGCAGAAGGCATGCCCCCAAGTCCGAGGATGAGTTGATACAGCACGTGGGAGCACCCTTGCTCTGGACGTTCCGGGGAGGGTTCTTTATTCACAGTTCAATTTGAGAAGTACCTCTCGAGTCCTCTAATGCAGGTTGGCTGTGCTCTCCTCCCATTTGTCCTCCGAGGGTGTCCAAACAAATGCTGTGCTTCCCACAGCTCAGTTACTGCTCTGTGCCAGGTCCAGAAATCAGGGAGTTCTTCCCAGGGTTTGATGTGTCATGCTTGAGAGTGAACCTGTAGACTGTGGGTTATCAGGAATTACATCTTAGTTACCCAGGGACCTGTGAATGACTCAGAGGCTCTATCTGGACCCTCAAATTGTGGATTATGAACAAGTTACTGAATATCTATCTTGCTTCCCCAATCAGTCTTGTTTTTTGAATGTTGATATCTTCGATCAAGGTTGCAAAGTGATTTCAACCTTTTCGCTTTATGTGTTGAAGGAGGACTTCTTGCTACCTCAAATTAGTCATCTAAGAGTTTAATTTAATGACCTGTTCAGGTCTACAGACTACAAAAATACATTATGTCAATACAAAGCATTGCATGTGTAGAAAAAATTCCTAATAGAAATACTTGGACTACTGTTAGTATAAAAGGAAGGCTCACTTTTAGAGAGAGAAAATAAAATACACTGTATAGGTAGCTAGATCTATTTAAAAAAAAGGAGAGAGTACAAAAAGGAGAATTGGAATAAATTGTAATTCTTAGTTTTCACGTATCTTTATCTCTAGGTTTTTGGGGATCCAGTTCCATGATAAAATTTTCTCCATTATTATTCTCCCCATGGGCCTTGTAATTAGGAAAAACACTCAAAACTGATTCCTCCTTGCTATTTCTGGTTGAATAACCTTACTCTTGAATTTGGTCAAAATGAACTTAAGGCTTATATTCAAATCAAACTTATAAAAATAAAATATTCTTTCGTTCAAATTTGCCTCTGGTTTCCAGCCCTCATCAGATGTCCAGGTTAATTCAGTCACAGTGCATACAAGGCTTGCTCTTTACACAAGAAAGAAAGCATTGTTTCCTACAAATGAGTAGAAACTGCTGAAAGATGAGGCCCTAGCATGTAGCTTTTATCCTGAGTTCCTAGGAGACTGAAGGTGCTAAGAGATGTTACCCGTCCTCCCCACAGATATTTTTAAAGATCTCTCGGCCTCCCATGTGCTGGGAGGTGAGAGAGGATTTAAAGTCTTTCTGAGAACGATCCCTCACATTACTGTGGTTTTCTGTTACAATGCAACACTTACTTTCCCAACATCTGTGACACAGTTTTCTTTTCTTTCTCTAAGGTAATGAACACAGGTAACTTCTTTTAATAAACAGAATGGTTAAGTGTAAGATAAATACCAGATTGTTTACACTTAGCTCCAAGCAGTCCAGATTATTCACCTTCTGATGACTTCTTGTTTTTCTAAGAAAAGTTCAGCTCTACGTTTACTAAGACTAAAGAAATTCAGCTTTGGAGAAGGAGTGGACATTTCAGCAGTTATAACCTTTGTTGTTAGCTATTGTTTATAACCAGGAGCCTTAACTTCCTGTCCCGGGTCTGCCTATAGCAAAGGGTGCGCCAGTGTCTTCAGATGCGGCAGAAGAAGGAATGAATGAATCTCTTTGGTAGTAGGGGCTATCTAAAATGTGGAATGTGGGCTCCACGAGGAGAGAGATTTCTGTCCTTTTTTTGTTTGGTATTCTGTTCTAACTCTATTCTATTCTAACACCCAGAATACTGTTTGGTACCCAGCAGACCCTCAGAAAATATTTGTGAAATGAATGAATGAGAAAATGTGTAGAACGTGAGTTTGTTGGAGCTTGATCTCCAAGGCCCTCCTCATGGGGAGAAAAGGTTCTCAGTGAGCTGCACCGATGTCTTTCAATGCCTTCAGCCTATGCTGAGCTGGCCTCACCTTCCAGGCTCAGCACCCAAGGAAGCAGAAAGAAGAACTCTGTGTCCTAGGTTGCCAAACTCCACAATTCTTCCAGAAGCCACAGTTGAGAATTGGGAAGGCTTGAATGTGGCAGTACCAACCCTCCTGAGAAACACTGGTTGGCAGAGGTGCCATCCGAGGGGCCAACTCAGGTGCCGGCCAGTCAGGGCTGGAAGCCTTTCTCAGACTCCTCACGTGCACGCCAACATAATTTGATGTTTGAATGCCATAGGCCTGGTTCACAAAGTATAAAACAGCAACCTGTGCTTATATTTTAGAGTTTTTATTTCATCACAAAAAACTGCAAGTATGTGAAGATAGGTTGGAATGTGTAAAGAAAAGCTAAGAAAGCGGATTTCTGATAAGATCAGCATGTGACTTGTCTAGCAACCCTGAGTCACAGTCTGAAGGATGGGACGCTGACAGCTCCCCCTTTCTTACTTGTGACGGCTAGGATTTTATTTCCCCCTGTAATGGGTCGTTTTCGAGCCAACCTTCAAATGAGAAAATACTTGGAAGAATTACGCGTGATGTGGAGTGGATCTCCCTTGTTACCGGTGGGGGCCCCGCTGCTCATGGTGGGTGGAGATGACTCTCTGTCTTTGGACGTAATCGCTTTTGACAGACAGACCATAATAATTCCTTTTTCGCCATGCTGTCGTCTGAAAACCTGCCTAGTTGGTCATCCAAAGTGATGACATTTAAGATATAGTTGGTACACTGTTTATCTTAAAGAGACATTTTAAAATTAATTCCTCAGAAATGTGCAATATTTTATGTTTTCAGTTTAATAATACCCAAATGTGCTTTTGGTTGCTTTTTGTGAAGCAAAAAACACATGTGCATTGCTTCATAAATCAGTCATTTAGCTTTGAAAATAAAGTACATTTCAAGTATATAGCAAAGCTCTCAAAACACAATTATTAAAGCAACATGAGGAGTGGAGTTTGCTTCAGTTTTGGATTTTTAATGGACGTCACTGGTATGCAGTGAGGACAGAAATATGCTGTGGGAGTCTCTGGTTAAGAGCCAAGACTTTTTCTCTTGAATTAGTTTAGATCCTTTTGTTTCAATTGGATGCTTAGCATGGAATATATGTGTTTGTATTGTTGAGTAAAGTTGTTAGAAAATATAATCCCATAAACCTACCCCTTTGAGTCTTAAGGTGAGCATGCTGCCACATGAACTCAAAACTTCAAATAATGACTTTTTAGTAAATTTCCACACATTTCCTTTTTAAAAAAAATATTTTATTTATTTATTTAGAGAAAGGGGAAGGGAGGGAGAAAGAGAGGGAGAAAAAACATCAATGTGTGGTTGTCTCTTGCGTGCCCCCTACTGGGGACCTGGCCCACAGCCCAAGCAAGTGCCCTGACTGGGAATCGAACTGGCGACCCTTTGGTTCACAGCCTGCGCTCAATCCACTGAGCCACTACAACATGTGTGTTCTTGAAAGCGCACACACACGTACAAAGAGGGCAGAGGACAGCTAGCCAACTAGTTAGAGAGACAGGCAAAACAAAATTTTATAAATTCAGGTCAAACTATACACAGTGTTTTTTTTAAAGAATTAAAATTTATATTGCTTTAATAATGTATATTCTCTGCCCAGAATGAAAATGTAAGGCACCTGCCACTGAAACGGACACTCACTGACCGTGGCTTTTCATATTATGGATTTTGATGCGTGCCTGGTCTAGCTGTTCCTGTTCTTCTCCCTCCCCCTTTGTTCCTGCTACCCATCACATGTGTTTACGTAGATCTTATGTGACTTTTAGGGAACAGGCTTGTGCTTTAACGACAATATGGGGCAAGGGGATGCAAAGCGTCCTTTCCATCTTGGTGATGAGTTCTCTGTGGAAACCTGTCAGCTGCTTCCTTCTCAATTTTCCTGGGAAATTTTTACATTCAGTCACCAGCGAGTGAGCTACACCATTTCTTGCCAAACACCTTGAACTCCTTATGTAAAGACCAGACAAAAAAGTGGAGAATAAACAAAAGAATTTACAGTTTAAAGATTTCTGGATTCCTTGACCTGTGAGTTTATAGCCCCAGAGAAACTGGACATGACTGGAAACCAGTTATGAAGCAGTAGAGATTCACTTTCTTTTCTTTTCACTTGTTTTTTTATTTTTATTTTTTAACATTTTTTTATTGTTACTTGATTTGCGTGGGACTTGCCCAGGACTGCCTCCCCCACCTGAAAGATGAGAATGCTTTTGTGTCACATGGTGCTGTCCTGACGTCCACCAGAGCCAGGTCTTTGCTGACGGACAGAGCTGGGTTTGAAAGCTCTCGTTCTGCAAGCTAACAGCCAATGTGCCTCTGAGTGCATCACTTAGCCTCACACTGCACCCTGGTTCCCCTCACTGTAATAAGGGCAATGAAACCTCACTCTGAGAGTGATTTGTGTGAGCATCTATATTACAGTAGGCACTTGACAGACTCATCCCCTTTCCTGCCTTTTATCATCTAATTTAGGGTTTTTGGGGAGAGAGGGAAGGGGATTGTTTGTTTCAACTATGTCTCTTGCAAATAACTTACAGCTGAATTAAAGATCTGATCTAAAATTTTAGTGTTATATTTGTGATTTTAATCCTCTTATATTTTATATGATTTATAGTTAAATTTATTTTCATCATGTCATTTTGTTTTATACTTTTCTAGTTTTTCTATGTTCCCTTACCCCCCTTCTTTCTCTTTCTTTTTTGACTAAATTTTGAGTTTAACAATTCCTCTTTCCCTCTATATTGCTTTGAAGTTATAAACCCTTTTTCTATTCATTGCATGGTTGCTTTTAATTCTAAAATCCGAAATTAATCTCCGTTCTCTTCCCTAGCAATGCTCTACCCTAACTCTGATCAGTCTCCTCCTGTCTTACATAGTATTTTATACATTATTTGGATTCCATCTTGTTTCCTCGTAGACTTACATCATTATTTTATGTATGCAATGTTCATTTATATTTGCCCATTTCTTTATTTGCCGTCCCTTCCTTCATCCCAGACTTTTTTCCTAGAATTTTGCTTCTCGCTGGTGTGTCTTCTTTAGCCATTCCTTTAGTGAGAGTCTGATTATATGCAACAGTTGTTTGTTTGCTCAGAATGCGTTTATTTTGTCCTGATCACTAAATGATGGCTTGGCCGAGTAAACCCACTTGAAATCGATAATGTCTTCTCTCAGCAGTTTGAGGACAGTGTTTCATTGTGTTCTGGATACGCTGTTGCTCTTGAAAAACATGTTTTCTGTATATCTGATATTCCATTGTAGGTAAACTTTTTTCCCTGGCCACTGTGAAGATCTTTCTTTTTCTTTGCTGTTCTGCATTTTCCCTATGTGCCTAGGTGTGCATTTCTTTATTATTTTTTTTTTAGTATCTATTCTGCTTGAGAATGTTTGGCTCCCCTTGTTTCATCTATTTTCCCTTCTGCGTCGTAACTTGGACATTCGTGAAACCTTAGCGTGTTGCTCTTTATGTGACTTAACCTCTCATATTTTACATTTCATTACGTCTTTGAGCTTCATTCTAGATAAGCTCTTTAGAAGTCTTTATTTCCTTATTTCTGTATAAATGTCTATCTGACTACTAAATTTCTAACTTTAGTGATTATGTTTGTCATGTGAGAGGTTTTATTTGGGTCTTTTTCAAATTATCTTAATTGTTAAAAATAGTGTTTCATGATTTCATAGTCCTAGTCCATGATTTCATTTTCTTTCTTGAATAATTAAAAATACTGTGTTATAGTCCATATTTCTAATACTTAAAGTCCTTGGTGGTTTAATTTTGTTGTTGATTGTTTCTGCTAACTCTTAAATATAGTTTTTTAATATTTTAGATTAAGCCCATGCTTAAATGCCTGGGCTTTATGTGCAAGAATCTTGCAGCATTTATGTTAAGGGTTTATCCTTCTGCAGAGAATATGTATTTGTGTTTGTTGGGCATTCCAAGGTATCACCAACTCAGGGCTATTTAAAATAATTTCTTGTTGATCTTCCTTCCATCTACTATATAGTATCATTTTAAACGCAAACTTTGGAGCATGTCAATCCTGTGGTAATTGTCACGGAAAAACACCCATTGATTTTTTTCACTCTGAGTTCAGGCCAAAAATGACATTTCTGGTTTTTTTTGTCAGGGGAGGGACATGTTGGTAAAATTAACGTTGTGGACCCTGGCTTTATTTGTGCCTTAATTTTAACTCCTTCTTTGGGTTGACTTCATGCGCTGCCAGGCCCAGAGGTTGTTGCAAATGCCTGATCACAGATGCCTGCAGTGATAATATAATTAAGTTTAAAACTTAATTATATTATTTTTTTCTAGCTCAGTTACATAGTAAAATAATTGAAAATGTATCTTTATGTTTCAAATGATGAGACTTTTTCAGAACACTTATTCTCCTGCCTTATAGGAAACGAAACACACAATATTCTCTTACTTAACACCCCTTCCACTGGAGCCTCTTTCCAATCTATTCTCCGCTCAACAGGCAACGCGATGTTGAAACACAAGTATAATCGTAACGCTTCCCTGGTGAAAATCCTTCAGTAGCTTCCTGTTGTGGGTTGAACTGTACCCTTCCTGGTACCTGTGACTCTGGTGTTATGTGGAAATAGGGTCTTTGCAGATGTAATCGAGGTAAAAGGAGACCCTCCTGGATGAGGGAGAGAGGAGTCGCGTGGGGAGAAGCCAGGGGATGATGGCTGGGGTTAGGCTGCCAGACGCCGAGGAATGCCGAGGATGGCTGAGAACCATGTGGTTTCTGTTCTTGAGCGCCCATGCGTTACCCAACCATGCCGCTCATCCGATTTCAGACTCTGGTCTCCAGCACGGAAAGACAACACGTTTCTGTTGTTTTAAGCCACCCGGTTTATGGGGCTACACTATGATCAACCTAGGAAATGACCACACGGGTGAATGGCGGCACTTGTGAAAACCAGTCCTGCAGACCAGAGAGAACGGAAAATGAGGGTTTCCGAGTCACCCGAGGTCTGAAACAAGCCGCTCGACCTTGCAGAGCGAGCACTCTTCCTCTTACAATCAGGATGAAAGAAAAGATCCTTAGCCCGTTACGCCTTCGTGATCTTTCCCACCTTGCTTCCCCAGCTTCTCGTGGCTTCTGCTGCTTTCACTGGCCTCTTATGGCTCCTTGAGCAAGCCAAGCTCCTGTCTGACTCAGGGATTTTGTGTAAGCTGATCTTTCTGCCTGGGAAACTTTCACCCGTGTTTTTCTTGGATAGCTACTATTCATCCTTCATGTCTGGTAAAATGTCACTCCTTGAGGACCTCTTCCATAATACTTTCCCCCATCAGCCATCTCATTAGGTCCCTTAGTTATATTTCCTAATGCCATGTCCCCCCTCCCTAACACTTATCATGAACTGTGACGATCATACGTAAGTTATTTGTGTGATTATTTTTTTAATGCCCATCTTCCCCATTAGACTGTATGCTCCATCAGGCAGTAACCATATCTGTTCGACTCTTCTCGGTTTTTTCTAGCTACCAGCACAGTGATGGGTATGCTGTAAATAATATTGAATGAACAAAAGTACATTTTGAAATATATTTAAAATGCCCTATATTAGTGCAGTCAGTATTTTTCACTAGTTGCCTATATTAGGCACTATTTAGGTGTTTAAACTACATTGAGTCAATGTTCAAACTCAGTTCTCTGTACCAAGATAGCAGAAACACTGGAGATATTTTAAAACATGCACTTTCTTAAACAAATTAGTATAAACTTGTCATTTTATGCTTAATTACAAGTAGTACATAAGATCACCCAGGATTTTCTGGACGACGATTCTTAAAATTCTCTCAAGAATGTGGGTGTAATCCACATGGCAGAATTCTCCACCTGCCTGGGTTTGGCAGAGGGTCAGCTTACCGATCCTTAGAGCAGGCTGTGAATTTACCTTTTAAATGATGTGTAGTTCCTGTGTGTCTTCTTTGTAGTTGTGTCCTGAGACAGTTCAGTTATGGAGGGCACGGTTCTGTACATCAAAATACATCACAAATAAGGGTGGTCCCAAGACCCAAGGGATTCTGAGAGGATGCAACCGACGGAGCAACTCCTGCATGCAGCACCAGCCGCTCCGTTTAGGGACCAACCACTCCAGCCGGGCTTAGGCGGGAAGCAAACTGGGACCAGTGTTGAAGCGAAGCAAATACGTGGGATCACCATATTTGAAAATTTCACTTTGCTAAAATAACCCTTTGATTCATTCCTCTTAATGAGTATTGTATATAGACTTAAACTTGGGGATATGTAGGTTTGACTGTGTTACATGTTTTCCAAATTCCAGGAACGTTATTAAGGTCTGAACCTGCATCGTGCAAAACTGATACTTGCTTCTATTGT
The DNA here is from genome assembly GCA_004024845.1 of Tonatia bakeri. NCBI lineage: Eukaryota > Metazoa > Chordata > Mammalia > Chiroptera > Phyllostomidae > Tonatia > Tonatia bakeri. The sequence continues at coordinate 246,158 of PVIA01000148.1, read as the reverse complement.
ACAAATGATGACAATGGTTTGTGTCGTACCATGAAAATGTGTTATTGCAAGACAAAAACAGGTGCTGAGCTACCTTTAGCTGGTTTATGTCTCAAGTCTACTAGTAGACGTGGCACCTGTTGTACATGGTAGCGGGAAGTACTCATTCTGAAGAACCCTTTACAGTTAGGCAGGTGTGATCGTGTTGTATCTTTTTCTCTAGAGATGTCCTTTTTGATGCAGGGGTCAAGTGAGATTCAGGAATATGGAGTCCCCGGTGGAGAGCCCACAAGTGACCTTCTCACGCCTGGGTTCCTCCTGTGTCCTCCATTCCTCCAAGTCATGTGTTCCTCACAGCAGGGCTGCGGGCCACCATTCACTTTGCTCTCAGCTGTGGCCTGGAATTCAGGGATACAACCCCCCTACAGCCATTGTGATGCCGCCCCACAAAGGGGCGGGGAACAGATGTGTGACTGCAGGGCAGGTCTCCGAGTCCTGTCGCTGCCCTGCCATTCAAAGTTACATTAAAAAAAAAAATCAAGGAAATTGCAGCACACTCAGAGGAATTTCAAAACCATCTCCTAATTATTGCTTTTTTTACCTCTGAGAGAGCAGTGCCCAAGAAGTTCAATGTGTGTGCCCTTCCTATTATCAGTCAAAATAGTCTGTTAATAAAATTAGCTTGCTAAGAGGATTTTCCAAGATCATAAGACATTAAATTTATGAACTAATTGTACTAAAAGTTTATTTCAAAATTAAATTTTCAATAATTTTCTCCCAGTGGTAGGTTTTTTAAAGTGCACTTTTAGAAATTGTAAGAGGTATATTAAAAACTTAAGGATGCCACTTTTTATTTTCTTGGGCCTAAAAATAGATAGGACACTATCACTGTCAGCCAAAATAGGCGAGAGCCACCGCACAGAGCCGTAGTTCAAGTGATTTGAAATTACCTGGTTTTGGGCTCATGGAATAGGATGAGATTTGGAGGTTAAGAATACATGAGGATACATTAACCTTTTCTCAGAGGTTAGATGGTAGATGAGAAGAGCTCTAGAAAGATTTCTGGCCCTAATGCAGTGTATTCAGACAAACACCGCCTCCCAAGAAGGCATCTGAGTGAATGGATTGGCCAGGAAATTAGGGTTGAAAATGAACAGTGTGGAAATGATGAGTTTGGAAAATGAATGTGTTCTCGCTGAGATGTGAAGTGGAAGGAAGAGGAAAAGGGAATATGATTTATGAAGGTTTTGTGATCTGGTGCTAAACCGGGTTGACTAGTAACAGCGACTCAACCTTCAGATAGAGATGGTTGTATGATATACGGACGGGGACCTGGGAGTGGATAGACGGTGCTATTGGTATGGATCATAGAGTCGTATTTCATCAGAATTTAGATCCACAAAATAAACAAAGGCACCTGATATCATTTGTATAGTAAATTGCTGCACATTGATTACAAGTGATAAAATAAAAAGATGTCGAAAATGAACTCATGAGAAAGATTAAAAAACTATAATTACATGTGAGAGTAAAACTGGTTTATACAGCTCTGGATCTGGGTTCTATTTTCTTATGGTCTGACAGGCAATTTAAACCACAAAATTGAAGGAGAATTTTGGATATAGCTCTAAAAAGAAATGAATTTAAAGAGCCACAACTTTATTTTTAATCTCGGAAGAAATCCAAACTTTTCATAGTTCATTATTCCAATATTCCTTTTATTTGGCTAAAGATTTTGTTTGCAGGAGCCTACAGTGAACGAACAACATGAACTTATTGTAAGAACTTAGCACAGAAGAACAGCTTTGATGAATTCTGGGAGATGTTATTTTTGACCCCAGATCTACCATCACAAACTTGTACAAGTTTGAAAAACTTACACTGGGAACTTTTTTTTTTGGTATTAGTATGTTTTATTTGCATTTTTGCATATGTATTAGCTATTTTTCTAGCCAACATCCCCTTTCCCAGACACAAACCAAAGATGGGTTTCCATCACTTTTTCTCAGTAATTACCCCCTGAAGTTCCTAGATGTAAGGGGCAGGAAGGTGGTTCTGCCCCAGACCTGATCGTCAGGGTGACTTTGCAGACATGTGACCTGCACGCCTGCACAGGACCCCATGTGTAGGAAGGCCCTGCACTTGATTTAAAGGTTTGCTGTTGAGGTCTTGAAGATCTTGATAGTTTTTGAAAAAGGGGCCCTGTATTGTCGCTTTGCATCAGATCCCACAAATTATATAGCCAGTCTTGCTGATAGCAATATAATAGCTGACATTTGTTGCATTCTTACTATGTTCCAGGCATTGTTTTAAATTTCATATATATGTGTGTGTACATACATATATATATTGGCTCATTTAATACTATTTATAACAACCCTCTGAGCGAGGTGTTCTCACTTCACAGAGAAGAAAGGGAGCACAAAGAGGTTAGATAGGCAAAGGCAGTAAGTGTGGAGCAGAGGTGCAGGCCAAATTGCCTGTTTCTAGCTAGGGTCGGTGCCCGGCCTGCTAACCCACTCCCTCTGCTCTGCTCACTTTCTCTCCTCGGCCTCACAGGAAGTTGTCATTGCCCACCGTGCGCTCAAATGGGCCACACTTGTGCAACCCTGTGTGAGGCGTGCTTGCCGAGAACGTGGGTAGCAAATGCAAACGTGTGACCTGAAGTTGAGTCTAATTCCTTAATCTCATCTCAATTAACTAGCTGTTACCTTGCGCAGGTTTCTGAGGGAATAAAAGGAAGAACAGAAATGAGTGAGGGAAAGAGGTTTAAAAAAAATGGTGAGAGCTCCAGATGTGCAGAACCGGGGCAGCCAGCTTATGGGGAGTGAGGAGGAGGAGCCGGGCAGGTTGGTGCATAAGGGGAAACATAAGGAAGTACAATCCATGTTGCCTATTTAGCAATTTGATTGTGGCTGATGCTGCAGACAGATGCATATGGTTTTGAATTGGTTTAGGGGGGCTGAGTGAGAACAACGTTTTTCTGATTTGCAGGTGGCAGGGTATATGAATGCTGGGAGGTGAGTAACTGGAGGCAGCTAATGGAGGCCAAATGTTAGGAAAGGCCATGAGACATTTTTGTGCAATGGGGCGGGGTGCTGGGTTTGCAAGCTAAGAGGTTTCAGGCTTCCCAGGGAGGCCTTCTTGACGCCTGCCGATCACACCATCTAGGATGTGGTTACCTAGTCAGCAGTCAGTAACATGTGAATGACGAATGGATGCCTCTAGCAACTGCTCATCGTTTAATCAGGGGTTTAATCAGGCTCCATACTGAGCCACTGTTTTTCTGACCCACTGCTTGGGTCTATCAGTTTGTCATACTTTTCCATCCCAGCCCTTACCGTAACTAGTGCACAGGGCAAGGCAGGGACCTTGAGCACTTGCACGTTGTTGGGGATTGTATTCCTGGTGCCCAGCATGGTGACCGGGACATGCTAGGGGCTTGAGTATCCTCTGAACAAATGATTGAAAGTTGTTAATGTGGGCCAAAACTAAAAGTCCACGTGTTAAGTCTCAGGTTCCATATTTTAGGAATATTTAGCCTCCTGGGATAAATGTGGTGACCCAGCTCACTGCGTTTTGATCTGCTGATGCAGTGTGCTCATTACTGAGAGACTCAGATGAAGGCTCCTTGCTCTGACTCAGCTGCAGTGCTGAAGTCTGGGAAACGGCATGGACCAATTTGCTTTGAAAGGGAGGCAGCTAGGGGGAGGCTCTGAAGTGTCTACTTTCCAGATAACGTCCTCCTTGGAGGAGTACATATATTTTTCTTTATCACCATCAAATGTAGGACCCAAAGAACTGGCAGGCAGTTGTGTGATTGCAGTCAGCTGTGTTAGATGTCTGTGCCATGCCTACAGTTTATAGTTTTGAGCTGGCCTCATAAAGTCCCTTGCAGCACTCCTCAGTCTATATTTTTAATAAGTCTTTCATGGATGGCTGCCTTCTTTCTGGAGATTTTTACCATCCTTCACTTCTTTTTACCAGGCCTGTATTTCTGAGGAGAGAGGTTAAGGACTATTGCTCATGTCCCCTCTGTTTATTTTCGTAGCCGATTGCAGGGGTAGTCTGCCGCTAGGGTGCCTAGTGATAGGGCATTTGGTGAGCCCCCTTAAACATTCTATCGTTTAGCATGGTGTGCTGCTCATCCCTGGTGCAAACTGTTCTTTTAAATTTCCAGTACTGATCTATAAGGCATGGTATACTAAATAGAAGGAAGTAGCAAAAATGTGCTTAAATGAGAAGTACTTTTGGATCCCATTGACACAAAAATCAAACTGCATGTCGTTTTGTTTGTCTACACACCCGGACAGTCTGAAAATTCAGACTCCATGCTCCATGGGAACAGGGCCTCTGATCCCTGTGTTCACGGTGCACGCCTCTTGCCCAGCACCATGCCCGGCTAGCCCTAGGAGCTCAGCATTTGTCCGCTGATGGCCCAGCATTCTGAAGCTCTCGTTTTTGTACTGGAAAACTTTGATCTTGATTTTTGAAGATAACAACAATTTAAAATTGACCATTAAAACATTGATGGAATTATTAGCATCTACTTCCTGCTGCACGTGCTTGAAGGAGCGGTGTGTTCGTCCCCGGGACAGGAGCTGGGCTGCGGGACAAAAGCAAGAGGACGGAAGTGAGAGGGAAAGAATTGCTGTCGCCCTTAGTTCTTCCCATTCCCCTGTTGATCGTGGGCCACTGGGAGGCCTAGCAAGGGGGCACTTTCAAGGGGAGTGTGTAGGATGACAGGGCACACACGATGTAGGTGCCTTGTCTGCTGTCCCGTTATTTATCTTCTCCGCCTGAGCACCAGGGGAAAGCCTGTTGTCAGAAAGAGCATCTTAGGAATGTCACGTACACAAAGGATGTCCGTCTGGTCTATGCCGGGTGTTTTCCGGTAATTCATTTGGCAGATGGGAATGCTTTTGAAAAAAACAGAATCCTCAGTCCTAGGAAATCAATTTTCTCTTTCTGTAAAAAATCTCACGAGGCTGTGTACTTATCAGCCTGTTATTCAGTGGTATAAATCTTAATGTTTACCAAAGGTTTAAAAGTGATCAGGTACAAAATAGCCCTGTGGTGTCTGGGTACCTGGGAACAAAGCACCTGCAGCCTGTGTCCTTACTTGCTGTGCTGGCATCTGCCGTCTCTGTAGGGAGCAAGAGACTTTTACAAGAAGTCCTTTGCTTCCTTAAGCATGCTAGAAAGGCAGACATCCTTAAGAGATTCCACAATTAGGGCAAGTTTGAAAATGTGTTCTGAGTTCTTTCTCTAACTCCTTGTTGCCCGTAAGCCACAGACTTTGAAATGAAACACATCTCACAAATCGGGCTTTCCCATCATTTCTTTCAGGGAAGCAGCTGTCCTATTTCCTCTAACAAGGCAATCAGCCTGAAAATGCAATGCAAGCTCTTGGGGTGTATGATTAGTGAGGCTGCTGCAGAAACTGCCTGGGAGCAACGCCATGACCCCCCCTCCAATCACACAGCCCCTTTGCTGTGGTGGGGGCGGGGGGGGTAGGCCACCTCTGCTGTTATATTTAGAAGGAAGGAAAGATACAGGAGATCTGATGTGAGGAACGTGGACTCTCAACGTCAGAACCAGACTGCAGGAAACCATTTTGGAATCTGCAGGAATGTTGTATAGAAATATTTATTTCTGATTACCCAGAGCAAATTCTAGAGTGAAATTATAGAAAGAGCTCTATATCTGGAAACCAGACGGAGTCATTGCTTGGGTCCATTGGAATGGGGGGGCGGTTCAGACCAGATTGCTTCTGAAAGGATAGGAAGGATAGGAAGCATAGGAAGGAGAAATGGCTCTGAGAGGACCTTGACTTTCCTTGGGCTCTGACTTTCTTCAGATTCAGAAGTCATGCAGAGCCAGAAATTCGGCAGATTACATGTGGCAGCTGGCTCTTCTCACTTGTGCCGCAGCAACCTCTGTTCATGGATAACCCAGGGTAGGAGATCTCTTGCGGCTATTACTGCCAGGGAGCTTTATCTTTGGTCAGTGGGGATGGCACAAACAAGTTGCACACTATCAGAATCATAACATTCAGTTAGCAAAGGCTTGCCGTGCAGCAGGTAATGTCTAAGGGCTTTAAAAAGAGGACATACCTCTTTCGGTGCTAACCTTTGCCGTATGAGGTAGGTGTCATCACTTTCATTTTAGGTGTGAAAAAGGGGAGGCTTAGGGAGGTTAAGTATCTGGTCCAGGATCAATCAGCTAGTAAGTGGCAGAGCCATGGTTCAAACTTAGGTCAGCCTTAGTCCAGAGCTTGTGCTTATTACCACGGCCTCTGAGATGAAAATAAAATGGGCAAGTACCACATAATATGTGTCCTGTGTAGTGGTTTCAATCTGAGGGAAACCATTCCTCGATGGTGATAATTCTTCCTCCTGGCCTGCCACGACCCATTGAGAACTACTGGTATTACACTTTACAAAGTTATAAAGGGCTTTTGTTTTGTAAGGGTGCGTTTTCCTCATTCATAGATTGGGGCCTTTGCAGCTTGTCTCTCCCTCACAGCTGTCCTCTTTCCTTTAATGAGGGAGTCCGTTCCTAAGATACAATGTAAATTGAAGTCGTATGGAGGTAGAATTAGAATAAGGTTGCCAGATTAAAAAAAGGGGCAACTAGTTAAAGTTGAATTTCAGGTTAACAACAAATAATTTTTAAATTATAAGTATGTACCAAATATGGCATAAGATATATTTGTACTAAAAACATTATTTCTTGTTTTTGGAAATTCAAATTTATTGAGGCTTCCTATTTTTTTCTTTGCTCTATTTGGCAGCCCTAAATTAAATCAGAGGGGTTGTGTATAAGAATAAGACTTGGGCATGATGCTTCATGCCTATTCCTCAGGAGCCGAGGAAAAACTCCAGTGGATGAGTCAAAGAGAAATCTTGGGGCAAATAATACTGAGTGCATGAGTCTGGTTGCCTGGTCTTTTCATCAGCCCTTATTAATCTCAATGTTTTCCGTCATTGATATTTTGGGTAGCATGAAAATGGTTAGGAACTTTATAAGGGTGTTTTTACCTTTATTGGGAGTTCAGTCAAAGCTCTACTGAGGCAGGATCATCAGTGCAAGCCTTGTTTTAATATTTTTATGTTTTACTTTTTATTTGAATGTACTGCAGGCCCTTTGAGGTCTGGAAAAAAGTCTTTCCATCAGCAGGAACATAAACTTGTTCAAATGAGATCAGCATTGCTGTTTTTGAAAGCTGTCACATGGAAAGCTAAGGTTGTCCTTTAATCTACTGATCCCAGAGGTTGATTGGACACGGAAAACTCTATAGTTAATATCTTACTAGCTCGACTCTGATTCAGAAAGGCTCGAAACAGCAATACTTCAGCGATGCCTGGTTTTCTGCACAAGGGAAGCTTCTTTGGTAATATCATAGCAGGGACCCTCTATATCATAGAGGTGGTGGAGGAAATGAGGAGTGTGTTTCCTTTGTAAAGTGGCTTTGACCAAAATGATACTTGGCCCTGGAAATTTACATGAAGAATATTTTAGAAATATATCTGTTCAGTACTGCATATTGTAAGCAACAAATCAACCTCTAAAACTGCATTGCAGCAACATTTATTAAAAAATAGTTGCATACAGTACAGAAGCAAAACATCAGTGAGATTTTGGAAATGAAAGAAATAAAGAAAAGCTTTATATTCTGACAGTATTTATACATTTTTAAGGTCCTGATTGCCAGTACTTTCTGCGTTGCTGTCTCTCTGATTGATGACGTGTCCCAGATTTGGTTACTTTTCCCTACATGTTAATTTCAGATGTTTCTCACTGGGTGAATATGGATTGATAATATACAGGAAAGTAAAAACACACAGGAGAATTTTGATATATAATGGAAAAGGGGTCCAGCATCAGTGATCTGAGATCTGAGTTCTTTTACCCAGCTCTCTCTGTTTTATTTAATAACCCCAAGTATATTAAGACTTTGCTTCACTCAATGATTTCATGTTAATCATCTTTTGTTTTATAGCTTCTTATTTTCCTGCTGGAATCAATATCCCATCAACTTCTCTGACCATCTACTCTGTGATGTATGAGACAGGGCTAGTACAGGCCTGAATTTATACCAGAGCAATTTGCTTTAAATGTTTCCAGCACTTTATCCAAAAAATTTCTTCCAGTTTATTCTCAGAGTTTTACTACTTGTTGCAAAGTTGCTTCCCTGCTTCTAGAGAAAGGGAGGAAGGAGCGAAATGTAAAATGCCTACTCGGAGGATGTGGAAGTTGGACTTGAGGACACCAACAAGTGAAGGTCTCGAAAAGGAAGTCAGCGAATGCAGGAAGCGTTGGCTCTGTTTTTACCTGTGTGGCTGCAGCAGCACAAACTGGATGCATTCATTTCCACCTTGCCGGCCAGAGAGGGTGTTTCCCGGGAGAACAAGTTTTAAAGCAGTTCTGGATCCTGCCGGTGTATTCGGATCGCCTTGATTTTGGCAAGATGAATAATCAACGTGACACCGTGATGATGATCTCAGAGCCCTTTCCACCTCCCTGCCTGGCTTCATTCTGCAGGATGGCAACTGTCCTAGATCATTTGTGTAAATGCAAGTTACATACTCTGGGGGCTCTGGTGTCGGCGAAGAGTAATTTAGAAATTAAAAGTGCATTATCCACCTCTAAAAACATTTTATCCAGATTGCGACACCAGCCACTTTTAATACAATAAGTGATTGTTACTCCACTTAATCTCACCACTAAATGGAACTGTGGGTATCACTGGAAAGGGGGCAGTGAATTTTTCCATGTTACCTGTTAAGATATTTTATCTTACAAAAGGGTTTTGGTGGCAATGATGGCATCTTGTACTTTTCCGTGATTATTATATTTATGTTAAAATATACTATTTTCTTTTTAAAGATTTTATTTAATTTTTAGAGAGAGGGGAAGGGAAGGAGAAAGAGAAGGAGAGAGAGAAGGAGAGAAGCATCAATATATGGTTGATTCCTGCACACCCTCTACTGGGGACCTGGCCCACAACCCAGGCATATGTCCTGACTGGGAATTGAACCAGCAACCCTTTGGTTTGCATTCCTGTGCTCAGTCTACAGAGCCATGCCAGCCAGGACCATTTTCTTTTGAAATGGAATACTGTTCTTTCAACATAGTAGGTAGTCTAATTTCCATTGTCCACATGAGGCAAGTCTGTTTAATTTGTTCCAAGATGTCTTTTGCATTCTGTTTTGAGTATGTAAGAACACATAGTGAAAAAGCCTACTCGGTATGTGTGTAAATTCATTTTCTTGCTGAGATTGCTTACGTTTGGTCCTTTAAGGGAAGGTTCCAACATCAACTCATTTTAGAGGCCTGATCCTAAGAGACATTTGGTTTCAACTTTCTCCTTTGTAAAATGGGAGTAATAATCTCTGTTCTAACGTTCTTTCAGGGATGCATGAGTAACATGTAAAGATGCTTTAAAAATAAAACCAGACTTTTTACACAAGGAGTGGGGCATATGAGGATTAAGCAAGACAGAGTACGCAGCAACATACATAATGTCCAGTTATGTGGTTGGAAATTATTATGAGAATATGTTAATGATACTTTTACTGATGTCTTCTAACTTCAAGCATATATAAATATATTTTTTCTTTTCTTTTTCCTGTAACTCTTTTACAGTTGGCCTCTATGTAAGAAAATGTGATTGTAGTTTTTAGCCCCCCTCCACTCCAGAATTTTGAAATCATCTTTTACAGCTTGTCGTGTCTGGTGGTGACAAGCAGATGTTGCTTCAGGTAGCAGCGAGGACATCCAATTTCTCTCGTTGTATCTGAGCGCTCTCGGTGGCTGGCATGACCATGGTGAGGGCTGGTTTCCCTCCACTGGAAGAGGAAGTTGCTCCCTCTGAGGGGTCCCTGGCCCACTAATGCGATTCCAACCTCGCACTGAGCCGCATCCTCGCAGTCCATGACGAGAATGGCTACCATCTGAATCTGTTAGCTGAGGGTTTCATCCCTCACTAATAAAAGATGGAGGAAGGTAGCGCTATTTACAAGGCAACTGTTACTCAAAGGCAGCACCGTGCATTTACAGGGAAACTCTTGTAAATATAAAGAAGTGATTTACTCCCAGTGGGAATAGATTTAACACAGATCAGAAACATCTTTTCCTCCTTTTCTGCCTTATCATTTGTATTTTTATAATAAAAGTTAAGCCCAGCTCTGAAGTATTACTAGTGAGTGTTTTTTTTTTAACTGACAAAAAGTAGTCTCCATGTAATGAATGAAATTGTACCATTTCCTAATGATGTCTGCCTTTGAAGTATAACTTTGTAATTGAAGGCAGGATTTATGTGATGGCCGTGATATTGTGCCATCTAGTTTTTAACATGCTAATTTATAAGGACCAGCAGATGAGAAGAACTCAGGGGAAAGTGAAGAATGGCACTTGGACAATTATAATGTCTAAGGGTGATCAATTCAGAGACCAGTTTTCAGGAAAGAATGTTAAAGAAATATATGTATGTAAGTGTGAGTAAGTAGACCATAACTCCTTTTTAGGGCTTGTGGATGCAGAATTTCAGGATAGCTAGGAAAATGAGGAGGCTTGAGAGAACTTGGACTGGACCTGATTGCACTGGGAACTCCCGAGGGAACCCTAGGAACTGGTGTTGGCAGACTGCCAGGTCTCAGCTGTGCTGCGTGGTGGCTATCCCCTGAGACAATCCCCAGCATCCCCCCTTTCTCTGCACATGCTTGCTGCTCTCACATCCAGAGGCAGAACACAGACCTCCTCTGCCCCTCCACTTGACCCCACACTGCCCCTGTGACGGCTTTGACCCACTGGCTGTGGTAAAAACATCCTTCTGAAACTTCTAAGCCCAGACCGCAAGAGGCTTCTTTCTTCCTCTTGCAACGTTTGCTCTTGAGACCTTCACTCTTGGGAATATTGTGAAAAACCCAAGTTGCATGGAGACATCATGTGGAAAATAATCTACATGCTCTGCCAGACGCCCCCAGTGAGCTCACAACCAGTAGCTGGCACCTGTCCGCCTGTATGGGTGAACCTCTTTGGACATTCCAGCCCTGATCCCCGGGTCACTGCTATCACACAGAGCTGAAAAACCACCCAGCTGAGACCAGCGACGGACAGAACCCTGAAGGGTGCTGCAGGGTTGCTCCTGCCCCAAGGGTGTCTTCTTTTAGTCCCAGAAGGGCCCTTGCAGGGAGGGGGTGGCCCTGAGGGTTAGAATAAATGAAGTTGGATGTTATCTCACTAGATAAGGATTCTGTCTATGCGCCATTCACCGTCCTGCAGGGAGCTAACTCTGCAGAGTGATTGAAGTGGGCTGGGATGGTGCCAGAGGGCTCTCGGGGTCCTGTTCTAAGTGAGAAGACTGTGGCTCTGAGAGAGATGCTTTGCCAGCCCTCAGAGGAGGGCTTTGGTTGTGAAAGAGACAGGGGGTGAATGCTGACTGTTACCTGAAAAAGCCTCATGAGATTTTGTCACAGACTTCTAAGGGGACCTCAGTCATTTAAGCAAGAATATAGTGCTTTCATGTTCTAATCCACATGGGAAAGAAATGCACTCCTTGTCCAAGAGCTATTTACATGTTTATGCTTTGTGTTAGTTTTCCATCTGTATATTTTATCTTCTCCCGACATTATGTTTCAGCTTTATTTTTCTGATCAAATCAGGGTTCCTGGTTTTAGACATAAATCTGTGATTTGTTTCTCAAATGCTGAATTTCCCCTTTAACTTTCTCATCTTATTGGAGGAATGGGGGTGGAAATAAATGACAGTGAAAAAATACAATAAAAATGAACTATTAAAAATTTATTTAAAAACATTGTGAAGTTTATCTTACTTATTCAAGGTCCAGTCTGGTGTTTTCATAAAGTGTAGGTCATAATAAAGCTACCCAGGTATACAATACATGTAAGGAAATGAGAGGAGTTTTAAAAACATTTTATTTGGAGATAGTTTTACAGAAATGTTATGAGGAATAAGAACAGTGCTCGGGGCCCTTGGATTCCCTTTATCCAGATTAACCACTGTTAATATTTTGTTCCATTTGCTTTATTGTTTAATCTCTCTTTTTTCCTTTTCTCTCTGTGTGTATGTAACTTAAATCATATTTTTTATCCTATACTACTTGAGAATAAATTGCATTCATCATGGCCTTAGAATCTTCAGTGAGTATTTCCACAGCATGAGGGCGTTCTCTTTTTTTCTATTGTCTATACCACTGGCACTTGAATGACAACACTGGGGTTGGGGGGGCCAACCTTTCCTGCAGTAGAAAATTTGCATTTAACTTTCGTCTCCCCATCGTCTCTTAAATATGGTGCAGTTATCAACTTTACTATATTAAATGTTACTACAATAATTTTATCTCATCCGCTCTCCATATTTTAATATTTTCAACCAACCCCATAGTGTCTTTTGTAGCCCTTTTCCCTCCTGTAGTGTGCGACCTACCTTGGGGACAGGTGGTCACGTCTCTTCAGTCTCCTTTGATCTGGGACATTCCCGCAGCCTGTGTTTGCCTGTCATGAGACTGACACTATGAAGAATAGTCTCTTTTACAAAAGATGATCTTTCTTATTGTGGGTTTGTCCGATGGCTTCTCATGGCTCCATTTAGGGGATGCATTTCAGGCCAGAAGTGGTTCGTGTTCTCTGGAAGTTCACGGTGCCATCTGCCCCTCGGTTGGTGTTCATTTTGGTCACCTGGTCAAGGTATTTTCCAATTTACTCCCTATACTGTTTTCTCCCCTTTGCAACTAAGAAGCTTTCTGGAGAGACCATACCAATACACTACTGATCGTGAAAAATTTTCCCAAGATTTGGTATTTATTGATGAACCCGTCTGGACTAAAATTTCTATGATGGCTGCAAAATGATGGTTTTCTAAGTTCACCACTCCCCTCCTGTTTACCAAGCACCATTTCGCATTCTACTAGAAGCAAGAGCCCTCTTTCTTTCCCACTAATCTGTTTATCTATGTCTTTCCTTTGGATGCACGTGTTTCCAAGGGCCTATGATCCGTCACTGTCCTCACTTACTTTAGTGCTGAAATTATCCCACATTTGGACCACAGGGGCCTCCTGTGTCCTTGTGCTGCCCCTCTCATTTTAAAAAGCACTTTCTTTTTGGCATAACAAGATGCCCCAGGTTCATCCTGCATCCACTCTACTCCAGCCCTGAAATCAGCTGTTTCTTCAAAGAACCCCGGTATTCCAAAGATCTGGGCAAGAGGTCTGCTAGGAGGGCAATTTTGGGTAGGGTTAAACTGTATTTAGAATGCCTTTTACTCCAAATTTTATTTAAGATGGACAAGGTTTGAGAGAAAGACTCAGTTAGTCATGGAAAATGAGGATCTACATTTCCTTCCTTTGAGTGGGGATGTATGTGACTTTTGACTCCATTACACACTTTTTGGCAGAGGGACGTCAGAGATCATTTCAGAGCCCTGGCAGGCAGCCTTTCCCACTGGACAACCCCTGCTCCCCCGCCCTCACTCACACAGCTGCTCCCACGAATGTTGTAAGCCCTAAGATTGGGCCGCTATGCTCACTGCCCACGTTGTGTTCTGAGGCCCCGCAGAGAGGCTCATGTATATATTTTGAGTTTTCCTGGGTAAGTTGTTTGGAGTATTCAGTTATGTGTGAAATAGATTTGGTCCCAAACCATTTGAATGCAGGAGAATTGACTATAATTGGTTCTGGAAGATATAATATGTTTCCCTAGGAGTTAATGATTTTGAAAAGGTAGTTTTTCTTCTGGGTCAGATAGACATGAATCATCAAATGGGCGCAAAATGTGGTATCTCTGTTCCTGACCATGGAATCCAGATGCAGGCTCTGGCTAGTGGTTCCAGGTTTCTGGTTAGTCTCACTGGATTAATAATAATTACTAACATTTGGCTGGAGCCTTAACGTTTTCAGAGTAACTTCACGTGCATTTAATCACATTAGATGGTGTCGCTGGTGGTAAATGAGTTATGTCTTCACTTACTGACCCACACAGCCTGGCATGGGGTTTTGTCACTTTCTAAGAATTTCTTCATGATATTGATTCAGTTACTCAGAACTGTTTTAGAATAAGACAAGAATGAACGAACAGATCCGTGTCCTTTCCTGCTCTAGAAGACACAAGTTCACTGTTTGTGGTTGTAGAAGATAAACTTCAGTAGATATTGGGAGGTGTTCTTCCTCTAACTTGACCCTCTAACTGCTCTTTTTTTGTGATGTGAAAATGAAGGCAGCCCTGGCTGGTGCAGCTCAGTGGATTGAGCTCTGGCCTGTGAACCAAAATGTTGCCAGTTCAATTCCCAGTCAGGTCATATGCCTGGGTGGCGGGCCAGGTCCCCATTTGGGGACGTGTGGGAAGCAATCATGTATCTCTCACACATGGGTGTTTCCCTCTCTTTTTCTCTCCCTTCCCCCCTCTCTCTCTAAAAAAAGTAAATAAATAAAATCTTTAAAAAATAAGTTTAAAAAGAAAAGAAAATGAAGGCAAATATCATTGTCCTGGTTAAAGATATAAATATCCACAAGCAAAGAAGAGGTTAAATGACATATCTGAGGTCACCTTTCAAGAACAAGCAATTAAGATTCTGGGTGCAGCTCACTTTCAAATTTGCCAGTAAGGATTTCTTTGAATCCATAGATGTTCTGAAAAAGCTAAACCTTACATGATGGTCCGTACTTCCAAAGGTCAGAATTGGACGGAGTCACAGCAATCAAATCTGGTTTTAGAAGCACATTAGCACATGGTTTCCAAACTCGCATTTCATTCCTGTGAAAACCAGTGAGTGCCGTCATAAAAATACTGTCAGAATTTACTGCTTCTTCCCGAGACCCAGGACTAAGCCGCAGGGATACCCAGCACCCTAAACCTGCTCAGAGCTGCTGCCTCTGAAACTCTACCCTGTAATTTGGTAAGTGTTTTTAAAAATGCAACTAAATGGCTACCACATGCTGGAAAATTAGCAATCTGGGACTGCAACTTTGGCGTGTTGTTAAACTCACATATGGAAAAAATTAAATAGCATCCGCGGTGCCCTCCATGTGTTCAGCTGTATTAACTGAAATGCTTATAAAGTGTGACATTATTTAACTTTTATAAGGTCTGTCACGTCTAGTAAAACTTATTGCTGTTCTTTTGAAAGGCTTCACGCAGGTGCCTTCTGAGCTCACATCAGTCTGGATGTCCTGTGATACACCTATGATTTGTTACTCGATAGAGCACCAGGCAATCAACAGGAGGAATCCGACCAGGGCAACTGAATACAGCAGAGAGCACAGGAACTGGCAAGGGGCAGGGCTGTGGCGGGCAGGTCCATCATAAACCTCTTCTCTGTAGAAAGGGTTTTATAGAACATGCAGGGGGAAGTGTGTGCCATACACTGTTTCGACCAAATGTGACTCTGTAGAATCAATGGCTTCAAGTGCCTTATGTTTCCAGAAATTTAAATGGTAGTGCCACGTGACTTGCCCATTCTGCATCTGTGAATGTCTAGGCTGCTGAATGAATGTCAGAGTCCTATTGATGCCATGGATAATAAGGATTCCTTAGGAAATTTGTCCCCTTCACTCAGTTTACTCTGCTGCAGGAACGTATCTCCTGAGTTTAAGAGCTAGTCAATCCTTTTATTGGAGACAGATGAGTATGTTAGATGTGCAGACCTCAGGTGTTCCTGGGAGCCTGGGACATCATCTCTCTGTCCCAACGGGCGTGTTTTACAGCCCACGGGTGTCAGCATCTTATGGAGGGCTTGTTGAACACGAGAGGCCTGGGCCTCATTCTAGACCTAGTGCATTTGCATGCATACCAAACTCTCCAGATGATTCTTATCCATTCTAAAGTTGAAGACTGACAGGCCAAAGCCTTTTGATTAGAGAAAATCAAGGCTGACAAGTTTATCAACTGTTTTGACTCGACATAGCTAATATATGCAGTGCGTAACGATGCATTGTCATCAGTCATCCCTGGGGTTTTCAAGTGTGCAGACGTGAGCCCCATAGAACTGGCTCCCTGGTATGAGGTGAATTGTTAAGGTGCATTGACTAACCTCCTGTAACGACGGTCCACGTGAGAATAAGTGCATTCAACCCTGAATCTCAGCCTGGCGGGCAGTGAACAGGGGAACCATTTTGCTGAGAATCGATACCCAGATGTTTCAAAATCTCCCCACAGTTGACACAGTATCCTTATGCTTCCTACCGTTAGCTCCCAGTCCTAAAGTCATTTTGTGTTAAACTGTGGGCCCAAATAGTTTAACCTGCTCATATTTTTAATAGACCAAACTCCCAGATGGTTTAAAAGGCAGACACGGTTTTTATATAGAGCATAGCAAAATGTATTGAAGCCAGTTCTTCCCTGTGAAGAACACGACAGAGCCCATCTGATGGTTTCCCACTGGGAGACGGCGTCTGCTGGGCGAGGGCTCCAGGATGCTGTTCAAGATCTTGCATCGCAGAAAATACTGGGGCTCCAGTTGCACCTGAGACAAGCCAGAAAGGGTCACCGGCTGGGTGTAACGAAAAACAAGTGAGGCATTTTCAAGAGGTTGAAGTTTCTCAGGCACGATTATCCAACCCCCCACACCCCCCACGTCCTGCTGCCCTCAGGGATAATGTCATTGTGACTCTGTGACCATATCTCTGGCTATCTGGGTCTAGATTTGTTCATGGGGCAGCAAACTGCTTGAGGCAGCTGCCCCACGATCAAATGCTCAAAGAGCTGCTAAAAATGGAATGATCTCTAAGTGTCAGTGCTTTTCAAATAAGGGCATTTTCTTTCAGTTCCAAATTTTGGGCCGTACACTCGTGTTACTTGGGAGCTGGCACGACGGTGTGTGATGGGACCCCCCCTGCTGTTACTTGTCCTACATTTCTGTAGGGCTTCTTCCCGAAGCAGCGGCAAGAGCCCGTAAATGGTATGCTTTCACCCTGTAAATATCTCTCTTGTGTTACTGTCCAAAATAGTCCTTCTTCTCGGGTCATCTATGAGGAGAGACCGGTGAGTTTTCATGTCTAACTGACTGCCTTGGAAGCTTTAACGGAGTCCTCGGCACTGGGAGGCAACCCTTTTCTTCCAGCAACGGTCCAGGCTGAGTGTGGTAGGACAACAATATGGTTTGCTGTGTTTTGCCACTGTTGACACAAAAAATGAGCCGTTGCCCACCAGCAGCCAGGAGTCAACAGTTCTCAAAGAGATTAGTAAAATGCATGATGCTTTTGTTTATTGATATTTCTGGTTGAGAGCACAGATGGATAGCTCTTGGATTTTGGAGTCCACTGCACTTGGCAATGAAATCTGTGGCTCTGGTTGCCAGGAATAGTAGAGCCAGCCATCCAGTTTTGAGTGTTACAGTCTGTCCTGGATTGCTTGGATTCAGTAAAGGGGAGATGCTGGGTGTTTGGCCCAGTTGGAACAGGCTGTGGCTTCCTTCCCTGCAGCAGGCATCTGTGTGAGGGGCTGTGCTTTCACTGGCTGGGGCAGTGTATGCATTGAGCAGAGGGGAGCCGTTGTATTGAAGGAAGTGCTCCCCACGTTAGGGCTGCCTTGGCCTAGATAAGGCCCACAGGGAGTCTCCCTGCCCTCTGGCTCCAGGATGGGCGGAGGAGGGGTGCTCTTGTGCTTCCAGAAACCCTCAGTTCACAGCCCAGAACTGCATGGACCATTAACAGTTTGTGACACTCGAATGGAAGGAAAGTCAGAAAACACAGGCCTGCTCCTCCACCAGTTTGGAGAACATTAATCGGGAGAATAATAAAGTATTTCAGAAGTTATCGTACCTGACAAGATTAGGGTTGATCCTTTGCTGACTAACGAGTACAGTCAAAGTCATTGACACATAAAGTGTATGTGGTTATATCTATCTATCCACGTGTAATATTTATGCATGCAAATATATGCTACGGACATATATGTGAACTGAGGAAGCATACATGTGTTTGCTTGCCAATCTGCTGGTGTAGGTTCAAAGTCTTTTCTTTAGTTGTTGGTTGCCTGATTGGAATCCTGATTATCTTTCTTCCAGGAAGCACTCCCATAAGGCAGTTTTCAGTTCTTTCAAATGGAGTAGAACTTAAAGATACTCTCGGAGAAATCTGAAGGCAGAGTCCAATGGAGTTGTCTCTGTTTTGGTAATTTTTAAAAGGGTGACTGACTCCTTCCTGTTGAGCTATTCCATGAAAGTCACCTCAGTTTTTTTTTTTTTCAGAAACAACAATTCTCTCTTTGCACCCTCTATCAGTTTCAACAATCATTTCTTAATTTAGGTGGTTATAATTGCACCTACCATAAAGGGTTTGGTACGAACTCAGCTGAGCCGTGGTAACCAAGCCGCCCCTGGTACATAAAGGAGAGGGAGCAGGCACACCAGCGTGTACTGTGGCCACCAGTGGCTTTGCTCAGCATGTCGTACAGAGGAAACGGAGAGCATTGGTTAATCGAGGGAGCTGGGTTAAGACGAAGAGGTCCTGTTGCATGTATTTGAGAGAAGAAAGCAGGCGTCTCTCCGCCATCTCTGTGATCTGAGGCACAGCTTAGAAAAGTGGTAAGCCAAGAAAAGGCAGAGTGAATCCCTGGGCTGTGACTTGTGGCTTTTCTGTGACGTCTCTGTCTTTGAGGGCCCCTGTTAGGAATGCACAGAAATTGTTCTAATTGTCACTTACGCGAAACCGTAGGTCCTGAATGTATGCAAGCTGCTGCAACTTCCCTGACAGACAGCTGCTCGGCCAGGTGGTGAGCACGAGAGCGCGGACTGGGCCAGGCTGCCATCCCGGACCTCGCCCGGCCCGGGTCTTACTGGGAGAGTGGCCTACAGTTTGCTGTTGACTCTCTGTACATGACAACTCTGGAGACTTGACAGCCCCATTAAAAAAGGATGTTGAAAAACAGAGCCGAAGCACATCTGGCTTGCGTAAAGTCTTGCCTTTGCACCCAGTTTGACAACTAAGCTGACTGAAGCACCATGAGGTCATGAATTGTCTAGGGTCAGCCCTTCGGTCAGTAGCTCAGGTGCTATATGATCCCAAACTCTCGTAACTTTCAGCCCTGTATTCCAACTATTAAGCCACATGGTCTGCCGAGGAATAGGCCCCAAACCACCCAGGCATGCATGGAGAGAAATCCTCCCGTGACCCAGCTGACACCGAGCCCCCCACGACTTTCTGACAACACAACGCTCCTGGAGCCAACTCCTGTGGCGTAAGCGCATTAACCTGAGTGCTGCGAGGATTTCCCTACATGACAGAGTTCTGAGGTTTTCTTATGAGGTCACTTCCTAGGAAGGCAGGGATTTAAAAGCCGCCACATGGGCAATGAAGCAAGCGACATGTGGCTTTGTTTTCCACCTGTCACTTTAAGCCATGAAGGATTTATACGGGCAGGTTTTCTAGTGCAGCTGATGTGACTTTTTTGTTTGTTTATGGGCTTTGGTTTCACCTGGAAAACATCCTCTCTGACTCCAGAGTGTGCTTCATCCCTGAATGATTAGCTACTAACTCCTAACATTCCCTGCTTCCAGTCCTGAGGATTTCAAAACCAATTGCATACACCAGGGGGCTTTTCACGTTTAAGGGTGCATTCAGAAGGCTAAATTTTTCCCTCTTTTTTATGCTACCTTCATCCCATTAACTACTATCAGCTTGTATAGAAACCATGCCTTCTCTATAAAGCTTTTTGGCTCCTTAAGGAATATTCCGATCACTTTGTTAAACCACACTGAGACAGAATATGTGGACTGTTGCTGTATATTTTCCCCAAAGCATTAGTCAAACCGATGTCTTAGTTCCATCCAGGTTGGCTGATGGCTCTTGGCCTGGCCCCCATGGTGACACTCAATACAGGGCATCTTCAGGAATGTCATGGAACTGTTAGGGACATTCTGTTGGCATTTAAAAGACCCAGGTAATTGTTATTTTTTTCAGAAGCATTTACTGAATCTTTTTGAAAAGCAGACTCACTTCTGCACACCTCCCAACTTTGAACACCCTCGTTGGAAACAAATTGGGCTGAGTTTATTTAACAAAAAGCCGCCTACACCAAACTCTTGCCCTGTGTGTTCCTTATCCACATGTGTTTGCTAACTCTGTGTAATTCGGTCTTTTGTTTCTGCAGAACACGCTGCCAGGCATGTGCGGCAGGGATCAGCAGCTGAGGCCAGGCAGGCACAGAGCCCGGGGCTCTGTCGAGAGCGCCGGAAGCCAGGCTGCTGCGGGTGGGGGCGAGGTGGCCACCCTGACCTCAGACCTCAGGACAGCAGCTCAGCCCCGTCTTTGCTGGGGTGCTGTGCTTCTCCCAAGGTGATTCGGGAAAAGTCAGGATGTCACAAATGGCCTCCGCTTCCCAGTCTAACACAGGATTCCTCGCGGAGGCTGCATAGAGCTGCGGTGTGACTGACATCGTCTCTTGTCACCTTCCTCTGTCACTGCGTCACTCCGAGGCTTTGGAAATCCACTTCAGTTTCTCCTTCTGTCTTATCCATGGCATAGGCTGAAATGACAAAAGTCAAATCTAAGTTTTTCATACAAATAGTATAAGAGGGCATTATACCCATTTTAATAAGAAATACCAGATTTCCTTCTCCCTTCCTCCCTCCCATCTTTCCTTCTTTCTTTAAGAAACATTATGTGCAAACATAGACAGTGGGAAATAAGACATTAAGTATCTTGTTATATGTTGCACAGTATAAATCTTTCAACTGTGTATAAAAATTGAACAGAGAAACTCAGTCATTAGCAATAATTTCATTTAATTAAGTACTGAATCACATTATATGATAAAAATGTTTTGAATTTCTATCAGTCATAGATTATTTTGATTATAATAAATTAAGGTAGTAAAACAACATTTGCAAAATTAGTCCAACTTAATCTTGGAAATGTATTTATTGAATTGGAAGACGATTATGGGATTCAGAAGGACTTACTGAAGAGTAAGAGTTTTAAGGGGAAAATACCACTTAGGGTTTTCCTGAGGGCAGAGTGTTGTTTGTTTATTGTGGAAAAAAATGAGGAAGCAAATGAAAAAAGCATGTATAATTCCATTGCCCAGAGACAGCTAACACCATGGACATTTTGATACATTTCTTCTGGCCTTCGTGTGTGTGTGTGTGTATGTGTGTGTGTGTGCATGTGTGCGTGTGCGTGTGTGCGTGTGCGTGTATGTACACATGCACAAAGAAAAAGAAATATTATTAGATCTATTAATATAAAACAAAGTTGAGATCACTGTTTTATTGGTTTTAAACCTGCTTTTAAAATGTAATATATCACAGGCATTGCCCTTGGTTAATAAAGTATTTTATAAAATATTATTTGTAAAGGACTGCAGAACATTATACTATATGAATATGCACAAATTGGGCATTAAGCTTGTTTAACAATTTGAATCAGTATAAGTAACTCCTGATTGAGTTTTACATAACCTGTGTGAATATCTTTGATCATTTCCAGGATAAATTCCTAGAAGAAAAATTAATTTCTGGAGCTACTGAACCAACAGGGGTGATTGCTGTTTAAGTCTCCCAATTCCCCTCTGCTATGTTTTGATTAACAATGGATAATAATAGTTTCGCCCTACATGTTTTTAAACCTTTGTATCAAATTTAAAAATTACTGTTTTTGTGGGAATAAACAGAAACTGTATTAGGATGGTGGAAGTGTCAATAACTATGTTCTGGGAGGACACATCTTGAAATGTTTTCAGTTGAGTTCACCTAAGTATTGTTCACTTTATCAGTTGCAGTGGGTGTTTACACAGCTGATCAAATCAGCTGTGGGTCACAGAGATGGACTTGGAAAGCCTTCAGGGTTATGTAAGCCCGTCTTCTGCCAGAATGGGCCTCTCTCCCGTAATGCTTCTTAGAGAGGGCTATTTCGTTTCTGCTCATACACTTCCCGGGACTACAGGTTCACAGTTTCACCAGGCAACCCTCAAACTTGGTCTGCGTTTATGTAGCTCAGGCTTGTGCGTGCTCATCTGCCTTTGGGTCCTCGTGGCGATCCAAACAGACTTCACAGCCACTGCAGTGTGACTGCTGATTTGCATTTAGCATTAATTGTGTGTGATACGTGTCATCATCCATAGCTTAAAATTTACAGTTAACTAGGGACAATCCTAAAACATTCCAGCAGAATAATGTACTAGAGAGAGGCCGTTTTCCAGTTACCTAATTATGGTGTTGCACGTGGCCATGTTGAGCCCTGTGCCTCTGCCTCCTAGAATGATGAATCTGCTATTAAGGAGAATGCCTTCCTGGACCATATGCATTCCCCGCAATATAATCCCGCAGTATGGCCACCGGGTACTGAATCATGAAAAGCTTCCTGGTACGTAGACTTCTTGGAAGAAAGAGTGTATTTGTGGGGTTAGCAGACATAACAGCATCTTGTTTATTCTTTAGTGTTACCATGATAATAAGAACATTTGTATAGTATTTTTATTTACAAATTACTGTAGAAACATTATGATCTTTTCTGAATTCCCAAATAATCCTATGTGGTGCGTTTATTGTTGCTATTATTATTATTGGGTATAACCACATTTTCTCCATTTTATGGATGAAGACGTCCAGTGTCTTGCCAAAACTCACACAGCTAGTTCCCTTGAACTGAAATCAGTACTGAAGTTCAAGAGCAGGACATCTGACTCTACGTCTTGTCCTCTATCCTCCTCCTACTTCAGTGTACCTAGATGGTCATTGTTTCTTGACGCTTACTGATTTTGCATGATTGACTCTGATGCAGACACCCAAGAGTCCTATGTGGGTCTTAGGATTTCTTTAATTCAAGACTTGCATTCAAACCGCCCTGAGAACCTGGGTCAGATAGTCTTTTCTTTTTTTTATAAGATAAGAAGTCTGCATTTGTGTACCATGTGCCCATGGGCCAAAGCACTTTTTTTCAGGTTTGTACAAATTTTATCAGCAGGAGACAATAAAGGTCAAAGGCATGCCTTGCTTGGTTCGATTGCCTGTCACATTTATCAGAGAGGAAGTCTAAAAACTCGGGAGACCTGTGGCTGGCAAGTGGCAAGTGTGGGCTGGTAACTGGGCACCTCCACTGCTGTGGAAGAAAGAGGGGGTCATTGGAGAGGCCAAGATGGCTCCTTTTGTGTCTAATTCATAGTTATTTATATATACCTGCTTCGCACCCATAAACATGGGCAGCTAGCGGCGGGAAGAAAGCGGAAACATAGACTGCCTGAGTCAGGCCTTGCCTGGGGCTCTTTCAGCGAGAGAGCCGGAGTGAGCTGAAGGTCAAGTTGGAAGTCAGGATCAAGACTTCTGTTAGTCCATGAGTCAGAATTTTATTTCAACCCAACTCTTCATGCCAGCACCCTAGGGTTCAGTAGACGAGAGTTCTAGTCAAAACAGCACAGGGAGATATCATCTAAAAAGGAATAGGTTTGTAGGTTAGCTTTCAAAACAGACAGGTGTTTTGTTATTTTAAGAATAAAGTTCTCCAACTGACAAGCTTTTTCCCACAGAACTTCAAGCAGCCCCATAGTAAGGCACTTAAAGTTCACAAAAATAGCAGGAAAATAGGGCTTCAAAACGTTTCAAGCTAGAAGCAGCACAGGGCAGAGATCACGCTGCCTCTCGGAGACACCGGCCGTACGCTCTTTTCTGGGCGGGGGAACTGAGGCAACTCCGTTTCTCCACTCAGATAATCCGTGAGTGTCTGAGGGCCGCCTGTGTCAAGAATGTCATTACCACTTGTACCTTACCTCATCGTTTACTGTCACCGTGGGAAAGAAGAGTTAGGAGGGAAGAGAAATTGTGAATTGAAACAGAAATACATCCAGGGATTGCATTCAGCTATTGGCACAAGGCCGGTTTTCTCCAGCCCACTGCCTCCCGGAGAAACATTCAGCTCTGTTTTCATTGTGGACATTTAAGTCCCTAATTCAAGGAATAAAAAGTAATTAGAGATTTATTTATTTATTCATTTGCTTATAAACAACAACATTGATTTCTCACGGTTCTGGAGGCTAGAAGTTCAAGGCCGTAGTGCTGGCAGGCCCGCTTCCTGTTTTGTAGCTGGTGCCTTCCCACTGCGTCCTCACGTGGTGGAAGGGAGGAAGGAATCAGGGATGGAGGGCCTACCTTTCCTCAGCCGAGCCCATGTTACAGTTAGTTTCTGAAGGCAGAGAACTCGGAGCAGCTGGAGTCATGTGGGTCAGTGGAAATTGCCAATGGAGCCGGTGTTTTTATTTTTCTGAAGGTTGAAAATCCCTGCAGTAGAGGAAAGAGAGAAGAGACACGAAGGGTCATTCGGTCCTGCATCGTGAGGGACGCTGTGGGAAGGAGGCCACATTCAAGCTGGCAGAGGACCTTGTGGGTTAAGGAGTGGTAAGGATAAAGGCACAGAGGCCTGAAAGTGCATGACATCTCTGGGGGGATAATAAATGGCTCGGGTATTTGGAATCTGGAAAAAATGCAAGAATACGAGGCCCCAAATATGTGTACATATTAAGATAACATTGGGTAAAAGAAAAATTAGGACAAGATTAGAAAGACTTGGAATGCCATGTTAAAGTTTAAACTTTGCACAGGAGATGAGATCTATGTTTCTGAAAGATAACTTTGGCAGTAGTGTGGAGAAGAAACTGAAATTCCATGACAGGCCAGTTTAGGAGGACATTGTCCAACCTTTCTTCCAAAGTAAGCAAGCGACCGAGTTATGGTCTACACGAAGGCCCTCAGAGCCAGGCAAGGTGGGGGTCCTGTGTCGCTAGCTCTGAGGCAGAGATAGTGGTATGCTGGTAAACTAGCTCTCTGGAAAAATTAAAAAAAATTGCAATTTTCAGCCTTTGCTGAATTGCATGGCCACTTTCAAGCTGCCAACATCTCATTACTGAGCAGAGTTTGGAAGAGCCTAGCACAGTCTGCTGTCCTCAGCCAGTGTCAGCCAGCTCTAGCACGTGCAGCGTAGGGGAAGGGCCATGGAGGGGAAGGGCCTTCCTTGGAGGGGAAAGGAAGCTGGTGTGAGTGTCTTCATCTGTTCTGGCGCTGTAGCAAAATGCGATAGACTGAAGGGCTTACACAATGTCTTTTTTTGTTTTTTCAGAGTTCTGGAGGCTGGGAAGTCCAAGATCAAGGTGCCAATAGTTCCAATGCCTGGCAAGGACCCCCTTTCTGGTCCATTGGGTGCTGTCTTCTCCTATATCTTCATATTGCAGGTGTGATAAAGGCACTAATCCCATCTGAGGGCTCCACCCTCATGACCTATCACCTCCCAAAGGCCCTGCCTCCCAACCATCACACTGGGGGTTACTTAGGATTTCAATATATGAATTTTGGGGAGTCACAAACATTTAGTTTATTGCAATGAGATTATAGGAAATGGGTCAAAACTGTTCTTTTTATAGAGCAAGTCATAGACCTCTTCTGCACCAGGAGTAGCTGAGGCCACCAGGCACCTGACAGCACAGGGGGACCTGGTCCAGGGAGCAGAAGGACGGAGTCCTGGTCCGGGTGGCCTCAACAGGAGGTGGCATGAAGGACAAGCTGTACCTTGGAGGAGGGTTCCGGGTGAGTAGGGATGCCAGTAAGCAGGAGCAGGCAGTGTTGCCCTGGGGGTATTTACAGTTGCTGTTCTGACTGGGAACAGAGCTGTGGGGGGTGGGGTGGGGGGTAGGGGGGTGGGGGTGGCTCCCAGGAGTGCTTCAAATCACAGGAAAGCTGAGCTCTGGGGTCCTTCCGCTGGCGTGCTGAGATGCTGATCCTCTTAGTCTCCGAGAGTGAGTTTTTGAACACTCATACTTTCTCTCTGCCACACACTTTGAGACAGGCAGAGTTACCAGTTCGAATTTGGGGTAAGGGAAGAAAAACAGTCATAAAGATTAAAACTGAGCCTGTCTTATCTCACAGGCACTGTTCTTGAAGCTTGACACGGGTAGATTCTTTCGTCAGCACTCATTGTACAGATGAGGAGATTAAAGCCCAAGGAGATGAGGGGACTTGTTAAAGACCCTCAGCCGGTCGGGGCACGGCTGCGGGGTGGGGAGTCTGACTCCAGAGCCCCTGTCCCCCAGGAGACCCACTCTGCTCTGCCAGGGAACAGAAAATGCGCTGGTACCGCGATGTGGGCATCTCAAAATGTCATCCACCTGCCTAAACCAGCTCAGTGGAAACCTGGCATGTGACAGATGCACAAAAAATATTTTTTGAATAAGTACAAATGATAAACCTCTCTCACATCACTTAATTTTCCTGAAAAGAGTGTTTAATAATATTGTATTTCTGTCCTGCTCTTTTGAGTATTTCGGAATGAAGATGATCTTTGACTAGTGCATTGTATTTTCCCAAACAATTTGAGATACACCAGAAAGGACAGTTCCTCATTTCTGAAACATTGTGTTAAATCTTTTGATCCTGGACCATAAAGCTCTGCTGTATCGATAGATTCAATTACTTCAATTATTCATCTACGACACTGCTTCTCTCTTGATGTATTTTGCTATGAATCACTTAGAAGGCAGGCCTGGCTGCCGCTCCCACGCCGCCGGACCATTTGTGGTGCAGGAGGCAGCCTGCATCGCTGGGCAGAGTTTGTGTATCCTGCCCAGAACGTGGTCTCTGGGATCTGTCTTTACCTTCCTCTGAGCTTATATCAAAACAAGTCTGCTCTTTGGGAGAAGTCAAAAATGCATTGTTCTGTCTCTGTGATGAGAGGCAGATCTCCCACTAACGGAGAAACTGCCTTTTCAAAGGCAGAACAGGTTGGCATGAGAAAGGGAATTCCAGCCGGTTAATTTAGGGCGCTGAGAAAATGACCCAGCCTCAAAATGCTGTCTGGCAGCAGGCCCACAACATTTTCAGCTGATTGTGAACTGGAAGGCTTTCATCAAGTCAGGGACTTTGCTGTTTCAGTATCATGTCCTGACTCGGGACTCGGGACTCTGGGGGGGGGTGCACAGGCTGCCCTGGCGTGGCTGCCCTTGTGAGCCTGGGTCCGGCCGGTTGTGCCAGAAGCAAAGATGTCCTCATGCTTGCTGACATATTCGTAAAAAACTGAACAGGAATTTAAAAATACTTTTGCTCATGATTTTTAAATATACTTGCTTTTAATTTTCTTTTCTTTTGTATCTAGAAAATACATTCTGAAGATATGGAGAGACCTTTAGGTAAAAGAGAACTTTAGAAAGTTGTTAAGGTCCTGAGTTAATTTTTTTTCCTCCAATGGCTTGACACACAAGGAATTGATATGGATCCTCTCCGGGACTGGGCAACGTTCCAGGGCCACTGCCGACCATGTGATCTTGGACGAGACCACCCTGTTCTTGGACGAAGAGAGGAAAATCTAAAGGGTTGTGTGCAGAGGCGTTCGCAGCTCCACCTGCAGGTGACACATAGCTCTTCACTTCCTCGGCTGTAAGTGTTCGTGTGGCCCTGCGTAGCTGTTGTATTTATTGCTCCTTTATTTCTGAAATGGAGCATTGGGTTGAGAGTTGTTTTTTCTTTTATCACATTCAGGATATCACCTGATTGTATTCTGTGTTTTGTGTTTTCTGGTGAGAAGTCTACCGTAATCTTTCCTTACCGTACAGAACTACCAAGGGTCTTCTGGGATTTTAGTCAACAGGCAAGAGGCTCCTGAGTGAGAAACGAAGGGCTTCATTAGTTACGGCCCAGAAATCACGAGCACCAGCATGTTTGTGCATGTTTTCCTTGCCCCCCAAGCCTTACAAGGTCGATGCAAATGGTCCCAGATGGACTGCATTATAGAAGAGGAGCCCTGAGCTTTGGGGACCCACCTCTTTTATAATGGGCAGTAAGCACATCTGCCGTTTGTTCCAGAGAGAGAGACGCTGTATCTTATAAAACTATTTGCTTTGGAAAGAATATCATTTCTATTTTATAAGGCAGTTTTATACACAAACATCCTTGTCTAGGTAGTCTGGAATTATTCAATTGGCCTCACTTTGCAAGATGTTCAGAAATATGAGAGACCTACGTAGACTTGTGTCCCAGTGGAACTGTATCTCTCCCTTTCTTTTTCTGAGTTTCTTCAGGATTTCCTATTTGTGTTGTGTTTTCAGCTGAATACGAGTGTCTTAGGTTTGCATGTGTTCATGAATGCATGTGTATATGTGTGTTTTATTTTTTCCTGCCTGTGTTCTCTGAGCCACTTGGATCTGAGGTCTGGTGGTCTGTCATGGATTTTGTAAGACTCCTGGTTATATTTCTGTGAATATTTCTTTTATCCTTGTTTTTCTCTTTTTCTCCTGGGATTCCAATGATACATGCATTAGACCATTTGAGATTATTTTACTGTTTCTCTGTGTTTGGCTTTTTAGGTTCCATAGATAAGTGATATTGTTCAGTATCTGTCTTCCTCTGGATGACTCACTTCTCTTAGCACAATGCCCTCAAGGTACATTGACATTTCACAACACAACACACACACAAGAGATGGAATTTGGTCCCACAGCGTCATAAGCAATTTTTTTTTTACTGTCTAGAGATACTGATGTAAATGCCTTTATATACAGTGGCACATGTAAACTGCCTTTGGGCCTGTCCTAGGTTGAATTATGTTACTCCCAATAATTCATCTGTTAACATATTAACCTCTAGCACCTCAGAATGTGACTGTATTTGAAGACAGGGTCTTTGAAGAGGTAATCAAGTTGAAATGAGGTCATGAGAGTGTGCTGTCATCCAGTGGGACTGGTGTTGTTGTATAAAGGGATAATCTGTGCATGGACAGGGAATGGTGGGAAAGCAATCTGAAGACACAGGGAGAAGACAGTCATCTAGAAGCCAAGGAGAAAGGCCTTAAGCCAGAACCTTCTTTCCTACACTCAGAAGGAATTAACCTTGCTGACACCTTGATCTTGAACTGTGAGACAGTAAACCTCCGGTGTTTGAACCGCCCAGTTTGTGATCCTCTGTTACAGCAGCTGTAGAAAACTAATACAGGGCCCATGGGTGTAGACTTCTTTCAGTTACTAGTCCTTTGTAACCGATTACCCCCAAGCTTTGAGGCATAAAAATAACTGATGTATTACGTTCATTGATTCCTGGGGTCAAGCCCACGCTATCTGGGTCTTCAGCCAGAAAGACTGAGAAGACAGGTGGGTGCGGCCACCTGCAGACTCATTCACTCCCGTGTCTGGCACCTGGGCTGGGACCATGCAAAGACTAACTACTGACTGAGCACCTACACATGGCCTTTCCATGGAGTTTGGCTTCCTCACAGCTTGATGGCTTTAAGACAGTTGTCCTTCATACGTGGTGGCTCAGGACACCAAGCATGAATGTTCTAATGTACACACAGAAGTTGCATCTCCATTCATGGCTCCCCTTGGGAGTCACCCAGAGTAACTTCCGTCCTACTTTCTGAGTCTTAGCCATCATGAGCTTGTCCAGATTCAAGGCTGGGCAAGGGGGCAATGTCAGCCATGTTTTAAAACCTTCACTACTTCCCCAAATTAGTTCCTTGAGAGGACAGGCATGTTTAATCCAAAACATGTTCCTGCTTAGTCAAAGTCTTTGGAAGCCTTGGTCCTCATGAGATTAAAGGGTAAGTAAGGCCAGGTTAAATAAGGCCTGGAAGCCACACGGGGAAAGTTAGATATGTTTAGGTAGGAACATGCGGATTGGCTCAGGTTTTTAGAGATGGTATGTGAGCTGCAGTGAGTGGGACATTTTACCTCCTTTTTTAGAAGATCGCGAACATGAGTCAGAGTTACCCTCTGAGAAAGCCCGTGTGGGAGAGCTTTCAGATCAGCGTGTCCATCAAAGCCTCACTCTCATCTGAGTGAGTTTGCCCGAGCCAGAAGCCCACTTGACAGAATCAGAAACACTGAAACTCAAATGTTAAAAACACAGCTACAACTTGTAGTTCTGTACAAAAGTCAGTACCAGGCAGAGGCTGACTCTTCTCCCTGAAGAGAAGACATCCATGATACACACAGGATGACACAGGACCTCTGATTAGCTGTAAATCAACTCGACTCCTAGGCCAGGTGCTGAGCTAGGTGGTCCAGGAGGTGATGAGATGTGTTAGGACGTGGACCCTTCTTTCTTGGAAGTTGTAATTTAACTAGAACAACCCCCACAATAAGCTACAATAACTAAAGCACAGAAAGATTAAGTATCTTGAAGAATGAAGGCTAGAACTAGCTTGAGATCATTCTGTTTATTCTAAGCAAGAGCCTTTTCTATTCCCATCATTGCCTCTTTAATGAGAAATCAAATGTAACTTTCTATTTTTGTTTGAAAAACAAGAATCTGATTATTGGCTTTCAATTCTGAAGCCAGGAAGCCGGTGGAAGGAGGAGGAGTTTTAGTGGCAGGCCGTCTCTGGACGACTGGTGTGCCTCGAGCCTGACAGGGAGCTTAGGACAGCTGGGGAGTTTCTGACCTCCAGGCAAGGGGTCCCAGGTGTGCCTGAGACACTTAGTGCTTTCTGAGCGGCCCTGTACTCACTCGCATGTCCCAGCTTTCGTCCTAGTTGGGTCGGAGCTCTGTCGTTTGGACTGGCAACGGCTGAGAGAACAAGCCTTCTGTGTGAGTTCTGGGCGGAAGCACAGGCTGGGTTCTTCATGTTCCCTCTCCCTGCCTTGACAATGGGGCCATGCGTCGAGCTGTGGAGTGCCCATGGATTGGGTTCTTGAGTAACTAGTGGAGCTGAGCCCTCACTGACCTACATTGGACTTGAGTGAGAAGTACCTCTTCATTGTGCTAAGCCCCTGAGACTTTGGAGGCTAATTGCTATCACAGGAAAAAAAAATAGTTGATCATGGCTAAATATGCCAAAGAATTCTATGAAAGGTCTGAGAAGAAACCTAGGGTTGAGAATAAGTGGAGACCAATGACTATGCATATCCATCTCTAAATAAAACCTTCCAAATTATAACATAGTTTGTTATAAGATAGGTAAAATTGTAAGCAGTTCGCAGCTAGCCAGTATGATATGTATATACTAGTATTTCAAATGAAAAATTTGGTTTTTAGAGACAAACCTCAGGGAAATGTCTGTTCTCAGGCTTCAGCTCAGATTTTCCCTTCCCCCCAAGGTAGAGATCTTTGGGACTCTGTTTGTACAGCCCAAGGCACAACCAGCATCTGGTGCTGGGCCCCTGAGTGGCGGGACCTCAGAGAGCCTGACCAGTCCCAAGGAGCGTGCCTTGTTAAATTCAACCTAACTTTTAGGGAGAGAAAAGTCACAATTTCAGAAAAATGTTTTAAAATGATTCAGACAAGCCTGCTTCTTAGGAACTTATTTCCTAGACAACTTTCATATTTCTACCACAAATGAAAGTTTAGTGGCTCTACAATAAGTGAAGGAAAAAGGATAGCTTTCCTTCTAGCTGAAGGCTGGTCAGAATTGTATTTCCCTGCCTTTCTATTTTACCAATTTTGCAAATTTGCTATCCAGTGAAATCTGATATTTGCAAGGTCTTCCCAGGCACCCCACTCAAAGGCTTGAGTGCCTATTTTATTGAAAGGGCCTTCTCTCTAAGGTGGTCTACTGAATGGACCTTGAGAACGGTGGTGCGTTTTCCTTTTTCTGGGTATTAGCAGAAGCTTGAACACAAGTCTTTTGTCTACTAATTAATGCAGGTGAATATACAAATACTTAAGCCATTCAGTTTTGGGTCATGCAGAAATGTTGTTCATGTGACACATGAACTTCTACAGCAGGACTGACTTCCGGTTTTACAATTTAAGGAGAGCTATGCCTAACATATATGTTAACTCGGGTAGTTTAAATTTGTGTTATGTATTGTTGTGTGTGGTAGGAGATTTCTTTGTGTCGTATGTTAGGTTAGTCCTTGAAAATGCTGGGTTTGCATGGCGGTATATGGATAAGTCGAAGCTCCTAAAAATAAGTCACACATTATATTACCATTTGCTCAAAAAGCACATGGATACAAGATGCTACCAAAAAATATTGTCAGTGTTTGAAAGGCAATTTATCCTCCTTCCTAATTGTATGTATGACAGCAAAGACGAGATGGCAGGAGTTTCTGTTTTCTCATGTGAGTGCCTGGTGCTTCGGCAGGTGAAGAGACCAGCATGAGCAAACCCACAGTCCTTCTCCAGGCAGGGATTCCACTGCACCAATCACCGGAGAAAATGCAAACCCTCCACAAGAGGAGGAAATCTGTGAAATCTGAGGACGTGGAGCGGTCTGCTGCTGGGGACCAGGGGAGGAAGAAGTGACACACGCTAAGTCACCCTTTATTAAAGCTGGGAGACAGATCAGAGTCCCACTGCAGCCTGATGAGATCAAACAAGGTGCTATTTGTATTCATTCCTGAGTGACAACTGAGTTCAGAGTGAGATATCTCTGTCGTACATTCTGGGGGACAGGATGCTGAGGACGCTGAATGTGGGCAGGGGCTAAATTGCGGTAATATTGCATTATAGATCTTAGGCTGGGCTTTTTAATGCTATAATGAATTCGGGAAAGAATAAAATGAGGTAGAAGGCAATTTATGATGTGACTGGATGAGCGATGTTTCACCATTCCGAAGACGGGGCTGCAGAGCCGAGGACATGCCCAGAGAAGGGCCGTTTCTGTGGTCAAACATGGTCTCTCTCAAGGTTATGCCAAAGGCAATTCTTCTCCCTCCTTCAGACCTCGTGGTTTTATTTATTTAGTTAGTTTTACATTATTGTGCTCAGCAGAAGCTTCTGGTCATATATTCACACTCCCAGCACAAAACATAAATCTTACAGATTTAAAAAAATGTATTGAAGGCCACAGGCTTGTTTCTACCATCACAAAGTTCTCTGCTATGATGGTTGCTTGCCCGAGTTTTCTCAGCAGCGGATGAGGAAACCGGTTTTCAACCTGCCTTTCGGGATGAACTACCAACTGCATATTAGGACTCAGCCTGTCCAGCCATGGTTGCTTCGGGAAGCTTTGGCTGTGGTTGGGTCAGAACATCATCATTACATCTGTTGGAGCCTAGTGGGCTCTTTTTCTTGGCCTTTTCTTGGGGTGAGTCCCCTGGGCCAAGGTTTGTTATATGTGAAGGGAACTGAATGAGGTGCTTTTTGAGCTTCTGTAATCACATGGGGTCATAGAAGCTGCCTCTTGCTTAGTTTCTTCTATTTCCTAGCACTTAAGAAAAAGTTTGCTTAATAAATGATTGTATTTTTGAAAGGTTTTATTTACTTTTAGGGAGAGGAGGAAGTGACGAGGAGAGAGAGAGGGAGAGGTCAATCGGCTGCCTCTTGTACACCCCCAGCTGGAGGCCAGGACTACCAACCCAGGCATGTGCCCTGACTGAGAACCGAACCAGCAATCTTGTGGTTTGCAGATGGGTGCCCAATCTGCTGAGCCACGCCAGCCAGGGTGTTTGGTAGATAGTTTTAGAAGTACAGCTGGGACGGGATCTTGAGTGGAATCCTTTCCCTTTCTGCAGGTGGACTCAATCTCTGCAGGTAGCTGAAGAACCGATCACATCTGAAGGTAATTGGGGAGGTAGCGATGAACAAACAGGTGAACAAACAAGCATCACCGTGGTTTAGGTTAACCTGACCCTCAGGGCAGCCCTGGAGGTGGCTGTCACTGTTGTGCTCGCAGCAGCAGCAGTGGGGACCTTGGGCTGGGGTCGCGCAGGGCTGCTGCTGGTCAGAGGCAGAGCCCGGGTCTGCACCCAGCTCCACCCCCTTCTAGACTCAGCGCTCTTTGCCTTAAACGGCCCCTTGAAAGAATACTCATTGACATATTTCTTAATGCCAAACATCTGCTAGTAAGAGCAATTCATTTGGATGATGGTGGAGCGAGGAAGGTGTGGGACTAATACCTTCCACGTTGTGCAGGTGTAGATTTGGAGGCTTGGAAAGGCTGTGATTTGTCCTAGGTCATGGGCAAGTCACCTAGATGTTTTCCCTTCTGCTTTCCTTCCCCCCGCTGTTGTAGAAATTCGTGCTGAGAGAGAGTCCACAGTGCAAGTGGGATCCAGGGCGAATGCCAGCCGGCCCTCTGTACCTGTGCTGTGAGACTGTCCTCTTATCTGTTAGAAGCACCTGGGCTAATGCCTGGGTGGAGAAGTGCTCAGGAAGTGCCATTTTGCTCATTTTTGATGATCTTCCAAATGTACTGGGTTTGGGAAAAGCGGAAACCAATGGCTTGTATTTACCTGGATGCAATTATGACCAGATATTGGATATACTGGTTTTTCAACGTTTTGAACCTAATAGAAGGTCTCATGGGGTTGCATCTCGGGCGTGAAGGACACTGCCATTTCATAGGCGTGATCGCAGACACAAAAAGGTTTCAAGATAATTCAACACCCTTGAAACATATGCATAAAGATTTCATTTAAGTACAGTATTATCCAAAAGCGAAACCAAAACCTATAAACAACCAACATACGTAGTGTCCTGGATGGACCCGTGAAGTAGAAGCGCCAGCTTTTCCCGTTAGTGCCAGTGTTCCCTTCTCTTTTGGCGTATGATGGTGGTAATTATTTAATTTCAGAAATAAATGTCAGCAGGCATCTTTCACATTGACAAAATTTTTCTCTTACATCTGTAAGAACTGCTTAAAAGGAACGATGAAATATTTTAAAAATTTTTCCTTGACTTTAATGATAATTCCAGTTAGATTTAGCTGAATGCAGACCGGATTATTTAATCTGTCACAAGGCTCACATATAATGGCACGAATTAAGCACTGTGTGCTACAAATTGCTCATTTTAAGGAAGGTGCCCATGACCACGTATGGCTGGTTATCCACAGTACTTCCCAAAAATCCTTCCAAGAGAACACAGAAAGAGTATTTAGCCTGAATGTCCAGCAGAGGGCAGTAACGCCTTAGTTTTCTTTTCTGACGGGTTTCCTTTCAAGTGACTGCAGCTGTGTGGTGCTTTGAAGCTCTCGGGAGGCTGATGCATAATTGCAGACATGGACACTCTGAGAAGTGTAAGATGCATTGTGAGGTCAATGAAATTCTTTGTCAAGACTTCTCTGCAGATCTGGCCGACCCCTTTGCATGGCAGTGCAGAGCCAGCAGGTGCACCCGCTCTCACTGGCTTGCACAGTCATGCAGGCACTGAACTTCTTTGGCCAGACGTTTTCGTGTTGCTTTGTGTTGTTTACACAAGGACAGCGTTCTCTGAGACTGCAGTCAGGTGTGATCTTACCTGGCTGCCCGTAAATTAATCACGTAGATCATTGTCATGTTTTGCCCAATTGTTTTTGAGCTTCCACGTTCTCTCAAGCAAGAGACTGTTGGGATTTTTCTACGACGGGAGGTGGTGTATGTTCTTTCTCCCCAGCCCTCCAATCCCTTCCTGTTTCCCAGTGTCTCTTAGTTGTCTGGCAGTTTGGCTTCAGTGGAAAAACACGAGTTGTTTTCTTTTGTCTAAGAGAAGTGAGTCCTCGAAGGGCAGAAAGGAAAGCAGAGAATCTTGGGGAGAGTCTAACGTGGGTTCTCCGGGTGTCCCTCCTGGATCTGGGTGGGGGAAGTGACCCTATGTGTTGCTCAGCAAAGAGGTTGCTGCCTCATGTGGGGCCACAGTAAGATGGGTACCGTCACCGGAACAGAATTCTATGGGCATACGTTGTTCGTGACTCCTAGTCATGGAGAGTGTCGAGCCACAGTAACCAGGTGTGGTGACTTGTATTTTCATTGGTGCTCTGTGAGGCCCCGACAGTGCGTGGTCCATGCCAGTGCTGACCCACACTGCAGAGCCTATCAAAGACTTAAATTAAAGGAAGGAGAACAAAAACACTACAAAGAACAAAATATGTATCCTTGGGTTAGAAATTCCTAAAATGATCTCTTGTGCATTATAGCTCCCATTCAGTGGGGCAGTGATCTGTGATGCTGGGGAAGCATGAAGGCCACAGTTCAGGATCTTGTCTCTCTGAGAGAGTTCCTGGCACAGAAGGTCTTTGGAGCAGGCCAGTGTGCTCACTTCAAGAAGGAAGTACCAGCATTTTGAACATTGTAGGACCTGAGTACACAGCTGTTCAATAAATGAATGAAGTAGGTTATTAATTTTTTTAAAAAGGACCAAATCAGTTGAATATTCTTTTTAAAAAGATTTTATTGATTTTATTTTTAGACAGTGGAAGGCAGAGAGTAAGAGAAGCAGAGAAACATCAATGTGTGGTTGCCTCTTATGCACCCCCTACTGGGGAACTAACCCACAACCCAGGCATGTGCCCTGACTGGGAATCGAACCAGTGACCCTTTAGTTCTCAGGCTGGCGCTCGATCCACTGAGCCACACCAGCCAGGGCAGATTCTTTTTAATTAGACATATGTGATCTATGTGTTCCCATTATAAACTGAAAAACTTTTGCATGAAATGTCTTCAGTCCATTCACTAAATTTTTCTCTTACTCCTTTAGAAATCACTGAAACATAATCTTTATGACATGGGCACATCACACTGTAAGCTTGGATGAAATGCCAACGTCTTTAGTAATGACCCACCACAACAAAGTGTACGACATAATTGGGGAGAGGAGGCCCACCCACATGACAGCACTAAGAATAGTACGAGAGAGCCTCTCCTTCACAGTTAGATTTCTTTACTGCTGATTCGGAATATAACATAAATCAGGAGACGAGGTTTGGGGAAACCTCACAGATGAGGTAGCACCTGAACCAGTTGATGAAAAGGGAACATCCTGAGGCAGAGAAGGGAAAGGGCATTCAAGACGCGAGCTCCCCTCAGACCCTGAAACGGGTTTGCTGACAGCCTGGACAGTGCAACTGTCACATCCTGCTAATGACTGATGTCCCCCTCCCCTCTGAGAGGTGTGAGCTACGGAAGGGCGGGGTCCCTGTCTGAAATATCTGGGAGCCCCCCACTTTGCCTGGCCCGTAGTAGAAACTTAATAAATGTGGATTGAATAAAGGAGTGCAGGGAGGCTGAGAGGTGAAAATGAGGGTAGCGTGTGTGTGTAGGTGTGTGTAGGTGTGTGTAGGTGTGTGTAGGTGTTTGTAGGTGAAGACAAGGTGGGCTCAGTCAGGAAACCCTACTGCTGGGAGCAGAGACTGTGTACTGAGAGCATTTAGCAGAAACAAGCATGAGGCAGCTGATGGGTATTATTACCGAGGTAATGAAGGAGGAATTTCAACGAGAGAGGGTGGTGGCAGAGAACCACTTAAGCAGGAATGTGATGGAAAGGTCGTGTTACAGAAAGTTAATCTGGCCGCAATGCACAAACTGCCAAAACTGTAAAGCAATAGAATCTGACAATGCAGAGGCTTCTAAGTCAGCCTTTCTTTTTCTCTTCCCTGAAATGATGGACATGCATGAGTACGCTATCGGTGAACACAGTTTCACAGAGACGACTTATTTTCCTATAAAAGAGGTGAAAAATTGTCTTTTAAATTGCACAATAAAATGAGAAGGGGCTTTAAACAGTGCGGAACCTAGTACTTTAATGTGTTCTGGGAAGAACGTTGCGACTTTGCTCTTCCTATTTGTAGTGACAAACAAGGGGTTATAAATGACAGCTATCAGCATGTAATAAAGAGACCCAGGTGGAAAATGGGGAAACTCCCATTTGAAGCGTGGGATGGTTAGTCAGGACGGGAGATGTCAAAAGCTCTGGGGAAGAGCCCCTCCCACGTAAAAACAGTCTGGAAAACAGCATTTTTCCGGAGACATGTGCTGTAAAGAGGAAATGTCACAAAATGACAAGAGCAAACGGACGTATGACTTGTGGCTCGTGCCCAGGAGGTTGCTCCTAACGGGCGAAACAGACCAGACCACGAAGTCAGGGCCGAAACAGGTCTGCTGGGCTGCCCCTGCCCCCAGCTGTTGGGGACTTCCGCGGAGAGACATGTGTTTGGTTGGCGAGGGTTCCTCGGTTTATCCTTCCCCTCATTTGTAAACGTGGGAAAGAAATTGTCACCCAGGTCAGACCTGAGGCCCATCCATTCTTTGTGGGCAATTCAAACAGCCCACCCCCACTGCGGTTCGCTGCCTGCTTGCCCCACCCACCCTTCTGTGCGCAGGGGCGCTTTTTGCACCCGTCTTCTTTGTATTAATACTGCTCACACTTTAATGGCTTTTTATATGCCCCTCCCCTCCCACTGAGAGGGGAATTCACATTTTAGTACCCTTATTTTAGTCCCCAAAGGACAATGCTCTGTGAAGGGTCAGAGCCGCACCGCCGAAGACGGAGAGGGTGCTGGCTGGGATGCACACATCACACTGAGACAGATCCACGTGTGAACGTCGGCTAGACAGACAGGAGTCACAGGAGTCGAGAACGCAGGTAAATCACGTAACACTCCTGGGCCTTGTTTTTCGTCTCCGAGAAAGGAGGCTGGAGAGGGGTCGGCAGAGAGAGTGTGGACACTGCGAAGACCGCAGTCCGCCTGGAGACCCCCTCCTTCCTTCACAGCGTCTCTGTCCCGACCACTGCCGCAGGCCTCCGTACTCGCTCGTCCTGTCCTCACAGGCAGGCGGCATAGGCACGCCTGAAACTCACGTCTAAAGAGGAACTCATCATCCTCCCCTTCTTCTGCCTCTGGGTCCCCATCTCAGGGAGGGAGGGAGACCTCCATCCACTCACTGGGCCCATCTGCGGACTTGAAATTCGTTCCTGATTTCTTCCTCCTCTTCGCTCTCCACACCTAATTAACCCCTAAACTGCCCTTCCGTCCACTCCTGGCCGTACCCGCTTCCACTACCCTAGCCACACAGTCAGCAGATCTTGCCTTGTTCTCCATAAAATTCTGCAGGGGATGGTCCTGTCTCCACAGCTGCGCCTGCCCCTCCCCCCACTGATCAATTTGTATTTCTAACTCTCGAGTGTGAGGATTTCCAGATCACCTCTGCGTGGGCGGTGTGCGTCTGTGTAGCCTTGTGCTTTCTGATCACAGGACTCATCAGAGCACATGAGCATTGATGTTTGCTCCCACCCGTGTTTGCCTCGCTGGCACTGCTCATAGGGGCGGTAGACGGTAGGCACCCGTGAACATTCACGGCAGGGAACGAAGCCACTAGCAGTACTTCCAGAATGCAGTTACTATTCTTCTTCCTTGCTCTCCTCATTTCCTCCTGTTCCTTTTCACTCCGTCTTTTACTTTTTCTCTCCAACGCATAGTTATTGATCATCATTGCCATCGTTGTCATCACCATCATCAGCATCACCATCATTACAGTCATCATCAATCATCAACTGCCATCACCTCTGTAATAGCAAGGGCTTGTTGGCCACAGGTAGACTCCAATGGGGGCCCCGCGGAAAGGCTGCAGGGCATTGGGGAAAGCTATTCAGAAGACTTTCGGGGAAAGGGGGCCTCTAGGACCCCCTGAGTTGGCTCATGTTTTTCTGGAAGCTTCTTTGTGGGAGAGGAGCATGGAGTCTTCTCAGACTGATCTACCTGGGGTATCAGCCTGGCTGTCCCCAGTGGAAACAGACACGTTAGTTCCATCTGTGGTGGCCTGGTAAGGCACTCCGAGGGATGCTCAGAAGGTCATGGTTTTGAATGAATTACATGAACTTCATTCTTCACTTCTTTTACTTTGATTCCCGTATTTTTTCTCTTTCAGGGTCTTCTTACTCTTTTTGCATAGGCACCTACGCTCTTGTGCCTGGAAGGCTTAGAGCCTATCTCTTGTATCATAGCGATTAAATGAAGAGAATGTTAGATGACTGGCTGAAAGTCATACACAAGTAGTCACTCGCAAAACAGGGAACAGGAATCGCGTTTCTGAATTTCAGGCTAGAGTCTTTGCTGCCATATTGATTCGCCCATTGAGGGGTCACCAGCTGAGAGGCATAACTGAATTTGCTAAGGGCCAGTGTGAGGTTGTGTGTGTGTGAGTGTGTGTGTGTTTTGGAGGTGAGCACGTGCCTTCTGTTGCTTTTTCCCTCCCTGCTGCCCTCTGCCACCGTCTTTGCTCTCCTCACTCCCCTCCTCCACTGCCCTCCTGCCTTGCCCTTCCCGTTGTTCTGTCCTCCGCCTGTGTTTCTCCCTCCCCGTACACTGCCCTTCGCTCCCAAATCTGTACCCCCTTCATCTCTTGCCTTCCTATTTCTTCTTCCTCTGACTCAGCTCTGAAGTTTCAATGGGCCCCTAAAAATACAGAATGCTGGATTTTTAAAGGATGTTAAAGATAGGTAATTTTGATTAATTTACACTATAGCTAGTTTTATAAGGACGATTTGCTATCCAATGAGCCTTTGAAAAGTCTTAAAGTATTCTTTCCTGCAATAGTAACATTACATTTTTTTCTTTGGAGTCAAACTAACTCGAACACCCAAAAACCACATTTTTCTTGGGAACTTTATTTCTTTGCTCACAGAAAGTTGTGCATGCTTATCTTCGCAGTTATGGAAGCTGCATGAAATGAACCCTCTGAGAATCTCGAAGCAAGAGGAAATGCTATGGTGTGCACCTGTATCCTGTCCTTGAGGGGCAGTGGAAGGGCTGAGAGGGCCAAGTTTGAACATAGATTAAATTCAGTGGATTGTCGTCAAGATGGGGTCTGGCACAGGCAGGACTTAGTTACGAATAATCTGGAAAGGCAAGCTGGCTGGATGGGGGTAAGCTTGAAGCATGGCCCGAGGGCCTGGTGACCCAGGAGTGGAGATCCAGGCCGGTGCAGCCCAGAGGCAGGCTCTGGTGCTGAGGTTGGGGGTTAGCTTCTCTCTCTGCCCGGAACACTGGGGCTCTCGCCGCCCTGCTGACATGGACAGTTCCCATTGTCCTCCTCTCCTCATTCTCTGAGGTGAAGCCTCCTGAAGGGCCAGGCTTCTAAAGGCAGGACTTGCCCACCAGGGGAAGTATCCGTGTCCTTCTTCATGGTCATCCCTGAGTGACAGCCATCTCCCTGGGGAAGATGATGCTCCAGGCCTCATGTTCTGTCTCAGTAATCCGTTCACCCTGATCACCCAGGTCTGGGTGCGGCTCTTTGGAAATCTGTCTTACTCTGTGGCCCACCACTCTCTGGGGACCAGGTGAGGACAGTGACGAGAGGCTCTCACTTCTCCCTCTTACTAGGTGCTCTCCCTGGGGGAGGTTGAGGGCTTAGTGAAGTATCAGACATCTGAATCAGATAACACGTGCCTGTGGGTAAACCTCCTGGGTCTGGCTCATGCACCTCCAGGTCTAGACAGTCTGGGCCATGAGGTTTTCTGCAGATTCCATTTGTACAGCTTAAAGCTCACAGTCAGGCCTGTGAGCTGCTGTGTGACCCTGGACATATCATTTTACCTCTCTGTTTTTTAGTTTCCTTAATTTTAAACTGGGGATAGTGGGTATATATAGACTGCTCCTGTGCCTTCCTCTAAGTCAGAGGTTGCATTTCTCAAACATCTTTCTGCCTGGTTTCTAGGCACAAGCTGACTTCACCAATTAGATCTCTTGAGTGAGGTTTGGCAGGCAGAAAGGAGAAGGAGGCAGTCACGGCCAGCAGGCCCAGAGGTGGAGAGGGAGGGGTTTTTGTCGCAGTGTGTGAGTCTAGCCACTATCATTTTTTTTTTTAAATCATTACCTGAGGACATTTTTTTTTCATTGTTTTTAGAGAGAGGGGAAGGGAGAGGGAAAAGGAGAGAGAGAGAGCGAGAGAGCACCCAGTTGGTTCCTTCTCATATGCACCCTGACTGGGGATTGAATCTGCAGTCTGGGTATGTGCTCTGACTAGGAACTGAACCCTTAACCTTTCAGTTCATTGGACAATGCTCCAAGCAGCTGAGCCACACAGTCCAGGGCCCCATCACTATCTCTGATGGTTGTCCAACGGCTGTTGCTTCCTCATTGCCTACCTTCCTGATTGGGCCACCCCATTGGATGGCCAGCTCTGCAGGGTGCTGGCCCACTCTGGAAATTCTTCCTGCAGATTCAGCCCAGAGCTCTTTCCTCATTCCTGAGCTGTTAGCACCCAGTTTCCTACATCATACCCCTTTCCTCTGACGAGCTGTGGCTTCTGCTTTCTACAACTGCACCTTGATTTCACAGTCTCACAGATGATTGTTTTATGTCTAGAGAAGGCTAAAGTAAGGGCAATTTTGTCTGAT
The DNA here is from genome assembly GCA_004024845.1 of Tonatia bakeri. NCBI lineage: Eukaryota > Metazoa > Chordata > Mammalia > Chiroptera > Phyllostomidae > Tonatia > Tonatia bakeri. The sequence goes on along the minus strand of PVIA01000148.1, from coordinate 204,218 downwards.
TTTCCAAGGCTGCAAGGGCACATCTCTTAATGGTATACCCTCCTTTGAATCCGTACTGAGTAATTTCCTAAGATTCCTCATGTGTCCGCTTGGCTTATGAGGACTTTCTTTGCCCTTGTAAGAGAGGCTTGGGGATTTCCCTACATTTCCTCAATGCATTTTTCTCTAGGTGGCTCCAGGCAGCAGATCTGCCTGTCAATCATGGTGCTACTAAGATCCATCATTATGTGATGGGATCTGGGTGTTACATAAGAAGTCACTTCAACAATGGGCGGGCCGAGGTCCAGTTGTTCTGCTGATATAATACCTAGCCTCCTGTCTCATATTGTAGCATTGCTGTATTCGGGGGGTTGAATGACTTTGTAGTGTGGGTTAGAAAGGAATTATTTAGGTCAGGCCCATCATTTCTTGTCTTCCTATTTTTATCAGATGTCAACTTAGGTCCTGAAAGGTGTGGGGAGGGATTCCGCCAGGAGGGTTAAATGAGTCCATGTCCATAGTTCTAAACCTGGCTGAGGAGGAGCATACCAGATGAAATTTGAAAGTCACCCCCTGTGGGGTTCCCATACAATACAACAAGGTGGGCACAGATAACTGTGCTGATTCTTTGTGGGAGGTGGGGGGCATCATCCATGCTGCCTCTGAGCAGGGTTGTTTTTCTCTAGTGTATGCCCAAGGTAGCTTGGAGTAGTGCACGTACACAAGTAAGTAACATATATTTTTGTTTCCTCAAGTCAAGGCTCAGTGAAAGTGCTTGCATAAAGAAAGGCCTCCCAGAATGTTAAAACTAACCACTGGTCTGAGAGGTAGAGAACTGTGGTACAAAATTCAGGATATCTTCACCAATGCACAGGTGCTGCGGGTCTCCCTGGGGTAGGGATCCTGAGTATCTACAAATGAGGGGAAGGACTAGGAGACCGATGATCTTAGTCGTACAAACTGGGGTTGGGTGGAGTGTGGCCAGGACCCTGCTTAGCTGAGACATTTGTTTGGTCGGAGGGCAGGGCAGACTTTTGAAACACTGTAGCTATAGGTGTATTTAATTAGCCAGAGGGTTTCAGTAGGAGGAGGCCAGTGGGGGAAGGGAGGGTCAGGGCCAGCCCCAAAGCAGCTCCTCGCCAGTTTCCGCTGTCTGTGCCCTGCCTTGTTCGCTTGAGCCAATTTGATTTTTAAAAACCAAATCTCTCTCCTTCCCTCCCTCCCTTCTCTTCCTTACTGCCTCTCTTCCTGCCTTCCTCTAGTTTTTATTTATTTTTATTTTTTGTTACAGTTACATGTAGTTTGAAGAGTCAAACTCCCATACAGTCTGTTATGAAAAATGATTTGTGCGCCCCCTTCCTGCTATGACTTCCTTCCCAGAGGCAAGAGCTTTTAACTTTTACTGCTTCACCCCCTTATTTTGATCTGCCACTATGCTTAAAAATAGCATGCTTTTATTGCTGCTTCTCAAATTTTCAGCTCTAGGCATTATTCATGGGAGTTCAGGATTTTTCTCTCTTTCTTCCTCCCCTCCCCACCCTCTCACAAGCATCCTTCCCCTTAGGTTACACTTTTGGTCAAATCAATATTCATTGTTTTGAGGTAGGGACCGAGTAACTGCCACTCAGTGCCGAGCCTGTGCAAAATTATGGATGCTTTTCTTTTCCCATGTGACTTTTTGTCTTCTCCGGATTAATCACTTCTTTTTTGTTTGTTTGTTTACCTTGTCATGTTTTATTACTAATTCAACCCAAACTCTACTAGTTGTCCATTTTTTTCTCTCTAAAAGTTCCCATGCATTAGGAGTTCTGAGACTTTCTCTTGGGCACACTTTTCCAGAAGCTTCAGGCCCGATGCAATCCGGGCTCTGTTTTCACCCCCAGGCTCCACTGCAATACATATCCCGGGATCTCCCTGCACTGCCACTGTGGGCACGCTCTTTGCTGCTTTGCTTCTCTGTTAGCTTTCTCTGTGTCTCTCTTGTTGCGATTCCTTCCTTGTTTGGGTGATGCGAGTCCTCAGGAGCTTGCAGATGAAGGGCGCTTCGGACTCCTTTCAGCCAGGAGTTGGAGGGTAAGCTGAAGTACAGACTTCCAGGACTGTTCCCCGAAGGCGTGAGGGCTGAGAGCGAGGCTCCTTTTCCACAGCTGGGTCTGAGGGGCGAGGGGAGGAAGCTATTACCGGGACCCGAGGCCAGAAAAGCCTTTGCATTTGAGGGACGCACATGGCCCACGCCGGCCCTGGAGGGGTTTTCTCTCTCCTCTTCCTGCAGCTCCAGCCCTGGTCGTCCTGGACTGATCTTTATTTTGTATCTTTTAGACACTGAAGCAGTTCAGGATGTGGCACCACAGATACACCACTTGGATACACTGATCGTTCTGAGCTGAAGGCCCTTGAGAAACAGTAAATGGAGGGAGAGGCTTTCTCTGGACCCCCCTTATCTGCTCAGAGACGATCTTCCGAAGGAACTCATCGATTGGTCACAGGAGAAGAAGCTGGGAGTGGACGCCACACTCGGACAAATGTCACAAACTGCCATGCGCCCCATGTTTTCTTCTAAGGGCCTGTCATTCTCCCTAAAAATAATCTTCTCTCCCCTAAGAGCCTCCCATCTTCCCTCCCTTTTCCATGTTAAGATGTATTTAAGCCTGAATTCTAAACTACCATAAGGAGTTACTAACTTTTCCCTGGGCATCTTTTATGTATACATAAAGAATAGTTAAAAGACACATGGATAAAACTAGGGGGAGGGTGGTAATGGGAGGGAAGATGGGAGGGGGGTGGGTGGGCGTGACTGGGAGTAAAGGGGAGAAAAATGTACTTAAACAATCATTAAAATAAAAAAAAAAGAAAAAAAAAAAGAATACATGTTAATAAACTTCTGGGGTTTTTTGGTTGTTAGTCTGTTTTTTTTTTATTACAAAAACTCAGAAGGGTAAAGGGGAACATTATTTTTCCTACCCTACTCTGGCATATGGACGGCATGCTGAAAATTCACATTTGATCTCAGCTCCCACATTCCTGCTCGGGCGGTGATCAGGACACTGGACCTGCTTTTAAACTGGCTTCCCAACATTTGTCCCCCCTCACCTGTGTCCAAAGGCATATGGCTCCCGGAACCTTCAGGGACCTTGTGGTTTCCATCGAAGTAATTATTGGCTTTCCTTACCTCTGGCAAGGAGTCATCATCGTTCTCTGGTCCGCCGATTGGTTGCCACCTGTCCCACTGCTTTCCAGCCCTGGTCTCTTCCGTCCTCCCCATCCTCCTCCGTGTGGGCCCTGGCTGGCTCCTTAACGGTGGTTTAGTGGCATTTCTTGAGGGAGTGGAATTGGGTGTGTGGGACTCCACGTCTCCTTCCTAAGGCAGCTAGCTCTCTGGTCCAGAAAGGAGGGGGCGGTGTCCTCCTGGCTCACGAAGGCTGCTTTCGCTCCTGGAGGGTGTGGGGCTCCTCTGGCGATGTGTTCACCTGCGGGCTCATAAAGAATCCAGCTTTTGTTCACAGTTGTATTGTCCTCTGAGGGTCAGTGCACCTTCCAGGGACGAGACACAGGACTCAGTGTGAGGCCCTGCCCTGAACCTCGTCACTGTCTTCTCTTCTCGCCCCCCCCCCCCCTCAGTTCCACCTGCATTTCTGCGAGCACAGCAAACCCCAGCCCGTGCCCTGTGTCCCACGACCTGCCTCCCTGAGCCTGCAGAGCTCCTGTTCTGCAGGCCCCCTGGGACTTCCCCAATGACTGCCCCTCCAGACTGTGGGCTAGGTGTGTGTCAGGGACTAACAATCGCTCCATGCATCCTACCTGAAAACCCTTTTACTTTAAAGCAGTAACTCTCTTACGTCTGGAGCTCAAGGTGTGATAGAAGTGAAATATTCAGGCCATATTTTTTATTGAGAGGTTTTCCTTCAGCACTTGTTTATGTTAAGCCCTCCCGCTGCTGCCCCCACCCCCCACCCCAGGGACAACATTTTGGGACTTTGCTCTCATTTGGGAGCTAAACTAGCTACGTTTATTGGGAGTGAAGCAAGGTAAGCCTTAGGAATGAAGGGCTTTTTTTGTGTTGCAAAGAAAAGATGCCACTCTGAAAATTGGTTGCTACAGAGTTTTGATATACTGATATTCCAATCTTTCAAAAAACAGACTGGATTTCACGGAATTTGAAGTCAATTGAAAGACAGACTGTTGGAATCGTTTCATGAATTCAAAGCATTCGGAGAAAAGGCACTTGCTCAGCTATGGGGATTGAGAAATTGAAGGCAGCTAGAGAGATGTGTCACGCTGGGTTAGGGGCTGCTCTCAGCCAGGTGGGGGTAGAAGCTGAACTTTGTTGTGAAAGCCACTGTGGAGAGTAGAAACATCGATTGCGCATTGCTGATCCAGCTTATCCAGGAATAGAAGCCTCCTTGCCTCAGTGGGCTGGGTAGAGAGCACCAGTCCTCACCCCCTCCTCCTCCTCCTTCAGTTTTGAAAGAGTAAATATTTAAATAGGTGATATGGAAAAGCTATCACCAGTTTTCCTCTGTAGGCCATGGTTTTGAGTTAAAAAGAGCCAGGCAGCTGAATTCATATGCGGAAAAAAATTGTAGAAATTGCATGCAATCTTTTTAAAGCAAGGGCATTGGAACTGATTTGCAATTGACCAAATTGAGCAAACGTTTCTCTGAGAAGCCATTTTAACAGAAAAAAATTATGAATTTTCTTAAGCCCTGTGATTAGCGTGTAATATGTATTTACAGTCCCCCCAGGCTCCACATGATAAAAATGGTTAAAACCTTTAGTTCTTTTAGTAGTTCGCAGTTTTATTGCCAAAGTTACTTTGTAGATTTTACGCTTAAAGCAAGGTCAGTGTATTGCACTGTATAAATTATTCTAAGTAATTGCTCAGTTATTTTATAGCTTAGTCACAGGATTTTTTCATTATTAAACGTAGCCTTTCCTTTAAAGTTAGGATGAGAAGGGCAGTATAAATCACAGGGCAGCTTGCCATTGGGGGTTTCAGCTGTACCTGTGATAAGGGTTTAATAACAATCTGGTGCAGACACCCAGTCCCTCTCAATTACCTTTCCACATGGGCATTCGTTCACACTGTTTATTAAAAACTCCCCTTGTAGTTTTTAAATGGAGTGTTTCAGATTAATGGCCCCCATGGAGTTGAACTTCATTGCACTTCATTAAAGCAAGATTGTGCAAAAGGTTACCTCAATTAAATCCAGAACACGACCTTAAATCTGTATAGTTTTTTTTTAAAGAAAATGTGATAAAATTGCTCTGCCAACCCTTTGAGATTAACAAGGCCACATCCCTTTCAGTCACCAAAGTGCAAGACTTGTGAGCCTGTTTTGGATTTTCCTAGGGTTATATATTTGGGTTTTACAAAATTAGAAGCCAATCCATGGAAAGAGCCTGGAGTTATATGTGGATTGAGTTACTGGAGAACAGACCCACCACAGAAGGCTGGAGGGTTTGTGAAACCTTTTGTTACACTCGAGTGGATGTTGTAAGTTTGGTACTCCAGACAAAAATACTTTTGTTTGCCTCGTAACAAAAATATTTTTCTGAATAGCCTGGTTTGTGTCTTCCCACACAGAGAGTGATATAAAATTTTCTGGGAGTTTTTCTCTCTTGGCTGCTCCAATGCATAGCTTGTGGCCATCTCTGACTATTGTTTCCTCTGAGAATTCATGATAATTGGAAGCATTAATTACCCATCCTGAACCGTGAGAATGTGGCCTCATTACCTTGAGGCCATGTGTGAACTGATGCTCATTAACGCAGCAAGGCAATCGCTCAGTTTCATCTTTTTGTGGGTTTCAAATGACTTAGTCAAATTAGCCTAGGTCCACTTTTCTCTTTTTGGATGGATGGGATGTCAAAATTATATGTTCTCATAACAAATATTTGTATCTTATTTGAAGTCCTCTTCCACTATAAATAATTTTGAAGTGCTATTGAGTGTTATTCTTAAAAGAAGTAAAACTGAACATGTCAGCGTGTTTAGGGAACTGATGCTGTAAGCGTGTGCTGGGAAGGTCAGAGGTGCAGCGTTCCTTCCAACACCGGCGTTTGTGTTTGTGTTGTCACCCTGCTTTCTGCTGGTATCTTTTGCTCTGCGCCTAGGTTTTCACCTCCTTTATATAACTGGAAGTGGCATATCCTGAGGGACGCAGAAAAACCTCTCACCTAAACTCCTGACAGTACTCACCGTGCACAAGGGCAGCTAGGCAAAGAGAGAGAAGACGATGTCATCAGGGCAAGCGACATGAAGATCCTCCCATGGAATGCACTCACATACAAGCAATTTATTTGGGTGGAGGCATCAAAGGGTTGAGTTTAAATTCATTCATTCATTTATTATTTATTTTTAGAGAGAGGAGAAAGGAGGGAGAAAGAGAGGGAGAGAAACATCCATGTGAGAGAGAAACATTGATCCATCACTTCTCACACAACCCAACCGGGGACCTAAAACCCAGGCACGTGCCCTGAGTGGGAAGTAAACTGGTGACCTTTCAGTCCACGGGATGACACCCAGCCCACTGAGCCATGCCAGATGGGGTGAAGACTTGACTTTAAATAGGAGAGTGAGTGAAGGAGGGCTGAGTCATTATCACCAACTAACAATTCAGTTCATCAAATCAGCCTGCTACCTATTTGGCCCCTCAGGGGATGATCAGAGAATGAGTGTGTTTTCATTCACAGAAATCGGCGCTTTGAGAACACACGAGCCCACAGAAACAGTGGTCCCGGCTCGGTGTCACGGGGGGACAAGGATTTCTGGGCAACCAAAATGTAAGAGGAGGAGGCTGGTTAGCCAGGGTTCCAATGCCAGAGGAATGCAGAGGAATGAGGAGTGAGCCAGAGGCAGAGATTGTCTGTTTTGGGATGTGGATTTGTGGTGCCCACATGCACCATAGGTCAGCCGTCCTCAAAGTGCGTTCCAGAGAAACGTGTAAGTTCCCGGACCGTTTCGTTGGACCCAGGAAGTCAAACAGCTGTTTCACATTACAATCCAAACTCCGTTTGTCTTTTTCACTCGTATTCTCTTCCGAGTACAGAGGAGCAGTAATGTGTAACAGATTAAACAGACAGACAGACAGCAGGGCCCGGTGTCTGTTGCTGTGCAGGATATTAAAGAAATGTGACAAACGTGAAAATGATGCATTCCTCTCACTGCATTCTTTTGTTTTGCAGAGTAGATGGTTTTCGTAAATGTGTTTTAATGTTAGTACGTAATAGATCTATTATTGTTATAAACTAAATTAGTACATATAAAAATTATGATTTTTTAAAAAGATTTTATTTATTTATTTTTAGAGAGGGAAGGGAGGGAGAAAGAGAGAGAGAGAGAAACAGCAATGTGCGGTTGCTGGGGTCCCTGGCCTGCAACCCAGGCATGTGCCCTGACTGGGAATCGAACCTGCGATGGTTTGGTTCACAGCCCTTGCTCAATCCACTGAGCTACACCAGCCAGGGCTAAAAATTATGATTTTTAATTTAAAATTTAGCATGGTAAATATCAATAAGTATAAATCAAATAAAAAAGCTCTTTGAGGAACTCAGTGATTTTACAATGCAAAAGGGTTCTGAGACCAAAATGGGAGGGAGCCACCTCTGTGGGTGACGGGTGGAACCCTCACACTGGCATCTGTTGCGTGTTCAGGGACTTCCTGTGCGGAATCCTGGCACCTGGAACATCACAGTCCTGGGAATACCTCTACACCTGTACCTCTCCGAATGGAGAGAAAAATTTCACCCAACAGCAAACACGGAGAAAGATGCTTGTGACTGGGAACATGGAAGGGAATAACTAAGAAATGTGAGGACTGGAAGGAATGGTTGGAGGGCGTCAAGAACAGGCTCTCTTGCCACTTTGGGTAGTACTAATCAAAATATTTAGCCACTGACAATATTTTAGAGTGAAGTATTAATTCATATTGGACTTTAACATGGAAAAAGAAGAAGCTGAATTATAGCATCTCTAATGAGCATGGACCAGCAGTCAGTCACAAATTGTGAGCTGCTACTTGGGAACTGGAAATAATTGGGATTTCTTGCATTGAGATGAGGCAGGGAGGGGGAGCTGCACAGTGATGGGCAGAGTGGCCGCACTGAGTGAATGGGGCAAAACCAGCTCAGACACTGGGCGACCAGAATCTAGTGATACAATTGAGAAAAATTTCTCATTCAATTAATCTGCTCAATTCCAGTATGACTAGAAGGTGATTAGCTTCCCTCTCAGGCAGGAATTGATTGAAAAATCCCACGGAAGGACTTGGGTTGCCCTGATTGGAATCGTAGTCCAATCCTTGACCGGTGAGCAGAAGCCAGGGAGGAGGAGCCAGGGAGGTACCCTGGTATCAACTTCTACCAGAGGTACAAGTCGGAGCGGGAGGAGAAACATTTTCCCAAGAGAAGGGATGCATTCATCCCAGACAAACGGAGAAGCACTGGACAGAAAAAAAACAAACAACTTTAGTCCTTCATTCAACCTTGTCCAAACTCTGAGTACCTTTGCAACTGGATTCTTACAAGAACTTTCTTGGTGGTCTTTTGCCCTTCAGTTATTCCCACCATTGACAGATTAATATCTCTCCAAACCCATTCTTCTGTTACTTTTGTTACCCACAGCGCAAACTCTAAGCTCCTTCTCCCGGTGTTTACAGGCTCCTCGAACTTGGCCCTTCCCTGCCTATGTGGTTCCATATCTGACTCCCCCATACCAGCCAAGCTCCTCTAATCTTTGAGTTTCCAATTTGGTGAGTGCGTTCTCATTTCCATTTACCTGACCGTGACATACCTTTTCCCTTGCCATAGTTCTCCTCTCACTCAAATTTTAACTGTTCCGAAGAGTCGAGCTCAGGTCAAGTTGTGGAAAAAGTTGTCTTGTAAGGGATTAGTAGATCCTGAGATTTCAGATTCAAAGTGTTGGCTGCCTTTTCTGAATTTTCCCAGAATACTATCACTTTGGGGAGTTGAGAGTTTGGACCTCAGGCTGGTTGGCTCAGAAATCAGATTCTGTTAACACATGATCCCCAGTAGTGGGCGCATAGAAGCCAAGCTCACAGGACTAATTTTAAAGTCATGATTTTTCCAAAGTGAACTACGAGTGTCACATCGACGAGAATGCTCATCTGGACGTCACCTTGTAGACAGACCGATCTTACAAATCAAAACGTTTCTAGATGGTCACTTAGCAGAGGTGAGGTTGAGGAAGCAACTAAGTTTAGTATTTTTATCTCTGCTGTGCAGATGGTCTTGATAAGAATGGTCTCACAACCATCATCCTGAAGTCCTTCAGGTAGGGTTCCCAGTGTTCCCATCTCTGACTCTTCCTCAGCTGCTTTTGACCATCTACTTTACTATTGCCAAATTCTGTGGGTATGTCTTTTAATGTGGTTAATTGGACCGGTGTTCCTTTTTGCTGACCGGCAATTCATTGTCTTCCAAAGCTGGTGTTATCTCCCTGGTTTTTGATTCCTTGCATCTTGATTTATAATTTAATTCATGGAAACGACATTTTATTTTTTAAATGTATTTTTATTAAAATATATTGCTGAGATATAATCGGCATATATCCTTGTGCAAGTTTGAGGTGAACAACATGTTGATTTGATACACTTATGTATCAAAATATAATTACCACTGTAGTGTTAGCTAACACTTGTATTGCTTTATATAGTTATCATTTCCTTTTGTGGTGGGAACAATGAAACACAGTCTCTTAGCAGCCTTGAAGCATATAATACAGTATTGTCATCTATAATCACTGTGCTGTGCATTACAACTCCAGGACTCTTGTAACTACGGGTTGCAAGTTTGTATCCTCAAACGACATTTTTCCATTTCCCCCAACTCCCAGCCCCTGCTAACCACCATTCCACCCTCTGTTTTTACGAGTTCAGCTTGGTTTTATCTCACTTATGAGTGATATAATACTCTTGGAGAGAGATCTCAGTTTTCTCGTTTCAAAGCGCCTGGAGAGACATTTTCATTATTTTACTGGCAACAGTTATTATCACAACGACCCTGTTAGGCAGGCAGGGCAGATGAGCATCACCCCCAATAGATAATGAAAATGAAGCTTAAAGTGATACGGCATTTGTCTGAATTTGCACCGATGAATTGAGTGAACCGCAGTGAAACTGAGAGGTTCTCACTGCGGGCCCACCCGATGGAAGGCTGTTTCTTTTTGTCAACTAGAACAGCTAGCAAAGTGCTGGGACCATTGCAGGCGATTACTACATATTTATTTAACAGTGAACAAGAAGCCCTCTGTGAAAACAAGTGAAACACATTATTGGCACCACGAGGCCACATTAGCTGTGGAGGTCTAGGATGCAGGCTCTTTGCTCTGCACTGATGACTCTGTCCAGCTACTCAACCAATTTCTGTTTTACGACTTGGAAAATGAGCACTGTAATTCTTTTTGATGTGCGGGAGGGCGTGACCGGACCATGAAGGTTCAAGGCAGGGTGTGGGGAAGGTCGTGAGTCACAGTCACATGGGTGAGTTCAGGAAGATAAAAAGCAGGACGTTTGGGGGTCACCTCCACGGCCTTCAAGGGCATCGAGTCACTGTTGGGGTTGGACCCTGGACAGGTCCCTGGTTGATAGCAACTGAAATTGTGAGAAAACTGTTTTTCAGATTATCATCTTTTTTCCCCACATTTCAGCTTTCCTGGGTGACCTCTCCTCCAGATAGAATTTTCTGGCATGGGCATTAAAGATTTCGGAGTTTGGAAAAAGATCCTACGAACGAGTTGCTCAGGTGCAAGCACCAGGAATTAGTCTGGCGAACTGAAGTAGAAGTTTATTGGAAGTCATAGTCATTAGACGTGCATTTTGAGGAGTAGACCGAAAGTCTGGAGAAACATTGTCAAAAAATACTTGGGAACCGAGTGAGAGTAGGCCCCTGAGAACACAGCTGTTAGCACTGGGGACAGCTGCTGGCCGCATGCTGCTGGGCTCCTAACTCACGGACGCAATGGCTTTATGGAGTCTCTGCTGCCTTCAGAGCTCGTATCCCTTTCTCAAGATCCGAGGCCGGGGTGGCAACTGTGATGGGCCAGGCCCTGCTATGTGCCTCTTTCCTACTTTCCTGGGAGCAGAGGTCAGATGTCGCCCTCCCTTTTGCTTCTGTAATGGGAAATGTGTCCCAAATGGAAAGTGTGTTGCACTGTTTTTTACTTTATTTTATTTGGATTAGCATTTTCTCTGGACTTGAGGGTCCCTACCCTTTGAGGAGCTGGATGGACTTTGGGGTGGGACCAGGCCCTGGTCCCTCTCTTCCTGCCCACTCACCAGGCTATAAAAGTTGTAGTGCAAGGTCATTGAGTTGGGCAGAGGCCGAGTGGTCACAACATGTTGGTAATGCTGTGCTTACCCTTCTAGGTTTCTGGGTGACTCAGATTTATAATCCTCAGTATTTCTTACTTTCTTGCCTACTCATCGATGTGCATTTAAAGATTTAAAATTACTGTATTTATTATTTTTCTAATTTCCAGTGTGTCCTTCTAGTATATTGATTATCATCCATGCAGAAATAGGAGTCATGGCTCATTCTTTGTAACTACCCCACTAGAAGGAAGAAAAGTGTACACATGGGAATAGTGAAGAAAATTACCCCTGGAGGTAGGTGAAGGAGGAGGGGATATGTGTAAATAAATACACTCGATTGTGAATCAATAGGACCTAAGGGCTATTAATCAATGCTCAGCAGACAGAGCCCAAATCAACATCATGACATAGCTTATTGGGATTATTTATGAGGAGATTTATATTTCTTCAATTTAAGTACTTCCTTATACAATAATATCTCAAGCACACAGGCTGGTGAAATACCAGAGCCCGCCTACCAAATCTGAATGAAACAAGCGCACGAAACCAATAGTGGGCATCGGAGTTCAGGGCCATTTCCAGACCTGGGTCTGGCTGGCTGGGCTCTCCACGTGCTGGGCTCCGCAGTCCCTCCCTCCGGTGATCTGCAGGGGAGAGCCGCGCCGAAGTCAGGATGCAGGCACCGAAGTTAACTTCCCTTCGTGCCAAGTAGACGAACAACGGGAAGAAATTGTTTCTACTCCTACAAGTGGTAGGATCAAATTTGGTTACTTTTCACTAAATTTAGAAAACCCAAATAACGCAGTGGACCAATGAGGGAAAATGTGATTCAGCTTGTCGTCAGCCGGTCCTGGGCCTGCCTGCCGCAGGCGCTTCATTGGGACCCTGGACTGAGCTCCCACCTCCGGAGATTTCCTGGGGCACCTGTGCCTGCGGGCGCGCTCTGCTGTGAACCCCAACCAGCGTGCAGACTCCCCACGCCTCTGTGTCTCCACACGGTGTGTGGAGCCTGCTCGCAAGGCTATTAAAAATATTTATAAAACTTTTAGCTATTGTGCATAATACATTGATGCTAATTGATACGACACATTGATACTCATGTAAGATAGATTTTTCACAATGTGTCGTTTTAACTCCATGACCAGCTTGAGCAGTATGGAAAATTCCATGTCAGGTCGCACTGTTGAAACTACCAAACGTCAAATAAGTACCTTTTCACTGTAATATATGCAATGATGTTTCATTTAACTAGCAATAAGGGAACTGGGTATTTCATATAAATAACCTTTTTAGATAAATGAAGATTACCACTTAAAGAACTTTAACTTTTTAAGCTTTTAAGGTGCTTGAATGGAAAGCATTAAAAAGTGAGTTGCCCACCTCCTGAATTTAGAAATAGTAGCACAGAAAAGTATAAACACTAATCAAATTCATGTTTCCATCACAGATTTCACTTCTCTATAAAAAAGAATATGAGAGTAATTTAGTAATTCTAAAACAACCTTGGGTTATTATTACAAACATCATCACACCATGCTGTGTGATGAAATATACTCAGAAGTGTGTGAGGTATGTGGATGGCTGAACATTTTGTTGACACATTTATAGGAAATATGAAAACATAGAGAAGGAAGGAAAAATGACTATAAAAGCTCAACAGGTAGAGATAGTCATTGTTAATATTTTGGCATACCATTTCTTAATAAAGTTAATATGTTACTATATATATATACTTTTCTTTTTTAAAATATATTTTATTGATTATGCTATTACAGTTGTCCCATTTTTCCCTCCCCTTTATTCCCCTCCACCCTGTACCTGCCTCCCACTGTCATTCCCCCACCTTAGTTCATGTCCATGGGTTGTACATATAAGTTCTTTGGCTTCTCCATGTCCCATACTATTTTAACCTCCCCCTGTCTATTTTCTACCTGCCATTTATGCTTCTTATTCCCTGTACCTTTTCCCCCATTCCCTTCCCTCCTCCTCCCCACTGATAACCCTCCATCCCCTTTTCTAACTTTTTATTATATTGTGACTGTTTCCTCATAGCCTTAAATATTATATACTTATTTTCTAATGGCTATATGATATTCCTTTGCACGGTGGCACCATTTTCTTAACCAGTGTCCCATTGGGGGACATTTATATTTTTCCAATACTTAGCTATTGTAAGATATGCTGCAGTGAACACATTTGTTCATAAATCTTGGTGGACATATTAATTAACATGTTCAACAAGAGCTGATGGAGTGTTCACAATTTGCTGGGCAATATTCTCAATGCTTGGGCTATAAAAGTGAGTAATCTTTGCCCTTGTAGAATTTATATTCTAGTCAGTGAAGATTGAGAATAAACACAAATAAGTAGATTATATAGGATGTTATAAAGTAATAAGTACTGTGGAATCTAACAGTATTCCCTCAGAATAAATTCCAGGAGGACCCCTGATACATATTTCTAAAGCATCTTTCAGAAAGGTTGTACTGACTCATGCTTGTCTCGAAATGTTTGAATACCTCTTTTCCTGACCTTGAAAACAGAAATTTTTATCTTTTTCTAAAGGACAAAAATGTTATTTTTAAAAATAAAATCTATCTTAATTTTAAAATTTGCATTTCCTGGAAACTGGTGATTTTTGAACACATTTTCATATGTTTATTGATTATTTGCATAATCTTCTTTTTAAAACACTTGCTCACGTCTTTTGGGTGGTATTCAGGGTTTGGGTGGCTGCACAGTTTCCTGGGGCTGCTGTAACAGGATATAGTAGCAGAAACTTGGGTGGCTCAGGAAAACACAAACTCACGGTCTCACAGTTCTAGGTGTCCCTAATCGGGGTGTGTGGGGGGGGCTGTGTGCCCCCTGAAGCCTGCAGGGGAATGTTTCCCTGTCTCCTCCAGATTCTGGTGATTCCTGGCAGTCTCTGGTGTTCCTCGGCTTTGGATGCATCACTCGCATCTTTGTCATCCCGTGGCGTCCTCTTTGTGTGTGCCCCTGTCTCTGCGTCTAAATTGTCCATTTTATCAGGACACAGTCACACGGGGGAGGGTTCACCCTAACTGACACCCCATCTAAACTTGGTCATCTATCTGCAGAGACCTTATTTCCAAATAAGGTTATATTTGCCTGGACTGGGGGTGTGGGTAGGACTTCAGCTTACTTTGGGAGGACACAGTTCAATCCATCACAGTGCTGAAATCTCGTTTCTTATTCCTTGTACCTCTGGGTCTTAAGAACAATCAGTGACACATAGGAAATAGGATTTGTTTTCTTAATCTGTGTACACACTCTGTGATTCCTCGACACTAAAGCAGGACTTGTGACCTTATCCTCCAGTCTAGGTAGGTCCAGGGTCCAGCTCATCTGTATAGCCAGGTTGGAGCCTACCGTGCAGGCTGACAATCCATGCTTGGGCTCAAGGGCATGGCCAAGGACGATGGTAGGACTGCTTCCCACACCCATTCCCTCTGGCAGGGGAAACAGAGAGAAAGGCGGGTAGAAGCAGACTCCGGGTTCTCCCTGATGGGCTTTCTGTGAGGTGACAGAAAGGACAGGATGCTCATGATGGCCCCTGGGGCAATAAAGACGTTGGCAAGAGAAACTGCTCCAGCTGAAGGTTGACATGAAGCAACTTGACAGCCTGGTCCTCGATTCTGAGGGCCAGTGACCGTATTGACCAATTGCTCAGGTGTGACTGCTTTGACCCAGCACTGCCCCTCTTGGAAGGGAGTGGATAAGAGAACAGAGGGAGAGAAAAGGGGTTTTCTGACATTTTCTCTCTTCTCCATGAATAGAGTAAGAGTTGCAGTAGAAGTTCCCTCTTCTGTGGAGACAGATGTGAACAAATTGGGTAAGAATCACTTTTATAGCTCTTCTATTTCCTGCTTAAAATTCTTTTCTTTCTGCTCTACTATCAGGCTGTTTGCTAGTACTTATTTCTGATGATGTCTGCTTCAAGAAATCTATTTTTTGCTCTCCTGTGCAGAAGCCAAATAATCAAACTTGAAAATTTTACTCTTGGGGATGCTTAGAGGTAGCCATATGACTTAGTGTTAAAGTTTCGGAGAGCTCTTTTCCAATAACTGTGATTTTTTTGGGTCTCATTCTGCATTTATAACTAGATTTAGGATTGTGTGAGGTTGCTGGAGAGCCTACTGCTAGGTAAAGTAGAATGTTCTCTCTCTCCTTCTCTCTTTTTTCGTATATAGTAAATATTATAGAGCAATAACCTTACTGGGGAAACAAAATATAAATAGAAGACAATTTCCTCCTAGAACAAAAGGGCAGCAACTGTTAAAAAAAAAAGAAACAAGAACACAAAACAAGTTACAAAGAGAAACTTTCAAATAAATGCTGTTCAAACACTAAACTTTGAAATGACCTCAGGAAGTTCCAGTTGGAAGAAGCCATAAGGAAAATAGGAGTTTTCACGCACCATAACATGACGACAAGAACCATTGACCTTAATGGACAAATGGACCGAGTTTGCAGTAGAATTATCCCGGCCAGAACGGAGACTCTCCTCTCTTAGTTCTCCTTCTGCGTGTGTTAACATTGGTGGCTCTTGAGGTAAGAATGAGCTGGCTATTGAAATTCCCTGGGACCCACTTTCTTTTGTAAAAGAACTGACGTTTTCACAGGAGTGATTTAACAAGGCACTCTGGAAAACCTTGCTCTTCCGTTGTTGTTCTTACCTGTCTCACCGATTCGAATACTGATGGGGGTGCTTTTATTCCCTGTTTGGCTCTCTCTTCATTTGTCCTGTCTGTTTCTGCAGGGATGAGATTCTGGGGAAAAAAAAAGCAGCTAACGAACCAAGTTCTCCAACAAGTGTAAATCTTTTTTGGAAGTCTAAAGATTGTTCCGAGAGAATGTATTATCTGCCTGGGCAAGAGCAGGAGAGCATTCTGTATCTCTACTCTGTACAATCCTGTAATTGGAGACTTTTATTTGGTGGTCTCGCTCTGAGGTGAGAATGGAAAGGAAAAAGGGACCCGTGCGTGTTCTCAGGGGTTCTCTCAGCCGCATGACAGCCATTCCTCAGTGTACTTTTTATTTTGATATTTAAATTTTTCAATGGTCTAGAAATATTATCAGAATCGGTGACCAGACAGCTTGTCAAAAGGGAGAGCCACGCTTTTGTCAAACAGGAACCGGGTTTCAGCAACATACTAGGATTTCAGACGAAGAGTATGCCATTCATTTTGCTCATCCATTCAACCACCCAGCGTGCAGATTCCACCTCCGTCCCAGTCGCAGGAATAAGGACAGCCTCCTCGGTCGTCTTTTTGGGCCCACTTCCGTAGAGGAGCCCTCATCCCCTCTCTCTGGGACCACAGCTGCCAGCTCCAATGTTGGATCTTCTGGGCTTCAGACTTGTAGCCTCCATTCATGGACACGACCCCACGCTTATCTCTCTAAAATACAAATCCGATCATATCATCTGTTCCTTAAAAGACTTCAGGAATGTCCCTCAGTTGTTGTTTTCAGGGTGAAGTCAAAGCCCCAGCCCAGTACCCAGAGCTTCCCGTGACCTGGCTCCTGACAATACTCCAAGCCTCATCTTTCTGCTGTAGGCGAATGCTCACTCAGCTGAGTGCAGTGGATGACACTGGCCAATGCTGAGAGAGGCCCACAGGCCCACGGGCAGGCCCAGGCCCTTCGTGTCCAGCCGGGATCCACTGTACCTTCTGCCAAATGACAGCACCATCTTCTGGAGCAGGCGTTCACAAATGTCTTGTTCTCGGAATCCCTTTACACACTTAAAAATGATTGAGAACCTCTAAGAGCTTTTGTTTTTATGGGTTTTATCTATTGATGTGTATTATATATTAGAAATGAAACTGAGAAGCTTCAAAAATATGTGAAACTCATCGAAAATACTAAGTCCAATGCATTTTAACACAACTAGCACATTTTTATGAAAATGTATTTCCCTAAAACAAAAAATAATTTGTAACATCATCAAAATTGTTTCTATGGTTTTGTAATTCTTTTCAATGTCTGGTAAAGGTTGTATTTTTGCATCTGTTTCTGCATTTGGTCATTGTGGTCAGTGGAGAAGACTGTTCTCACACTCATGTGGGTGTGTAATTAGACAAAGGAGGAGTATTTTAACAACGTTTTTAATATAATCGTAGACATTCTTCTGTGATAAGTCACTGAAACTTGATGAGTGGTAGTCTCTTAAAAGATGTAATGTAGAATCTGAATATATATCAGTAAACTTTTATACTATTAAAGTCCACTGTTCTAATTTGAACTGGGAATGAATCTATTATACAGGCACGGTTTTCTAACATTATACATTATTAGAAAATATTGGTTTATGACTTATGTAGATCTTTCAAACATTGACCCATTCAAAACTGTACTCCAAAATCACTTCCATTTCTATCATCAACAATCTCATTAGGAAAGTCTTGAAGTACTAGGACGCTTTCAAGCTGGAAATTTATCGTTAGCAATAAATGCTTTCCTTGAAGTGACAGACTCCATTCAATTTTTGTGACAATGTCTGCCAAATACCCACATCTGAACAGCCATAGTTTGCCATTCTTCAACTAAAAAAGTCAAGTTTCCTTGGAAATATTGGCTAGTTCAGCCCACAACTCAAATAATTATCCAGTGTTTTTTTTTAAAGACAACTATCTTAATTCAGTATGCAACAGAATGGCTTTGTGCATACTTCTGTTTCATCGCACAGAATATTAAAATAACTTGTATCTAAGGATTAAAGCTGATCAAACTGGTAACATATGTTACTTCTTCAAGGAGATCCCTAAGTCTAATGGGCCTATTTTCCTCTTATGAGTACTTGGAGGTGAAAATAAATGTGACGACAGCTGGTAGAGTTTGCTGCCTCTGCCTCGGCTGGTGCCGAGTTACCCAGCAGCTTACCTGCCATTGCTCTTGCACCATGAGGGTAAATGTCAATGTGGCGGAAAAGGCAGAATAATTTTGACCTTGTTTACCCTGTAAGAGTCCTGGGGACCCCCAGGGGTTGGCGGACCCACACTGAACACGGCCGTCTTAGAGAGTAGCCATAGCATCTTTCTCCTCAAGTAAGGTTTGTTTTGGTTTTTTTTTTTTTTTTTGAAGCTCATGAGAAGTGATATTCAAGCATTTGATTTAACTTTTGTAACTCTAACAGCGAAAAGTGTTTTTGATAATTATCTCTCTTAGAGGTAAAAAAACAAAAGCAAAAATATGCAACAATGAATACCCAAAAGAAAAAGGGTAGCACTAACAGTATGCACTGATGCTTACATACTCCAGACACTGCTGTTGAGTTTTACACACCGTTCACTTAATACACACATCAACCTTAATAGGTAGGTCCTATTTTGTTTCCATTTTAAGGAATTGAAATTAGGTTAAATAATTTGCCCAAGATTCACATGGCTAGTAAGTGGCAAATATGAGCGCCTGACTCTGTTCTTTTTAACTCAAAGTTCCTCACTATGAATCACTACCTAAGTTAATAATAAAATATTTTCTATCCTAATTAACTAAATGAAAATTTTGTGTTCTTCCTGGCATATATTTCAGTTTATCAGGGACTTCTGTGTAACTCTAATCATTCAAGTGTTACCTCCTCTAAAAAATGTTATTGTCCACTTGATCTGATTTAAATTTCTCATTTTAGGACATTCATAGTTTCAATTATTTCATGTGTCACTGTTTTTCATAATTTCTGTTTTTCTAATTTCTCCCTTATGTCCACTCACTATAGGCTGCTTTAGGTCGTGTGTACCTCTCATTCACGTGTGATAGTATGTATCCACACTAAGTCACTGCTGGGACAGTCCCCACCCACCAGCACTCTGAGTTTCAGGTCTGTTGTGCGGTGGACTGCAAACTGCCACAGTCCCATTGTAGTTCCTGTCATCAAGAGGTAGAGCATCTTTTGTTCCCCTTCGGATCTGGATTGACCTTGCATTTGCTTTGGGTAATGCAATGCCGCAGAAGTAATCTGGTGCAAATTCCAAGTCGAGGCCCCCAGAGGCTTTGCCTGCTGCTGTTCATTCTCCTGGAAGCCTGCCCCGCCACCCCATGAATAAGCTGGAGGAGGAGAGGCCAAGTGGAAGAGAGATGAGTCATCCAAGTTAAGCCATCCTAACCCAGCCTGCCCCCAACCTGCCTAGCAGCTGACCTCATATGCATGAGTGATTAGCCCAGGTCTGCTCTGTCTGGCCCAGATGATCAGAGCTATGCTGATGAAGGCAGCTCAGACTGCCAGCTCACAAACAGTGAGGTAAATAAAGGTTGTTTCATAAACCACTGTATTGGTCAGACAAACAGATTTGTGTATTTATATATGTGCATATTTATATACGTATATATGTGTGTGTGTGTGTATGTAATATATGACCTGTGTGTGTGTGAGAGAGAGAGAGAGAGGGAAAGAGGGAGGGAGGAAGAGAGAGAGAGAGGGGGAGAGAGAGAGAGAGAAACAGGTTGACATATTTACTTTAAGGAATTTCCTCATATGAACATGGGCTGGCAGTGTGAAATCTGCAGGGTAGGTGGGCAGCCCGGAGCCCCAGCAAGAGCTGTGCTGCAGCCGCTCAGGTGCACAGGTAGTCAGTCTGAAGGCAGAATTCCCTCTTCCTTGGACCTCAGTCTCTGTTCAACCTTCAGCTTATCCATGATGCTCACCCACTTTATGGGGGGTAGTCTGCTTTATGCAATGTCTGCTGATTTAATGTGCCTGTTAATGTTAATCTCATTTAAAAAATACCTTCACAGTGAAAATTAGACTGGTGTTTGACCTCATCTCTGGGTCCATGGCCTAGTCCAGTTGACACATAAAGTTATCATCACAACCACCTGGTTTAGGATAGTTTGTTAAGGGAATAAAAACTATCTGTCTTACTTTGTAATCAGTGTGTCTTCTACCCTCTCAATTCAGCCGTCCTAAGAATTATTTAGCAAAGAGTTGCAAAGTTTACTAATTCCAAAAGGTAACATCATTTTTTTCTCCGTGAAATCTTAAGCTTTTAAGTATTTATTAATATGGCAAACATTAAAAATGTTGGCAATAATGTTCTATAAACAAAGTTCTTCTTTTTGTAAATATAGTTGGATGATACATTATTCAAGAGCAAATGAAGACAGATAGTTCTCTCCTGAGAAAAGGATTTCATTGTCGTGTGGAAAATTCTTTAGGTATCCTTCTATTGCTCATCTAGTCAACGGTGATTGACCTCCTTACCTATTAAATGCTGGACCCTGTGCTAGGCAGTCCCTCCCATCATTAATCTCTGCTCTCTCGGAGCAAAGCCCAGCTAGAGCCTCTTTTCCCCACAGGAGTTCATTCTTTCCTGAAAGCCATGTGCTGTGTTTTATGTTCTGTCTTTATTCTCTGTGCTTCAGTCCTTTCACTAGCATAATATGCATTGGCTGTCCTCATGGAAGAAATTGCTCTTTGAGCCCCACCACTCCAAACACAGTGCAGTATCGAGCTGGTGCAGCACAGTCCTCCTTGCCAATCCTTTGTTTCCTCATTCTGTTCACAGATCTCCGGAGGCGAGGATTAGAGGCAGTGCATTGTTTGTGTTTTTTGTCTCTTGGCAGGAAAAAAGAGCTTAAAAATGCTCCAATAAGGGCATTTGCCACACCCTGAAATAAAATAACTACCAGACGAAAAGGTGACCTACCCACTTGAGATCTGCTGGAGTTTCCAGCAACGACTAAATCTTGGCTTTCAACTTTTCAGTCCTTCCCTCTAATAAAGTGTTCATTTGACTGTAAACATTCTAAATGCATTCTAATGTTTTTGAGGACAAAAGTTATGTTAGCAAACTCCATTTATAGGAGCTTGAATGTATGGTTACAGAGGTTAAACACTTTGCAAACCTTATCTAATTTAATCCTTATGGAAATCAGGTACGTCAGGTGCTAGACTACGGGAACGGAGGCACAGAGACTCAATAAAGTAATTTGTCTAAGGATATCCAGCTGGTAAGTGGCACACTGGGAGTGAACACTGAAGTCTGTGTGACAGCAAAGCCGATGGTCTCAATCACTGTACCTGGTCGCCCCACAAGATTAACCGATGAGACTGGGGCATGTCCAGGGTGGTACGACCATAGACCACAAGATTAACAAACCAGAGCATGGCTTACAGGTGTGATATGGTTCTAGCTCAGAGATGCAGGGTGCAGGTCCCTGGTTTTGACCGCCTTGCATTCATTCTTTGCTTCTTTATTTATTAGCTATTATTTAATTGCTCTGGGTCTAAGTTTCTTACTGTTTAAACTGAGGGTAATTATATTGCCTCCTTATGGGGTCATTATGGGAATTAAATGAGTTAATACCTATGAAGTACTTTGAACACCGATTGACACATACCAAATGCTCTCTGAAGGTTACTTATTCTTATAAAAATGTATGAAGCTTTTCCATCAGGATGTCAAGATTTAAATTTCCTGTTCAGCTAAATCAATAATCTTACATTCATTTGCTAATGACTTTTAGATTAAGGGTGAGATTTCTACCTGATGCCAAAGGACACACAAAAAAGTCAATTTGGAAACAAGTCAAACCAATTGCTAATTCAATGAAAATATTAGTGAGACTCATTACTTGATGTCCCGAGGAACCAAAGCAGCCAGTCTTTTGGTAACAGTTTTAAAAAAGGCTTTCAATTGGTTGCACAATTATGTCCAAGGCAAACTTCAATTAATTAAGAAAAAGAAAGGAACACTGGTGGGGAAACAGAGACTTGGCCAGTGGGGCTCCACACTGAGTCCCCCCTCAGGGGAACGCAGAAGTCTTGGAGCAGAGTGTGGAGTGGCAAACGGCGTGAGTCAAGGATTGTCTTTTCCCAGGAGTGCCCAAGGGTATGTGGGCATCTCAGGCAAACCAGCGGTTATTGTCTACTGTAGTTTTTTTCTCTTCTAATTAGGGAATCAGAGTTCCTTGCTTCACTCCTGCCCGAGTAGGTCTCAGAACTCTTGCTGTGTGCTTAGCTACCTTGTGAGTGGCTCTGATATACAGCATGGAGACACAGCACCAAAGGGAGCTTTCATCTTCTTCTAGAATAGTCCACATAATTACAGATGTTTCACATTATTCAGCGCATATATTTTCAAAAGGTTGTTACAGTTTTAACAACAGGTTTTCTTGATATTTTAGAGTATTGGGAACATATAGAAAAACATAAAGAATACAATAAAAATCATATGCAACCCCACCATAATTTATTGGCACATTTATCTTCAGCAAAATATTGCTGTTCTAAAGTGTTTACATGGTCTAGTGATGTCTGAAGGTGTAGGATAAAATGGAAGTTTGATATTTCACGTCAGCTCTGAGAATGACATTATCTAGTACTTGATACAACTTATTTTATCCTAGTTTTAAACACTATTTTCGTTTGAGCTGAAATAAAGCTGAAATTTATTAACCTGAAAGAATACGTCTGAGAGTTGTAAGTCAAAACAGGGCTGTATTGTCAGACAATTTAAATAGCGATAATGTGATGATGGATTTCAGTGGTGCATGAAGATCACCACTGTGCTACCTTTTGTCAGGCAGCTTTCTGCTTGAGGTGGGGCTTCCAGAGCTGGCGAGTTGGGAGGACCGCCAGCCCTGCGAAAAACCAAGGGTCTGAAGCTCGAAGGTGCATCTAGGCCTTTCAGTGCCCTTGGGGCACAATCTCACAGCCCTTTGGGAAATGTCGGAACACCCCTGTGGTGAAATATATTTGATATTTTACATAAAATATAAGATGTGCTTGCCACTAATGCAGTGGCGTCTAACTGTTTGGTATCTCTGGGCTAAATTGGAAGAAGGAGAGTTAATCACACACACACACACACACACACACACACACACACACAACCAACTCATGATGTTTTAAGTAAATTTACGGGCTGCATTCACAGCCACCCTGGCCTGCATGTTGCCCACCGGCCACTGGGTGGACACCTCTGCACTAATGGGAGGAAATGTTGGGATTGGCTGCCCAAGTGGAAGTAGCAGTGAATCCCATAGCTACCATTGGGATCCATGCCTGCCCTGGTACCTAGTTAATTTTCAATGAATCAGACTCTTCTCTTGGGCTAAACAGATAAGCACAATTTTGCGTAAGGCTAGATTTCTGAAAAAGAATTCATTTCATGTATTTTCCCACTGGAACTAAAACTCTCCTGGGACTCCTTGGAGATGGCTAACAATTCAGATGTAGAACAAGGCGAGACGGTACCAAACGACCCCTTGCGGTCAGTCTGTGATGAAGCCGTTATGGCAGCCAGCAGGTACGCTGTGTGCCTGCCTCCCCAGAGCAAGCCAGAACTTTTATTTACCGCCATCACAACAGACCAGCCTCTCCATTATGCTTCTGGCTATCCTGGGAGTTCAGGGCCAATGTGTTCTTTGCAGACCCTTCATGTCTGTGGTTTGGGATGAATGAGAGACTCTCACAGACAAATAAATTACAGTGGCAGGTTAATGGCCTGTACCTGAGGAGTATGGGCAGCCTGGTCAGGGCAACAGGTGTGGGCTATCATTGGATTCCATGGGTTGTGCTTCCTTCACAGTGCCTTGAGATGGGAACATAAATTTCCGAATACTAGACGTGATAAAAGATAACTTACAGCTTTTTGTTTGTTGAAGGAGAGGAGAAATAGACCATGAACACAGTTTTTTCTACAAGTGCCTCAGATTGTTCCAGTCATCCTGACACATGGAAAGAAGGAGGGAGGGAGAGAGAGACAGCCAGCAAATGGAACAGGGTCCCCTGTCCTGGTTGACTGCTCAGCTCAGGTGTCCTTAGCCTACTTTTTCATTCACCGGATGAACTGCTGAGTCCTAGGAACTACTGTACTGGTAGCAAGTTCAAAGTAAAGAGTATTAACTCTGTGAGGCACCTAAGATAACACCTGGTTTACCACCCAGTTGACCAACCAGGGGGAAGTGACATCAGAAGAAACTAGTGACTGACTGAAGGACCGGCCTACCGACGTCCAGACTGCTGGGCTCTCCACTGTGTCTCTTATCTTCCTGGGATTCCGAGCAGGAACAGATTTATTTTTCAGTTCAGTTATCGTATTTTCCCACTAAGAGACTTCTACTTGGGACTTTCTTATGTTTCCCGTCTATTTATTGCAGTTCTCCGTGTATTCATCCACGCTTCTCCGGAGTTCTGTGAGCATCTTTATGACCATCACCTTGAACTCTGTAGCAGGTAAATCTACTTACATCTGTTTTCTTGTTTGTTTGCTACCCCCACCCCAAGGTTTTTGTCTCTTTTTTTCATTTGGGATGTATTTTGTTTGAGTCTCTGTGCATAAGATAAAATAGTTACCTTTCCCAGTCCTGAGGGCTGGGCTAGGAGGCGAACCTTATTTTCAACCCTGCCCCAGCTCTTGGTTGCCTTGCAAAGCTCTGCAATGGTCCAAGCAGCCTACTCTATTTGTAATAGCTCCCAGTGGTTAACGGTGGGCCAGCGCCTGTGTGTGTCCCAAAGGGGAGGATCTCAGTCGGCACCTAGATTCCCACTGCTTAGAAGCTAGACTCTCAGACTGCAGCTTTTAAAGCATGAAAATGTATACAGTCCTGTGGGACCACAAGTGTGAGCCCCGCCAGCCCCTCCAGCCAGGCCATCTGGAGGTGGCCCCTGGGTGGCAGCCTCAACAATCAGTGCTCCCGGTGATTGTATAAGCTCCTTTCTGGGAGGTACTCCTGGGCTGTCTCAAGGCCGAGGTATTGTTTACCAAAGGACTTGGGCTCCTGGATGTGTGCCAAGTGGGCAGCCGGCCCTTCAGGCTGGAGTGCCCGCACAAGAGAATAGGTCACTTTCACAGAAAGACTGGGGGGGGGGGTTGTCAGTCTGCTGTGTGTTCGGTGCCCTGGGGGCAGGGTGGTCTGCCAAGAACTGTGTCTCTGATTGCTATAATCCCTCGGAACCCAAGAACACAAGCTCCCCTGACCTCTGGAACCAGGTGAGTAAAAGACCGTCTCCTGGGGGTCAACCGCCAAACCCAGGCACCAGACAGGAAAACAGGGCAGTGGGTGAATGGGGAAGCACTCCGGGGGTGCTGGGGACTGTGGGCAGGGCAGCGAGTAGGACGGAGTGTGCTGGTTGGAATAAGCAGAGGGGAGCCTGTAGGTGGTACCTGCTGGAAAAAGAAAAGAAAGAAGGAGAAGGGGCCTGCCAGCTGGACCAGGGCAAAGGGGGGCCTGTGGATGGCACGGGCAGGAAAACAGAAAAGATAAAAAGGGAAGATGGAGCCTCCCTCTCCCTGAGGCCAGCAGCCCCCTAGATATGTGCTCAGTGAGATGCCTGGCCACCCTCCGCTACTTTCACATTGGCCAAGGAGCCACTTTCACAGGAAGTCTGGGAGCCACCTGGGTCTCAGGGGTGTGAGCACCATTGGTCTGAAAGCCTGCTGTTTTGGGGCCCATCTTTAAGGTGCAGCTCTGAGAAGTTGGGCCACCAGATGTGGGGTTTACCCCTCAGCTCCTCGGGGAGCAGCTGCAGGTATTGAGCTCTCTCCTGACTGTGGGCCACCACGTGGGGCGGGTTCGCGGTGAGACTGCGTCTGGGCCTCCCCTCCTTGGCCAGATGCGCAGGGGTGGCTCAGGCAGCTCCTAGGCATTGTCCAGGGGAAGCTGTTCCACATGCAGCTGCAGACTCGGCGTGTCTGCGGGAGGAGGTGTGCTCAGGATGTTCCTGTCACCACCTGGAAGGGGTGGATTTATAACTAGTGCAAATTATTTCCTATTCACCTGCACGTTCGATTCAAATGCCTTGAAACTTAAAAGGAATCCACTGTTCAAGAGCTTTTTCACAACACAGTGAAGGGAACTAGATTGGAAAGTTCAAGGATTATGAAAGCATTTATATAGGTATCTTATTGGGAGAATCATTTTATAATGAGTTAAAGGAATCTGGGATGTTTCGGTGTCTCTGGCTAACTTTTGATGATTTATAGAGATGATTATATTTTATCACTTTGGAAACCATTTTCAGCGGGAGAAGATTGGAAGTGGAGAGGGAAAATTTGGTCCTCGTTTTGCTTGCTTTTAATTACTATCGCCAAGCACTCAAGCTTGTGTTCACAAAGGACATTCACACGGACATCTTTGTGGAGGGCAGGTTTCTGTATTGCCCTGAAAATTTATTCCATACAGCAAATAAAAACAATACCGGTTTTCTGAAAGGTTCCTTAAATCAAGCTGTTTGTGTTCCATAGAGCAATACTTTACTGTCAGAGATGTCTGCAAACCACTGGGGTCGTGAGGACATATGTTTTGAATGTCAACAAGAAGAGAGAGAACAGAAAGGAAAAAAACTAGCTACTAATCTCTTGAGCAGTTTGCTTTCTGGGAAAAGTTAACAGCTGCGTGAATTTTATGGTCCTGAAGTCTGCATGCCCAGGGGCCTGACATTCCGGTCAAGTTCACCTGCATTTGCATGCCCAGGGTTGCTGCTCAGAGCTCTGCGATCTTATCATTCACAGAAAACATGGAAAAGATTCCTGCCATCCTGGTGAAATGGTTTTGGTATTTCGATTCATAAGGCAGATAGGCGATAATTTTTGCTAAGGATGCCTACGGAACGTGTTGACTGGGGAACTGAAAGGCAGAGCTGTGTATGGAGCACTGGAGTGCAGCATTGCGGGAGGCGCCGAGTGTCAGCTCAGCAGTCTCCTGGTGGGTACTTCCACTCCTCTCCCGACAGCACACGGTGCGTTTGCTTTCTCTTTGTGAGGAATTTGGTGCCAAAGGTGGAGAACAATTATTAGGGCCAGTGACAGCCCACGTATGTGGAATGTGAGGACTTTTGCAGATTTTATAGATTTGGTGCCGTTCCACAGCAAACTATAAAATTATTATTGCAGCCCAGAAGGTTGTAAATGTTAAAACACAAATATCAGAATTATGGCGCCTAGCAAGGCGTGCAGGAGGCAGTTAAGTCAGCACGTACGTCAGCATCACTTAGCATTGCAGTGGTTCGCCGGGTAAATATTTTTATCAGCTCTTTGCAATAATAATTCCTTGAAATAGACTGATAATTTTATTTTATGAAAGAGAAAGAGATCTGTACTTTTAAGATAAAGAACTTGGCATATTCTATGAGTTCTGCCTCATCAGTTATATTACTTTTTTTGGTTCCTTGTTTTATTTTTGAACTCGGAATCTAAATATATTGATAGCAGTGGGTTAGAAACAATTTCTGCCATATGTCTGTATGTTTTTGTTCTGTACCTTTGAAGGCTCTTTTAGTTGGCATATTAAAATTTGTAAATGTCGTCCTCTTTATTAACTTAGCAATATAACATAACGCAAAACTCTTTTAACGTAAAATGTTTTATATACTATGCTGCCTAAACTAATAGCACCAAATGTGCTTCCCTGTTGTGTGAGTTTGATTAGTTAGAATGTATCTGGCCCTTAATGAATTGCCTTCTCTTTCTGCTTTCTCTGGGTTCCCAGTGAGCAGCATCTTGCTGGGTTGTGCTGTTGCTGTTTTTTTTTCCCCCCAGCAAAGGAAGGGTTTATTTTTAGGAAATGGTCTACTGCCAGAGACACAGGTGAGCTAATGCATAAAACCTGGCTAGCCTTCAGTTTCCAGGGGATAGGCTATACAGGGAAAAAAAGGATTTTGTTTTAATTCAACGTAAGATGCTGCGAACATGGGTAGAAAAAGTCAGGCTTTACTTCCCACCGCCAATTTATTTTAAGCTATTCACACTCATGGTCCTCTATTGTGTCTCCTCCAGCGTGGCATTGTGGGGACAGGCCTGGGGGCAGTGCCGAGGGTTTTAGGAATGGAACCAGGGTGTCTCTGAGCTACACAGTGAGCCTTAAGGGTGATTAGGAGAGGCCAGGTCCTTCCTTGTTTTGTCTGCAAGATTATCGCATGCACTTCGAGTTCCTGAATGTTCACACTCTTAGGTTTTTACACTCACCTCATACAGTCACATCTCACATGCACTCACATATTTAATATTTTATGGTTCCATAGCATTTTAAACTTAGCATTTAAGGGTGACAGATGCTCCCTGCGTAACCTGCTGAGCCATGTTACGTGACTGCAGGCGTTCGAACCCCTCCAACGCCAGATTCAGAGAGAAGTGGGAGTGACATTGGAGTGTATGTCTCGGGGAGCTTCCTGCACGTCTGGGCTGTGATCTCTCCAGCACAGGGGTTGATGCACTGACGTGCCCACAGTGAGATGTGCACGTATTTTGTTCCTCACTTACATCACCAGTAAACAGGCTTTATCTTCATTATCCGTTCCATGGATGCACCGTTTTATTTCTGGGTCATAAACCAAATGCTGTGCATTTTAGTTTGCACATTTAAAAATTAATATTCGTGAGTCTCAAGGAGGTACCTGTTCATCTCTGCTGCTGAAAATGATTTCAGCAACACTATTAGGGACCATCTAATGTGCCAACCCTAACCACGAACTTAGGGTACATTATCGGTAGTTCTCTCGGTCTAGGGCAGGCACTCGTTCTAGTTGATGACGAGGAAGCTGAGGCCCAGATTTCTCGTGAGCATCAGGGCACATACGTGGCTTAGTGTTTGGCTCTGAAGTCCTCCGTTGTTCCAAGAAGGTCCCCGTGGAGTCATGCATGAGGTTAGGGCACGGCATGGGCCAGGGGATCTTCCTTACTAGGGAAGGCAGACACTTATGGAGCCAGAGAGGAGAAACCGCAAGGATCTCCACGCCCTGATTTTTCCATGGAGACAATGCTAGGCTCCAGGGGCTTGCCTGACCGGTGGATTTGCATTCTCATGGGGGCCCTCGGCCTTGCTAGTAAGGCAAGCCTGAGAGCAACCTTGTAGAGGTGGAGTCATCAGGCCTCTTGAGCACCAGGCAGTCTGGCTGTGGTGTCAGCTGTTTATGAGAGTTTCCTGGGAACAGTATGTGCACCTGGAGATCTTGGGGCCAAGGGGATGCTGCTTTGGGGAAGGAGGGACTGGGCCGCTGTGGGAGGCTGAGCCTCTCCCATGGGGGCGGGGGAGATGCGGAGAGGAGAGCCGTCTCAGCCACCACTGGCCTAGTGGAGTCAGAGCGGACACCTGCGGTCACTCCTGGATGTTTCGCCTAGTGCCTCGCCCTCTTTTTACAATTCCGCACTGTTTTCATGTTGTTCGGCACGTTTATTTTTAAATATTTCAGGAGGAGAATGTGCATTTTGTGGAAGAAATGACCAACCCGTGCAGAGCCCATTTGTAATAACATCCTTGCCAGATTGGAGTTAATAGGCCTCCAAGGAAAGGTTATTTAGACTAGCACCAGACAAAGTGCTAAATAATGCACTGTCCAGCATAATCTACCGTCCTCGAGGGAGAGAGCCGAATGGCTCAATATGGGTTTTCCATCTTCAGGTTTAATAACCCGATGTCAGGGTCAAACCACAGAGCACTCGTGCTGCCTCCAGACGCTCCCTGCCGCTGAGGGTGCTTTTCCCTGCGGCCCCCTCGCTCCTGTGTTGCCATCGCAAGGAGCTTGAAGAGTACAGACACGGAAGTTTCTAACAGTACTGTGGAAGGAGGGGAAGAGGGAGGCTCCAACGCAGGGCAGGTGGATTTGGGCCCCAGGGGGATCACTGATCAGCACCACAGACAGCTTTGGTTGTCTGACTCTGATCTTTATAAATACTCACGAGAGGTCCTTCAGAGTATCAGTGTGGCTCTCCGTGGGGTGGGGAGAAGGAATAATAAAATGAGTTTCTTAGTTCAACATCCTAGGTAGCTCCAAGATTTCCTACACGATGAAGGTCTTCACGGTCCTTCTCTGTTTTCTGGAAGAGGTTCACTGTGAAGTGCACTAAGACGTTTGAAACCAGGCTGAAAGCAGCATCTCTGGAGGTTTCCTAGGAGAGAGAAGCTTGTACCTATCGGAGGGGGAATTTCTGGGGGTCAGGAAGTTACATTCAAAGGTGGAGCTTGGGAGGAAGTAGGTTATCTTGCCAGTACTGAATACAAAACCAAACTGATCTTTGGCCTAAGTGAACAACTAGTTTTATCTATCTATATCTATATCGATATCAATATTGATCTCTATCTGTAAGTCTGATGCTCATATGAGTAGTTTGGGGCAGAGACAGAGGGAAGGATGGTAGCTGATTTTCCAGCAAGTGGCCCTAGCCAGCCTCACTCTGGCAAGCTTAATAATTTATACCTTTTATTGTTTTTGTCTGCTCTTTCAAGGAAATACTTGAATGTGTATTTTGAAACATCCGGCAGATTTCCGGGTGCTGGAATTTGTCGGGGGTGGGGGGGATGTTCAGAAGCGCACCAACTTCGCCAGGGCTCCAGTGTTCGGGAGGAAAGGTCACGGGACAGGCTTCACTCGTGCCAGAAGGTCCTCGTGACCCTCACTCAGGGATGTGAATGGAGGTCCTTTGCCCATGCCCTTTATTGGGGACGTAGGAAGTGAACATCAGGCTCATTTTCTATGTGAAAGGAACGATTTTTCCCGCTGACTCCATTTTGGCTGTCTGTGAGACTCATTCTCATATGTATTCTGATATGTACTTAAACACTGACACCTTGCTACGAGCCTTTATAAATGGCTGCTGAATGAATGATAGTTCCCGCTGCCTCAGAGGAGACTGCTGAGCAAATTTAAAAATTAATCTTCTGGTCTCATCTCCAGTTAGTAAAACCAAATGCTTGTGAAGAAGCACAGTTACAGCATGATCTATTTCTGCTTTCTCTAATGATGTTTTACATTGATTATCTTTTAGAACAGTTTTATATTTTATATGTACAGGAACATTGCAAACTTAGATTGCCAAGTTCGCATATACTCCTCACTAGGTCCCCTGTCAATAACATCATATATTACCACATTAATTATTACAGTGCAAGTATTACAGTTAATGAACTGATATTGATGCATTATTACTAACTGAAGTTCATCTGTTATTTAAATTTACTTAGTTTTCACTGACAGTCATTTTCTGTTCTAGGATCTGACTTAGATGGTATGTTGCATTTAATGGTCATGTCTTCTTGGGCTCTTCCTGGCTGTGACCATTTCTCAGGCTTTCTTGGCTATGGAGGACCTTACCCTTGACTGTTTCGAGGAGTACTAATTGGGCATCCTGTAGGAAGCCCCTCTCCTGGAATTTTTCTGTTGTTTTTCTCATGACTGGACTGGAGTTATAGGACTTGCGAAGCAGAACACAGAGGTAAAATGACATTGATGTCTTGGTGTGATCAGATCAGACTATCAGCATGACTTATCACTGTTGATGTTGACCTTAATCGTCTGGCTAAGGTAGCATTTGTCAGGTAAACTTTGTTCTCCTTTTCCATAGAGTACCCTTTGGAAGAAAGTCTCTTTGCACAGCCCAAATTTAAGGAGTGAGGGACTCTGCTATGCCTCTTGAGGGTAGAGTATCCACATAAATTATTTGGAATGCTTCTGCACACGGAATTTGTCTCCTTCTCTATCTAATTATTTATTCAGTCATTTATTTATGTTAGCATGGACTCATCACTGGATTATCCCTTTGGGTTATAATCCAATATTCATTGTGTTTATTTTGCTGCTTGAGTTGCCCTGCATTTGATCACTGGGTCTTCTTACGTCCCTTTGGCATACCCATGTCTATTTTTATTTGAGCATTTCCTTCATCTCTTCTGCTGTAAGATGATCATGGGTCACACCCCAGACCTAAACTCAACCACTTCTCCACAGAGCCCCGATTCCTTTTACTGAAGAGTGTTGTTAGAGAGCTGCACGCTAAGTATACTCAGGGCTATTGTGTTAACATTGCTTCTAGGCACTCTCAGCCGAGAGAGCAAGGGGATGTATGTGTGTATGCAAAACCATGTATAATCACACATCTACAAATGTTTCTACATATGATCATATGTGTCTATATTAAGCTAAACACGAGTTCATACTGATGTATCCAACTATAGTAACAATCCATTACTATATGAATTATTCCAGCCTCTTCCCCATGCTTATCTATTAATTCCCACTCTGCTAGTGAGAAACCCTGTTTTTCACCCTGGTTCATGAACCCTTTTTCATTGGTTTCATGATTTATTTATTTAATTCTTCAATTGCATAGTATAATTAAAATCGTTGACCTGTCCCCCTGTGGGAAACAGCATTGTTGACTAGAGTGTGGTGCTAATGTGCAGTTCCTTTTGCCTTTATTCTTGTGATCTCTACTGATTTCCCAAAACTTAGGCCAGCACCATTCCCTGCCCCTATCCTTTTCAGTAAGGCTGTTCCATACATTTGTCATACATTGAGATTCTTTCATCACAGTCTGCCCTCTACTGAGGGATTCCTCAACCTCCTACATCATTTGAAATGTTTGCATACATTAAGGTTTGCTCTTTGTTCTGTAAAGTGTTATAAGCTTTGACAAGTGCAAAATATCACATGTCTACCACTTCAGTATGATACAGAATAGTTTCACTGAGCTAAAAGACTCTCTGTGATTCACGTGTTCAATCCTCCAACCCTCCGGTAACCATTGATGTTTTTCCTGTTGCTATAGTTTTACTTCATCCATAGCTGAAAAAATCTAAAATATACAATGTCATATACTTGAAATCATGTAGTACATAGCCTTGTTCAGATTGGCTTTTTTCCACTTAGCAATGTGTATTTAGTGTTCATACATGTCTTTGATGGAGTTAATAGCTCATTTCTTTTTATTATGGAATAACATTTCCTTGTGTTATTATACTGTGTATAGATGTTTATTAATTCACCGATTAAAGGATACCTTCATTTCTTCCAGTTTTTGGAAATGATGAATAAAGCTCTATTAACATTTACAAGCAGATTTTTTTGTGAGGACTTCAGTGTTCAAACCAGTGAAGTCAGTACCTGGGAGTGGGATAGCCGGATCACGGGGTGTGACCAAATGCGACTTTGTCAGAAGCTGCCGGAGCTGTCTTCCGAAGTGGCTGTGCCATTTCGCATTTCACCAGCAATGAAGAAAGTACTTGCTGCTGCACATTCTTGCCAGCAACTGACACTGGAAGTTTTTCAGAAATCTTTACCCATTGTGATAGGTGGGCAGGGATATTTTATTGCTGTTTTAATTTGCAGTTCTTTAAGGACAAGTTATGTTGACCATCTTTTCACATTCATAGTTGACATTTGTATATTTTTGGGGGGGAGAGGTGTCCGTTCAGATCTTTTTCACATTTTTAAATTGGTTTGTTGATTTTCTTATTATTGAATTTTAAGAGGTCTTTATATATTTTAGATGTGTTCTTTTCCAAATGTTTTGAAAATATTTTCTCCCAGTTTGTGGCTTGTCCATAATATATATTTTTTCAATGTATTTTCACAATCTACTGGGGCCCTTGGGAAGGAAAATAAACTAGCTAGAAGAACTTAATAATGTCTCGACATGGGGATGTGCAACATCCTCTCTCTAGGAACCCTTTTTTCATTGGTTTCTAAGGGCATGGTTCCCCGCCCCCAACAATGTGAGAAAGATATTCTGAGAAACTATCAGTGCCCAAATAAGTAAAGAGAGAGTGCACTTTAAAAAGTTTGATTCTCACAATGACCCTCCGACAGAGATAAGGTAGGCTTCAGCACTCACATTTTGTTATCCACTTTGATGGGAAAGTTTCCAGTCAAGGAAACGGGAGCTCAGGAAAGCGACACAACCTGCCCAGGCTCACACAGTCGGCAGGTGATGGAGGTTTGGCTAGACCCTAGTTTCTGTCTCCTGGCCCCAGATTCTCATACCTGCTTCACACTGAAATCTTATCTTGGTAGCCAGGAGACCATTAATGGTTTTGTTTGAAGTTTACACTCAGTGATTATCCATTTATTTAACAGTTTATTTGATGTATTTGAGCCCTGCCTCTATCAAATAAATAATGGAAAATGGGATGAATTAAGTTGTTGCATGAGCCTGTAACTCGGCCTTTGCTTCCCTAGTGTTTTATAGTTATAGTGGATCCTTCACATTCTATCATCTGATTCTTCTAGAAGATCCTTTATTTTTGAAAATATTTTATTTATTTATTTATAGAGAGGAGAAGGGAGGAAAGGAGGAGGGGACAGAAACATCAATGTGAGAGAGAAACATCAATTGGTTGCCTCTCATATGTGTCCTGACCAGGGACCGAACCCGCAATCTAGGTATGTGCCCTGACTAGGGATAGAACCTGTGACCTTTTGCTTTGCAGGATGACACCCAACCAATTGAGTCACACCAGTCAGGGCTAGAAGATCCTTTATTGTACTCACCTTTTAGTGGAGATAGTCCTTGGCATTTGCTAATACTTTCCTTGAGAGTTTTGGAGGAAAATATTTGTTATTGAACCAATTTGAAAATTGAAAGGTCCTTTAGTTCCAGATTTCTGAAACTTGGCAATGTTGAATTTGGTACCAATATTTCACTGTGGAGGAGGCTGTCCTGGACATTGTTGCATGTTTAACAGCATTCCAGGACTCTGCCCACTAGATGCCAGTAGCATCCTTTCCAGTTGTCACAAAGAAAAATGTGTCTACATATTGCCAAATGTCCCTTGGGGGGAGGGAACCCTTCTGTCAAGAACCCCTGCTCTGGTGTTTAAATTGTTTAATGACTAATGATTTAAGCAGCAGATCATATTAGGTTAACGTCAAGTTCATATAAACTGCAGAGCTAAATAGAATTTGTTTTTCTATAACTTCATCACTTTATTTGTATAGTCATTTGATACAGTGAAAGAGACTTAAAATTTTATTTCAAAGTTGACAATAAAGTAAAAAAAATAAGGCTAAACTACAGGAGGGCTAGAAAAGATGAAATAGAGGTTAACTATGTGTTAACTGTATTTTTGAAAAATGAAACAACTCTTTGATTCAAGACAAAGTTCCTCACGGGAACATCATTTTTCTTGTGTGTTTTCATTGTAGAATCATGAAATGTGATGGTGTGAGAGCCCATGCAGACTATGTGGGTAAGGGCTGGGAGAGAAAGAAGGGTGAGGCATTATTGCTGGATGCATGTTGCCTTTTACCATGGTCTATTAGCCTGAGTACCATACTATATATGACTAATTATGGAAAATCTATAGTTAATTTTAGCATTAATTATAGCATAGAAACAATATAGGACTTACACATAATAACACATGGAAACTGACTTTAAAAATCATCTCTCTGAACTAGGGACACGAGTGATTGTAAGGCCAGAGCAAGGAAAATTCATGATGAGCCTGGAGCATTTCTGTGGTCCCAGAAAGTAAGTGGGAGTGGGGCAGTGAGGAACAGGACAGGTCAAAAGAACACAGGAGCCCCCTTGATAGAGTTCCCAATGGCCAAAGCTGAACCAACTCAAGCAATAAAAGAAATAAATACTACTGCATTACAAAACCCTAAAGTAAAATAAATTCCCATGAGCTCATATTGATATAAATAAACAATTGATTGAATGAGCGATTAAGTGGTGGAGAAGTGGCACAACATCTTCCTCACAGAATTCCGAACCGTAAATATGGAAGGAAGGACGGCAATGGGAAAAGCCCACGAGAATACTACAGTTACAACTGCCGCAGGTGAGGTTCATGGGCAAATGCTAAAGTCAGTAGCTGAAATAGTAAGGAGCAATAGGATATTTGCTCAAATAGCCTCCCCCAAATATTTATTAATTACTGTGGTGAACTGAACACGTGTGTATAAATCCCCTGCCTGTGAGGTGGGCTACATTTAGTGACTTGCTTGTGGTGACTAGCATCCACGAAAGGGAAAAATAGCAACTTTAAGTGAAAAGCCTGGTGTAGAGAAACTAACCAGGTGATAAGGTTGGCAATGTCATGTACCCCCTGATATGATGCAATGAGAAGGGTAATTCACCTCTGAGGTGTAATTCCCTCAGTCCCTTCTGAGAAAACATCAGCAAATTCAGACTGAAGAACGTTCTACAAAATATCTGACTACTACTCTTCCCAAGAGTCAAGGTTATGAGTAACAAGGAAAGAGAGAACCGTCACAGACTGGAACAGACTAGGGATACATGGCAACTAAATGCAGTGTGGTATTCCAGACTGGCCCTCAAACAGAAAAAGGGCCTTATTAGAAAAACTAGTGAAACCCAAATTGAGCTAATAGCATTGTACCAATCTTAATGTCTTTGTTTTGATAAATGTCACATGATTACATAAAATGCTAACATTAGTGGACTCTGTGCTGTCTTTACAACTTTCTGTAAATCTATTATTTCAAACTTATATAGAAATTTTAAAATCTATTCTTTCTCCAGGTACTTATTGGATGCTTATTCTGTGTTCGGAGAGGGGATGAATCTAACTCACTTCGGTGAACAGGAAACATTAACCAGCAAAACTGAGCAGGTACATTCCCCATAGCCCAGCAATTTCACCCTTTAGATACTTAAAAAAACCCCAAACCTCTTGTACACGTTCACAGGAATATGTCCAAGAACATTCATAGCTACACTGTAATAGCAAAATCCTAGGGAAAAAAATATACGTGTTCACTGAAAATATAATTGGTCAATTGTATTTTCACACAATCGACTAATACAAAGTAAAAGTGTAAAGTGATGAGTTACAGCTGTAGATATACATAAATATGGATCTCAAATACTGAATATGGACTGCAAAATATGGACAGAAAAATGCTTAAAGTTTGATTCAATTAATATAAATGTCCAGACCAAGCTAAACTGAATAGTATATTGTATGAAAAATAAAAAATGAAAAAAAATTGTTTTCTCTGGATGGGGAGAGGGGCATACAAATTTTTCTAATTATGGGATGGGTAGAAAGAGGTTTATTTTAATGTTATTCTTTAACATATATGCATATATGTTAAATATACCTTAAACATATGAAATATTGAGTACCCATAAAGGAACATTTACTTAAATTTATTCTATTACCAGGTTACCTCTTATCTCTTTGACCTTCTCCTCTCCTATTAATTTCCCCTTCACTCGGTCTGTTACAGCCACACTGGCCACCTTGCCATTGATAGGCCTAAAAGCTTTATCCTTTTCTATGGCCTTTGCTGTAGCCCTTCCACCTGGATTCAAGTCTTTGGGTGTCCTGAACACCCTACTTAATGCTGCACACTACTCTGCCCTTTTTGGTCTTCACCTCCGCTAGAACGTAAGCTTCACAGGGCAAGCGTCTTTGTCTCGTGTTCATTAGTGTATTCTCAATACCAGAAGCATTCCTGACACATGTAATAGATTATTAATACATATTAATCGAATAAATGAATGACCAAGAGGGATATAGTTTAATAGGGAAGTATGGTCTTTGTGGTCACACAGGCCTGAAGTTTACATCCTGTTTCTGGTTCTCAATAGTATGTGAGTTTGGCAGGTTATTTTCTCTCTGAGCCTAAGTTTTCTCTTCTGTAATGTCAAGACATTGTGACATGATTAAATGAGACTTTATGGAAAGCACTTAGCATAATACCTCATGTATAGTGGGCACTAAATGACTGTAAATTCTTGTCCTTATGATCAAACTATTGATCTATAGGGCTACAAAAAATGAGTCAGACATAAACTCTCACCTTGTTGAGCTTACAGACTGGAAATAGAATAAAAATAAACTGCATAAATAACAATAATACAAGGTAGAAAACATGCATTGTAGAAAAGTGCTGTGGTGTTTGGGGGAGGGGAATGAAATTAAGGGATGGAATTAAGCAGACTTTCAAAATAAATTATATTCTTAAGAACAAAGTGACCCCAAAGCTAGCAGAAGGAAGGAAATAAGAAAGATCAAAGCAGAAATAAATAAAAGAGAACATAAAATCAATGGAGAAAAATAAATGGAACCAAAAGTTGGTTTTTCAAAAAGATTAACAAAATCAATAAACCTGTAGCTAGCTAATTAAGAAAAACAGCTAAAAGACTCAAATTATTAAAATCGAAAATGAAAGTTGGGACATTAGTATCTATTCTACAAAATAAAAAGGATAGTAGAAGAGTACTATACATAATTACATATTAACAAATTGATAACTTAGATAAAACTGAGAAATTCCTAGATACTCAAAACCTGTAAATATGAGTCACAAAGAAACAGAAAACTTGAATAGACCTAAAACTATTAAGGGTTTGAGTCAACAATCCAAAAACCTCCTGACAAAGAGAAGTCCTGGATCTGATGGTTTCTTAGAAGAATTCTACAAAATATTTAAAGAATTTAAACTAATGTTTTTCAAACTCCTCTAAAAATTTGAAGAGGGAAGAACACTTTCAAACTCATTCTAGGAGACCAGCATTACCGGATACCAGAGCCAGACAAAGACACTGCAATAAAAATACAGGCTAACATTCCTGACAGATATGAGGCACACAAGTCCTTAACAAAAGACTAGCAAGTGGAATTCAGAAGCATGTTAAAAGGATGATATGCATATACAATGACCTAGTGTGACTTATTTCTGGAATGCAAGGATAGCTCAACACACAAAAT
The DNA here is from genome assembly GCA_004024845.1 of Tonatia bakeri. Lineage (NCBI taxonomy): Eukaryota > Metazoa > Chordata > Mammalia > Chiroptera > Phyllostomidae > Tonatia > Tonatia bakeri. The sequence continues at coordinate 165,489 of PVIA01000148.1, read as the reverse complement.
TGGCCAATGTAATAACCACATTCACAGAATGATGGGGAAAATCACATGATTATCCCAACCGATGTGGAAAAACTATTTGGCAAAATTTAACATGATAAAAACAGTTAAGAAACCTGGAGTAGAAGAAAAATGGGTCAATATAAATGACCCAAAAGCCATATATAACCCCCTCCCCCCACAGCTAATATCATAGTCGAATGCACCTTTCCTCTAAGGTCAAGAATAAGAGAAGACCCACTTTCACCGCTAACATTCAACATTTATTGGAAGCTCTAGTCAGAGCAATGAGGCAAGAAAAAGAAAAGCCATCCAATTGAAAAAAGGAAGTAAAAGTATCTCTGCAGATGATATGACCTTCAAAAGCATAACAAGTGCACAAAAAGCTGTTTAATTAATAAACGAATTCAACAAAGTAGCAAGATATAAAATACACATGCAAAAATCAGTTGTATTTCTGTACCTTAACAATCAACTATTTGAAAAGTAAATCATGAGAATAATTTTATTTACAATAGCATTAAAAAGAACAACATGCTTAGGAATTAACTTAATCAAAGAAGTAAAAGACTTGTACACTGAAAACTATAAAACATTGAAAGAAATCAAAGAAGACACAAATGAAATGGAAAGACATCCTGTGTTCACCTATTGGAAGACTTAGTACTGTTAAGTTGTATTACCCATAGTGATCTATAAATTCACTGCCATCTCCAACAAGATCCCAATGAGTTTTTGCAGAAATAGAAATATATGATATGAAATTAATATCTAGAAGATATGGAGAGCTCCTAAAACTTAACAATAACAACAACAAAACCCAAACAACTCAATTCAAACATAGGCGAAAGACTCAAATAAATATTTCTCCAAAGAAGATGAACCAATAGCTATAAATAAATGAAAAGATGCTTCACATCACTGATTATTAGGGGAATGAAAATCAAAACCACAGTACGATACAACTTCACACCCTTTAAAATGCCTATTACCCAAGAATAATTGTTGGTGATAATTTGGAGAGATTGGAACTCTTGTGCACTGCTAGTGGGAATGTGAAACGGTGCAGCTGCCATGGAAAACAGCATGGCGGTTCTTTAAAAATCAACAACAGAATTACTGTGTCATCCTGCTGTTTTGCTTCTGGGTGTGGTGACTGTAGGTACTCCAAGAGATATTTGCACACCCATGCCCACAGCAGCATTATTCTCAGTAGCTAAAATGTGGAAGCAACAGAGTGTGTACAGATGGGTGGATGGATAAACACAATGTGATTTATGCATACAGTGAAATGACATTCAGCCTTTTGAAAAGGGAGTAAAATTTTGATACATGCTACAGCAGGGGGTGAAGCTTGAAGACAGGCTAAGTGAACAAAGCGAATCACAAAAGGACAAAAGTAAGGCAGGAGGCGATCGTGGACACTAACATTATGAAGCCAGGGGATTTACGGTGTACGGTGTTGGAAAGTTGGTGGAGTAGTCATCTGGGAGGAAGTGTGCTGGGAAGATACATAGAACTAAGGGAGGGTGAGATGTTCAACTTAACGTCTTAGTATTGCATTCGTTGTCACACGGCAAGGTCCAAGGCATGCCCTGAAAGCGGCCTGATGGTATGGCAAAGGAAAGAGAGTTTCAAGTGAGGAGGGTAAAGAGTTCACTGCTGGGGCGGGGATTTCCGTATGGAAACTGCTAACGAGAGTTAGGGGGAGGGGAAAACAGAACAAGGCGTTCCATTTTTTGGTGGGTGACGAAAGAACATGGGAGGTCTCAGAATGATGACAGACGTTAGAGCAGATGGCGCATGCTTCAAGGAGCTGGGGCTTCTGAAGGAGAAAGAAGGAGAAGCAGTTTGGATGCATTCGTGGGAGCAGGGAGACTGGCTAGAGGGTAGCTATCCCACCTGTGGGCTGTTAACTTATTTGGTGTGTGGGAGGGACACACCTGTTCCACTGAGGCGGAAGCTGGGAAAGCAGTCTCCACCCGCGGCAAAGAGGATTTAGGGAGGTGAGGGAGAGCGGTATGGGGGTGAGTTAAAAAACTTGCCAATCGTTTTGAAAATCCAACTATTCAAAAGTATGCAGACTACTGCATAGAAATGCACAGAAGCGCTTTGTTAAGTGAGTCTGGTTGCACTAACACCTGAGTACCTATATCACCAGCCTGCTTTAAACTCAGAACGCCCACCCCCCTGAGTTTGCACCCAGCAGCTGGCTGCCCAGCGGGAGATTACACGTCCCAGCCGCCCTTACAAACTGGCTACGCGGTGTTTCTAGGCCCCCAGCAAAGTAACGCCCCTAAAAGGAGATGTTTTGTGCCCACGTTCTCTCCTTTCCTCATCCCACAGGATGGAACGTGGACGTTGGGAGACAATTTTGACTGAGAATCCCCGAAGGGGCATCCAAGCCCCTGGATGACGGCACAGAGCAGAGACACTTGCCCACCTCCAGGAAGTGACGTGAAAGAGAAGTAAGTTCTCCCTCGGCTGGGTCCTAAATACTCCGCCGTGGGTCCAAGTCCTGGTTCTGAACGTGTGCCAATTTGGATGCCAGTCTTATTATGCTACTTTTATAGGATCACCTAAATCACCACTTAGAAACCTCAAGTGTCTCTGGCCCCAGTTAAGATGCATTTTCAAAATGTGGACAAGGCTGTATAATTAAGTTCAGTTTTTTCCTGAAGTTGTTACTGCCCGAGAGATTAGTGAACAACAAAGTTTAGTAATGAATTCACATTTGAATGAAGAAACAAAAAAGACTGGAAAGTACCATATCGTTCGCTTCACCTTTTTGAGCCACATGCCAGGTGCCATTTGGGCCAGGCAGCCTTCTGCCTCTGGCTGGGAGAAGGGCATTTCAGCATCTTCCAGTTTGGAGGCGAATCCTGCAGTTTTCATTCTGGGGCGAGCACATGGAGCGAACGGGCTATCTCACATCACTGTCTCCTTTCCGTGGCAGGAGCTTGGGTTCCCTTCACTCACCTGCAGGCTGAACAGGTCACCCTTCCCATCCTTCTGCCACTTACACGAGTCACAGGTCGAACGTTTGGTCTCACTGAGGTGGTTTAGCATCTCTTTTTACTGAGTTGTGTGAACACTGTGGACTCAGGACTGCAGAAGGCAATAATGCAAAGTGTCTCAGTTTTTTAATGGAGTGGCATTAGTCATATTTCTGGCTTTTCAAATGCTGTTGGGGTTGAAACATTTTACTTTGTTTCAAATACAACAATTTTTCTGCAATTCAATTAGCAACACCTCTTCCACAATTCCCATTTTTATAAATACATCCATTTGCTTTGCTGCTTTGAGAAGTTACATTATCTTTGTCTAGCAACGTCTGTGGTTCTTAGCAACAACGTTAATTATATAGCTTTGCTAACAAGTTAATGGTTAGTGCATTCTATGAGCATTTTTTCCTCTCCCTGCTGTGCATTTTTTTCTTAACCATTTTTGTGCAGGAGGGGTTCAGGTTTTAGTGCAGTTGCCTGCATGCACGTTTAGGGGAGCAGTGGGCAGCACTAGGGGCATGCAGCACTAGGGGCATGCCAAGCCCCAGCCTTTTGCCTTGTAAGGATTCTGCTTCTGTGTCATGGGTGCGTTGGAAAGCCTGGGCTGGATCTGAGAGGATGTGGAGTGTCCACTAAGGGCAGAGAGCAAATCTGCTCTTTTCACAGCTTTGTCCAGTGCAGGTGCCACCCCCCTCTGCCTGGAATTCTCTCCCTCCTCTCTACTTAATGTTACTTTAAAAAAAAGTGTTTCCCCCTTCCATTTTTCTGTAAAACACAGCTTATGGAGATATAATTTACATACCGTACAATTCATCCATTTGAAGTATATGCCCCAACAGGTTTTAATGGTTTTACAGATATGTGCAACCATCCCCCAATCTATTTTAGAACATGTTAATTACCTTACAAAGGAACCTTATACCTATAGCTGTCACCCCTTCACTCTCCCACTCCCTCCACCCCAAGGCTGAGCATCCACAGATCTACTGTTTTTGTTTTTAAGTAGATTTTATTATGTTATTACAGTTGTCTCATTTTTTCTGCCCTTGATTCCCCTCCACCCTGCACCCCTTTTCCTCCAGCATGACCCCCCTTAGTTCATTGCCATGTGTCGTACATATAAGTTCTTTGGCTTCTCCATTTCCAATACTCTTCTTAACCTCCCCTGTCTATTTTCTACCCACCATTTATGCTTCTTATTCCCTGTATCTTTTCTCCCCTTCTCCCCTCCTTCCCCTCCCCACTGATAACCCTCCATGTGATCTCCATTTCTGTGATTCTCTCCCTGTTCTAGTTGTTTGCTTAGTTGTTTCTTTTTTTTTTAAGGTTCAATTGTTGATAGTTGTGAGTTTATTGTCATTTTACTATTCATATTTTTGATCATCTTCTTTTTCGTTGATAAGTCCCTTCAACATTTCATATAAAAAGCACTTGGTGATGATGAACTCCTTTAACTTGACCTTATCTGAGGAGCACTTTATCTGCCTTCGAATTACAAAAGGTTCTATTTGCTGGATAGAGCAATCTTGGATGTAGGTCCTTGCCTTTCATGACTTTGAATATTCCTTTCCAGTCCCTTCTTGCCTGTAAGGTTTCTTTTTAGAAATCATTTGGTAGTCTTATGGGGACTCTTTGGAGGTAACTGTCTCCTTTTCTCTTGCTGCTTTAAGATTCTCTCCTTATCTTTCATCTTGGGTAATGTAATTCTGATGTGCCTTTGTGAGTGCTTCCTTGGGTCCAACTTTTTTGGTACTCTCTGAGCTTCCTGGACTTCTTGGAAGTCTGTTTCCTTCACCAGATTGGGGAAATTCTCCTTCATTATTTGTTCAAATAAGTTTTCAATTTGTTGTTCTTCCTCTTCTCCTTCTGGCACCCCTATGATTTGGATGTTGGGACATTTAAAGTTGTCCTGGAGGTTCCTGAGCCTCTCCTCAGTTGTTTGAATTCTTGTTTCTTCATCCTGTTCTGGTTGAATATTTATTTTTTCCTTCTACTCCATATCTTTGATTCTAGTCCTAGTTTCCTTGCCTTCACTGTTGGTTCCCTGTGTATTTGTCTTTATTTCACTTTTCATAGCCTTCACTTTTTTCCTTATTTTGCATCCATACTCAATCATTCCTGTGAGCTTCTGTACGTCCAGCGCATCTCAGTTCGAACCATTTCACGTGGTCAGTGTCCGTTAGGGGTTGGTGGCTGCTGCGCTGGACGGCACAGGTCTGATCACCGAGGTGCCTGGGGTTTGGGAAGAACTGACTCTATCATGACAACTGCTTCTGATCTCCAGGTGGTTCTTTCTTTCTTTCCCTTGCATTCCTTGAGAAACACACACACAGACACAGACACACATGGCAAAACCTCCGACCTCTGGATCTGTCTGATTTGATTCTGTAAGAAGGGCTGTGTGGTATGGGGCTTGATATTATGAACCAAATTCACCTTGGTTTTTCTCCTAAGAAACTTTTAAATCTGAAATACAAAATGTGATCCAGTGAAATGCCTTGGCAGGCATATGGTCAGTCACTTTGAAAATCACAACAGTGTATGACTGACACTTTGTTATTGCAACTTTTATTAGCTCTTATGACTGTTTTATTTATAGCTGGTGGCAGTGCCTTTTGTAGGAGGGTTCTGTCCATATGGGTGGGGGTTGATGTGAGAGGGTTATTGTGACCATTCCAGCACATGTTTCTATGTGGCCTGTCATGCATTTTGAATAAATGCCTGGAACCATATGACATTGGGGATATATAAGAAGAAAAGAGAGCTTCTAAGACAACTATCCCAATGTGATTGTTATTAATATAATGTTGTTCCTTTTCCTTTGAATTATTTATTCAAACACATAGTTAAGGGAGGATGTGGCCATAATTGATACTTTGATCTATGCCCATTCTGTGCCTGTATCTTGAAATGTGTCTTGTGCTAAGTGAAGTCTTTTAGAGACAGTCTTCTGGAACAACAGATAATGGTGAAACTCCTGGCTTTGCTATGGGTTAAGGCAAGTTTATTCAGACTCTCTGGGTCTCCACTTTCTCATCTCCAACAAAAAGGGTTGAAATGAGGTGCAATGTCTGTGAAAGCGTCTAGCACAGTGGCAGACACTCAGTAGGCTGTTTTTCCCCCAGAAGCCAAGGTGCTAGTGCACAGCCTCATCCATCTCTGCTTAGAGGTAGAGGTACGGGGTCACGAGGAGGGTTTTCAGTACAGCAAAGGAAGTGCCGTGGAGTTAAAGACATCTTTGCATTCTTTGATAGACTGCTGGGGTTCGACTGCATTTCAAATTTACTGGGCAGAGTTCTGTGAAATGTCCTGATCATGTTAACATCATTCAAGCATTCCTTGCAAACCCTTGTGCTCCCGACGTGGGGGTGGTCAGGCTTTGGACACCGCGCCTGCCAGCTTACGCCCATGTGCCTGTGTCACTGCAGGCTGCCGTGACCTGTCACTGCCTCTCTGCTCCCAGCAAGACCATTTTCAGGGACCCCAGGGTAGGACAGGATGGCTTGGATTCTGAATCACTGCAAAAAACTACTTTTATGCGTTGAGCTGCATGGAAATTTTATTTTATGGTTGAAAAAGGCAAATAACGAGGCAATTTAGCAGTGAAAAGAGATATGTGAAAATGATAAATTTAGCTGTGTATCTCTCTGACCTAACATAACAACATTTCAGTTTCTGAAGCCTAATTATTTCTCAGAGAAACTCTTTGCTTTGCTTACACAACTCAGTTAAGAAGAATTAAAACAGCCCCTTGGGTATCTCCAAAGTAGAGCAACATTATTAACCATTGTTTATTAACTGCGTTTTAGGCTAAGATAAGTGGTAAAGGAAATTTAAATTTTTTAATAGTCATTAAAATAGAATAGATTTTAACATTCACATACTAATTCGCCTTTTTAAATTGTGGAATTTTTTCTACATTAGGTAAGCTGTCTGGAGGTTTTAAAACATCTTTAAACAGAAGTTGTTTTTTTCAAGTTTATTTTTCAAAGCAACTTTTCTGGCTAGTGAGAAATAAAGTTCATTTACTTGGGGGTATGTATGAATATTGAATGTTAAATGTTTATTTTTGAAAGACAAAAATCGCATAATGCATGAACTGCTATTCGGTTCAATATTTTAAACATGTTCAAACAAATTATTCAAACATACTGTGATTTTCAAAGTTATAACAAAATTATCTCATGTTCATATAACTCTCCTTATAAAATATTGATATACGGATTGTTTATACTAAAAAATATATATATATATGATGCAGTATTTTGTGTAACCACACACAAAATTTTACAGGAACTGCTTTTCCAATCAGAATGCCATGTTTTGTTGAGATTTTATATATAAACTCTACCTCTGACTAACATTTACCTTTAAGAAAGGATACAGTCGTTTGGACAAACAAATGTGGACAAGATTTTCCTTTTTGTTTTCCATTGAGCTGGGTTTGTTGGAAACATTTAGTTTTTTTTTTAAGCAACATAGATATTTTTGCATGAATTTCATTTCTATTTAGACCAAGTTTGGGTTTTGTCTGTTCTTCATTCTGGGGTTGGGACTTATCCTCAGGAATGGCCTTGTCTAACTGGAAGTTGTCAAAAGCAAATGCATCAGGAAGAATTAAAAAAAAAAAACCAGAGAGGATTTGGGGAGAATGCTTAGTCAACTCTGCCTTGCAATCCTGGGAACATCTGAATAGTGTAACCATGGCAGACAAGAGCCTGGATCGCATCTAGTAATACCTGATGATGAGTCGACAACCACAACCAAAAAAAAAAGAAGAGAGAAAGAAGAAAGAACCAAGTGCATTAGAGAGTCATGCGTACTATCTGTTACACCTACCCGGTTGGACACGTTAACATTTCAGCCACTGCAGTTACAGGTAAAAAGCATAACAGGATATTGCCCCTGCCTCTTTCCTTCCTGCTTTAATGGGTTGGAGCTGGCCTGCCCACGTGCTCTCTTGCAGTGACCTTGTAGGAGCCTGTCCTGGGCACTTGGCTCTGTCTCTGGCATCTTCCCAAGATTGCCCTCCCACCTGCCTTCATGGTCCGATGTTTCCCTTCCCTGGATAATAGTGCAGAGTTAAGAGTACAGATTTTAGGTCATAGCTCCCACTTGGGGAAGTTCCTCAGCCTCTCTCTCCCTTTCCTCCTTCATCCTTGAAGTAGTTTAATTCATTAAAACTCCAAGCCTTGATAGGAAAGCTTAGTTAGAGGACTTACTTAGATGGCAACTATGTTGTTTTATTTGAAATAATTTATCTAATTTACTGATTTTACAAACTTTTAATATTTAGCATCAGCTACGTACCAGGCACTGCATTGGGCTCTGGTCATACAAAAATATGCAGGTCCTGGGGCCCTTGTTTTCATGGGGGTGGGAGGCGTGAGACAAATGCACAACTAGGTATAAACTAAAATTGTTGTGAATTATGTATCAGGCAAGGTGGAGGCAGCCAGCATAGCACGGCATTCTTTCTGTCTGCAGCACAGCACATTGTCAGGAGGAGATGTTTGAAAGTTGGGTGAGTGTTCATTAGGTGGGCCAGTGGAACGGACTTTTGTGCAGAGTCAGTGGCATGTGCAGACAAGGTTAGGGAGCACCTGGCCTCTTTGGGAATCAGCAAGCATTTTGTTTGTAAGGCTGGAAACCACGAGTGGAGGCCCTCTGTCCATCACTGGTGGACAAGCAGACAAGGGCCATGGGCATCAGGCCAAGGTATCTAGAATTTACCCTGCAGGTATCAGTGATGATGCCAGTGATGTGATGAGGTCCTAGAAACCCACAAACAACACAGTTTTGAAAAGTTACCTCTGTTGAAAAGCAAAGCAAAGAGGGGAGAGACTGAAGTCTCTATCACATTTTCTGCCCGAGAATTGTATGTGATTTTTTTCAAGAGCAGTGTGAGCAGAGCAGAGAAGGCAAATGCAAATCCTTGTGGGTTTAGCAGTGGGTTGGAAGGGGGGTATAGAAACCATTACATGTAGGCAAAATGGCCAGAAGTGTAGCTGTGAAGTTGAGTGAGTGATGTCTGAAGCAAGGTTTCTCAGGCCCAGCATTATTGGCATAATGGGCCTTATAATTCTTGTGGGGCTGTCCTGTGCCTTGTAGGGTGTTTAGCAGCATCCCTGGCCTCTACCCACTAGATGCCAGCTGCAAGTTATCACCTGGTTATGTCTCCAGACATTGCAAGGGGGGTGGGTTACAAAATCACCTTGTTTGAGAACCACTGGCAAACAGGGAGACACAGGACAGAGAAAAGGTATTTTTCTTTTTTAGTTTGAAGATGTATAATCATCCTTGAGAGCTAAGAAGAAGGAATAGTGGGATAGGAAGAGAATAAAGGAAGGAGGTGGAGAATGACATATGTGGGCGTAGAGGCGAGGGAGGCTTTCATCCAGTGAAGGTCGTGGGTCATGCTCTCAATTCCGTGACTGTGCTTAACCCTCTGTGCACTGGGTATTGGTAGGTGCTAACTCTCACTCTGTGTGGTCAGAAGTCTCATTTTCAAAGTGTTTCAAATGCAGCCAGGCCACCAGTGGTTACTGCTATGTCCGGGGTCCTGCAGCTGATCTGCAAACTCCTGCTTTATCTGCTCAGGAAGGGTGACAGCTGTACTAGACTGGGAATGGTGGCGGCTGGGAAAGGCTCCTGTGAGGACAGATGCAAGGGAAGGGGATGGAGGGACCAAGCGGGGAATAGCACTGTACAAAGTGGGAAAATGCTGAGAGGAGACCTGCCTCTGACAGTATATTGTGTTATACGCGTTTGGGCTGCAATAAGCTCTCCAAATGAATGAATATCTGTCCATTGCTTCCTAATTCCTTGTGCTGTGCTAGCTGCTGGTGGAAACATCCTAATACCTGTAGCCTGAGCACAGCTCTTAGAATCAAAATATAAAGTCCTCTGTTATCCTGATGGCTAGCAAAATTTTTGCTTATATTTTTGCTTATGGTTTAAATGATGAGAAAGATGAAGGGTTTCAGTGTGCTTTTGAGAAAGACTCCAGACAGGGAGAATTACTTTTTCCCATCCAATATTTATATTCTCCTCCTATATAGAGTAAGCTAAAGTTTTTATTTGGACATTAATCATGCTTAATTCCTATAGCATTTCTTTTTGGTTAAGCTGGCCAGATTTATCTCTAATCATTAATTTGAAGCATCAGGTTTTAAAATAACTTATTTTCTCTGTGAGTGACGTAAAATTGCTTTTTATTGATATTTTATAACATGGGAAATTATAGAGGGCTTGTTAAAAGTTTATTGGGCTAGAGAGATGTTTTAATTTTTCCCTTTAGTGTTTAAAGGATGATTGTGTCCAAGTCGCTGAAGTTCCCACTGAGTATTGGCTGGGTGTGGAGACCGAATAACATTGCCATTCTAAGGGTTAATAAAATCATTAGATGCCTCGCCTCTGGGAAATACCAATTTAACAGATAAGTGCTTATTCACTTTTCTGCTGGACGTGGTGAGTTTCTATGCCACAAAATGAAAACAGATGAGCCAATGGGGCCTGGGGTGCACAACCAATGCACGCTGAACGCAGCCTCAATAAAACCTGGAGGTGGCAAGTGGAGAGCAGGGTCCCTTCAAGGAACTAGGACCTGGTGACAAGGGGGTGGAGGGTGTCTGCCATGGAGCCGTGGAAACCCCAGCAAATAGCAAGGACTGAGGGAAAAAATCATTTTACATAGTGAAAAATCTAACCAGCCAAATAATCAAAGAACATGGAAAATGTCTGTGGGGAGAGATTTCCATAGTAGGAGACCAATGCAGAAAGTACTTTTTTGTGGATACAATTTGATTTAAGCAGAAAGATCATTCATGAATTTTCCAACCCTCCTTATCTCTTTTAAGCACTCGACTGTGAATCAAAGTGGTACGAATAGAAAAGCCAGAATCCTATAGATTTCCATCCCTACCAATGTCTTTTGATTAAATAAAAAATAACTCAATATTTTAAATTTCAGTCTGCTTTCTAAGTCATACTCCACTCCATAATTTCTTTACAGATCTTTTACTTCATTAATATTTGCCAACTTTTCTGAATGTAGGTACCTAAATTTGTGTTTCTATGTATTTATCTGAATTTCCTTGAGATCCTAATTTTCTTTAGTTCTCATGTAAAATATATGAACTATAATTTTTCTGTTTTTTCTTTTCCAAGGGCTAACATGTGCCTAAGCAGAAATGTGGTTCTCAGTGATCATTCCTTTTTAACTTGGCATTTTGACCAGAAATGGTCATGCGAAATTAGTTCCCAGGCCCTTATGTTTATCCCTCCCCTTCCCTTTTCTCCCTGCTTCCCACTCCCTTTCCTTTCACAAACATTTATTGAGCACCTGCTGCACACTCAATTCAGTGTGTCCAGTTCTGATAGAGGGGGCTCGGACCCCATCTTTGTGGAGCTGGAAGCTTCCTGATTAGTGGGGAAGGTAAGTGTCAGGAGGGCCCCATAACACACGCTAGTGTTTCCCTTAACACTCTTCAGGTTCAAACATTTGCAAATAGCGCTAAAGGGAAGGGGAAGGTATTGGAAAGATTGGTGGGAGTGACGGGAGTGGGGCTCAAAGAATCAACTGGAGGCTGGAACACCAGCCCTGGAGACACAGAGAATTGAAGGACCTCAGGAAGCAGGAACCCTTGCTTTTGTCTCTGAGCAGGAAGTCAGGCCAGCACCCTGTTACTATGGTTAATATTAATATCCCATGGGGTGGCCATCCTCATATCAGTGAGTCAGGAGCCTGAGCTGTGAGGGGGAGGACTCGGCCGCCTCGGGGTCACACGCCTGCCTGCTGCCTGCCGGAGCTGGGAGAGAAGCCCATTTGGGTTCCAGTGTGAGGCGGGTTTCTGGATTTGCCTTCCAAGGAGCCAACCCAATAAACGAGAGAGCTGAAGTCAGGGCTCTGTTGGGGGGAGAATGACAGGGACTGCCCTCCCCCACCCCAAACAAAAACAATACAGGGGCATATCTTTGCTATGGTGGATATGAGTTTGCAAGGGAAAAAAGTGAGTATCACGGATAACGATCCCCAATTATATCTTTATTTCAATTATATCTGCCTCAGAGAGGATTTCAGAGGCTTACAACAGGAGATAGAAATAAAATAAAATCATTAAAATGGTAGACAAAAAAAAATCAAATGCTACTTTTGCAGCATTCTAAGAATTTTGTCTGTCCTGTCCATAGCTATGGCAGCAGCTCCTAGAAATTGGCCTGACCTAGTAAATGCTCAGTAAATATTTACTGAGCGAATATGGGTTAGACAATGGGAAATGGTGATTCCTTTTTGTAATTGTCTTCCGTTTTGCTTGACTGCCTAGGAAGGCACCAGGTGAAGTGGACAGAAAGGGGGGCACCCAGCGTTAGAGACTGACAAAAAGAATTCGGGGGATTTATAGGGGTAGGTTGGGCAGTGCTGATAGTGTTGATTTTGATGTCTTTGAATCCTGGAGGGAATTTCAGACCAAGGTTCTGAACAGGGAAGGCCTGGTAGGTAGCCCCTGACTTGCAAGTTAAAGGAACTTCAGCAAGTTATTAACCTCTTTCTACCTCCTTATTAAAACTGGGATACACTTAGCTCACAATATGATTACTCAAGTCAAATGAGATAATGAATTTGAAGGCACCTTGAAGATGTCAAGGTAAAAATATTGTTATTCATAAAATCACCCAAAGGAAACATTTTTATTTGCTTTAGGAGAATAATTTTAAATGTGTACCTCAATCACAAAATTAAGAGCTGCCCTTTTTATAGAAGAAAAAAAGCTTTATGTTTTGTTTGAATCAGAATTAGCTCTAGGCAACCTTTCTTTCAAGCAGCTCTGCAGGGATAAAATTGGACCAAAAAAAAATTTCTTATGAAAAAAGATTGGATTGAATTAATTAGCACCAATTTGGTGAGTTTGTTGACAGAGTGTGGGTTAGTCACAGCAAAGCTGATAAATTGATTTACAGCTTAAATGAAAATATTAAATTTCTAATTAAAGAAGTACAGGGTACCCCAAAGTAGATTTGCAGTCGTATGTGTGTATGTATGTATGTATTATTAATTTTTGTATTATTTTCCACACAAACAGCTGCAAGCCTACTTCTACCTACTCTTGCATTCTGTAGCCTGAAGAACTAATCCTGTTTCCTATGACGAACACCTTTTCTAAACTTAGTGGCAGTCATGGAGCTGTAGTGCACGGCGCCAAGCCTCAGGGTTCAAGGGTATTTGACTGCTTTCCTGGGAGATGAAAACAGGAAGGAAAAGAAACAAAACGATGAGAACAACAATGAAACAAGCCACACGTTTCTCCTTCTTGAGTGAGTGGAAGCATAGAGAAGAGCTGTGGTTGTAAGACACAGCAGAGCTTGTGCCGTTTTAAACCTGAAGTAGTTCTTCTCTGATTGATCACTCACAGTTCACTGTCTTAAGTCACCAGAGCGGTGTTTACAATTTTCTCTCTTTCACCTTGGGGAGAGGGACTATGACCCACACACTGCTGGAATTTGTAAAGTAGTGATGGTCCGTACATACCGAATATAGTGATGTTCTGTTTGGTTTTCCTAGCAAGCAGCATTGCAACATGTCGTCTTCTTTTCATGTGACCCCAGAGCTCTTCGGTGGACCGAGACTTCTAATCCCAGTGCCCTGTGTCAGGTTTCCCCCACCTTTCACAGAGAAAGCCCTGGCCACACAGTGAACATGTCTCCACACTCAGAACCCAGCATTGTTCAGTGAATCTGTCCAGTGTCATGCACAGTTAAATGGTGAAAGAAGAAAACTTGGTGGACTTATTCCTCTCACCACTTCTAAATATCAGTTTGCTGTGTCTTTGGAGAATTGCTTTCCATCTCACTCAATTTAATAATAATAAGCCCCTTCAGGACAGACAGGACTTCCGCAGCATGATAGAGGACAATAAAGGTGTTGGAGACACAGCTCTATATTCCAGTAGCTTTCAGACTAAATAGGGAAAAGAAGTTTGATATTTGAAACAAGGGCTGGGCTTGATATAGACTATAAATTTATACAAACTCATAGTAGGTACTAAATGCAAAATCCTTGACAATGACCTGTGCCAAACTTGTTGACCCCTTGCCAGCATTTTGTAAAGACCATCTTAATTAAAGAGCTGTATCAGATCAATGATAATTTTTTCCCTTAGTAGATTGATACATAAAGGAAGTTTAAAGTAAAATAGCCCTGGGTAGAATTTCTCAGATGGAAAGATGCTTTGAGACCGTGTAGTCTAATGCTTTAATTTGAAGGTGAAAATGAAGACCAAGACGAGATTCGTAACTTCAAGATTCATACCCCAAGGTCACACAGCACATCAGACTCACTGAAGCAAAGCTCTTTAGTTTCCCCTTTGTGTTCAGAAAGACGCTTGATTTCAGGTCAGGGCGCATGCCTGGGTAGTGGGCCAGGTCCTGGGTAGTGGGCCAGGTCCCCACTAGGGAGCGCATGAGAGGCAACCACACATTGATGTTTCTCTCCCTGTTTTTCTCCCTCCCTTTCCCTCTCTCTAAAAATAATAAATAAATAAAATCTTTTAAAAAATAAAGCCTTAGTTTGACCTTTCCACAGGCTATGGATGCTACAACTGAAGATCATACAAGTTCTTTAGTTGAATAAGGAAGACGTATTACTTAAACAATACAATAGAAAAGATTAGGTGTTTTGGCAAGAAGGAACAAGAACTAAGAAGCATGTAATATGGCAGAAACTTTTATCACACTGTGGAAATAACATGTAGAGTTCAAATAGGATATAAATGGAGTTATTGGAGCAATGATTGACTATGGAAATGTTGACCACTGTCATTTGGGAGAAGGTTAGTGAAAATGGCTTCACTGACATAAATGAGGAAAGAGGTTGTTGCAAAAAGAGTAAAGATGTGCTAAAGGAGTGATGTCAGCTCAAACTTTACATTGGAGGAAATCTTGATGGTATTTCACAATATTAAAAGCATAGAAATTGAAATGTTGGACGCTGATGTAGACTTATAAAAGGGTTTGACAAGTTTCCAATGCACTGAAAAGATGCTTGCTTCATGTTGTAAGTTGTACTTTGAGAAGAAGATTGCAAGCACTGTTCAAAGTACTCTTGATAAGTTTTCTTTACAAAGAAATGAAACACTTCCATTCTTAATGTTTCTACTGTTTTAAAATATAGTGGACTAAATAAATATTAGTTTTACTGGTTGTTCATTTTTCTATACATTCATACGAGATCTATCCAGAAGGTATCCTGCTATGTAATATGAAAAATAGAGACATTTATTGAAGAACATATAAGATACAAGAAACATTGTACACAGGACAATGACACCTCAGTCCCCTTCAAAGTAGGCACCTTGGGATCTCCTTACACAGTTATCCCAATCAGCATCAGCTGCCCTGTCATATTTTCCTGAATCTCTTCAATAGTCTGAAATCTCTTCCCTTTCAAAGGCGATTTTAGTTTTGGGAAAAGCCAGAAGCTGCAGGGTGCCAAATCTGGGCTGTAGGGTGGCTGAGTCACATGGGTGATTTGATGTTTCATCAAAAATCTCTGTATGAGACGTGACGCATGAGTGGACATGTTGTGATGAAGCTGCCAATCACCAGTTGCCCATAGCTGTGGCCTTCGGAATCATTTGAATAGTTTCCATGGAGGAATGTTCAAGCCTAATGCAAAATCTGATGCAGATTCATTGCTGTACTTGCTCAATCATTTTGAATATGACAACCACACAGTACACACACTTGATGGTATTTACCACTCCCACTGATGAGTAAGTGAAGTTGTGATTGATCACACATGCATATTCCAGTCCACTTTCCTTGGCTGTCAGGTTATATCAATGTCTACAAACTGTTCTTGTTATATTAACAATGGTTGGACTTTTTCCATACAGACCTTGTGTAACTGACATGAGAGTTTTAAATGTTTTGACAATGTTTTTAAAGGTCATGAAGCATTTGTAATCTTTCTCACTGATTGAAAGAATACTCTGCATGTTTTAGCTCTCACGGTCATTTTAATAGTCTTGCATGACCATACAAAGTGAGGACTTCTACACTTCCAATTTTTTGTGCTTGTCTTTGCCTATTTGAATTGCTGTCACAAAATACCATAGACTAGATAGTTTACAAACAGCGGAAATTTATTGCTAACAGTTCTGGTGTCCAAGGTTAGGGCAACACCTTTGTTGGGTGAGGTCTGTTCTGGGTTGCAGACTTCTCAATGTATCCTCATAGGGATGAAGGGACTAGGGAGCAATGTGGGGTTCCTTACAAGAAGAGTAAACCCATTCATGAGGGCTGAACCCTCGTGACCCAAATACTTCCCAACAGCCCACTTCCCAACACCATCATTTTTGAGTTAGGATTTCAACACAGAATTTTGGGAGGACACAGATATTTAGACCACAGCAGTGCTATTGTCTCAACATTCTACATCAATATTTCACTTTCATAATAACTGTTATTACTTCTTCCTAAAAAAGACAATTACCTTTCAAAGAAATTTTAAAACATGAGAAAGTAATCTCATAACCATCTACACGTTTGCCATTTCTGAGGTTCTTTATTGTCTAGCACAGATTCAAGTTTCCATCTGGTGTCATTTTCTTTCAACCTGAAGACATTTGTCAACATTTCTTACAGTGTGGGTCTCTTAGTGATGAATTCTCTCAGATTTTTCATTGTCTGAAAAAAACTTTATTGAACCTTCATTTTGGATGCAAATTTTACTGTTTATAAAATTCTAATTTGACAGTTTTCTTAGTACAATGTTTTCCTTTAAATGTGTTGTTTCATTGTCTCGTCTTTCCCTGTTTCTGATAAGATGTCTGCAGATCTACGTCTCTGTCTGTATTGGTACCTAATCACCTCAGAGAAACTACTGTCCTTGTTTCACACGCCACTGATTAGCTCTGCCAGGTTTTAGACTTTACAAACCTGAAATTATTCGCACATTTTACTTGTGGCTACATTATTTTGCTCTACATTACTTCTGTGAGATTTAATACATATTGCTGAATGCAAAAACATTTTTTCATATTTATTACTGTTGTACAAATATCCTCACAGGTATTTTTCATTATGCCGTTGATGGATTTTTCAGTTGCTTCCATTTTTCACTCACTTCCAATAATTAACATTCATATACATGACTTTGGGTACACACATATTAATTTCTGTTGTGTATACTCTTAGAATGGAAATTGCTCAGCCATAAGGTATGAAAAGGTTCAGTTTTAGTACCAACAAAAATATCCCAAAATGGTCGCACCAATTCGATTTTCGCTAGCATTATACAAGTGTTCCAATTACTCCACTTCCTTGAAAACACTTGGTAATTTCTAGGTGTTTGTTATTTTGGTGGATGTATAGAGTTATCCTAGTGGGTTTTTTTTTTTATTTGTCAGAAGACTAATGAGATTGAATCTCACTCTAGTCTTATGAGTGCAAAGTTTTCTTACCTTTGAAGTGTTAGTCTCCCTAAAGCATATCTGGTCTCATTTTAGTAACCTTGGGTCACTCAGGTAATATTTAAAGAAGTTTAAACCAGATATTAACGTCTCAATCACTTTTCATTGTACTAAACTTCTTCTCTCTTATTCCTATTTCTTGAAGGTTGTTTCTAAACTCCTATATGACTTCCTATCTTTTCATTCAGGAAGAGCAGGCAGCAGGGAGAGAGGGCAGTTGGCGAATATGGGCGAGGTGTCCTGACAAATAGGGGGCAGCTGCTTTGTTTTCCTGTCACCAGGGACTCCGGGCTGTTGTCCACACGGGCCCTGGTCTCCGGAAATGCAGGCGGGCAGCTCAGTGGTCTCGGTGGTCAGCTTTCAGAGCTTTAGGAAGGGTAGAGCTCCACGCTCCATCTCTCTCCCAGTAACAGGCAGTCGCATCTGTATACCCTCCGTGGAAATCCAATGACCCTCAATGAAGCCCTTTGTTGAGGGAGACTAGCCACTTGGGTCCTGGATGTCATCCGCAGCAGGTCTAGGCCTGCCAGTGACCCAAGAATCTCTGACACACCAACCTTTACTCTTTGGGATCCAGTGTGATCCAAATTTCCTAGACTTTTTGAGCTTGCTGGCCTTACCCTCTGCCCCTCTCACACAATCACACAAATTAAATGGAAAGTAAGAGGGCTATTCCCTGGCTTTCTGAATGCCCATGTTCAAGCTCTCTTTGTCCCTAATTATATCTTTTTGTGGTGTGTGAAAGTCCAAACCAGTTCAATCTGGCCCTGGTGCAGTGTGGGCAAGTCTGGCACTAGAAATATAGCTCTCTTTGAACCTAGCAGTTGAAAGATTATCTCTCTGATCTGATCTGTAAATCTCCCTGAGGTTGCTGTACTCTAGCTCTGCCCGGAGACGGGGTTGGGGGAGCACCGGAAGTTGCTCTGCACTGCTCCCGTGCGAACTTTGGCTCACTTTTGGTCCTTCAAAGCCTCTTTCCATCTCATAGTTTTTCCACCTGGACTTCTGTTGCCAAGTGCCTGATTTCTATATATTCCCAATTTGTATTGCCCAAGAAGAGAACCCCCTGGGTTCATTTTGTCCCTGTTTGTGTAGAACTGTCCAGGTCGGCTCACCTTTCAGGCTGCTGGAGACTCTGTAGGTTGGCCTGTGTTCTATTCTGTTGTGCCTTAAACGGAGAAGGAGGCAACTGGTAGCCCAGGAAGAAATGAGAAACTCTGAGTCCACCTGCGTTTTTGATGCCTCAGGATCCTGCCGTTGCTCTGCCCTGCCATCTATAACACGTGTCTCTTGTGTCATATTTCCAGTCACAGTGATGGATTTGCATTGCCTTTTGCATCTCGTAACCAACAGTACGAGGAAGCAAAATCCTGGGGTGAGGCATGCGGTGTGTGAGACCATGACTGGGTGTTGCTCTGTGTGAAACTAAGCAAAATATGGACAAGGAGACTGCATGTTAGTGCCTTCATTTTGTTTCGGTATAAATCTGCCCAGGTGATCAGAACAGATGGGAAGGTGGCATGGTGGGTGTGGGGATTGGGTGGAGGATATTTCTGCTCCTTGGGATCCTGGAGATTAAAGCCTTATATTGAGAGAGCTGTCATCTCAGGACCCCTCCTCCCTGTTCACTCTCATGGGGAGGTCAGGTAGAGTTCACCAGACAGGTTCATGGGTATAATACCTATATTCTTGAATAAGCTTATATCCCGGTGGCAGGCAAATTATGACTTTCAAATTTAGCAGTTGTTGGAGAATTTTTAATGAACTTGATGATGCTAAACTTTTCATAGCACTGTCAGAGGTCTCTTGTATTGCTTTTTATCTTTTGGTTATCAGTGGGCACCCTAGATATTTAGAACTGTCATATGCTTTTTTCCTGGATTTCTTGATAAGAATTTTTAAAGTTGACATTATAATGATCACAAGTATAAACAGGCATATAAAGAAGTTGCCATGGATCTTTGCAAGGCTGCTATTATTCATGATGTGTACCCAAATGAGGATCCAATTAATACTTGCATAAAGAAGTGGAATAATGCCCTGGGTGGCATAGCTCAGTGGATTGAGCATGGGCTGCGAACCAAAGCATCGCAGGTTCGATTCCCAGTCAGGGCACATGCCTGGGTTGCAGGCCACAGCCCCCAGCAACCACACATTGATGTTTCTCTCTCTCTCTCTCTCTCTCTCTCTATCCCTCCCTCCCTTCCCTCTCTAAAAATAAATAAATAAATAAAATCTTAAAAAAAAAGAAGTGGAATAATGTCAGCCCAGAATCTACAAAGTTTAGGAAGGTGTTTGGAGCAGTGAATTTTCGTGAGTGAAATGGTTAATCATTTTCATTCATCTAGAGGGGGAAACTAGGCTAATTTTCAGCATGATCCACTTCCTAGCATTATCCTCTGAAGGTCTTCAGGATAAGACAGTAGTGACAGTTGCTAATAGGCCTTATATCTACTAAGTTGTTAGCATTTTATCTTGATGCACTGGTAGAATAAACTTCAAGAATACTTAACACAGTGTGATTGCCTTCAGCTGCCAAATGCTAGATTTAACTGTTTATTAGGACCAATAGGGGTGTTTAGACTTTGCAGTGCGGCACAGAAGCATATTAAAATTGAAATTAGGGAACTGATCAGAATCCCTACGGGGTTGCTGAACACCAGTATTTGGGGACCTTGGGCATGGTGTAGCTCATTCAATTTTGTAAAAAAGAAATGAGATTCAGGGAAAAGCAAGGAGTTAGCTAAGGTTGTTCAGAAGGTTTGAGGCAGAAGCACAATATAATCTCAGCTCTCCTGCTTCTCAGTCCCAGGATTTTTCGCACAATACTGAGCTATTTTGTTGCCAACTCCTTTATTTCACTTTCGATCCTACATATTTTGCCATTGCAACCTTATTAAGATTCTGTCTTTTACCCCAAATGCTTCAATTTCCTGCCACTATTGTCTCTATAAAGAACTAAATGCTGATTGTTATTGGAAGAAACATGAGGCTGCTCTTCCTGGGTGTCTCCTTTGTTCTCACATTACTATCACACCCATGACGATTCTGACACCAGATGTGTGGGTTTCTTTTCCTCCCACACCAAGCAATTCTGTGACACCAGCTGTGTGTCCTCCAGTTTAACTCAATTCCAATGCTATCTACCTGGAGGTGGTGTCAGGTCCCACAGATTAAGGTCTCAGTTCCACAAACCTGCTCTTCCCCCACCCTTTTAGATGACAATTGCACATCTGAATTGTTACCTGTGCTTCTGACCAATCAGCCGCAAATGAAAGTCTCCTCAGATTCCATTATTTGCTACTACAGCTCATAGAACTCAGGGAAACACTTCCATTTACTGGTGTATTGTGTAATACAGGGTGCAAGAAATAAGATGGACAGCTAGATGGAGAGAGACATAGGATGAGGTCTGGGAGCATCCTGAGTGCAGGAGCTTCTGTCCCCATGGAGTTGGGGGTGCATCGTCCCTGGGTAAGTGGATGTGTTCACCAACCTATAAGCTCTCCAAACCCCAAACTATTGGGATTTTCATGGAAGCTTCCAAGCATAGGAATGATCAACTATTAACTCCATGTCCAACCCCTCTGCCCTCAGGAGAATGGTGGGGTGGGTGTTGGGGATGAAAATTCTACTCTCTTCTCTAATTGTGGCTCAGTCTTTCTGGTCACCAGTCCCCATCCAGGAGCCCATCAAGAGTCACTTCATTAGAACAAAAGACACTGTTCTCACCCAGGAAATTCTAAGGGGTTTGAGAGCCCCGTGTCAGGGTTGTGGTCAAAGACCCCACATTCCTGTGCTCTTATCACTGAGGAAATGACGGGGCTGTTAGGAGCTCTACACCAGGAACTGGAGGCAGAGGTTTATTTATTTTTATTACTCCACATTTATTATAAACACTTATTCTATCATTTCGCATTGCTTTTTTGGTTCGTATAAGTTAGTGACAAACGTCATGGGCTTTTGGAACGTAGCAGTTGCTCATGTCTTCAGGGCACACGGGAGGAGGTTAAATGACAGCTATCCATCCAGGGAGCAAACAGAAATGCCTCTCCAATGGACTACTGTGTGTCTGATGGGATTGCACAGATCCATCACTCTTCTTTATTTTTCTTTTTGAAAGTGATGCACTTTAGGTCTTACCATACTTATATTTTAAACTTTATTTTGAAATAATTACAGATTCACAAAAACTTGCAATAAAAAAAACGTGCAGGGATGTCTCGTGTCTTCCTAACTCATTTCCTGTCAGTGGTGACATCTTCCATAATCACAGCACAGTATCGAAACCCAGAAAATGACACTGGTACCATCCACAGAGCTCATTCAGATTTCAGGAGTTTTAAATGCTCTTATTGGCATATGTGTGTGTGTATGTGTAGTATAGTTCTATACAATTTTATCACATGTGTAGAGTTGTATTACCACCACCTAATCAAGGTCAAGAACTGTACCGCCATTATGTACAGCCACACCCTATAGCTCTTACCCTTGGCTGTCACTATCTGTTCTCTCCATCTCTCAAATTTTATTTCAAGAATTCATATAATTAGAATCATGCAGTATTTTATGTTCTTTAAATGGAAGGAACAAGTCACAGAGATTTTTGTTAGTGCTGTGAAATATTTTTTAATAATCATTTGTTTTAAGTCCTGTCTTGAAAAATGTTCACTGTTATTTCCCCCATATTTTCTGGTATCAAGGTAAAAGATCAGTAAGATACAAGAAAATTCTATTTTTTCCTCTCAAAACATTTGTTCCATTTTTCTCTTCCTCTCTGTTTTTCATTACACAGAAAATATCTTCATGCTTTTTCCATCCTCCACAAAAACTTAGTAATATAGTCTTTAATAAAAGCCCAGATTAACTTTTTAAAAATAATTTTATGTTATATGTGTTCCTTTCTGGGCTTTATAATGGTTCATCAAAATGGAAATTAATAGTTACAAAACAAAATACAAAATGAGCTTTCTCCATCAATGCATCATTCCTGAGAAAGAACCCCTCTTTCCAAAAGTCTGAGAATATTCATGATATTAACCCCCTTTTTATTAAAATTCTGCATTTTTTTTACAAGTTTCTGTAACAAGGGTAATGAAATATGACACCCAGTGGTCATTGGCCCATTGCAATCCATATTAATGATGGCTACCAGAAAGTCACCTAGGTGGCCACTGGGCTGTATTTAGGGTCCCGACAGCTTTGTTGGATTGCAAGGGGTTGCCTGAGTACTAAATGTAAATTTATTGGTGCATATAGGAAGCCATTTGTATTAATATAATTAAGAGACCCTACATAACCCTGATGAAAAATTACTTGAAAGCATCAGAGGACAGAGTCCTTATTTTAAAGTAAATGAACTATTGGGAGTAATTATGACTACTCCAACTATAATTAGATTTAATGAGACTGAATAGAAATCAATTAGACATAATTGGAAGTTAAGCAAAAGTCAATTAAATTCTTAAAATTTTAACTTTATAAAAGTTATTGAATTAAATTACCAGGATTAATTAGCAAAGGAAATAAAGCCATGAAGTATATATTTCCAGGAAATTGTTTTTTTTTTTTTTGAGGGGAAAGGTATTGTTTCACTTAAAGATTAGAGTTCAGTGAAAATCATTTTAATCAATTTTGAAGCCTCAGTAGTTTGATAATTTCAAGTGAAGTAATTATTCAAATGTATGGTTTTATCTACAAAGTGCTGCTGAAGTTGTTTAAAGAATGAAGTGGAATTTGCTTGATAGAATAAAATAGCACATTCACAAATCTCAGTGATGTCAGAGAATCTGGAGTAAAGGTACAGTGGCCCTGACGTGATGTTCACTCCAGGGCTGGTTTTGTTTTGTGAGAATCACAGCCGACCTGCGGTAGAAATGGTGGGACTGAGGGTACTGTCACCACTGCGCTCTTTATAGACTCACTCTGGGAATTGGTTCTTATTCCTACAGCACTACTGTCACGCCCAACCACCAAAGGCCTCAGGTCAATTTAAAAAAATTAAAAAATATATTTTATTTATTTATTTTGAGAGAGAGGGAAAGGGAGGGAGAAAAGGAGAGAGAGAAGCATCAATGTGTGGTTGCCTCTCATGTGCTGCCAACAGGGGACCCAGCTCACAGCCCAGGCATGTGTCCTGACTGGGAATCAAACAAGTGATCCTTTGGTTTGCAGGCTCCCACTCAGTCCACTGAGCCACACCAGCCAGGGCCCAAGTCAGTTTTTATTCAGTAACATAAGTGAAGTTTGTGCAACTGGTCACCTAGGAACTCAATGCTAATAAACTGGTTACCAAAACAATCTCCTCACAATATTGCCAAGGTCAATCAGAGAGTTGTGATTTCTGCTTCCTCTATGCTGTTTCAGTGACCTTCAAATGGCCTCTAAACACATACTGACTTCAAAATGTGATGGGACAAGATTGGAGTTTTGAGGTAGTACTGAACTGTAATTCTATTATGACAAAAATATTAATTCTGCAATGACAGCATCAAAGGAAAGAACCATAGTAATGAAATGGATGAGGAACTAACTCTGTATTAGATGCAGAGATACATCATAGCTTTATACGCATGATCCTTTAAATGTATTGTGTCTAAAATAGAACCAGGTCCATACACATTGCAGGCATAGTGAATTCTTTGCTGAAGCATATCTTCTCCAGTTTTTCTTGCTAAACGTTTATTTATTTAACCAGGTTAAAGTCAATGGAATTATGACATTATCAGTGCAGTGAATAACTCTACTCATGATGCAGTGAGATTTTTGTGCAAAGAAACGAACTGAGAGGTGTGAACCTAGACTTCGGAGAGTAAAGAACATACATTTGTAAGTAAGAACTATCTCCTACTTTCATCCTATGCGTACCTATCTAACAAACCCAACCACACCCAGACATGAATCTTACATAACATGTTGTCCTTCCTGACTAAGCAGGCCTGGGGCTCCTTTGCATCTCAGGAAAGAGGGGGGTTCCTAAGATTCCTGACAAGAGCTGCCACAGCTTTGTGCTGGTGTGCAGATAAATTTTCCTGTGTGTTTATAGGTGCTAGGCTGGAGGCAATGATTTTTTCAAGAATGGGTTCAAAGTCAGGTGATTCAAATATCTATCCCTGATTTCCAGGCTTTTCAGGACTTCCATTATCCCTAGGTGTTAGGGGCTGTTTAAAGTTAGAGCCTTAATTAGATAATGTATCTAGTGTTGTAAAGCAACTCTCCATTCTGCAGGCAACTTCTGCATGACCTGGAGTGACCATGCTCCGCAGAGCAAAAGAAGAGAATTTTTCCTGTGGGTGGTTTATTTGGTTCATCACTTCTCCCTATTTCTGTAGTTCAGTCCATTCCTTCTTTTGCAGGAAATACTTCTCTTCCCTCAGTCCAGTTATGAATCTCTGGTCCTTACTTGAAGGGTCAGGTGGCGAACACCAGGCCCTTGGGCTGAATCTGGCCCTCCACTTTGTTTTATCCAGCCTGGAACCTTGTTTCTATTTGGTGGCAGGGCTGAGCTCTCGCTTAACTGTTCAGTAGTAGTTATATTTATACAGTCCTAAAATTACAATAGACCCTTTGAAGGCATCTGTGAGGCTGATGTGGCCCCCCCGTGAACATGAGTTTGACACCCCTGCCTTAAGGGTAGGCAAATGAGCCGACCTTGGCTGAAGACAAATCGCCACGCCCTGGGCTACTGGATAAGTCTGAGAGTGAGTAGGTGACTCAGCTGGGCCAAACACAAGAAGAAGCAAATGAAGAGAAGAGTTTCCTCTACGCTTAGAAAGGTGCTGGTAGAGAGCCTCTGGATTTATGTTTCCTGCTATGCAGAAAAAGTGGATTCCAGGTTGTGGAGGTTACAGTCAACCCACAGAGAAAGTGGGAATGGGAGACCTAGAGATACGGAGTCCTGGACCTCCTTCAGGCCCAGGCCCTAGCTTGAGGTCCAGCTTAGCCCACGATCGTCCTGAAGTTCGGTTAGGGGAGCTGCCGATTCCTTTTCTGAGATAGCTGATTTGACTTGAGCTGTTTCCTCCCATCAAGAGTACAGATGTGTTACCATCTTCATTAAAAAAGTATTTTCTAAGTACATCGTTACTCATCGACATGGTTTTGGTGCCAAAATTTAGTATTTTAGTGGTTTACATTGTAAGAGTTTTGAGTCTGGCAGTTTTTCTATAGAACTGCTAAACTCAATAAATCTTTAATACCTCACTTTTAAAGTATATAGTTAAAAATTCAATTACTAAGTGAAAGCCATCTATCCTTTCAGGAGGTTCAGAGCTACTCCAATTGAGTGCTAGGCATCGGTGTGCACAGATCTCTTGGTGTCAAGGTTAAATTGTTCCCTCCTCTAACACACAGGAAAATGGATGCACCAAAACTGCCAGTGGAACAGTTATCCTTCCAGGGCCCTGGACATTAACG
The DNA here is from genome assembly GCA_004024845.1 of Tonatia bakeri. Lineage (NCBI taxonomy): Eukaryota > Metazoa > Chordata > Mammalia > Chiroptera > Phyllostomidae > Tonatia > Tonatia bakeri. The sequence continues at coordinate 139,601 of PVIA01000148.1, read as the reverse complement.
ATCTGGTCATCTTTTCACTCAACTGACAATTGATCCACTGTTTGCACTAGATAATCTGGCTTTGTTCAAGCACAATGCTGTTTGTGTTTTTAATTCCAAGTCTTACCTCATTATGAAAAACTTTCTACCCTTTCCTCTGGGAAAATGCTAATGCTGCTTGTTTATATGGAAAGTAAAGTTGAGGAGTCAGTGTGGACATTTTGGCTTGTTTTCACAGGCAAAAAAAAAAAAAGTAGTATAATACTATATTTATATGTTGACGTTTCTTTTATACTTTTCCCCTCCTAATGTTGGATTGTGCCGTTAGCAAAAAGCTGATATTTCAACCAGGTTGCTTTGCGCCTTCACTGTCAACTACTGACAGTAATGTCTTTAATGAATGTTTTGTTTCAATTAATTTGTCTCTACTTCCCCTGTTTTAAAGCCCAGCCAGTAGTGAGCAGCCATATTTTAAGTGAATATTTGGAATAACAATGAAGTTTCCCACTGTGGTGTTTCCTGGGCTTAAATCAAAACTTGTCTGAAGTACTAAGGAATCCAGATAGACTGGTGGGGTTTTGGCAGGACCTGTCAAGCACCCTTCTGTGATTGCAGGGGCTAAGTAGACTCACACTGTCCACTGAGAACTGACCAAGTGGCTACCTGACACTGTCACAGACACTGCCATCAGACCACCAGGAGCAGCCACAGACACTTACCTGCTATTGTAAGTTAATGTGTTTCAATGAGCTGGAACTATTTCTTTTCTCCATAGAATTTTTTCTCCATTGAGTCATGCTGTTGACTTACGTCACAGAATTTTATAAAAATAATCCAGTGAAATTCACCTTTTTGTCTCTTGCAAAGTTTGAAGATGCTTTTTTACATTCCACAGTGACTTTTTGATGAGGAACTAAGGAAAAATTGCTTTTCGGACTGATGACAGAACATAAAACCATATTTTTTATTCATGTTCAGCAACAAGTTAGGGCAAAAGTAGATTTATAGTTGTGAGCACCCAAACACAGAGTTTATTCTTGTTATCATTTATTAATTATTGTATTGTTTCCATACAAACAATTGTAAACCTACTTTGCCCCACCCTGTATAGTAGATTGGTTGGCATGCATTGTGTGATGAATCTTAAACTCGACTCTTGTCTTTTCTTTCCCTTTACCTTATACTTCCTCATTTTTTTTTGCTTAAGAAATATTGTGATCTTGTGATTTTATATGAATTTTAATAAAACTTCTTTTTACAAAACAAGAAAGTATGGGTAAACTAGAATAGCTGTTTCTTACAAAGTGATGCCTAATCCAGCCCAAACGTGTATGTTAGTGCATCCCGAGTGAGACATAGCCCAGAGCAGCCCGCACGACCCCGTACACAGCCGCAGTTGATGTTTCTAAGTGCCTGCATTACTATCTCAGGCCCATGACTTCAAGAGATTCCCTGAGCTCTTATTTCAAAGCCTCATCTTAGGTTACATACTATTTAAAGAAGCTTTGGTGTATGATTTCTAAGATGATAAGAGATGTAAATTGAGAAAATTAGAAACAGGGAGAAATTCTGCTGCTTAGGGGCACTAACAGTGATGAAGGGGAGAAAAAAACATGAAATAGGTAAAAAAGCTAAGCAATGCAAATACCCAAACACTTACACAGGGCTTTTTATATCTATTGTGTGTATATTTATATACTCATAATATCTATTATATTTAATCCAATATTCATAATGATGACCAACTAGGTTATCTAGAATTTTTGGCTGTGCAGAACCCTCATATTCCAAAGACTTTAGGTAATTGAGTTTTATATTATATAAATTATTACACTGTCTTTAAGCCTCTAAGTCATGTGAATTGTGAACCAAATCAAAGAGCCACACATGGAAATATTCAATGTCTGAACCTCTCATGGCAAAATTGATCAAACAGATTAGAAAATCCATGACAGTAGGCTTAATACCCTCTAGTTTCACTGGAAAAGTACCATATAATGATATACAAGTGATTGAATAGACGTGTCTCCAGGGCCTGCATAGCTCGTGTCTGCCCCAGCATGCAAAAAGTACTTCATTTAAAGTTGAAGCTGTAACTGTGTGTATTGTATTATCTATAATTGCATTTCTACTTGGGTTAACATTAGATTTCTTCAAGTTGCAAGCTATGTATGCACACTGTAAAGTCAATTCATGTAGATTATGTATGCATAAATATTTATTGACAGAAAAACATTAAACCCTTTTTTTCCATGGGTTTAGTAACTGGTAAACTCCTGAACTTACTCTTGGAAAACGTCCAGTTAGCTTCTCAGGGGAGCACAGGGCTCTTCCTCTAACCTCTTGTCTCTGAGTGTTGATCAAGGACAATAATGTCCCTTTCCCTTGAACAAGCCCTGCTGTTCCAGTTCTGTGATGCGCCTGCGCCCTCCTCTGGCTGCGTGGAGGCCTGGCTCTCAGCTACTGCTGGACTGGAGAAGGCCTGGGTTTGGAAAAATAAGTAGTCCCTTCTCTCTTTGCTTCCTCATTCTCTTTCTCTGGCCCCGGTGGGCGTGTTAACTTGGAGATTTGCAGTCAGGAGGACAGAATCCATTTAGGTCTCTACACAAGGCTGAGCGTTCTCCAGGTGGTTCCGCCTCTGCAGTTTGGGGCCAAAATCTCACTCAGCTAGTAATAGATGTTGCCTTTTTAATTTTATTTTTGTAATTGTTCCCTGTAGGTATATTTTTCTAGAGAGCGTCAAAGGAGAGGTTGGAGACCAGGCCAGAGAGATGACTTATTTGACCTTTTTTTTAATTTTAAAATTTGATTTATTTTTAGAAGGAAATTAGTACACATGGCTTAATATTAGAAAAAATTAACTAGTATACATTGAAAACTTTTCCTCTTAACCTCACATTGTTCTTCATCCACTTTCCCTGACCCACACCATTGGGCTATTTTCATTAGCTGCCTTGTGCTGCCTTCCTGAATTTAAGTATATCCTTAAGTTCTTACATTTTATGTAAAAGGGGTTATATTAAACATGCTGTTTTAACCTTGCTTCTTCTCTAAACAATATTCTAAGTCAATCAGTACATAGAGTTAATGAAATTTTTTTTGTGACTGCATAGCGGTCCATTGAACTGATATGAATTATTTACTCAGTCTCCTACTGAAACATAGTAAGACGAATTTCCAATCCTTTGCTAATAATGCTTCAATGACTACAGTTATACATACATTATTTTGTACACCTTTGAGTAATTATATCTGTTGTATAAACCTAAAAGTGAAATTGCTTTTTCAAAGATTATATGGATTTGAAACTTTGATAGGTGCTCTTTGCTCTCCATAGAGATAGTAACATTTTACCTTTCACAGCTCTGCGATGGTGTATGTTATAAAACTTTGAGTTTTTCCCAATTTAAAAGGTGAAAAATGGTATTTTGGGGTAATTTAATTCTCATTTCTCATTTTCTAACTGAAGTTGACATCTGTCAAAGAGTCATTTGAATTTTTCTAAGAACTGTCTTTATATCTTTGGACCTTTTGTACATTGGTGTTAATTTTTCCCTTATTGATTTCTAAGAACTTCCTATATAACAGAGAGATTAACCCTTAATCTGCGATATAGCTACCAATGTGTTTCCCCAATTTCTCATATATCTTTTAATTTTGCTTATTATTTTTTGTCATATAGAATTTTTTATCTTTTTGTAGCAAGTTGTTCATACGTCATGGATTCTGGGTTTTCAGAAATCTTTAAAAAGGCTTTACTACTTCTAAGTTTTAAAGATATCCCTCCACATTATTTTATGCTACTTTTATGGTTTTATTTTTATTTACATTTTTTTTCTCATTTGGAATTTTTTCTGGTATGTGGTGTGAGAAATGAATCTCACCTAATTTTTCTATATGTTACCCTGGTTGTCAAAACCCCATTTATGGACATCTCCCATCTTTTCTCCAAGATCTGAGATGCCACGTTGATCTCCTGAACTTGGAGGGCTGGTGGCGGGGATGGCAGATGCTGGCGACCTCTACTGGGCTGAAATTGGAACTCCCGTTTCCTTGGCCTCCACTGAGTGTGTGAGCAGAAATTCTATAATATCCGAGGAAAGAACGGAAGTTCTGGCGCAAATTTCCCAGACTCCCACTGTTCTTTTAGACACTTGGGAGGTTTTCTCGAGTAAATGCTTATTGATTTGCTTTATGCCCTTAGGTCAATTTCCAGAGACTTTAAATGTTTGAGTTTTATAATTTCTACTAGTTAAATGGTTGTCGCCCTAGGAAGGGAAGGGGACGCACGCCCCGCACACAGCTGTACCGGTTGGCAGACTGACCCTGTTCTCTCTCGCGTCCTTCAGCCAGGGTGGAGTGCTCTGTTTACATATACACTACACATTTGACATTTGTTCTATCACATTTACATTTATCGATACAATAGTTCTACTTGGCCTTCCATCTGTCTCATGTTAGATTTTGTGGGCTTATACATTTTTAGAAGTTTTTCATTATGGCCCGATTTGTTTGCGAACAATTTTTCTAGTAGCTATGTTTGGATAATTGCTCAGCATTTACCATTTAAATGATAACTTCATATAATATTTTAAAATTAGCCATTAGTTTATACAGTCTTTTATTACTTGCCTATTTTGCTCAGTGTTAACATTAACCTTTTTCTTTTTTTTTTTTTGCCCTTGCTTCTTCCTTTCATGTTTCTTACCACTGGAATTTAAGCAATAAAAAAAAAATCAATGTTTTAGTACGTAGCGTTTGCCATTTTATTGTTAATGCTTATTATTTCTAAAATTTGATTTATGCCTTTGAATGGTACAGTTTGACTACCACCCATCACAAATCGGCTGAATGAGGTAGTTTTCATCAGGACTGCTACCTACGTTTGAGCACATTGTACCCGCACAGCTCTCGGGCGGCTGTTCATGCCAGAGTCAAGGCCACTGATACTCTCACGACTGTGAACTGTACCGACTGCACGGCTCTGCGGTCCTCATTGACTGTGTGCCGTGTTCTCCCAGTTTTTGTCAGCTGTGACATTTGTGTGTTCCTAGGGCACGGGACATTTCCATTCATTTTATTATGCTGATTCCTATATTTATTTTTGTTTAGTCACAGCTCTTTTTCCTACTTATTTTTCCCATATGTATCACTTAGCTGGCTGAAGTTCACTGCCTAGTAGTTTTCCCAAGTAGAAAAATACTCCTTGAGTTATTGTATATTTTAAACAGCCTGAAGTCTGTCTTTAAAGGTCGATTTGGCTGGATATAAAAACTTCGGTTCTTAGTTTCTCTTTTAGAGTATCTTATAATGGTTGTCACACTGTATGTCGGCATTGAATGTTGCTGTGGAAAAAATATGAGGCCTGCAAGGTACAGCCTCTTTTTTATGAGAGACTTGATCCTATTTCCTGATAGGCTAAAGGAGTTTTGTTTTAATATTCCTTTAAAACTTTCTAGGATATTCTTAGGGTTTCCCTTTTGGGGAATCTAATTTTATTTTTGAAAAGTTTTCTTGAATTTGTTCTTAAAATGATCATGCTCTTTCCATGTTTTAACTTTCTTGTTTCAATATTCCCTTATGGGGGTGGTATTTTAGATTGTTCATGAAAAAAAATGGGATAAACATTGCCAAGAAAGGCACAATAGAGTGGGAAGCTTGTAGGGGAGTAGGGCCCCTGCACATGCTGTGCCTCAGTTTCCAGAGCTGCTATTGAGGAACTATACCTGTTCCAACCTCAGGTCAAGGCTGAGCCATAAACATCCTGGAGCAACTGCTACATGGACACACATGAACTTGACCTCCTGCTTGTATTGTCAGTTTTCTCCCTCTCGTTTGCATATTGGAATTAACCAATCCCTGCTAGCAACACTAACCTAGCCAGCAACACTTTAATTGGATGAAGAATTACATTTTGCCGTTTTTGCCATCATGAACCCAGAGCACGGTCTGGGCTGTGACTGGCACCGGTGTCTCTCGGGTGGCAATCATTTTGCTCACATCAATGCACGTGGTTCTTTATTGCAGCCTGAACCTCTCATTCGGTTAACAAGATCACCCTTGCTTATCACCTTTACACATCCTTTTCTCTGTAATCCTTCTCAACTCTTCCTTTATTTCAATTTTATTTTACTTAACTTTTAAAATTTCTATCTTCTATGTTTCTTAGTGTGTTTTCTACAGCTTCTTTTCATCTCTGTATTTCTTCCATGTTTTCCTTCATTTCTATAGCGATTTTGGTTTTGATTCTTTCCAGATTTTTGCCAGCACCTATTTTATCTTTTTTATTTTCCTTCAGTACTTTTCCTCTGAAATCTTGTATTTCTACTTCATGGTCTACTATCTTTGATGTGACAGCTTTACTAAGTTTTTTATTTCATGGCAAAATACTTGGATAAAATTTTCGCCTTCTCTTTGGCAATGATTTTTGTTATGAACTTTTTAATCTGTGGACAAGTTTTGCTTTTTTAAAAATAGTTTTTCCTTCTGATGTTTTTATGTAAACCAGTAATTACTTATTAGTTGAATTTTTTGGAGTCAGCAATTTGTGGGGAGATCCTATGGAGGACAGGGGAGGGACTAAAGTTATTTTGTAGACTTAACGACCCAAAGCTTCTCTTCTCTGTTACTGCAGAAAGGGACCAGTTCTGCAAATACAGCTGAACGGTGTGATTTTGTGTATAGCTCCACCTTCTCTGAACCAAACTGAGTACAGGAGACTTGGTGACATTCTGTTCATCTCAGTTCCCAGAGCCATCACTGCAAACAAGATACGATGTTTGTATTTCGAAATGAGTCTTTGGCCTTCAGGAAGTATAATTTTTATAAGTACTTTCTGAGATCATCCACCATTGTGCATAGCTACCATTCTTTTTTTCCTTTCCTTTCACATGAGTTGCTTATCTAGCTGTTTTGAGTCTCTACATAGATTTTTGGAGTTTATAGTTCATCTCTGTTTTCTCTTAGTTTTGCTTAAAATGGAATTTATAGTTTAAAAGTTCTTTTGTGTGCTTTTTGTGTTATTTCCAGCAAGAATGGCAAGAGATGCTGTTTATGCAACTACGGTCATATTGTCGGCATGGCACTTAACAGTACACTGGTCACTCATCTCTGACGGAACTCTCAGACTCTTCTGAGGCTTGGGAGTCATTTAATATGTTTGCCAATGCTCACTACATTTTCTGTTTTTACATATGTTTGATTTATGGCGTTTCAGTGGAGATTCCAGTGTTTTGGAGAAGACTAGTCGTCCCTTCAAGTGTAGAACGTTTCCATTTCCCTGCCTCCATCGGTTGTGACAGACACTTCTCCTACTGGAGCGATTAACTCTGTTCAGAACCCTGTAGTCAGTACTGGTTAGTAGACAGTGATGGGTCAGGGTTGGTGCCCAGGTGGAGTCAGGGAACAGAGTTGTGAACAGACAGCATTTATATACTCTTCAATGATACTTGGGAAAAATCAGGAGAACTACCAGAGTCACAGGATTCATGGATGACCTGGGATTTCCCTATGTTCAATCTTCAGGAAAGTGTGAAGAGTACTAAGCCCCTCTCATATTGAAAGTGGAGGTAATTTTGAGAAAAACTGGCATCAGATTATTTATTTATTTGGTCTTTAATATCATGTGCCATAGCTGTGGACTGATATAAAAGAGAATACCAAAATAAAAAGCAGTAAATGTCATGAGGAGGAAAAAATTACTTCCTTTGGGAGCATATCAGGAAAGGTTCCCTTGAAGGGGTATTATTTGAAGGTTGGGGAGTGTGTGTGTTGATTTCAGGGGAATCAATGAATTTCTCTTAAAGAAAGTTTCTTTAAAGAGAGAACATGTTCCTGGACCTTAATTGCTGAGTTCTTAGTCTCAATGTCAAAGAAATGAGCCCTGGACTCAGGAAAATAGCAAGCAGATAGAGTTGATTGAAAAGAGCTTTTGCATGAGGGAGTTAACTAGAAAGGAAAGTCGAGGTCCCCGAGGGGTCCTTGTCCATGGCTGATGCAGGCAGGGCCTTGGGGTGGGTGTAGGGCTTGGGAATGCAGATGGGGTCAGCTGTCCCAGGAGTCCTGTGGTGGCGGTTGATCCCAGCATAGTCACAAGATGTTTTCCATGGTCAGTAGGCCTGTAAGATAATACTTGTGCAAACATTATGGTTGCCATTTAATTGACACACAAAAAACCTATTTGCAGAACATGATATTAAGAAAGATGTTATCATACATTCTTTCCTTTAAGGATGTGGTTAGGTTAATTTTAACTACAGGATTTTACTGGCAGCAAGGAGTTCTAGGCAGGCCCCTCAGATAGAGTTCTTTCTGTCAGGATGGAGTGCAGATGTGACCCCGAAGCTGTCTCCAACAGGCCCCTTGTACAATAGGCAGGACAGACAAAGTGCAGTCAGTTACCCTGTGCAGTATTCCCTTCTACACGGGGTGAGAAAGCAGCAAGTCACCTTCTGGCCTTAGCGTTTCAGTTTTGTAGAAAATTATCAGAGTAGTATTTTTACTGGTTATGAATATCTTAAGGAAGATATTCATGCATAGGACACCTTTTAAAAACTGGAATAAAAAATAGATTTAGTGATTGCCACTCAGCTGGAATGCCAGTATCAGGAAAAAGATGGAAATGGATGAAGAGTTTACATTGTCAAGAAAAGGCTGCAGGGTAGCACCTGGTCACACTTTCAAATGACAAACACACACAACAAGGGTATTTCAGCAAAGCAGACTTGTGAAGGATCCTTTATTTAGAGTAAATGAAGTGAATCTGGACTAATGATTTGTGTGGTGATCATTCCATTAGTGTTGGGAGCCAATTAGAAGGTTCTCTCGGCATTTTCCCTGTACCAGTCAGCATCAGAGTGCAGCACAGGTAGCAGGAGGACTGAAAGGTCACACCTTTGTGTTCTGAAAGCTTGAGTGGTTACGAAGTGCACGGGCCTCGTGATGCGTAAAGATCATTAATTGCCATGTCCTTGTTTTTGAAATTCTTAATCAGGTTATCAGCACTAAGAATGCTTTTCCCTTTGGTTTCCAAACAATGAGGCACTTAAGTCACCCAAGGATAGCATCCGCCGACATTAATAAAGTAAAAGTAGCATTGGGATGGGGGGAGAGCGGACAGGACTGCTGCTTCATTGATCCCGTCTGTTGTTTTCCCTTCTTCCTCCACATTCGTTCCTAGACAGTCTCTCTTCATCGCTTGTGTGCTCAGCTGTGTAGGTTTAAAATGCCTGAGCAGTGGCAGAAAATAATTAGCCCGGAAACTCAACTTTTAAACATTATTAATGAGCTGAGTTGAGTTCCCCTTTCTTTTTAAACTGACCCCAAGGGCATTAATGAAAAGTATCTAAATATGAATACAGGTGTAGTAATAAAGGAGAATTATCAGTCACCCTCACTTTAATTGGTGTCACCTTAGCTTTTAGTAAGGTAATAGGATGGTACTGCCACCTGCCATCATTCAAGACAACTTTGCTCACTAATTAACTCACTAAAAAAAATAAATAAAATAAATGACCTTTCAAAAGTGACTGAAATAGAATCTGGAAAGAGCCATTATAATATACATTTGTGAAATAACATTGGCAGAATATTTAATCATAGAATTTCAGGGTTTTGAGGGACTTGAGTGGTTCATTTTAGGCAGCCTCTGCCCATGAATCCTTTGAAACACTGTTGGTGCGGACTTTTCTAAGACTAGCAACAGGAGGTATTACTTCGTTTTGTCTGACAGTCCATGGTCTTCCATCTAGGGTTATTGATTCTTACATTCTCTGCATGCAAAACACCCTGTGGAGCTGGAATCATGCTTGGAAGGGTCCTTCACTCTTTTAGACAGAGGCGAAGTTTATTCAACCGACATTTGTTGTTGGTACACTGAACCCTGTGATGACACTTCTGTCACGCAGAGAAACATAACATGTGATTTTGCTGCCTCTGAAGACGTTGTATTCTGGGATTTAGGAGAAGACATACAAAGAACAACTTCATAAAAAAGTTGACTGTTACATCATACGTAAACACATTTGCCAAGAATTACCAGTGACCGTGCACAATTAACAAAGGTATATGGAACTTCAAGTCAGGCCAGTGGGTTTCCCTCGTTCCTTAAGAAAATTTTCCACGTTAAAGAAGCCTTCAAAATGACTACACTTCTGGAGGAGACATGCAGATCATTTTCATTTAGGAGACATTCAGAGCAGTTCCCTGCCTTTATTGTGTAGGTTCATTGAAATGCTTAACAGTGCTTGTGGTTTTCGTAGTTACTTGTCATATCAGAAATAGGTCCAAGCTAGCATTGTTGGCTTTTCACTTTAATGAGCAGGAAGCAAAATTTACCGGTGTCAGTGCTTCCCCCAAGCAGGACTCCGAAGCGCGTTTCCCTTAAAGAAGGCGGCTCCTTCCCCTCCCCCAGAGCGTACATCTCCAGATGGGGAGGGAGCCCGGCGAAGGGCCCGTGAAGGTGAGCTAATGGCGGGTGCAGTTCAGTTTTCCTGGGACAGCTTGACTTCTGAGCATTTTTCTAACATGAACGTGAGATTTCCATGACCATTTCACTAGAGTGGACGGTGCACATTTTAACTGGCATTTCCGTGATTGAATCAGACCACTCACTGGCTCACATCCTCCTATTTCTCTATGTAAACTCTCTGCGATAGCAACTAATATAATAAGTGTTATAATTGCTTATATTAGTTCATCTCTTATTTGTTAAGAAGTGTGCTAAGAACTTTATATACATTTATTTCATTTGATCTTTGCCACAACACTACAGATTCTATTCTTATTCCCATTGCACAGAACTGATTGAGGCAGAGAGGCACGTTTCCTGATCGAAGGCAGAAGTGTGGTTCTAACTCCGGTCTGTTGGGTTCCAGAGCCATGATGGGCAGTGGCATTTGCTCATCTGGAACACATCTAATAAGTTCCCGTTTCTACGTTTGCTTACATGGGTTCCTCCATACCGAATATACTGTACTGCCCAATGAACTTCATATCCTCAGACGCTGATTCGTGCACCTGTCCTACTTTGGTGAGATCAGTAGGAGCCATCCCAGAGTTACAGAAGGGGACCTGTGCTAAGAGGTATTAATAAGTGTCCAAGTCCAGTCCCCTCTTTTTCATGTTCAACATAATCTTAAAAGTTAACATTTTGTGTTGAAAGAGTAAAGAATTATACAGATGCACTTTCCTTTCTGTTTGATGAGCTTAATTCCACTGGGCGGCACCTCGGGACTCCTCAGATGAAAGGAACAACAGCATCAAAAGATACATGTATTGGGACTTGGAGTCTATATATTTAAGTCGTTATCAAAAGTAATTCATGGACCGTGGTTAGGGAATAAGCACACATTTTTTTTTTTTACATTGAATGACTTTCCAGTTCTAATTTGCTTCTGTAGGATGAATGCAAAAAAGAATACTGAGATCTATATTTACTTTAATCTAGGCTATTTTTGATCTGAAATGCATTGAGTGTGTATATCGATGTGGGAACAATTTTTCATATTCCACTTGTATCTGTGATGGAGATGTGGTGCTTTTAAGAGAGTGTCGCAGGCTGTTCTGTCTGAATTGATGCAGACTGTGTCGAGGAAGAAGACTGCATCTCCTACGTGACATTGTAGGGATCGTCTGCCAGCAAATCCATGACCGATCGACTTTATTGAAGTGCTGAATTGGACTGGAAATCTGGAGACCCGCTTAAGCTCTTTCTCTGCTATCCCTCACTTAAAGACCCCGGGGAGAGCAGTAGCCACCTTGCTTTCCTCACCTATAAAAATATCGAGCTGGGCGTGATGATGTGTAAGCTATTTTTCAGGAATTAAATTTTAGAACTGCATGAGATCTCTTGTTCTTCTGTCCACTAGATTATATCTCTTTATAAAATGGATGTGGATGGCTTTTCTCATTTCCCATTGACCTGAAGGGGGTTAGAATACACCACCTGGTTCTGACTGGTGTGGCCCAGTTGGTTGTCTATTGCCCCTCAAAACAAAAGATTGCAGGTTCGATTCCTGGTCAGGGCACATGCCTAGGTTGCAGGTTTGGTGTCTGGTCATGGAGTATGCAAGAGACAACTGAAACGATGTTTCTCTCTCACATTGATGTTTCTCTCCCTCTCTTTCTTCATCTCTTCCCTTCTTTCAAAGAATGTATTTATAGAAAAAGAATATGCTACCCTGAAATAGGTCACTTAGGTATAGGGATTATTTGGAGCTGAAGGCAATTAAGGATCAGCAAACGTAGAAAGGAGCCTACTCAGAGCTTCCCTTATCTGATTAAAGGCAAAAAGTTCTGAGAAATAATGACTGTCATAAATTTCTTTTCTGGCGGAATGAAGGTGGCTATTTTACGATGATGAAGAAAATGCAAAATTGGTAGTAAGAGTATGCAGAAATAAACCTTACTAAAATAACCCTATTTTTACCCTGGCTGGCATGGCTCAGTGGATTGAGTGCCAGTCTGTGAACCAAAGGGCTGCCGGTTCAAATCACAGTCAGGGCACATGCCTGGGTTGTGGGCCAGGTTACCACTGGGGGGCCCACATAAGGCAGACACATATTGATATTTCTCTCCCTCTTTCTTTCTCCCTTCCCTTCTCTCTAAAAATAAATTAATAAAATACTTAAAAAAAGATAAAATAACCCTGTTTTCTATTAGTTTTCCCGTATATTTTTCTTCCCACAATTTACTGCCACTAGAAGCCTCAACCCCCTTTTCCTTAGTCTCTTCACTTCTCCATACTTTCTCATCCCTTGTTAAAATAATATAGAAGCTTCAGAGTCTAACCATTTCTTTAGGTTTTTACTTCTTTTCTGTGTAGTCTCTGTGCACATAAAATTAAAAACAGCAATTAAACCTGTGTGCCTTTTTCTTTTCTAAACTTGTGTCAGTTTAATTCACAGGCACAAAGAATAGAAGAAAGTAAAGTTTTTTCCTACCCTACAGAATGCTGAGGGTGAAAATATTTCTGTTTGATTTATAATAATGTTGATTTTTACCTTCTTCCTTCTTTCTTCCCCACTCCTACAATCCAAGGGTCCTGTAGTTTAAAGAACTCCCAAGCTTATAAGCATCCTGACACATCCAGCCCTGGAATGCAGCCAGCCCTTTAGGATTTGGATACTTACATACTACTCACACTGTCATAAAGTAGGCAGGGTGGCAATTATATTGTCTCCCAGTATGGATATATATACAGCATGACATGGCGCGTTGCCAGTTTCATATCACATCTCTCTTCTGGTTTAATGTTTTGCACACGAGGTCACAGTCAATTCTAGACACATTAAAAGCCAGCCTGTATCTATATTACTAAATGATTCATAAGGAGCCAGCTTCTTTGAAGGCACTCTGGGACACTACTGTAGGCTTCCTGAGAACCCATAATTATTACTCTTACAGTGGAGAAACATTTGGCTAGGAATCAGAAAATTTACATTTTAATTCAAGCTCCGGTACTAATTTGTGGTGTGACTTTAGGAGGATCACTTAGCATCTCTGAACCACAATGTCCTGAGCTCTAAAACCACAACTTTGAAGTAGACGTTTTCTCAGAACTATCCTGAGTATAAAGTTTGCTCTATGCTCTAAGGCCATGGTTTAGGTCATTACTCTGGTACTAACATACTTTCAGGCAGTAATTTAGAATAAAATTCAATTTTTAATAAAATCTTCAGTTAACTGGAGGAGAGAATTTTATTTCAGCATTGGTGTTCCTGACAGTGAAATATGTCTCAGGTCACATCATAAATCTCGTAGCATTATAAAATATAACGAACCCAAAGTAATATAATTAGCCAATAATAGAGATCCTAGTCCTGTCTCAGAATAGACTAGATATCTATTTCTAGAACCAAGTAGATATTTGCAAGCATTTCTGCATTTGGGCCAAGATGCCTGTGGAAGCAGAAGTATAGTTTATGTAAAAGCTATTCACTTCTGCTTCAAATGTAGATACATATGAATTTTAGTCCATTTTAAATTTATTTTTAGTTTTAATTTTTTTATTGTTGTTCAATTACAGTTGTCCCCATTTTCCCCCCATTACTCTCTCCTGCCACCCTCTACCTCCAACATTCAACCCTCCTCCACAGTTTCGTCCATGGACCCTTTATACATGATCTTTGATGACCCTTCCCCTTCTTTCCCCAGTTGTCCCCCTCTCCCCGATTCCCTCTCTCTCTGAATTTTAGTCCATTTTTCAGTATGTAAAATGCTCTGGGCTTACTCATTCCTCCCTCTAGATTCAGAAAGAAGAGAAGCCTTATATTTACTCAGTATGAAGGAGCCTCAGGGAAGTCACATCTCATCCATCAGGTTCCTGAGAGCTTTGTAATGCAAATCAAACTACTACTTTCTTCCTACCAACAACTTAATTTGAACCAGGATTGATTGACTAGAATGTTTGCTAATCAGTTTGAAACAAAGCTAGGCTGGGGGCCAATGGAAGTTTGCCAGAACCTCCCTTCCAAAGACAAGGTGGACAGCTGGTCTCATTTGGGAAATGCTTTTGCCTATTATCTTATCATTTGCTCCATTCTATATGGTCCATGTCTCAAATTGCAATAGTTATTTTGAAGTAACTCCAGAGAAAAGGAAAAAAAAAGACACTACACACAACTTAGAGACACTGATTTAACAATACTTTGAAAATTAGGTTACCCTTGTTGTAAATTTAATCCCTTCCCACTCATCCCCTTCCCCCTCTTTTTATGAGTTGCTAGGTATATTGACAGTTATGAATTACTGCCGAGCTCTGGTTTTTAGATGTAGCTAATGTGACATTTGCTAGTGAAGTAGGGAAAACACCTTTGATTTGGCCATCAGAGCATGTGGACTCTTTGTGTTACTCTTCAAAGTCTTCTTTGTGTCCTTCTTCAAAATTTAAAAATTAAGTTAAATAAATGTGCCCAAACCAAGATGTTATGAAGTCATCTAGGTGGCAAAGTCATAGGATACATTCACTGCAGAGGCTGAAATTTCAAAACATAAAGGGACTAGAAGAATCATATAAATGTGTGCATTAGACAAAGATATAGGACAATAGGGAATGGTGGAGATTGTGGAAAACTAAAAGTACATCCTTCTCCTAAAGTTATCAAGCTTAGATATGAAAAACAAATACAAGTCCCATAAAACACTTATAATAAGAGCCCTGGTAACAATGACTATCTTTGAATAAATTAGACTTTAAAGAACTATATTAATTCTTGTTTCAGAGGTATGTCTACAATCCAGTGTTATTGTTGTTTTTTCTCCAAGATAGGCAATAAGAACTGGAGGAGGGAGTACTGATTTTTTTGAGTGTCTAATAATGATCAGGCATGTATTGGGTATTTAAATGTATATATGACTGCAATGACCATTTATATAGCAGGCACTATTAATCCCATTTCATTGATGACAAATCTCAATTTCAGAGAGTTTAGATAACTTACAAAAGTTAAGCGGAAAAGAAAGGATTTGATTACAACCCCCATGTTCTTTTTTCTGTTCTAACTGTATAAACTTGATCAAGCTGTCTAACTTTCCTCTGAGTCATGTTTAACAGGGGCATGCTAATACTTTCTTCAGAGGAATAATTTAAGAATTTAACAAGTTAATAGTTGTGAACATGTCTCACAGAATCATGACTTCTTAATGTATGTGTGGAACATGAAAGGCTGACAATGACTCTTGAGTAGCCAGCAGCGCAGCAGCTGTTTGCATTGTCTCCGCCGTGCAGGTTCGAACAAGGCCCCTACGTCCCTTTACCTGGTGCATTGTGGGTTACATCCAATTAAGCTGGCTAGAGTCGGGGTGGAGCCTGTGGCTGCACGCTGACTGAGGGATGCTCACACATTACAATTACTGCAATAATGAGACTAACGACTGTGAACTAAGGAGTAACAGTATATTATTCGGAGTTCTCCAGAAAAACAGAACCAATCGTGTGTGCATGTGTGTTTGTGTGTGTGCTTGTTCTAGAAAACTGGTTCACGTGACTGTGGAGGCTGACAAGTCCCAAGGTATACAGTCGGCAAGGTGAAGAAGGTTCAAGACCTCATGGTGTAGTCACTGCCTGAGCCTGAGTACTTGAGATTTAGAGGAGCTGATGGTATCAGCTATAGTCCAAAAGCTGGCAGGCTTGAGACCCAAGGAGAGTCCATGTTTTAGTTCAAGTGCTAATAAGAGAAAGACTGATGTTCCAGCTCCAGTGGTCAGGCGGGAGGGCTTTGCTGTTGCTTGCAAGAGGGTCGGCCTTTTTTGTTCTATTTGGGCCTTCAGCTGATTGGAAGAGGCTCCCCCAGATCAGGAAGTGCTTTGAGTCAAATGTTTATCCCATCCAAAACGCTCTCACAGGCACAGTCAGCAGGCATCTCACCAAACGTCTGGGCACTTCCTGACCCAGGCAGGTTGGTATTACTCATCACACAGTCATCGGGGCAACTGTTACTGAATTAGGGAGTGATCTGATGCTCTAAAGAAAGCAAATATGTTGAATGAGTATGTGCACCTTTAAAGAGGTAAACATGTACATGGTGAAGAACAGTGTAAGCTGAAGAAACATTTCAGTGATACGTCCATCCACGGTAACTTTCCCATAGGAAACCCTGGGAGCTGCTCAGGCGTTGGGTCCTCTGAGAGCCGCCAGCCAATGACTGACGGGATGTCTGGTGTAACCAGCATTGGTAGATACAACTTTCAGGTTCTTCTATCAAAAAATCTAGTGAGCTACCTGCTGGATACATGCCAAGAGCCCTTGAGAATGGCCCTTCTCTCAGGCATCCCATGGCACAGAATGTACTGATGCCCTCTCTCCCTGTGTGCTCAGTGGTAGCAAGTTGGAGCCTACTCACTACCACTTGATCTTTGAATCAGCAATTTCATATATTCTCACAAACCTATTTCCCTCTCACCTCATGCTTCCTGCCTCGCTCAGCTTCAGTCCTTGTCACCCCAGCTCTCCACAGAGCTGAATGTGGCTGGGAGAAACCCGCGGCCATTCTGAGTACTGTTCTCTCTTTGAATTCATGGTCACTCAGCAGGGCTGGCTACATAATTTGCAGGGCCCAAAGCAAAATAAAATTGCAGCATCATTGTTCAAAGGCAGGAAAAGTGTCATTATGTGCACTAAAATATACAGCATTTTCACTTAAAAAATGTGTTATTTGTTATAAACCATGATACAGGGTAAGAGTGATACATAATAACATAAATTTATAAAATGCAAAAAGTTAATATTTTTGGTATCATAATTTAATGTATTACATTAAATAATATTTTATTACTGTGATATCTTGATTGATCATAAGATTTTTTTCTGGCTTGCCTTTCTACAAGTTCACTTATATTAGATCATCAAAATTTATTCTTTTATATACTCCATTTTCAATCAAAATAATTAAAAGCAACTTCAGGAAAATGCAAGATTGCAAGACATTTTTGATCAATTTTAATTTTGAGGAGGATCTTGTTGTTGGTACAAATGTTACTGAAATTTTGAGTTTTTATAGTAGATTCTTTGAGAAGATTAGCATACTTTTTTTCAACCTGCTGTTTTTATTTTTGTTGGTATGATTATTAATAGTTAAAAGATGAAACATGACCTCCTCATGTAACACTTCTCATGTAACAAGAA
Source organism: Tonatia bakeri (assembly GCA_004024845.1). Classification (NCBI taxonomy): domain Eukaryota; kingdom Metazoa; phylum Chordata; class Mammalia; order Chiroptera; family Phyllostomidae; genus Tonatia; species Tonatia bakeri. Next base: position 121,999 of record PVIA01000148.1, on the reverse strand, counting down.
GGGATTTCCCAGGAACAATTTTTGAGAAATTTATCATATGGCTTGCAATTGTCTTGAACAATCAAAACACTTGTCTACTATTAGAAATAAACAATACGCCATATTTAGGTGCACACAGGTGCAGACCCAAATGAAGAAGCAGAGAACCCACGGTTTCTAGGAAAGGTTTCTAAAACCAGCTGTCCTTGGTCACAGTCTTTGAATCCCATTTGTGGTGGGAGTCCCTGACATGGTCCCAGGGATCCTTGCTTCCTTGTGCTCGTAGCCTTTTGTGATGAGTATATTATGTCACCGATACGTTATTTTTAAATATAACTTCTCGTACTTCTAGAACTGGTGATTCTTGCAGTACAACTCTTCTAAAAAGATCGAACTCTTTGTAGAATCATTTTCAGGTAAGCCCGAACTTTATTTAGATGTAAATTTAGAGAATGGCATTCTAATATTTCCTCTGATACTTCCTGTAGCTTGTGGAGATCTTACCAGAAACTGAAAGTGGCATCACATCCCCATTTTTATATAATTCAAAATGTTTATTTATGCATTCTCTGGCTATATCTTCAGTTACAAGAAAAACTTTATCCTCTTTATTAATAACCGGTTCATTTGAAGCATCGTATAAAAATAGTTTTCTTTTCTGCTGAGTGTGATGATTTCTAATTTAATTTCTATTTTTAAGCCTATGGCTATTTGCTTTGCAATGTTGCAGCAGCTTTGAAAACTGGACGTTCGTAACTTTTTAAAGAATTCTAATAACTCCCTATTAAGGTTTGCGGCAATATCCACGTGCATGGATTTATAACATTTACTGTCAGAGTTGGCTGCTGAGGGCCGCAGCTGAGGGCCCCAGGCCAGGGCTCAGGCCAGACAACGCAGGGCAGGCTTGGGGACAAGGCTGCAAGCAGCTTCCCACTGTGGTTTCAGGACAAACTGCAGATTGGCCTCTGCAGCTGCAATGGCCAAGCTGGCGGTCTGCCCAGGACGGTGGTGCCAGGACCGCCTGGAGGTGTGTGACTGGCCAGCTGCTGTGTGGCTGTGCTGCCTCCTCTGTCCCCCCACTCCAGTCTGTGCACAGGAATGTTACCTCTGCAACACAACACCTCTGTGAGCGGCTACCTGGTGCATGTCCTTCGCTCGTGAAAGCGCTCCACCGTCCCACCAGACTTCACTTAGAGCACACGGTTTCAAAGATGAGATTATTAAGAATTTCAAGGCGGAGCTAGCAATGCATTAAGATACTCATGGGGACTTTCTGAGGACAGGGCGTTGTATGATGACAGTACAGGCCACCTGTCAGTGAGGGTGGCCTGTCACTCAGCCCTAGTGAGCTCCTAGTGTGTCTGACACCCGGCTGCGTTTCTTGGCTCCTTTGTGCTTGTCCAAGCTGCTTCACATTCTCTTCCTTCTGGAGCCTCCAACATTTCCTCTCCCATCCTCCCTCTCAGTCGATGACCTTGGGCCATATTTCACTGACCAACAAAAACAGAACAAAAACAATCAGTAATGAAATGACAGCTTGCATACACTGCTACTTCCTCATTACCTCTGCATGTGTCCATGTATTTGGCTTTCTCTCCTGTTAGCCCACATGGGACATGTGGGTACTAAATCCCAGCATCCCTTTCATTCCAGCCATGCTCCTGTCTGCCTCCTGCAACATCGGTTTTTACCTCTGTACTACAGAGTTGCTACCAATACACACCTTGGCATTTCTCCCACGTATGCATAACCTTTACTGGTCATATTACCTTCCAGCTCGTGTTGCATGCTTATTCTTCAAGGTAACATTTTTTTAGGAAAGAGTTTTTACATTTACTTTCTCTACTTCTTTGCTTGCCCTCTCAACCCCACATTCTGCCTCCATCACTTCAAAGAATTCTCTCACCTCAAGGATACTAGTAACTTCCGTGTGGTTAAAGCCAATGGTCAATTCTTAGTCCTCTGACTGAACCGTTGCAAGCATTTACACAAGTGGTTGTTTTTTCTTCCTTGAAACACTTTCTCACTTGGTTTTGTGACACTTCACTCCTTTCTCAGTGGCTGTGCCTACTGTCTGTGCTCTGCTGGCCTCCTCTTTGTCCTGACCTCCGCTCACTGGAGAGTCCACCCCTCTGACATCTTCTCTGCCTGCACTTACCCACTTAAGGCCACCACAGTCTCACAGCTCTAAGCCTCATTTTTATGCTAATGACTCCCAGATCCAGATTTTTAGTCTGAACACTGTCCTTGCAGCTCGGACTTGTATGTCCACCTATGTTGGAGCCAGTCCTTACACTCTGCTTTCCCCCATGCCCTATGTTCACTCTGTCAGCGAATTCTGGGGTGCCGGCTTCCAAATTGGTCCCTATCCTGACCACTTGGCACTGTCGGTGCAGGGCACCCGGGGAGGCCAAGGAAGGCCCCAGCCTGATTGCAGGGCCCAGGTCCTTGTCATCACAGAAAAAGGGTCTGAGGTTGAGACAGAAAGCACAGTGATTTTACTGAAGCCGAAGTGCACACTCAGGAAGGGAGTGAAGCAAACCCAAGAACAAGGCACCCCAGTGGAGTCTGAGTAAAAGACTTTCCTTAAACACAGGCATGGGGAGGGGATAGGGTGGTCCTCTGCTTCTGACTCGGGTGAGGTGACTGCCGACATATTGGTTCTTGTCCCTCCTCTTGGGATAGCGAGTCTTTTCTGGTTCTCCTGGAACTGTGTGGTGACTTACGGTGGAGCAGAGTGATTCCGAAACTGCCTGCAGATTTGTTATAATAATATTAAAATGGATCTTGTGGTCACTGGTAGGCCAATATGGCTGCCAAATCTGGTTGAGATGGGTTTTTGTTTGTCTCAACTACCGGAAGTTGGGAGGGGGAAGCAGGGGAGCAGGTGGTCAGCAAAAGTCACATTTGCTATGTCCCAGCCAGGGCAGAAAAGGGGTGAGGTGGAGTTGGAGACCTTCGTTCCCTGCTCCAGCTTTCTTTTCCCTCATCACCTACCCTGCTCCTCCCCACGGGTGCAAGTCATTGTCATCTTGTGTTTGGACTGTTAACAACAGTCTCTTAACGTCTCCTGTTAGTACTTCTGGGCAGCCCTTTCTTCATGCCGGGTCCTGTCAAAAGGCAGGTCTGGTAATATCAGTCCTTTGTGCAAAACCTTCAATGGCTTCCCAGAACAGCCTAAAAGCCAAAGACCCTACAACAGCATTTAAGGCCCACACTATCTCATCAGCCCCTCACCACCTTCCTCCCACTTCACCACCCATATTCTTCCCTTGTTCCCCTCTCTATACTCCTTGCTGCTCTTCAGACTTGTTAGGTTATGTGCCTTGCTCTGGGCCTCTGCCTGGAACATTATTTTCCAGGTATCCTGTGGATTGCTGCCTCACTTATTTATATCTTGCTCAAATGGCTTCTTCCAACTGAGACCTTCCCTGATCACCCTGTTTAAAATGACAAACTGGCACTTTCGGTCTCTGCACTGCTTTATTTTTGTTCATGAAGTCAGGCATTTTTGTTTATTTACTGCTTTATGCTTAGAACCTAGAAGTGCTGGCACATACTAGGTGTTCAGTATAGATTGCTTAATTGAGTGGATAAATAGCACTTGTGAATCAAAATGAAACAAAATGTGTATCTCCAGGACTTGGTGACAAACAAATCCTGTTAAAAAACATTGAAATTATGTGGTTCCTGGTAACTTGTTTTACTACCTTTCAAGGAGATTTCACATTGTAAAAGGTACCCATTTGATCCGACAAAGCACTGGGTGGGTGTCACGATATAACCAAATGGAGTAAAAGAACAAAGACAGCTGTGACTGGGACTGCAATCGTCAGGGTCCATGCAGGATATGACTGCAGGAGCCAGCAGGCCCTGGAGCACACGGAATGCCTACAGGCCACGAACAGAGCCCTTCTGCAGGAAACTGGATACAGCATCTCATGCATCTGAGATGCTGTTGTGGTAAAGAAATAGGCTATATGCTCCATGCCATGCTTGGAGGAGCAATGAGGGCTTTAGGGTAGAAAATGATCCACTTCTTTTCAGCAGAGCATGAAATCACCCTATTACCTTTCACCAGGTTACTTACATAAAGAGAATATGGCTATTCATAAAAATCATGCATCCTAACTACTCCAAGGGAAAAGCTGTGTCATTTTCCTGTTTCTGCCTACTTCTGCGGGGTCACTTCCCGTGGTACTGCATTGTATTCAGCACGGGGTGGCCACGAGGTGAGATTGTCTGGAGGACTTCGAAGTGGGTATTCTTACACTGAGGCTTTCTTCTAAGTGTGTGTCATGGAGTCTTTGTTCTCTGGCTAAGCTACGTCTCACTTGGAGAGAAGGGAATGAGAATAGTGTCATATATGTCACATCCCTCCTGTGTTCATTTTGCAGAGCAATATCATCCATTGTTTTCCTTGCTTTCCTGGGATAGGATCTGTTTTGTTGATGTTTCATTTTTCTATCAGGTTCTGCTTGTCTCCTGGCTGAGTTATACCCACTCAGTGATTTTATTCTAGTTTTTGCCCTTCTGCTCAGTCAGTGAATGCTTTCTGACACCGATTTTATTACCAGAAAATTTGAATGTCCGCTTAATGTCTGACACTCAATTTAAAATGAGAATTTTGCCCAGGACTTTTGAAAAGCTGCTCATGTAGACATTAATTGCAATAAAAAGATAGTGGTCAGCTAGGAAGGTTGCCTTGATGTAACAACCCAAAATGCCCCCGTGGATAAACAAAAATCCTAAAAATATCACAGGAATTCAAAAATTAGCACACCATCCCACAAAGATTGGTGTTAACCAAACATTTGGGCCAAATCCATATTTTTAATTTTCCTGTACAGTGTAACACAGACAATCCTCATATACTTAAAGTGTTCTACTTAAAAGAAATTTTAATTCATATTTCAGTTAAATAAATATTTTCAGTTTCTAACTCAGAACATAAGATGTTCATCACCATTGTTTGTAATAGGAAATGATGAACTTAAATATTTAACAAAGGAAATAGTGAAGTAAAGTAAGATACATTTGTACAATTAAATATTATACAACATTTAACACTGTATAAAACACTACAGCATTTAAAAGGGTTTTTAATAACATGTCAAATACTTTATTATAAAATAGTTACCCCTGTGGCTACTAATATCCAATTTGGGATTTATTGATCTAAGAAATGCAGAGTTACAACTACTAATAAAAAGCCAATCTAAACAAAACTCACTAATTTCTATGAAAAAGATAATCATGCAGGAAGCTCTTTATTAATCTGTCTTCATACTATTAATAACAAGACTGTAATTGTATTTCATATATGATCACAACTATATGATAATTGTAACAATAAAAAATGCTGGCATAAAATACATCAAAATGTTGAGGTCTGCCACTGTGTGGTAAGATTGGCTGATTTCTTAACCTTCAATTTATGTTTTTTGTTGGTACATAGAATATTCTTGCCCTGGGTCAGAAGAGTTCTAAAGATTATCTTGAAGGAGAGGTCCCGGTCTCAGAGGTGAGCCAGGTGGGGAAGGTAGCAGAGGTGAGTGGAGCAGGTGAGAGGTAAGCCTCAGGAGCGAGGAGGCCTGTGGGAGGCTGTGAGCGTGTGCCCCGTGGAATGGGACAAGGCTTCTCACTGCCAGCCAACTGTGGCATTACAGGTGTTTGGTTACTAGTCTTACCAGTTATTTTCAAATTTCAAGACGAACTGGGAATCCAGATTTTTATATAAAACTTTCTCAATTTAACTGTTGGTAATTAAATCTTTTTCTCCTCCTCCTCCTTCTCCTTTACTTTGGAAAGGAATGGGTAGGCCAAACAAGATATGCCTTAAGGATAAATATATTTACAGTACATTCAGTAAACAAACATAGGTCAGCTTTATATGGCAAATATCCCAGGCTGTAGTCCATGTATTTGAACTTTTAACAATAAGTGCAGCTGAGTATCGACTATGAACATGGTAGACATTGAATAAACAAATACAGTGCACATCCCTACCCACAGTTCATTAGGTTTCCTCCACTTCCTTCATCTGTTCTCTCCTTTCTGACTTCCTCCTTTTACTTTCCCCTCTCCGTCTTCCTTACTGGCCTCTCCAAGAATGGAATGCGGGCTTAATGAACCGGTATGTAACTCCAAGATCCCCCAGGAACATTCAACTTGAACTGCACAGGACTATCAGGGTCAGAGTGAGGATGCCCCGTTCAGTGGGTCTTAAACTTCTTGGTGTTAGAACTTCTTTACATGCTTAGAAATTACTAAGGACCCTAAAAAGCTTTTATTTACATAGAGTATAAGTTTTAAAAAAATGTATGAAAAAGAAATATATACATAAACTTAGTTATAAAGAAGTAGACAAATATCTATTTCTGTTATTAAAAATGGGGAATTTTAGAAATCTTAATTAATTTGAAATAACATAATGACCAATGTATGAAAATAAATGCTTTTATTAAAATTATTTTAATAAAAACTTTTATTTGTTTACTTTTAAAATTTTATTTTATTTAAACATTTTTATTAAGCACATTTTTACTCTCAAACAAAGAAAACGAGAAAAGAATTGTCTTACCTTTTTGCAAATCTCCTTCTGGAGTCTCCTGTGCCTTTGCCCTGTCGTGATTCTCCTTGCCAACGAGCCTCTGGAAAACTCCATTGCTTGCGAGAGAACAAGAGTTAAAATGGTAAAGGACTTCTTAGTATTATTACAGTATTATTACAAGTAGTTGTGACCTCACGGAACCACGGGGTTCCGTGTCAGGCTCTCAGGGTCTCCAGGGTTCTCCAGCCCACAGTTGAAGAACTGACGGTCTAGTCCTCTCTGAGCTAATTTGATAAGCTAGCCCAGTCAGCGCATGCGCTTGACCATCTGCCCCTCCCCAACCCCTCGTCTCTTCCATTAGCCTGCTCCAAACAATTTATTCTTTCGAGTTACGGCATTATTTTTCTATCAAAGTACAAATACTAGTGGGAGAGATCACACATTAAGCTGTTAACAGCTATCAACTCCTTAGTTGGAACAAATTTAATTCATTTCAACTTGAGAGTCCATGAGACCAGAATAAAAAAAGGCGAAGGCCCAGCCACAGGGACTGCAAAGGCCCCTCTCCGCCACTGAGTGTCAACTTTTCCTGTTGCCCAGAAGGGCCTGGCCCTGTGGCAGCCTGGTTTCTGGAGAGCTCCCAGCTCTGAAAATCAGCCATTTCCTAATCTGTTTTAATTGCTTATCCTCAAGAGCTACCCTAGTTACAGTACCCCCGTGGCTGCTAACATCCAATTTGGGACTTATTGATCTAAGAAATGCAAAGAGTTACAACTACTAATAAAAAGCCAATCTAAACAAAATTCACTAATTTCTTTGAAGAAGATAATCATGCAGGAAGCTCTTTATTAGTCTGTCTTCATTTTATCTTTCAACTTCCTTTAAACCTAGAAATGCCTTATATTGTTTAAACTCCTTGTAGTTTTTCTTAAATAAGTTTTCGCTCTCATTAAGATTGCTTATCCTTAGGGACATGCACCTCCATTTCTTCATTCCTAAGAAAGTAACCGTTCCATTTGAGAATCTGGGAGGAGGCATCCTTGGAAATTAAATTCTAGTCTTTGTAAATAGGGCAAAATGGAACTGTAGTTTCAGGTAAAACACAACAATTCAGCTTACTGGTTGTTTTTGCAGATGGAATTACACACACTCGTATATACTTAATTGGTGAGGAACCCCCCCCCCCCGCCCCCGCCCAGCAAATTTTAGCAACTGAATATTTGTGTCTTTGCATTGTAAGTGTTGATTTCTTCCCGCGAAGGGGGAAGAGACGATTCTCCTTTATGGGGTGCATCTGAGGGGGTTGCTGGGTCTTCGAATCGAGAGGGGTCAGCTGAGATGAGGTCAGTCAGGCTGAGATTGGGCCACTCTAAGGGTGAATGGAATTTTTAGTTTCGGCAACATACTGGAGTTTAATCAGGAGAAGTCATTCACCAGGGGTGGGGGCTAGAGGGTGGGGAGGGCAGGGGCAATGCGAGGGGTTGAGAATAGACTGAGAAATTAGGAGCAGGGAAGTTGGAAAAATAACTTAGGATGCAGGTTATGAATAAAGGTAAGAGTGACAGTCAAGTGCAGACTAGTGAGGCCTGCAGGTGGTAAAGGTCGGGACAGAAAGTGACCAGGGAGGTTGGATTACAAACTAACATGGCAGTGTGCTGGGGAGAACCAGCTGTCGTAGGTGGTGAATTTGTTCTGAGTCAACTGTGCAAAATCTTTTCCATGTTACCTTGTTCACACAGATGTTTATTTGCCGATAACTGTCATATGAAAAATATCACTGGACTATTCAACTTTTATTTTTCAGCTACAAAGTAAAAATTTTGTAAAAATGCCTCTTAGCAAGGATTATAAGCCAAAGACACATGGCATGTCAGGAAAAATAATACCAATGAAATTACTTGACTGGAGTTTGTCTCTGATTTTTAAGAAAAATCTACCAATACTTTGTCAATCACTGACTCTTATTTATTGGTTAATCGCTTGTGTTCGTAGGCGTACTAACTACCAGCATTACAGACCAGGCATTTCCTCCCAGCATCATTTTCAGAAACCCCCATGTGCTTTATCAGCCTCCCCCTTCCACGAGCTGGGGGAGCCCCAACTGCGGGGGGGCGGGGGGGGGCAGAGCAGCTGTTGCCATGGAGACCCGGGTCTGCGCAACTCAGTGCTGAGGAGGTATCAGGTCTAATGGAGACTTTCTCTCTCGTGTAATGAGTTGAGCAATCTTATTAAAAAGAGAGTTTATCAAGAAAATGCACAGCTGCCAAAACATTTTGGAACAAACACTAATGAATTTTCTCTTTGCAAAACTCTCTGTAGACCACTTCCGGTTAATAGGAAGTGAGTCCTTTTCTACGAGGTGGTGCCTGCCTTTCGTGAGCGTGTATTTCCCTCTCTGTCTTCACCCTCCAGCCACATTCATCTTCTTTTGACAAGACTGGGCACCTCCTGCTGGAGGGGAGACCTATACTGTCCCCTCTGCCAGAAATGTCTACCCATTTGTCATTCTGGACCTCTCACACGTGCCTCCTTTTCTCCAGAATCCTTCCCGACCCTGTAAACTGTCCTGTAAACCGTCCTGTAAACTGTTCAAGTCCTCTGTTCTTTCCCGACACAGCACAGGGCCGTGTTGTGTGATTTAGTTATTGTGACTGTGAACTGTTTCCTGCCAACCAGCCTGTGAGCAGGGTCTGTTTTTGCTCAGCGCTCCTTCCTCAGGGCCCGCTGCCTGTCTGATACAGGGTCGGTGTTCAGTACACGCTAATGTATCCGCGATCCAATGAGCAAACCAGCCCTTACCGAGCGCCTACCATGTTCTGGACCAGCGATTGCAAACTTTTTCATCTCATGGCACACACAGACTAATCACTGAAATTCTGTGGCACCCCCCAAAATATATATTTTTTGCCAATATGACAAAAATAGGTATAATTTTGATTCCTTTACAAAAAATAATAATAGTAAGTACCTACCCTTTTTGCCCCAAAGTGACTTTTTAAAAAACCAGGTTCCCATGCTTGTATGTAAGGATTTCTGATACGAAACATTAACAAATCAGATTCAACCTTACTATGCAACATAACCAGTAAGCTGGAACTCTATTATATGACCTTTTATTTATGGTTCAAGACGGCATTCACCCTCGGTGGTTATTGTGCTGGCTGTTGTCGTTTTTTTATTTGTCAATCTAAGGGCAAAGAGGTCAGTGCCCCCACTGGATGTTTTAAAATTCTCGTGGCACGCCGGTGGAAAAGCACTGTTCTAGACACCAAATGATGAGAATACACCAATAAGATAGTTCCTACCTTCAAGGAACTGTAGCTCACACGTAAGAAGGTAAACTACCTCAAAGCGTGCATGGTCAGAGCTGCTGCAGAGAAGTAAAAACTGAAAAATGAAGAAAACAGCAAACACCACCGCCCAAGAGCCGCACGGAAACAGTGTGGGAGCCGCGAGTGTGAGCAGCTGCTTCTGTCCGTGGTGTCAGGGTTGTGAGCAGAGGTAGGGCCAGAAGAGCCAGGCCTTGGTCAGGCGGATCTGAGCTTGCATTTTCATTCTGGTACTTAGCGAGCCTCTCTGATTCTGTTGCCCTTCTCTGAAACAGCAGTAATAATTCTAATACTTACTGGGCAGGGCATTATGAGACTTACCTAAAACATACCTAACCTTGTTGCCAGGAGGGGTCACTCTGGCCTTATGGCCTGGCTAAGATGTGTGTCTCTCTCTGTTCTCTGCCGGTGCAAAGTCCCAAGTTCTTCCGCAAATACCTACGAATCTGCAGGGGCTTATGCTGTCGTGGTCATCCGCAACTCTGGTCTCTTCCTCCATGGGGTTCCTGCTCTGCCGGCTCCTTGCTCTGTTCTTTCAGGGCTGATCTTTGCTCTGCTTCGGTGTCCACTCCGATTTGGAGCTCACACCTTTCCTGGAATCCCACGCAAAGGCCTTTGGGTGGGCAGCAAACCTTGCCAGCGTTTTCATAAGAGAGAGGAGTTAAATAGTGGAGCAACTCAAAGAAATTGTGGTGGCTTGTTAGATATTCTAATCTTAAATCATAGCACATTCTGTGATATTGTGGCTATATCTCTTCTCGTGTTTCTTTGCTCTGTCCCTTTAGGAGTAAAAAAAAAAAAAAAAACACCAATGAATAAATACCCACCAGCAGTGACAATAAAAACCTTTTCTTGTCTTTCTTTCTACCTCTTCCTTATCTGTCATTTACCTGTAATCGATAAACGCAGAGAAAGTGATGGTGAGTGACTGAGAAGCTGGATCACGAAAGGCAATGCAGCCTTTGTTTCACTTGCTGAGTGCTCCTTTGAAGCTCTGTTGTCAGTCAAGAGCCACCATGTAAAAAGCCTGAATACCCTGAGACCCCCATGCTATGAGGAAGCAGGAGGACTCTCAGCTCAAAAGCCCCAGCTGAGATTCCAGCCAACAACCAGCTTCCACCTCTAGACATGTGCAGAATGGTATTTCCACTTTCTCAGCCATTGAGTCACTCCAGCCTTGAGTGCTTGTGTCATGGAGCCCCAGACTGATGAGCAGAACCAAACCATTCCTGCTCTTCCCTCTTGGAGTCCCTGACCAATGAGATCTGTGGTTGATTTAAGCTTTGGAGTTTGGGGGTTATTTGTTACATAGCCATAGTAAATGTAACAATGGTTAGGTAACGTTTGATCTAGCTCTTGAGAGATTAATAGAGTTTTTTGCCAGGCAACACTGTTTGGAAAAGGCTTGGTTTTATAGGAGAAGACTAAGGAATTCAGTGTGGCAAAAAAAAAAAAAAAAAAAAAATTAGGTTGTGGAGGAGAATCAGAAGACGAGAAATGATGCAGTGAAAAAAAATGTGCTATATAGTTTTAGTGAAACTCATAATGTATTTGTTCATTAATATGGGTTATTTTCTTCCAGACTGTTGGCTTGGAAAACATATATTTTTAAATTGAAGAGCCTAATGCCATAGAATTTCTGGAGGCTTTCTGAAATTTCACTGGGACATAAAACATGACTTTTGAATGTTTTAAATTTCTCTCAATTCTTCATGAGTTCATATAAGTCTCCAAACTCAACTGAAATTGTACTTGTCATCAATACCAAGCTATAGTTTAACTGATGAGTAATTTTCTTTTTTCATTTGATCTCTTGTTAAAAAAACACTGTAATTCCTCATGAGTACACACATCCAGTTTTAGCATGATATTTTTCGGAGGGAAAATATCGGATGTGGTGAGAACAGAGATGAGAAGTATTCTTATCAGAGTGTCTGGGATACTAAAAAAACATTCTGTATATAATTTTCCACAGAGGTATTGATTTAATCACCTTTTAAGCTGTGGCACTGCATTTATCAAAGCAGAAGACCTAAATATGCATTTTTTTTTTGTTAGTGAAAAACTGGCCATAATGAATGAGGCAAAATATATCAGTTGTCCATTAACCTCGACATGCAAGAAAGCAGTAGGTCCTCAGCTTGGCTGGTGGCAAACAAGTGGTGAGCCGACCCCTGCAGGGGGAGCTGAACTGTTGGAACGAGCGGTCCGTGAGGATGGCATTTGGTGAGAAATGCCAGGCTGAACGAGAAGTGTGATATTAAATGGGTGCATATGATGCATAGCATAATTATACCACTGTGGCAGGGAAACATCACCATTTTGTCAAATGGTGTTCCGTGTACATCAGAATTCACGGTATCATCTATCTCTGCGCTGCCGTGTGAGTTTTGTAATTCTGGAAGGGTTGCAAGTCAAGTTTTGATTAATTTTCGGTGGTTTTATTTGGTTATTGAAGTGTAGCTGGATTGTGTGTGTAGTTTTTTTTTTTTCCTTTTTCTTTTAAGCTCTGACAATCTTGATTAAATTTCCCCTTGAGGAGTGGGAAGAAAACAGCAAAATAACTGTCACAACTTCTTCGAGATGAATGGCTTTCAAGGAGTTTGCACACACCATCCCCGGTAGCCTCACTGGGAGATTAGAGGGAGGCAACAACGCCGTGAGGACTGTGGTCCCTGCTAGCTAGAGATGTGGAAAAAATTGATGGTAAGAACTTCCTCCTAAGGCTCAGATGCAGGGCTTATTCCCGTCCCTCTGACACTGCTTCTTATCTCACGATAACACAGCTGTCAGGCCACCGACATAGTTGGGTTCAGTGTTCAGTATTTCAAATGCATCGGGGAGGGATTCAGTTTTCTGATGCCGCAGTAAATTTCTTCCGTAAGAAACTTAAACCAATTGTGGATTAGTCGAGGCTTTATGCTGAGCAAGCATGGCAAAGAGAGCTACTTCTGGCCGATACCCCTGTGGCCCGTGAGGAACAGATTTTCACTACTATGGACTGTGCCCACATCGTGGGTTATGATAAATACAGTTTCACTCACAGTTGCCAAAGCGAAGTCTGCGTGATCTTCCAATGACCGATTTGCCCCACATCTTTTGCAAATTATGTACAATCCTATATGTTTACATTTGTGCTCTTTCTAATGATTAAGTCCAGCCCGGAGGTAGCCCTCAGGGGATGTTTTAATGGAGAAGCACTTGATTTATTTCATGGTTTTCAGGACTTATTTCATAAGCACTTGTTGAGCACCAGTTATGTCCCAGGGCTAATGGCACCACGCTGGACTCAAGGAAGCGTAAGACTCACTCCCTGGAGTCTCACGATCTCCTGCTGCAGGAATGTGAAAACCCGGATGCAGAGCAGGGAGGAAGCAGCACGGGCCTGGGAATGGCTCAGGACATGACACCCTCATGGTTGTGGGCATACTTACTTCAATATATACACATGTGAAAGTTCTTCATGGGGCAGTGCAATCTTCAGGATTGAAAGACATTTTTATTTTATCATATTAGCCATCTGTTTTCTCTGCGCTTACAAATGTGACTTACTGTGGAATGTTAGTGGCAAAATGCAGCAACAAATACAGAAAAGAGACCTTGCTCCATTTGACCAAATGACACATAGAAAGACATGAGGTAAAGTTTAATTTTTAGGTTATATTTAAAATTTAAATGGCATAATTTCTATAAAACTAAGGAATAGAAAGGACTTTGCTAGGAGAATGGTTTTTATCTTTAGGTCAGAGAGCAAGAATGTGAGGAGGGAAAGTTAAATTACACTGAATTGCACGACTGTGTACTCCTAATCTGACGGATACACACCACACACACACACACACACACACACATGTGTATGTATGCAAACAGGCACACATAGTGTTTCCTACGGCTGCAGTAACAAAGTACTATAAACCCGATGGCTTAAAACAACAGAAATTCATTCTCTCACAGTTCTAAAAGCTACAAGTCTGCAATGCAGATGTTCGTGGGCCTCCCCTCAGTGTGAAGTCTCCAGGGACGAACCCTTCCTTGTCTCTTCCAGCTTCCGGTGGCTCAGATGTTCTAGGGTCTGTGGCTGTGTGACTCCATTTCTGCCTCCGTCTACCTTTTGGTTTTGCGACAATGTTTCTAGCAATCTAGGTAGTTAGACGTGGATAAATAATCACAACATTTAATTCATTGTATTAATTCTTTGTACTATATAACATACATAATATAATATACTCATAATTATTTTAATTAATATATTAATTACACTATTAATTATAATGATGAAAGGGCACATTATAAAGCAAATATGATAACCCTTAAAATTATGTTTTGGAAGAATATTTCATGACATTAAAAATGTTGATCATATAACCGTTAATTTGAAATAAAAATGCAAAACTGGGTGTGCAGTATGATCTCAATTTTGTAAAGTGAATCTGCATATATTTATATATATATATATTCAAAGATTAGAAATAAACCATCAAAATATTACCAGAAATAATCTCAAGTAGTAAAAATTATAGGTGATTTACGTTTTCTTTATCATTTATTGAAACTTCCAAATTATTTTGATAATAACTAAGTTCTTAAAAAGAAAATGATTATTTGGCAGTTTGATCCCGTGGTGGGAAACATGAACGGCTACCCGTGACGACCTCGTGTTAGAGAAAGTTACTTCCCATGAGAACGCCCTGCACTTGGTGCGGCCTCGAGGGCCATCTGTCAGAGCGGTGTAAGTACTAGGATCTTCTGCAGCTAGCTGGCCGAGAGCACTGAAAACCTTTGGTCCGACTTCATTTACAGACGAGGGAAATGATCCACAAAGGCGCTGCCTTTCTTGACCAAAACCAAAAAATCACAGCTCCTGAGAGTCACCTGCGTGGGAGTTCATGGAAAGCTGATCGTATTTGCCGTCTCTTCTTGTGCAACAATTCCGATAACGTAGTTGCTCAAAACAGCACACGCTTCTCGTCTCACAGTCTCCGTGGTCGGGAATCTGGCCATAGCTCGCCTGGGACCCCTGCTGCGGTCCCTCCTTAGGCTGCAGTCACGGTGCTGACCGGGGCTGACGTCTCACCTGCAGACCTTTTTGGGGAAAGGCCTGCTGCCAATCTCACATGGGTTTTGGCTGGACTCAGGTACTTCTGGGCTGTGGGACAGAGGGCCTCGCTTCCTAGCTGACTATTGGCTGGAGTCTGCTTCCAGTCCCTCACCATGAGGGCTTCTCCCGTGTGGCTTCTTGCTTCCTCCAAGCCAGCAAGAGAAGACATCGACTGGCAAGATGGAAGCCACAGTCCTATGTGGCCTAATCACTGCAGTGACACCTCACCACTTTGACAGAGTATGTCAGAGAGACACAAGTCACTGCCCCAGCCTACAGTTAAGGGAAGGGATGTCACAAGGGTGTGGATACCAGGAAATAGATGGGGAACATGGATGGCACCTTAAAGTCTGACTACCACACTGTCTCTCTAACAATCTTATAAAGTAATGGGCAGCCCTGGCCAGGTGGCTCATTTGGTTGGAGTGTCCCATACCTTCAAAAGTTGTGAGTTTGATGCCCAGTTGGAGCATGTATGAGAGGTAACTGATTGATGTTTCTCTCTCTCTCTTCCTCATTCTCTGAAATCAATAAACATATCCTCGGGTGAAGTAAAAAAAAACCCTAAAATTATGGGCAGATGCCACGGTTGTTAGTAACATATGTGTTATGAAATGAAAGCGTGTCAGCCAGAATCTTACATTTGTATCTATGTATAGTCTGAACTTGGTACATAGCATCTAGTACCTCAATAAATGCTTGCTTGCTCAATTTTTCATTCACTTAACCCATATTTAGCTTGTGCTAACTGGGTGTCAGCTACCTTTTTACG
The DNA here is from genome assembly GCA_004024845.1 of Tonatia bakeri. Classification (NCBI taxonomy): domain Eukaryota; kingdom Metazoa; phylum Chordata; class Mammalia; order Chiroptera; family Phyllostomidae; genus Tonatia; species Tonatia bakeri. The sequence goes on along the minus strand of PVIA01000148.1, from coordinate 106,268 downwards.
TGTGGGGATATATCAATTAACAAAAAGTTCTTCCCTTCATGGAGGGAGACAGTGTGCAACATCAACGTGTAAATGTATAGTTTATCTGATCTGGAGAATGGACAGAGAAAGGTGAACTGGAAGTGGTCTAAGGTGAAGGGCAGGAGGTTACTATCTAGACAGAGTGGTTAGTGAAGACCTCATTGAGGGGAAATCTGAGCAGAAACTGAAGGGAGAGCAGGAAGCAGTCATGAGAACCTCTGGAGACAGAGAGCGAGCTGGTGAGGGCCGTGACAGTGGGCGTCTCATGTCTTTGATGGCCTGTCGGGGGTGCAGATGACCAACAGCCATCTGCTGCTCGGGTGCCCCAGGCTTCCAGTGTCCCAGGCGGAGGCCCAGAAGTTGAAGGGCCCTGAGGAGGTGGGCAGTTTCGAGGAATGTCCAGGAGGCCAGTGGCTTTCCTGAAGTAAGGAAGGAGAAGAGTGCGGGGATGGGCTCAGAAATGCCTGTGAAGTCCTTGTAGAAGTAGTCAGCTTGGTTAATACAGAGTCGTTTTAACAATGCCATGCGTGTCCATTACAGAATGTAAGGGAAGGGCATTACGAAGCCAGCATCTGATAATCTTCTCATTAGCAGCATTCAGCATCTGTCTGGGCAGTAAATGTAAGTGGCCAAGTTCTGGGCCATTAAAATTTTGATGTAAACCATTAAGTCAACTTATGGGCCTTAGTTCAAAGTGGTTTGCCATTGTGTCTGTGAGACTGGCAGCAGTGGAGTGTATTTATGCAAATCTAATAGATTTGTAATGAATAATCCTGCTTAATAAGCTAGTTAGGCCCTTTGATCATTTACTTGAGAGTGATCATAAATGCCTTTTTCGAAAACTGTTTCTGAGTGTTCATCATTGAATTGTAGTAGCATGTAACATAAGCACACAGCAAGTACTAAGTTTATTTTGTCGTTGATGATGAGGATGAAGAACATGGTTCTTAAAAGAATCAGTCAACCCTGGTCAGTGTGGCTCTGTTAGTTGGGCATCGGTGGGTAAACCAAGGGGTCATGGTTTTGATTCCTGGTCGGCGCACATGCCTAGGTTGCAGTTTTGGTCCCTGGTTGGGGTGCCTGTGAAAGACAACCAATCAATGTTTCTCTCTCACATCGATGTATCTCTCCTTCTCTTTCTCCCTCCCTTCCCCTCTCCCTGAAATCGATGGGCATGTCCTCGGACTGGAAAAAACAATGGGCCAGTGAACCGCCGGCAGGAACTGCCAAATGACACTGAATAATACAGATGAAAAAAGGCTGGAAAATTTCTTTTTGGGGGTTCGAGACTTAATCCCTGTTTCTTAATCCCCATAAACTTGACCTACCCTGGACTTCACAGCACTTTCCATGGGGCATTTATATATTATTACCTCCTGTCTTTTACCTCCACAGCCCATGACAGGTCCTCTGCTTAGGTTATGAGAAGCAAAAGATTGGAAAATCCTTTCAAACTTCAGTAGCAAAGCAATGCTCAGTCAAGCAATAGAATCTGAGGAAATTAGTCTTGAATAGGATCACTATGCATCAATTGAAGTCGGATGAAGCTCTACATTAGTCCAAATTTCTCTTTTATGCTAATTAGATACTCTTCTAAGGTGTAATTACCATTTACAAATTACTTTGCAGTGCAGGATGGACAATGGATGTTTAATGTATTTTAATGTCTGTCTGTGTTTCTCAAATTTCACTGGCATTTTCCTGTTTCACCAATGAATCCTAGGACTTTCAAGGACATCCATTCCCCACCCTGACACGTTAAAATTCTAAACAGAGACTCAGTGCACACGGAAAGCTAGATTCAATTACCAGAAAGTCTGTAATAATTAAACACTTGATTGCATGGATGGCGAGTCTGGCCCATGCTCCTCCTTCCGCTGCCACCTTCAGCGGAGAGCTGTTTCTGGCCCCCGGGGAGGCAGAATATGAAGCTTGGCAATGTTCTGTTAGTGGCATCACTCAGATTCAGGTGACAGCTGACCCCTGAACAACTCGTTTGAAATGCACAGGTGCACTAATACATGGATTTTTTCCCGTAAATCCTGCTGATGCATTTTCTCTTGTGATTTCTTAATGTCATTTTCTTTTGTCTAGCTTCCTTTATTCTGAGCATAGAGTCTATCATACATATCACACAAAATATGTATTAACTGACTGTTTAGATTATCTCTAAGGCTTCCAGTCAACGGCAGGCTATTAGTAGTTAAGTTTTGGTGCTGTCAAAAAGTTACACGGGCATTTTCCACTTTGAGGGGTTTGGTGCCCCTGACCCCAGCATTGGTAAGGGGTCAACTGTACATCAGTCTCAGAAACCCCACATGCTTGCCCTGCTCCAAGCCATGTTTCTCGGCTCTGTACCATTTCACAAGGCTAAGAATGATGTGGAAAAGACTCTAAGTGTGTGAGCCTAGCGTGGGGACATTTTAGGGAAGGGTGTAAGTTTTGTGGCCAAAATAAGAATCCCGTCTGCTTTTCCACAGTAAGAATAAGCTGCCCAGAAAGCAGTGAAATTCTTTTTAGGGGAGTTGGCACATTCTAGATCTTCTGCCTGGAATACTGTCTCTCCCTTTCTATCTTAGTGACTCCAGGTCTTCCGTTAGATTGTATCTAATGCACTCCTCTCCTCCCCGGGACAGCCCTCCCTTCCCTCCGTCCGGCCCAGGGCTGTGCACTGGCCCAGGCCCCACCAGCGGCCTCTCCCTCTCTGGGTGCATCCAGGTGGAGTGTTTCCTCTTGTTCATGTGAGTGTTTGTTTGACTAAAGTCTGCTCCCCACGCCATCTTTCACTATAGCTTACACTTGTAATTGTTATAGCAGTTATAACAATTACTGGGCCTGCTCACCAGTGTGTCTTCAGAAATAAATTACATATATATGTATAATAGCACAGCGCTGGGCACAGAGGAGGGCAGAAGTACTCGAGGAAGGCCTGTTGCCGCGGGCATTGCTGGAGGAAATGTTTCAGAAGCATTGCTCTGGCCCTCGCTGCTCCGGAGGCCAGTCTTGGGGGCAGTCTGATATTGCACAGGCCTCTGCTTGTGCACCTGTAAATGATTCAATGCGGGTCCCCATGATGCTCTGAAATCATCCTTCCCAAAGGGTCAGGCAGCCTGTAATCCTTTCTTAGATTTTTTGTTACTGAGCAACACATTGTCGGCAACGCATTCAATGTCTTTGTGTCTCCACCTTTGTACAGTGGGGTCATCAGTACCTGCTCCATTCACCTTACCAAAGTACCCTTTTATACAAAGAACATTAAAGGTCCCGATCATATTAGTGGGATCCAGATATTATCAGGTAAAAAGGGGTGGGTTATAGGTAGTTCCTGACTCCCATACACAGTGGATTCCTGGAAATATATTTGAAAGTTGAAAAATAGACAGTTGTAAGGGATATTTTTGCAGAGAACTAAAAATATTATTTTAACATTGCTACTACTGGTACAGTATATGCTGCCTCTCTTCTATTCAGATATCCCCTAAAGTGAGTGAGACCTGCACATGTGTCTGGCCCAGAAGGTCCTGGCCCCCTCCTGCCCCATTGTCATAGCAACCAAGGCATTTACTCATCCTTAGGAAGCTCTGGGTAGCTGGAAACAGGTGTAGGAAAAAGGGGATCTTTTTTTTTCCATCTTTGGAGGATTGCAAAAATGACTTTAATTCTTTACTCTTCCTTATAGTTGTAAAAATTCCCATGTAATTTTATAGAGCTCTCCCAGTGTGACTTTAGGTTTTGCCATAGTCAAGGTTTCCCAAAGAAATATATAAGGGGGGTGGAGAGAGAGAGAGAGAAAGGGAGAGAGAGAGAGAGAGAGAAAGGGAGAGAGAGAGAGGGAGAGAGAGGGAGAGAGAGAGAAAGAGGGAGATTTTGATTATAAGGAATTGGATCACAATTATAAAGGCAGATGAGCCGCAAGGCCTGCAGTCAGCAAGCTGGAGACACAGGAGAGCTGGCAGTGTGGTTCCAGTCTGAATACCAGCAGGTCTGACACTGGGAAGAGCTGAAGTGTCAGTTCCAGTCTGGAAGGCAGAGGGGAAAAAAAAAACAACCATGTCCCAGCTGGAAGGCGGCCCAGCAGGAGGCGCTCCCCTCACTCACGGGAGGGCCAGCTATTTTAGTTTAGTTTAGTTTTAGTTTCAGTTTTTGTTGTTGACACTATTACAGATGTCGTCCGCTGCCCCTTTGTCCCTCTCCACCCACCCCGCTCCCCCAGCCCCCCATCCTTCACCGAATTGCTGTTCATGTCCATCTAATCCCGTCCAGTCCCCCAGGATTTTTGTTTAACTCAGGCCTTAGCTGATTGGATGCAGCCCATCCATGTTAGGGAGGGTCATCTGCTTTACTCATCTTCCAATTTAAATGTTAATCTCCTCCAGAACACCTTCATAACCACACTCAGAATAATTTTGACCAAATGTCTGAGTACCCTGCATCTCAATCAAGTTGAAGTGTAAAATTAACCATCAGAACGTGTGATGTGCTTTGAGCGTTGGGACATTAGTGAACGTGATGCAAACAGAGCCTTGGGAGACCCTTGGCACAGCGGGCTAGTGTGCCTTGTGAGCCTTTGCCTCCCTGTGAGAACGTCCCCGGGCTGGTGGGCCAGCTGTCCAGAGGCACAGAGAGCGGAGCTGAGTCATTCCAATCTGAGGCCACCCTAGGTCAACGGGCAGCCAGCGGCCCCCGGGCAGCCAAGGTGAGTAGAGCCTCTTAGCACAGCCACCGCCCACCTCTGCAAGGAAACGTCATTGTGACGTGCCACTGAGGCTCTGGGCTTGTTTGTTGCAGAGCAACTTCGGTAATCAATAAGTGACACAAGTGAAAGCCCGTGTAAGTGTGACCCAGACGTGCACACAGGGTCTTGACCAACTCTCCGATGGATTGCCTGTTCAATGTGCCACGTGACTACAAACTCCAGTGTCTATGTTTCGTTTCCTACCCAAGAGGGGTGCCCCTACCTAACAGCTTGCCTCCACTGTAGTCATAAAGGCTGCTGCCCATGCTTCCCTCACTCCTCCCGGCTGACCATGCAGCCCCGCAGGCCCCCTTTTCTTGGAAACTGTAGGTAGGTAATCAACTCTTTTTTTCAGAGATAGTTGTCTCTGCATCTGTCACCTTGCCATACCTGATCAAAGCAAATCCCAGGGACAAATCTTGAAACATGGGGAATGCAACCTTATCACATGGCCGGAAGGAGAAATGGAATGCATGTGGCCCACCCTACTGGCTAACACCCTGGGTGAGCACTCAACTCTGGGCACACCGCCTGCTCTGGCCACACATTTGCTCCGACTTGTGCCTTCAGTGGCCACACCTGGCAGGAGAAGGCTGGTGATTCCGTTGGGAGAAGTGGCCCCTTTAGCCACATTGCTTTCTTGACTTTTTCTTGTAAACTGGAAAGCACTATATTTATTAGCTTTCATTTCTGTGAGGCTTTGGGTTTGGCTATCTAATACTATGTAGATCTTAAGACCCCGATCTCATACTGGGATCTTCACAAAACCCCGGTGCCAAGAACTTAACATTTCTTTTTTAATACAAAAGAAGAAATATTCAGACTCCCAGTGTCTAATGACCAGAAGTTCAAGGGTTTTTCCATATCGGTTGAGAGATCATGGGCAGATACTGAATACTGATGAAACAGACATTCATGCTGCAAGACTCCGACATTTCTCTAAGCTTTAAGCCAGACTGAGAAATCTGCACCATTGATTTTGAGTTTGGGGGAATGTGGGGGGAAAAATCTCCATGGGCTCATTCCAGAACTCCCACCGCAGTAGAGATCTCAGAACCCTTCAGGACACACATTCCCTAAAGCAGAGCAATGAGTAGACCAGTTGTTGTCCACAGAAGCGAGTGCTCTCAAATGCTTGGCAACACTCCCTGTCTGTGCAGGAACCTCTTTCAGCCTGGTTGGGTTTGCATGGTGTGTGGTGCACATGCATCCTCAAGTTAAAGACGCCACTCGGGGAGAGTTGGGCTGTGCAGTGCTTTCCCTTCCCAGCCCCTGCAGGTTGGCGTATGCTGCTCGAGGGTCCCCCACAGCCCCAGCATCTGGCTTCCTTCTGTGAGGCATCTGCCCTGCTGGAAGACTAGGAGGCTGGGGAATGCAGAGATAGAATTGGATCCAGAGGGCACTAATTCTTAGGGGAAATGCAACATGACCTTGGCCTGGTGGATCTGTTCAAGAGAGGCTGAAGTAGAGACCCCGTCGCTTTCTACAAGAAGTTCGGACAAACGGTGACGATGCTGTTGGAAGAAAAGCTTCTGAACACCGTGAAAATCCATATTGTAAACCAAAGAAGCCTTTTGTGTGCTTCGAATGCCCCCTGCCAAGTGTACTCAATAGAAAACTCCGTGCTGCTCTGCTCACCCAAAAATGAAATGGCTGGAATTTTTAATACTGTTGCTGAGAGTTCCTTTGGGAGTTGATGTACACTTTCTCCTGTGTTCAAAGCCATTTCCCTCTAATTGTTTTTAATTTTTTTCCTGTTGTTAGTATCTTGCAGACACGCATTGGCAGATAGCTTTCCCAAGAGGGAATAGGAAAGAATAAAATTTCACAATTTAATCTGTAAAAAGATAAGAAAAGAACTCAGAACATCTTCATTCAGTGGTTGCTTTTTCTCATTCATACATGTTAAATTAATATCTAAATAATGTCCAGAAGTATGCTATCTTATGTTTACCAAGCTGGACTACAAATCAAAAACATTAAAGGAAAACTCATTATTAATACTCTTAGAAACACGGGATGAGAAATTTCTGGTCTTCTGTAGAGCAGAGTTTCGAAATCACCCAAGAAACCAAAAATAGGGCATAGCATGACTGATGAGGAATACAAAAGATTTTCGTGTGTGTCAGAAGCACTTACCATTTATTGGGTGACTTTAGGTTGGACTGAATGGCTTGACCCCCTCCCCAAACTCCTACATCAAAGTCTGTCCCCCACTGTGATGGCGCTTGAATACGGGGGCTTTGGGAGGTAACTGAATCTAAATGAAGCCTTGAGGCTGGTGCCCTCCTACTGGGCTTAGTGCCTTAGTGATGAGAGAAAGAGACAGGAGAGTTCCCTCCCTCTGCATATGTGCGCAAAGTAGATTATGTGAGCACATGCGGATATGGCAGCTGTCCTCAGTCTGGGAAGAGGTGCCTCGGCAAGAACCATCACTTTGATCTTGGACTTCCCAGCCTCCAGAATGGGGAGCAACAGAAGTCTGTGGGTGTTTTGTTATGGCAGTCTGAGCCTCCTGAGAAAGGTCCTCACCTGGAGACAGTTCCCCCAACTTCACGATAACCCTTCTTCTGCAAGGGAAACGACAGGGTAGCCTCAACCCTGCGGAAAAGATCTAGGGAAATCTGAAAACCTGGCCTCTTTCTCTCTTTCTCAAAGTCCTAATATTTCCAGAAGCAGTCATCTATTCCCTGGGCCCTTATTAGGTATTTGTTCTTTCTGATATATATTTAAAAATAGATTTTTAGATCACTTTTGATTTCATGGATTTAAAAGAGGATACGTAGAGGAATAAAGTGAAAGGAACAGTTCTTTATACAGATACTTTTCTCTGATGCCTCAAAAATTACAGGCTAATTAGATGGATTATGTTTTGATCTGCTTTTTTTAAACAAGTATTCTCAGGCTTGAAAGTAAGTTGGTTTCTAGAAAGACCTCATTTAAATCTAACGATAGAACCTCAGAGGGAATGCACTGCATCTGAAGGGCTGAGGGAACCCCTAAATACAGTCATCACGTCCTCAACACTAAGCACTCGGCTGTGCTATCGGCCACATTTGTCTGCGTTTGTATGAGGACTGTGCACCGTCCTGAGCAACGTTTGCTTTCTTGAGTTAGGTTTAAGATAACAGGCACTGGTAGAATCTTGTGGTTTTCTTTCTGCCACTGGGTAGCCAGGGTCCTGCCGTTTTTTTGATCCTTACTCAAAGCGTTCTTCATTTCCAGTGTCCTTTTCAGCACCAGGGTGGCTTGTCTTCTTAAAAAAATAACTGCGTCTAAATGTGTCCTGCTTCATCAGGGGATCAGGGCAGTCTCTTGATGGTTTTTCTGAATCAGGACCTCAGTCCTGGTGTGCCAGGCGGCCTTCCCCCATTTGTCCTCCTCGTCTTCAAGTCACGACCCATTCCTTTGGTTTCTTTGTTTAAAGCCTCAGGGCATGTGATGGTGGAACGTGCGTTGGTGTGGGAGGCAGGACAATTGGGTTCTGGTCTCAATTGGAAACACACTGTGGGGTGTGTGTGTGGTGTTGGGAAAGTGACTGGAGCTCTTTGGGTTAGGGGCAATTTCTAGGAATTGTCATGAAGAGGTTTCAGATCAGTCAGCAAAAGCGATTAGTTCTGAGCGTGAACACTAAATGGGAACTGGGATCACAGAGCCTTAAAGCTTACGTCTGCCAGGGAACTTTTGTGCCCCCTAGGAAAGAAGGGAGTGTTAGAGTCATATATAGTCTTTGATCTGGCTGCTGGTGGCCGTGATTGCCACGTGGATTCTCTACACGCAATCCAGATATAAACTGGGATTCCCTTGTTCCTATGATCTAGATTAGAGAGGCATAACAGCATGCCACTTCTTGTAGATGTTTAGTTTATGGCATGTCTCCATTTCTTCTGTGTGCTAATGTCACAGAATGGTCAGGCCAAATCGCTGGAGAAGTCAGGGGGTAGGGAGAAACTCTGCAGACTGCCCTACCTGTGAAGGGAGGGGCCACCAGAGGAGAGAGATTGCCCCAGGCAGACAAGCAGCTTGTGACTCAGCAGAAGGGAGTTTGTACAGAGCATGCGTGAGCAGTGGGGGCTGGACACCCTGCCCCCAGGTGACTGGAGATTTTGTGCTCTTCCGTGACTTGGTAGCCGAAAGAGGGGTAGAGGCAAACAAGGCCAATACGGCCGTCATTGGTTACAAAGGTGGATACTCCCACTGGCTTCCAGCACATGTGGGATTTTGGGAGAGGACTTTTAAGCCAAAGGTGAACAGAAGCCTCTCTCTTGCTTTGCCCTCTCTGCGTGGGCAGGGGTGGCAGCCACCAAGACTGCTTGCGGCTTAGGCCCTGCACGGTTGCACGCCAGCTCCTGGCAGCAAGGCCCAGAGCTGGGATGCCAGCCTGTGGGATGCTACGGCCCAGGGCCGCGCGCGGCACACGGGTCCTGGACTGCTTCCGCTCTTTCGTCCTAAGAGCAATGCCTGGAGGCCGAGAGAAGTGCTTGGAGGCAGGAGCTGGGAAGTTCCTTGTGGATGGAGTTTTCCTGGCATGACCATCTGGAGTGATCTGGCAGTGCACCCCAGACGCTGAGAGAGAGAGAGAGAGAGAGAAAGAGAGAGAGAGAGAGAGAGCTGCTGCCAGGTGATGATTGACTATGGTGCCCAAGAGACAGAGAGTCTGGAGCTGGAGAGATGAGGCCCCTTTGAGTAACGACCTTGGGCTGCTGGTAAGCAATAACAGGGAACTTCTGGTCGTGGATTTGGACTTTAATCTTCCTGGGGGTGGCTGGTTTTCTGTGCTTTGACGGGGAAGTTAGCTTGGTCAGCTCTGAGCAGGAATGCTTCCAGCCCCCTTGAATTGGGAATTCTGTTAATAAAAACCTATCCCCCCACCCCCACAAATTTTTGTGTTGTGTATATACATGGCGACAAGTGGCCAGACCCCATGCTGCCTGGTTACACTCACCCTGTTCCACATGACATCAACCCAGATATAAAATTCTACCTCTTCTTTGATTTCCACATACAACCACATGCATCTAAGGCCAGATGCATGGAGATTTGAAGGAGACATAAAGAGTGATTACACTGCAGAAACGCAAACGACTTCTAGGTGAATACTAGATGCTCAAGTCTAAAATGTTCCCTCCCACCCAACCCCTCCCTCCCTCCCTCCCCAGGCTCTATTATATGTTCCCTGTCTCTGAGACAGAACTGGATGAAAGGGGTATTTTCTCCACAAATGGAACTCAGAAAATGGATTTTTGAGATCCGTTAAAAAATGATTTGAGAACCATGTATCTTAGAAAACTAATTTGCTTGTTCATTTCTTCTTTCATCCATTCATTTTAGGTTTCTTTAGCTTGGTGCCTACAGAAGGAATTATGAGAACAATTCAGTGTTGCTACCTTCTCCCCACCCCCACAAAACACACAAATGGAGGAATCCCCCCAATAACTGTAGGGTACCACTAAAATCACCATAATCCTTCTGGAGATGGAGAGTAGTTGGTCAGTGAGGAGGGGCGAAACCACACAAAACAAGTCCTGTAGTTTACGAGAATTACAACATTCTTGTAAAACGTTGGGTTTTCCAAAGTTTTTTTCCCAGTAAACATTGAAACCAATAAACAGAAGAAAGGGACACACAAAGGAGCCTCTAAAAGCTGGAGAGAGAGCCTCTGTCTCCAGGGAGGTGTTTTCAGCTAGGATCCTGGCACCTGGAATATTGCTTGCAAATGTGATTTTTGGAACAGCCTAGAGCAGTTAGTGACTAGAATATAAAACAGGATACGCACACAAATAACGGACTCCTTTTATCCAATTACATGTTTGTCTACTTATTTAACAAACCCTTTACAATTCTGGACACCACTTCTGATGTGGTTCTGCCCCCCTAGCCCCCCACCTCCATCCTAGCAATGCTCAGATACTAGCTGGGTGTCCTCCAATTCAACTCAGTTCTGACCCCGTCTACCCCGGATAGCGTCAAACCCCACGGTCGACTGTCCTAACATTCACTGCCCAGCCTCTCTTCTGTTCTGGCTGCTTTTTGTCCACACTGTTTTCTTATCTCTCACTCCGCCCCTCCTGGAATTTCAGTGAAGAATTCCTCACTCTTCCGCCCTGAGAGGCCTTCCCCTGTGCTCCCTGCTGCTCTCCGTCAATCCTTTTTGTTTCCTACACAGCACTTTTGGGCCAATTATTATGTATTATTGGTCTATCCGATGCTATAAGAAATAAGAGGGCAGGGCTGAATTTGGTTTATTTACTAATGTATCTCCGACATCCTGTCTGGTAGGCGATCAAAGAATACGAATAAAAATATTCAATGCTATGGCTTACAAAACGCTTAGTTGTTTCTTTATGTAGTTGTGTACTTTTGTCACAGAATTGGCATGGGTTGTGTGGGTGTGGGTGTGTGTAGGTCAGCTTTGTTGCCTTTTCATAGCATTATCCATGAGATGGATAATGTGGTCTGCAGATTGCTCAGAGTTCCCCAGAGAAATGGAACCACTAGGATGTTCTGAGGGATGCTAGCAGTTAAAGTGACAGGGAGCAAGGACAGGCTGGTCAGAGAGCTGCAGATAATGTCTGCAATATGCCCGCCCTGATCCTGTACCTTCGTGCCCTCTGAAAACTGAAGGCAAGCAGGGACAGTCGCAGCAGTGTCCTCACCGCCGCTCAGGGCCCTCTTCACTTGCTTTCCAGCCTGCCTTGGTTGTGCTCCAGCTTCTGCTGAAGCGCAGCTTTGGATTTACCTGCATTTGCAGTAATGTCTCTGCCTTTGGACTTGGTGCTGGTTTTTGATTTATTCCTTTGGCTTTGATGCAGCCTTAGCTAACCAGACATGACTTGGATGCAGCCATCCTGGCTTTGTCTACCCCACACCACCATGGATAGTACGGCCTGCCCTAGTTCTAGCTCTTGGCTGGACCTGCTCAGTGTCCTCCACGATTCAGTCTGGGACAGCTCCTTTTTGGATATATGCCACGGTGTGTGTCTCTAGCAAATCCTGCACGTGGAGGAAGCTGAAAGGGAGGCTGAGTGAGCTTCTCATTTGAATATATACTTTTCTAGGGCGAGCTGTTCTTTTCCCGTATTGAGCTTCACATAGAGAAGGCAAGTGCTATATTGTGCCAGGCACTGTGTTAAGTGCTTTCTCCAGATCCCTGGAGTTGTTTTCCCTCTGCTGAGAGTAATAGTTGATTTTCATACCTACAAAGCCATTTCACAGTATGAGACTAAGCACCCACAGAGGCAATGTTTGGAGTCAGTGAGAAGTTTTGCAAATGTCTTAGGAGATAAATTAGCTACAGTGTGAGAGATCAGTTTGCATGTGCTTCACCCATGTTCGTGTTATAGGCTTTCACTGATGCGATTTCATCAAGGCATTGAATTAAGGAAATAAGCCCAAGGCACAAATTGCTGTTGAAAAGTTTGTGTCATTTAGCATAATATTCTCAAGGTCTGTAAAGGGTAAAAGGGGCCAAATATATGGTAATGAAAGATGATTTGACTTCAGCTGGTGGGCACACACTGTGATATACAGATCGTGTATCATAGAAATGTACACTTGAAACCTGTGTGATCCTATCACCCAATGTCACCCCAATGAATTTAATGAAAAAGTTTGTTCTGTTGAGTGTTTTGAATGTGGATGCAAATAAGGGTTTATAAAATTATGTGAATTTTTTTCATTTTGTTTACCTTGCCTAGTTTTTTCCTTTTTCATTTGGTTTTGTTTTCATTTGGTTTTGTTTCCTTTTTCATTTGGTTTTGGTTCTGAATTTCAACCCTGAAATTCAACCCTGAATTTCAACCCTGAAATTCAACCCTGAATTTCAGACCAGACCACCTAGCTCTGTCCCTGACTGGAATTTCCAGGAACCAATGACTCCATGATAGAAGTTTGTCTGTCCTACCCTGGAGACTCCACTGCGCATAATGACACTCCCTCTATGCCCACAATCACCCCTAGCCCAGCCCTGGACCTTGTTAAGAATAAAGGAATAAAGCAGACAGCCAGAGAGAGTGGAGAAACTGCAGATCTGGACCCACCCACATGGGAAACCATCCGAGGAAGGCTGGTGACATGGGGAGGGGATAGGAAGGAAGAATCTGAGAGAGTCTCCTAGGAATGCACACAGCTCCCAGGACTGGAGCTTAGACTGAGCCGTGCGCCTTTGAGCTAATTATGTAAACAGAAAAGTTTCGCTGGAGGAAAGGCCTGAGGACCAGTTTGGTTTGCTGCTTGTCAAGTCGATTTGGACCATTGCTGTTCCTTTCTGTTGTAAACACTTTTATTTTTTTCTTCAAGTGCTGATGTTCACTTAGATTTTTAATTCTTGTGTGTATTTAGGAAAGAAGGAGATAAGTAAATCCACTTACTGAAAATTCTACAGGGATTGCAATGTTTATTTCACTTACGTTTCAACTCTTTTTTTTTTATGTGAATTGATTGTAAACTGAGTTTCAGTGACAGCCACTTCTTGAACTGTCTCTTGCTTTCTATAGGACACATGGTTTCTTGCCTTCAGTTCATATTGATTTTCCCAAAATTTTACTCTTTGTTTCCCCATAAATGCCCACCCCCCACCTAACTTCTTTCAGTGATACCACTCTTCTCTATTATCTAGATTAAAAAATTTAAGCCACTTTTGATTCTTTTCCACTCCATGTTTACCATGTCTCTGTGTTATCAAATCTTGTTAATTTATCCTTACGTCCTGTCTGTGGTTTCTGTCTCGACAGCACCACTAGATACCTCATTTCTGGTTGATTATTGCCCACCCCCTGCCATAACTGCGCATGCTTTAGTGTTCTCTCGCATGTTTTAGAAATCGATCCACACAGCTTTCTTTCACAATAAACAGTATTTTCCTCACTTACAGATGAGTAAACTGAGACATGAGGGATTTAATGGACTCGTTCAAATTCACACAGATGGTCAGGATTAAAACTAGGACTGGTATCCCGTGTTAAAAGCTAACTGAGGCATATTAAATTTTTTAAGAGTTTATTTTAGCAAAATCAATTTGAATTGTGTGGTATTCAATCTAGCAGATAGAAAGGAGCTCCGAGGAGCTGCATGCGATGAAGGACTTGGTGGGCAGAAGGGACTGGGGACAGGAAGTTATACCGGGCAAACAATCTGTTACTGCAAAGCTGCTTTGTTTGAGGGCGTGGTAGGGGCACGCCACACAGATGACCCAACTAGCGCTGATCTGGTGATTTCTTTTTGTTGAATTTATTGGGATGACAGTGGCTAATAAAATTACATAAGCTTCAAGGGTACAATTCTACAATGCATTATCTGTTTATTCACCCATCATGTGTTTATCACCCCAAGTCACATCTCTGTCCATCACCATTTATCCCCCCTTTACCCTCTACTACCTCCCTCCGCACCCTTTTTCCTCTGGTAATCACCATATTGTTGTCTATGAGGTTGTTATTTGTTTGTTTTCTGTTTTGTTTTTTCCTTAATCCCTTCACCTTTTTTACCCAGTGCCTGTCCCCTCTGACAGATGTCTGTCTGTTCTTTGTATCTATGAGTCTGTTTCTACTTTGTTAGTTTATTTTGTTCATTATATTCAACATATAAGTGAAATAATACGGCATTTGTCATTCTTTGACTGGCTTATTTCACTTAGCATAATACTCTCCAAGTCTATCCCTGCTGTCACAGAAGGTAAGATTTCTTTCTCTTTTATGAATAACTACTATTGCATTGAGTAAATGTACCACAGCTTTTTTTATCCACTCATCTGCTGATGGGCACTTGGGCTGCTTCCAAATCTTGGCCATTGTAAATAACACTGCAATGAACATAAGGATGCATATATTCTCTCAAATTAGTGTTTCAGGTTTCTTTGGATATATTTCCAGAAGTGGAATTGCTGGGTCATAAGGCAGATCTGTTTTTAACTTTTGAGGTAACCCCATACTGCTTTCATAGTGACTGCACCAATTCCTATAACCACCAACAGGGCTCCAGGGTTCCCTTTTCTCCATATCCTTGCTAGCCCTTGTTGTCTGTTGATTTATTGATGACAGGTAATTTCTGATTGACTGGTTTAAGATTACATTTACAGGACAGCTGAAACTTTAAGTTAAGTCTTGGTTTGGTGATGTGGGTTTTAGCACAAGTGATTCAATTTTGGGTCTGTTGTTTTGGTTTTAATACCCATTCTTGTGAAAGTGACCTGCTGGTTACTTTGCACATCCTTCCTAGTCTTCTGTTTACCTCTTAAAGGGAAAAGTTGAAGCACCTTCGTTGGTATTAAATATCCTCTTCAATCTTTATAATTTACGTACAGGTTCTTCTCTTTGTTCTTTTCAGTTCCTCGAAACTCTGTTTCAGCCAGGCTAGTCTAATCCTTCGTGTTTAAGTACTGTCCACACACATCTCTGGTAGCCTTTTGATTATATGCTTCCTTCTGCCTGAAATGCCATTCTTCCTCCTGCTCCATTCCGTATTTCTCACGCTGCTCTCCTGTCTGCTCATTTGGATCGTATGCTGCTTTGGAACATGGACAGCAGAACTTCTTCACTAGATGCTCTCTAATTTGTTTCTTCTTCTTAGAAACATGCAAAGACTATGTTTTTCAGCCTCCTGGTGTAGGGAACACAGGACTGTGTTCTGGCTAGTGGTATGTAGGTGGAATCAATATATGCTACCTCCAGGGCTGATCGTAAAATACCGCTCTTTTTACCTTCTGTGGGGACCTAGGAAGTCATGTGTTTCAGAAGACATAGTTATAATGTGGAAGTTATAACAGTTGTAGAAAGCATAGTTATAGCGTGGAAGCAGCTTAGATCTCTCAGCCACTACTTGGAAGAGAGCCACCGAAGAGATCATGATTTTGCAAAAAAAAGACATGTACTTTTATTGTGTTAAGTCACTGAGGTTCGGGGATTATTTGTTACAGTAGCTTGTGAGCATTTTGCTCTGACTTGCTGTTGCACTTTGTTTTTGACACTCACAATACATCACTGCATTGGTTCCTTGTTATTTAGCACCTACTTCCCTGTCCTTGTTTTTCTACATGCCTGCTTTGATTGACATATGTATATCTTGCTATCCCCATCCAGATTTTAGAGTTGGGGACAGGGATGCCATTTTTCCTCCCCTTTCTGCACTTGCCATTTATTTTCTTCTTACCTTCCCTCCCCACCCCCTCCTCCGCCCCTGCCCCCATTTTAATCTTAAGTGAGATTCTACCAGGAGGTAGGCTTTGGTGATTACAGAAATTTAATAAAATCTGATTTGGGGTCTCAAGAAAGTAACCAATTAGGAAGTCTCTTATAGTGTAGTAGTTGCTTAAAATGTAAGCTTTTTTACTTCCCAATAAAACTTAACTCAGTTTTCTAGGCATAACAGGTTCTTAGTGACTAGATATTGAATACATGTAAAAACTCCACAGTTTCTCAAGGCTGGTCTTGAGTGACATTGTAGGGAAACTGAGTCAGGGACAAAATTTACTTTATGCTCAAATAGCCCCAGATGGTTCTTGGTTGGGCAATGTGGTTAAACTTATACAGCCCTACAGACCCAGAGAAATGACAGATCATCCTGATTAAAGAGTGAACGTAAGGAGGATTGCACATTATTTGCATAGCAAAGGACCATTCTGGGCTTCCTGACTTTGTGATATGTGAACTCCTAGTTCTCTGGCTATCAGATGGTGTATATTCCCCTATTTTTATCAATTGCCCATTGTGTTTTTCCATAGCAACATGTGATTCTGCATTTGGCCACTATTTTAGTTTGCAGACTTTAGCTCTGGACTGATTTTTTATCATTATGATGTCAGCCTCCCTTTCTACACTGATGATGCAGTTATATCTGCCTTTGATTTGGGGCATCTTTTGTCTTTCTTGGTCTGGCAGGCATTAAATCATTAATGTTTCAAAATCACATACAGCTGAAATTTTGTAGAACAGAATTGCTAGTGACGAGCTCCTTAAAATTACAGACGCAGTCCACTCCCCCCCCTCCCTTCTTTTGGCCTTTGCTGACCTCCTGTTTCACTTCAAACGGGTATCAGGATGGTTACCTTTGATTGATAATTGTTTTTCCTGATCTCATATGTATGGAAACCTGTCTTTTATCATGGAAACCTTGCTAGAATGTAGGTATTTCTCTGCATTACTAACGCAGGAAGCTTTTCAGTCATGATTTATATCTTTCAGATTAAATTACTGGGAAACATGACCCCTTCTGAAAGCTGGCTATCTCCACGGCAACAATAGTCCTGACTTTGCTCCTTTGTTTTTGACACTCACCATACATCATTGCAGGGCTGTCTGCTAATTAGCAGCTGCTGCTCCGCTCTTGTTGTTCCACGGTGGGGACTTCGCACAACTTTCAAGTGAAGCTTCCATCTTACCTTATCGGGCATCCTACCTGCTGAAAGCGGTCTATCTTTTACTGAGGAGACTGCTAAAAATGCCACAGCAATATCGGAGTGGCTCCTTTATTGTATTTAGGAGAGTCCGGGCCCCCCCCCCCCCCATATGGGAAAAAAGCTAACCATTATGATTTTCACATATACTAGCTGACAGGCACAATGTTGTCCTTTGATTATCTCATTTCATTCTTACTACAAGTGTGAGCTAAAGTCGGCTTGTTGACCGTGAAGATGGGTTCTTGCAGTGTTGTGAGAAAGGAATTTCAAAGGGCACGTGCGTGGGAGAAGTTTAAGCTTAGTGGCAAGATTTATCGGGGTGAAGGGAAACAATGCGCCCTCGGGGACCTAAGGGGCAGGCAGGATCTTGGAGGAATAGCCCTGAGATCCCCCGCCCTCAGTGTATTTTCTTGCTTTTTTAAAGGAGCAGGTTTCCTTTGGAACTACCCAACCTACTTTCTGGGTTTTCCCCCAGCCTCTGGGGGGGCGGGGCCTCCCCCTAGCCAATCCCTTTGCTGAATCTTTCAGGGTTCCTATCCTTATCCAATCCAGTCGTTTTCCCAGGGTGGACTCCACCCCTTTGGGGGTTGGCATTTTGGCTCCTACTGCGCATGCCGCGAAGTTCGGCAGCATCCTCTGGTTTTGATTGTGCTTGCCTCGAAGTAGAAGGAATTCCCCCATTACTGGTTCTTCCTTTCCCTGCCCCCCTTGTCTGCGGGGATGGACCTGTTGTTCCTTGGGGATCTGCCCACTGTGGGGTTAAGTCCCTTCTTTGAAAGATGCTGTGGTGACTTGGGGGTACTGTAAATTCTGTAGCTTCTTGGTAAATCAAGCCGAACAATTCAGCTCCCTAGTTTATTAAGCTTCATGTCTGATTCCATTTGCTCCCTTCCTTAACTAACTAGCTTCCTACTATAATGAGATGAGAAAACTGATTAATAAGTAATAAATTAAGCAACTTGTTCAAGTCCACACAGCAAATCAGGATATAGACACTTCTGACTCTGAAATGCCGGCTTTGGTCACTACAAGAAAATTTTAGTGGGAATACTGACATGAATTATAATAATAACACAAGTACTCACTGAAATGGTGGAACGGACATTGGAAACAACTTATAACAAGGAAAATGCAGATGTAACTTATGATGTGATATCTAAGATTTGGGAAGTTGTTCCTGATAATATTTATGTTGCTATAAGATTTGCATGAATATAAGCATATTGTTACATTATTTATTGTTACACAGAGCATAATACATAATGCATAATGCAGTGGCCTTGGTTCTGATACTTCTGTGAAGCTGTGCCAAATCTGTGATTGGCGCTGGGTAGTCTGCAGTGTGAACACAGTGCTAAAAAGGGAGAAAGAGAAAGAATGATGGAGTGAGAGAGAGAGGGAGAGAGAGAAGGAGGGAGGCAGGGAAGAAGGGAGGAGGAGGGAGGAGGAGGAAGAAGGGGAGAGGGGAAGTGGCTACTTCTTTTTTTTTTCCCCTCTTACCTTGCTGGAGGGCATGCAGAATAAGGAAGTGGAAATGCCTTCAAGGGAACACCAAAGATGGAAAAACACAGCACCTGCTGATAATGGGTTTAAAAAGCATCACAGTCTAGCTCTAGTTGCAAGTGTCATTTGGTTGTTCTGTGTGCTAACAGGTTGCTGGTTTGATTCCAGGTCAGCACACAAGGCTAGATTGTGGGTTCGGTCCCTGGTTGGGCCTTGGGGTGAATATAAGAGGTGACCAAAAGATGTTTCTCTCTCATATCAATGTTTCTCTCTTTCTCTTCTTTTCTCTCTTAAACACACACACACACACAGTTCTGCATGGGAAATAACACTTCTGAATGACTTTCCCTTAATGTTATCTACCACTTAAAATCTTTGGTGTCAGAATCATTGACACTATCCTTCCTAATAGCCACACTTGCCAGCATCCCAGACCAGATGCCAACTGGGAGCCCTTGGTTAAGTCATTTGAAGTCTTTGTGTTTCTGCCTTTCTCCTGTTTTGTTGGAATACTAGGTGAGGTATGATATATGTAAGGTAATTATGCTGAGACACGTATACGCATACAGTATGATATATAAAAGCACCTTGACCCCATAAATGAACAACACTTTACTAGAATATGCAATTTCTCGGTTATGGGGTTTGG
This sequence comes from Tonatia bakeri, assembly GCA_004024845.1. NCBI lineage: Eukaryota > Metazoa > Chordata > Mammalia > Chiroptera > Phyllostomidae > Tonatia > Tonatia bakeri. Next base: position 86,969 of record PVIA01000148.1, on the reverse strand, counting down.
GTGCCTGTAACCTGGGGTGAACATATCTTTCTGATGGCATCTTAAATCTCAGTACTGATGCTTTTTCTTTCAACTCTTTTTGATTGACATTTTAAAAACATTACACACTTTTCCATTGTAGTAAACAAGATATTTTAAACTTTTCTTGATATTTCAGGTCCACCGCTTTCATTCATTCTCCTGTACTTTAGATGTGGAGTTTTGGCTGTGTCTGCCGTAACATGTACCTTTAAATAGCTATGGATTGATTTCACTTACCTCTTTCTCTTAAAAGTGGAATTTAGAATGAGCACCTGTGTGGCTTCTTGGGTATTTCAATAGAACTTTTTTAGCCACCAAAATAACCATGGACTCAAAGGGTGAAGTAGTCTTTTAATTTGTCTCCTTGTGCTTAATTCTATAGTATTTTTCTCTTTATCAGTGTCCACTGTATCTGGGCAGCCTTCACCATCTCCTCTCATTTCAGCGTTGGGGTCACTGCAGTGCTGTGTCACTTGCCTCGTTTCCTTCTGACTTCTCTCTCGGCTAATTTTTTCTCCTTTCTGTTTTATTTAGACATTTTTGTTCCTCATTTTGTTTCTTGCTTTGCCTTCAGGACTTCTCTCTTGAGTCCATATATACACTTTTACTTTTGTATTTTTATTTCTGTTTAGCTTTGATAAAGAATTTCTTCTAGAGCAGTAATCAATATCACTGTCTTCCATAGTGCATTCTCTTTCTTCATCTGGGGGTGAAAGGCTCGCCCACTGGACTTTCCCTCAGATCACTGTCTGCCTGCAGGATCTGGCTGTCTAGTGGCTGGCTTCGAAGATAGGAGTCAGAGGGTCTTTTTGATCATCCTGTGTTCTCACTATCTTTACACAATAGAGAAGAATTTTTCTTGGCCAGGAGTTTGAGAAAGAACTAACTCTCTCTCCCTCTTTCTTTTCCACACACATGGACAGATATATATATATATATATATATATATATATATATACACACACACACACACACACACACACACATACATATATACACATATAATATATATGTATTTTTTTCACTTCCAGTCCCTTCACACTGTTCCAGGTTCACTCTGGCTACAACCCCCTTTCCTCACTGGTCTGAACTGGTATAAACTGTGTTAATGGCAATATGAGCACATTGCCTTAGACATTTCCATCATAAGAGCTTGTGAAGTATCTAAGAGGCAAAGACAGGCCACTTGCTATTAGGGGAGCTTTTACGATTTAAATCTCAAATTGCTGTGCTCCATTGGGGAATACTCAATCTAACCATCAATAGAGGCATATCAGTCTCACACTACAGGTTATATGTGATATCTTTTAGAATCTGGACTAGATTATAAGGCTTTCGACAACTCGATTGTGTCACCTGTAGAGATGCTCAAGAACGTTTCCGAGGCTGTGACACCTGTAATCTGCTCATAGCCTCCTCGTGAGTGGCCTTAAGAAAGCCCTTCTGTGACTTTGTTCTCGGAGATGCTGACCACGAAGAGTACATTTTCCGCAGAGCCATTCCCTGCAGCGAGTCCTTTCTGGGCCTTCCAAGAGTCTGGGGAGAGCCCTCTCTTTTCCTGCTGTTTCTATGCTGGTATTTTACAGAAGAAGCTGGCAGAGCCTTCCACTCCATTTTGAAGTGATGGTGAAAGAATGGGCCGTCACACCCTGGTGTTGCTTTCTTTCGCCCTGTTCTTTGCTGAGTGTTTCTGTGCGCTGAGAATGAAGGGCTCCGAGACAGGCTGTGAGATGAGCCGCTCTCCACGCTCGCGAAACTCTGAGCGTTTCCTTGTGTTCTCTTTGCTTTGGGAAGCATCTCTCAGGTGCCAGGTCTGTCTCCACCACTTGGCTTCCTCTGGAGTAACACATATTGTTAGTGTAGGGATCACGTATTTCAAACCTTCACTTATTGCCAAGTCCTTAAAAGTGTGTGTGTGTGTGTGTGTGTGTGAGTGTGTGTTGGGTGGGGGCAGCGGATAGGGAGGAGAAGGGATCCCAGACACAGAGACGAGTAGCTGGCTTTTAATTGAGGACTCGAAGAATGTTTGGGGTAAGATCTTTTTTTGTTGCCCAAAGCAAATATTTGATTGCAGTTTCTTTTAAGTACCCTATTTTCTTGTTTAACCACCAAGTAAAGTTTTGTCAGTTCTATTCAGCAAGAGAACAAGAATTCAATCAACACGTCTTACAGCCACAGCTAGATCTTGGAGGAAGAAAAAATAAAAAAAACAAGTTATGAAAGAAGTTAATTGGAATGTGCTTCTAATTTATCAATACTTAATCAAAGTAAATATCAGATTAACAAACAAACAATGTTGAAGATATTTTAATATGTCACAAGAGTGATGGTGGCTGAAGGTACCAGTGATATCTTGTAAGTGCCAGTCAGTTCTTCATGTTATTGATCAGACAGAGAATTGGTTTTCCGTGGCTTTACGGAACTAAAATCATTGCTCCGAGGTATGAAGGTGCAATAAAAAGAACACCCCTATGCAGGACTGGGTCACATCTTCTGGTCAGCTCACTAGACCACTTTCAGAGTGATGATATGTTCAGCACTTGAGGTTTCTAAGGCAATCATTGAGGCTGATTATTTCCATTGTTTGGCGAATTGGCTCCAGAGAGGCAGTGCTACTCTGGTTCTTATTTGGTTCAGATATGAAGGCGTACTCTCTTAAGGTTTAAGTTTTAATCTCTTTACCCATTAAGCACAGATAACATTTTCATATTTAAAATCAAAACTATCAAATTATGTGAACATGATAACCTCCATTGGTAATTAAAATCCTTCAAGTTTGGTAATTTCGGAACTAAAAGGAAACTTGAGGAGCTTATCTAAGCTGCTTATTTTAAAGGTAAAAATAATATAGTTAACATGCAGCACTAAGTATTCTCTGTCAGTGTTTGTGGAAGTCTTACCATATTTGATTCCTACTTCAATAAGCATCTTGTGCACAGGTTCTACTGGAAAAAACTCTCCCTTGGTGACTCTGCCAGTCTTTCTGGCTTTTGTTAGCCTCAGAACATCAGAGATAAGCTCTATAGTTTTGTTTTGAAAGGGCAGAAGAAAAAGAATCAAGAGGTCAAAGTTCCGTGGGCTTTGCGAACCTCTGTGGTTGTTGCTGTTCCAGTTGGAAGTAGGGCTTCCTTTTCCTGAATTTCCTAAATTGGAGAAACAGTGCGCATCCCAGGAGGGGCTGCCCTTCGTGCCACTTACAAGTAATTTACATAAAATTACTTTAAAATTCTTCCATAACCAGCTATTTTGCAGCTTGTATTATGGGTTATTTTTTTCAGAGACCCAATATTTCTCCAGAACTTTAATTTTAAAGAAGACCTTCACCTTTATTTTGGATTATTAAATCAATGCCTGTTGAATTATGGAGGAGTTAGAAAATACAAAACACAAGGGAAAAACTGCATTACTACCTTTAACATTTTGGTCTATTTCCTCTAAAATGTTTTGCTTTGCATGTTTTAAAACAGAATTGGAATCATAATGTATATACAACTTGTATTTTTTTTTTACCTTAACACCATGTTGTGAAACAGTTCCATGTTATTAAATATTTATTCAGCAAAACCAGCATTTTAAAAGGCCACACAGTATTTCATCACTGGCTGGGCTCAAACTGATAAAATCAATCTCCTATTTTTCTTGAGCATCGATCAGTTCATGCTGTTTCCAATTTTTGCTATGACGAAAACTGTGTCTTGACCTGAGTTTGTTTAGACTAGATTTCTAAAAGGAAGGCTATTGAATCTCAGTTATACGAATTTTCAGTCTTAAAATTTATTACCAAGGCTTTTCATGGTGTGATTTTACCAAGATACAGGGCTTTCAGCAGTGTGTGTGAATGAGTACTTCTGCCAAATAGGTGGGAGGGAGGAACTTGTTTGAATACCCTCACACGGCTGCCAATCACCCTAGTGTGGTTTTTCCATTCTCTCCTTTTGTTCTTTATGCTGTTGTTATTGTCATCTTTGAAAACTTGTACTCGGTGTACAAAAAAGATGATAGGACATGAAGTTTATGACCTGTGGGGAAGAGAAAATTATTTGCAGGTCACACGTAAATATCTGTTTGAGATTATATCTATATACAGGGTTTGGCACAGATAATGCTCTTTTTTATTACACAATCTTTTATTAAATAATCATAAATATGTAATTTTGTAACATAACAGTATCAGACTCAAGCACACCATATGACATTTTAGGTAAAATGTTCAAATTGCTGTCCATTTTGTGCGAGATATTCATGTACCCTACCAACCACACTCAAGCAGGCGTTACTTCTGCCAGACCCTGTATATACAATTATATATATGTGTAATACACATATATAAGTGTATAAAAACACAAAGAGCTGTCATATATATAGATATATATTTAGCAATCTCAATATATTAATTTTAATATAGCAATATTGTCTATTATATAACACGTGTCCTACATCATATTAAATGTAATCCATATGTAATACAATGATAAAATATTGATAAATTTAAAAACTAATAGCAATAATAATTGCATATATACATATATAAATGCATACATAGTTTATATACTATAAATGTATAGTAATTTCCATGTTCCTGTATATATTGTGGTACACATGCACATGCATGCACATACATGATAGGCCATGGCATATGTTACATTTTAAATATAATAGTACAGACAAGTGCCACAGTTCAGGGGAGTACACTGAGGGCTGTGGAGAATGAACCAATTTAACCAAGCACATGGAGCTTAAACTTGACACTGAGGAATGAGAATTTCTCAATAGTGAAAGAATCCTAGGGGATATTCCTCAATAAGGAGTTCAGCAAAGAGGTTGCGAGTATATTTTTTCTCAGCAAAAGTCTCTTCCTCAAGGGTCATGTGGAGCAATGAACACAGCATATTCTAGAGAGAATAGGCTAATTTGGAATAGAGGGCTAACTTAGGTGAACAACAACAAAATTTTGGAGTTATTTTCATGTGGTGTTTGAAGTGCTGTACGTTTTGACTGGTTAAATAAGTTTTGCTCTTCACCAGTAGGGAGCCATCGAAAGCTTTTCTGTGGGAAACTGACCTGCACAAATTATTTGCACTGATGAGTATTGCATTAGAAGTAACCAGCTGAGTGAGAGCGACTCGAGGTGGGGAAGCCGAGTGTGTGGCTGCAGCCTCTGTCTGGCTGAAGCTTGATTGATGGAGGCGTAAGGGATGGTAATGTGAAGCAGTCTGCAGGTTTGGGTAGCTGATCGGGCTTTGGGATTTGGGTCTGGAGTCAGAGATTCCACTACTTTAAGTAACTGTATAATTGGTAGAAATAAGACAGTTGAGAAGGATGGCAGGTTTTGAGGAAATGAATGATCCATTTTGTGTGAAAAAAGGAAAGAAGCAGATGAAAAACATATCACCATGTTTTAACTTGCTAAAAACTCTTATAAAACCCATCGGGGACAAGGATTGGAAATGGTAAGGCATCATTATTCCTGGATTCAGGTCTCTGTGTTCCTCCTTTCCTTATGAATTCTGAAACAGAGAAAGTCTGTGTTCAGATTTCCAGAGAAGCATGAATTCTCTCAGGCCATTATGTAGAATCTACAGCGGTATTTCTGCACTAGGAGCAAAATGGTTTCTCCTTACTCTGTCTTTTCTTTTCTTTCTTCTTCATTATTAAAAAATCAGTACTGATTAACACAATACTGGCAAAGTAATACGTAAAATATTCCATTTAGAATTCTCTTAGTATCTTAATACTGAAATCAGAATGTACTTTGAGGGGAGGACACATTATTCTCTGGTTTCGAGGTGCTGAAAGTTAATAATATTTGGACATTAACACTTTTAGCCAAAATAAAAGAGTTGGGGCCATTTCAGTTTCTAACACAGTTTTCCTCTTATCTGTATTGGCGATATGGATTGAGAAATAGGTGAGCAATTTTTAACCATTGTGCCACAAGAATCTTTAAAGCCTGCAGTGCCTATTCAGTCAGGGACACTGACCTCTTTTCCATTAGACTGTTAAATAAGAAAATGACAGCAGCCACACAATGATAGCCGCCTGGTGCAAATGAATCAAACAAAATTATACTTATTTTTTTGTCAGAGTGGCAAAAATATATTTTTTGGTGTGCTGCAGAATTTTAGTAATTAGGTTTGTGTGCCGTGAGATGAAAAAGGTTGAAAACTGCTGTTCTTGATTAATATAACAGCTGTTTATAATTGGGAGGAGAAGCCCTACGGAATTTGTGTCAAAGTAAGTATGTTGTTTCTGGAGGAGGGTGGTACTTTCTGGAGGTTCCATGTAATGTTAGATAGACTCTGGCCAAGATCACTGTGCATTCACTGTGGGTTAAAGAGCTTCTTCAGTTACTTACTCCTGCTTGTGGCTGAATGGAGCTGGTTTAAATAACCATAGCCATGAACCTGGTCTCATAGTTGATTATGAAGTCGTGTCTAAAGATAGGATATTTTGGTTCTATTTACTAGCATAAAACCTCCAGTGACAGAAATGTAAAAGGGATTTACTTTAATTGCTATAGCCCTCTTAATAGCACAAGGAAATGATAAAGTAAAAAGCATATGTTAATTGAAAATTCAGGTTATCACCGTACCAAGTTGGAAACCAGTACTATTGGAAATGTCCCTGCCCTGAAAAACATACAGCAGTGGCAGAAAGAAACAACACATGGGACAGTGTTTTAGTTTAAATACTTTCCAACTTAAATGCAGGACTAAACAGCACATTATCATTTTTTTTAGTTAGGGCTTATTGAGATATAATTCATGTATGGTAAAAGTCACATTTCTGAAATGAATAGGTTGATGAGTTTTGCTAAGTATGTAATACTTCACCACCACCACTACCATATATAGAACATTGTCACCACCCCCCAAATTTTCCTCGTGCCTCTTGGCAGTCAGTCCACTCCCTGCGTGTGCACTCCAGGGCAGCCACCGGTCTGCTTTCTGTTCTTAGGTTTTGTCTTTCTCTGATGGTGTGTGGATGGAATCATACGGTGTATAGACCGCTGTGTCGTTTTCTTTCACTTAGTGTAATATCTTTGATACTCATTTGTGTCGTTGGTTGTATCAGCAGATCATTCCCTTTCATGCTGAGTAGAGTTCAGTTGCATGAATGTACCGTAATTAATTCACCAGTTGATGATAATTTTTATTTCCCTTCCAAGTTCTTGGCTATTTTGAATAAAGCTGCTGTGTTATTTGTATGCGAGTGTTCCTGTGTGCGTATGATTTCAGCTCTCTTGGATAAATACCATGAGTGTGGTTGTTGGGTCTTGTGGTAACTACGATAAACTTTGAAAGGAACTGACAGCTGTTTTCCAAAGTGGTCATACTATTTTGGTTCTCTTGCCAGCAGCTTAGGAGAATTCCAGGTGCTCCCGATCCTGTAGTTACAGAACATGACTCTGTTTATATGTTTTTATATTGAAATCTATGTATTTGTCTGAGATCCTTTTGGCCTGGGACTGAATCACATTTATATTTTTGTACTTAACATGTAGTAAAGTATTCACCTTAAAAATGTATGTTAAATGAAAGAACAAATGTACCCATTTACCCATCTCTAAAGCAGAACTGATAATTTATGATTTATAGTACCACAGGTTAAAATAATTTAAATGATTTGAAGGCCTTTAATGCATGGAAACCAAATTTACGTGACCATAGCAAAGCAAGAGTTTAAGATGTTTGTTCAGATAATTTCCATGTGAACCATCTAAATTTTCCACTTTAGTTAGATGAGAAAACTAATTGAAAAGAAAGGCAATGTTCATCAGGGACAATATTAAAAAAAGAAAGTTTAGGGAGAGTCATGGGTATTTTTCTACAATACTCAATAGGTTGTAATTTGAGGGCAAATCTCTGGAATCTATGGACACTCTGGAAACTCTGTTCTCAGCATAACTATTTTAATACTTATGTTTATGTATAATAGCCAGAAAATACTATTCACCAGAGTTATTGGCCAATGGGTCTTAGTCTGTGGTAATGTAACAATTCTATTTCATGTGATGCTGTGTAATTGATGGAGTTCCCCTAGTGCACTGGGTATGTTTATCACAGGCCAGCTCCTTCCTGATGTCCTTTTGAATAGGATGCAGCATGAATAGTTACTAGGGTGTTTTATCTGCCTCCCTGTCTTTTCTGGCAATATGTGCTTGCAGATTGCCAGAGGCTTGTCAGGAATTATTTTCAGATTTTTTAAACTTTAAGAGCCTTTGTTTAGGTGATTTATTTGCTTACCTGTGCTCTTGTTGGATTGTGGTTCCTAATTATTAAGAACTTAAATGGATTTTCAGGGATTTATTTTTCAAGCCCACTGACAATTAATTACCTCGGTGGTTTTTCTCTCTTCTCTTCCTTAAATTTAGATAACATTTCCCCTTCATGTTGGTTTATTTTGTGTTCAATCATCCCATAGAGAAAAACATTTGTTTTCCAAGTGAAATGTTTTCATTTTTCATTGATATGATGCTTTGTTTGCACTGCTTAAATGGAGAGTTGAGATTCAGGAAAGAAACTAAATTATTCCAGTTTAACAGGCAGGGTGATGGTTTGCAACTACACATAAGAGGCCACAGCTGAGAGACCCTGGGAAACATTTGAAGCATTCAAACTCAGACAACTGTAACGCTTTATCACTTATGATATTTCATTTGGTATTTACATGCTGCACCCAATGGGCTGCTCCTCTGTTTTGCCATATGGAAAGTTTATAAACGTTAGAGCATACAGCAGGAGCAACCCGGGAACAAGAGGTAATTCTAGGGTGGTTCAGGTCCTCAAGTGCAGCAGCCTCTTCCTCTGTTGAGAGAAACAGCTGTTGCTTTCGGGGAAGGTAAGCACAACTTATTTTTCTCCCTGTTCCTTTGGGATCTGATAAAAATATGAAAGAAGAAACATCCCTACCATCCATTTTATCTTTTGTCATTTTCTAAAGGTGACACTATGCCATGACAAAGAGTTAACTGACAGACTCAATTATGTCAAAGCGTCTGAGTGGAAGATTTTTGTTTATTTCCTAGTTTAAAAAGAAAAGAAGAAGAAACTCAGGTATTCAAAACCAGTTTGAGAACCCAAGGTTACATTTCCCCTCTGTGCGATGAAGCTGACATCACACCGAAAACTATTTTAAAAGAAAACAAATTGAAGATGGAAATACATTTTTGAAACACAGAACAGGGAAGTTATGTTAAAAACTTAGAAAGCTAAGTATCCAATACAAATCCATCCAAAATGAATCAAAGTATCGGGTTAAATGTGGGAAAAATATTTTATTTAGAGCTGAAAGATGTTGAGATCAGGTCAGCAAACAGCAACACCGCCAGAGCTCTCTTGAAAAGAACAATGGCCGAATGTGGTGTTATGTGTTTCACAGGAAAATGCTGTCCTCTCTTTCGAGAGGTGACTTTCCAAATCTTCTGGGAATTTACGAAAAATACAAATTATATGAAGTGGTGGTGATCACTGAAATAAAGTGAAACATCATACCTAGCATTTAGAAAGATTGGCATTTTTTTCTATCCACAATGATTCTAGTTTCTTTAATAGGTTTGCTTTTAACCAATTCTGCCCATTTTCATGTATTTATAATTTTTTCAGAGTCTCACCCTGAGAATATCTCACTTCTGTTTACTAATGTTTATCTAACACACGCTGTTGACCCTCGTGCCAAGCATGTGTCTGGGGGCTCGTGCAATGAGGAGTCGTGGTCGCTACGGGCCGGGTGTCTGTTGGGAGGATGAGGGGGGGTGCAGCTGCAGTCCTACTGTGGTGGGTGCTGTGAGGAATCTTAAGTAGAGACCCAACTTGATCCCATTTCTTCCTAGAGATACAAAATCTTTATTTAGAACAAACAAAACTCCAACCTCCATCCTAACCCAGAAAAATAAAGTCATTCATGATGTGGACAAAATTAAGCTCAGTAGGAAAATGCTGTTGATGACTTTTATTTTATTTTATTTTATTTTCAGAAGTTTTAGGTTCACAATAAAGTTGAAATGAAAATATAATGATTTTCCATGTACCCCCCTGGCCCCATCCTCGAATAGCCTGCCCCGTTAAGCAACACGACGCACCAGAACGGTACATGATTTTGTTGTTTGTTTTTGCTGAGGGTGAGTCTACATTGACACATTAGTATCACCCAGAGTCTGTAGTTTGCCTTAGGATTCACTTTGGTGGTGTTCATCCTACGAATGTAGACAGATGGATAATGACACATATCCATCATGAGATACAGCATAGGTTCACTGCTGTGCAAGTCCCCGGCACTCTCTACTCATCTCTTTTCCCTCCCACCCCGCAGAAACCGCTGCTCTTTTTCTTATCTCCATAGTTGCCTTTCTAGAATGTTGTATAGTTGGAATCATCCAGTATGTAGTTTTCTAGACTGGCTTCTTTCACTTCATAATAAGTATATATTTAAGCTTCCTCCATGCTTTTTCCTGGCTTGACAGCTCATTTCTTTTCAGTGCAGAATAATGTTCTATTGTCTGAATGGACCATAGTTGACTTATCCATTTGTCTACTGAAGGGCATACTGATTGCTTAAAGCTTTGTCATTTTCAGTAAAGCTGCTATAAACATCCACGTGCAGATGTTTGTGTGGACATAAGTTTTCAGCTCCTTTGGGTAAATACCAAGGAGGGCAATTCCTGGACTGCATAGTAAGAGTATGTCCAGTTTTGTAAGAAACTCTTAATCTGTCTCCTAAAGTGCCTGCACCATTTGGCATTCCCACAGCAATGAATGAGAGTTCATTTTGCTCCACGTCCTCACCAGCATTTGGTTTTGCTAGTGTTTTTGTTGGATTTTGGCCATTCTGATGGGTGTTTAATGGTATCTTATTTTAATTTGCATTTCCCGATGACATTGATGTGAAGCATCTTTTATGTGCCTGTTGACTGTCTGTATATCTTTTCGGATGAGGTGTCTGTTAAGGTCTTTGGCCCAGTTTTTAATGGGTTATAGTTTCCTTGAGTTTTAAGTATTCTTTGTATATCTTGGAGAGCAGTCATTTATCAGATTACTTTTTTGGTTTATTTATCACAGAAAAATGCAATACGGATAATACCTTTTCCCATAAATCTTTTTCTGACCTAATATTTTGTCTCCTGCTTCTTGAGACTTTAAGAGCTGAATATAGTGTTGAAAATCTTGGTAGGGTGACTTACATGCCTACAAGAGTTATGAAAAAATTTTTCTCTGAACCTGTTTAAGGGCAAACACCTATGCCCTGTGGGTGCCAGGGACCTCATGGTACAGTTCAGCATTGTCTGTCTTCAAAGAGATTTACAAAAGGCTTGCATTCCTCCATAAATAAACTAATTTAGAGCCTCAGATGCAAATTAACATCTACTGCTTTTGTTTGGTCAGTCAATAAAAAATACTTTTAATGTGGAAATACATTTATTTTTGAGCATGGGAGGAGGTGTTTTTGTGGTGCAAGCTTCTTATTGCATTTATGTCAGTAAAAGGCACACACGCGTGTGTGTGCATGTTTGCACATTTCAGCTGTTGACTAGGACCAAATTTTTATTGTTTTGTTTTTTTCTTTGGACCCTGTTTACTTTTGATTGTTTTTGTTGAGATGAGGCTGTGGATGATAGTGTAATTAATCTAGAGAAGATTTTCAATTTTGTAACCCTCTAATCAACTGGGAACTTCACAAGGAAAAAGAAAAAATAGTAAAGATTAAGTGCTATTTGATCTTCAACTATAAGTCAGTTTTATGGAACTATTTATTTTTAAAATTGTCATTTAAAATATGGCTCTAATTCTTAGTATATTTTTTTAGCATAGTTATACTTGTATTAGTAGATACTGTCTACTGTATTAATAGATAATGCCTACTTGTACTTGCTTTGTACAAGTTTGTATAATATTCATTTTCTCAGTGCATGCTGGTAGAATGTTCAGAAAGTGATTGGTATATGAGAGACCATCGTTAAGAGTCTATCTACCACTAAGCCCTTCTGGCATTTTTCTTTACTAAAGTGGAGGGAATACCCCTCAGAAAGGGCACAGCAAACAGAAAAGTTTTATTATAAACCTGCCAGCATATGACCTTGGGGCAGGTCCAATTGACAAAGGACCTGCAGGATATGAAACATTCTTATTACAATGTCATGGCAACATTACTGAAATTATTAACTATCCTAGTAGGATGATGGATGTTACAAGGTGGTGATGTCCTTGGCAGAACATATTGCCTAATTATCTTCTTTTAGTATGAGCATCTAGTCACGTCCCTATGATCAAGTACTATTCCAAATGAATATGAAATGAATTCTTAAGGCGAGAATATTTAAAGATCTTATCCAATAAAAGAGCCGATTAAATGTCAGATCTTCATTAGAGGTTCTTTAATCAGAGTTCTTTTTGTGGTTTTATGACAGATTATTCCATTTTGGCACTTGAAATGAAGACCCCTAGGTTTAAAAGGAACTGTTCTGTCACTTGAGCTAAAGGGTAATTTAATGATTTTTAAAAGTAGAATTTATGGTCTGGTGGGGAGGGCTCATGAGTGGAATCTGAAAAGCCTTTAATTTTTGTGCTAGAATGAATGTCTCATTTTTGAATCCCTGTGACTTAGTTACTCCATATGTTAAAAACAGAATACCTTAAAATTGTGTGAATACTTATAATGCTTTAGAAAGTAGCATGTATCAGGTACCATCAAGATTTCTCACAGTGTGTGGTAGACTTAATTCCAAAAAAATACTGTGCTTTCAAGCAAGTTACTTAATATTTGAGAAATTTATAAGATGGAATGGAGAGTACAATATAATTTTATGCAGGCCTTCAGCACAGCAGTCTTTGGTAGTAGTGTTCTGTTTTTCCCGATGGGAAGAAGAGTACAGAATGTAGGAGCCTCAACAACAGGGAGCTTCCGCGGAATCTTCAAGCATCAGATCTAAATGTAGCATGGCTTTACCCCAGAGTGAGCTGAGTCAGTAAAAGAATGAAACTAAACTCTTTCTGCTGGTAACAACATTAAAAATAATTTATTTTCTATTTGCTTTCTAAAACTGGTCGTGGGGATGCAGGCCCAAAGCTGGCTAATCAGACAAGTTGGTTATCAGAAACCAAATCATGTGTCCGTCAGCTCCACCCTTTGGAAAATTCTATGCTTGCAAAACTAAAGTCAAGTGTTTGACTTACCTGAAAGGTTTTTGTGTATGAGAGATTATAGCATTAAAACATACTGGCTTCAAATACGGGAGAAGGAGTCTCAGAGAAAATTCCTTTTTTTGACTGTTAATCTGTATTGTTAAAAAATGGTTAAAGAAGACAATTTAGGTACTACAACAAACTTTATTTAACACTTCATGAAGTAGACGGTCTTTATTTAGAGAACTAAAAAATGGGGCAGAAGGCAAGAGCTTTTATAGGATACAGGATAAAGAACAGGAAGAGAAAAATAAAAATGATGATTGTAAGGGCCACACAGACAGCCGTGTTTGGGGTGAGGAGACCCAGAGTTGTCTTGGTGTTTGGGGGTTGACTGACTATACTGCATTTCTGGTCTTGGGGAGCATTTGCAGGGACGTGAAAGATATTTAAGTTTCAGTTAGCTGCTGTGACACCCTGAACAGGAGCGGCTTCATCTTGGGCCTAGAAATTTATTCCAACAATATCAATGAGAACTCTTTGCAGATGGCATACCTATTGTGTGGTTATCAGTGTTGTTATCAATTAAGACTTAAGCCAGGTGATACTCAAACAATTACTTAAGAAAGTATAATCAAATTTTGGGTCATCAAGACAATGAGTTATGCTCAAATGAGTATGTTAATTACATTTTAGTTCTTCTGAAACCAGTAATCCATATATGATAAATATTTATTGAGAATTTTTGGTTAATGAAGACATCACAATTTTGGAAACTTGTTACACAGATTTTCGTGCTTTTGAAGGCCACCTGAAGTTAATAAATTGTTAATCTGGAAGAGATTATAAAATGTACAAATTTTATTAAACAAATGTTATATAAGAACCTACAATATAATGTAGTGATCTGCTGGATGTCATATGAATGTGCATTCATCATTAAGCCACTTTTAATAGGATGCTACTCCCATAGATTAAATATGGAAAATACTGCATCTGGGAATGTTTCTTATGCTTTCCTTGTGAACTAGGTGCAGAAATATGGACTAGCAGATGGTTCTATTTAGAACCTCTGGCCCATGTCAACAGCTGCACTCAGGGTGTGTTGATGAATCAGTATTGGTCGTAAGGAGGTGTCCAGTAGTAGGACAAAGAGAGAAATCATCAGCTATGTTCCAGTCCATGTATGCATTTTTAGCAATGGTTTGTCTATTGAAGATACTCAATACATATGTGTTGAATGTGTAATTCATGAATAATCCATGATTTATATAAAATATAGGGGAAATGTTTTTAGATAATAAGAGTAAAAGAAGTAGACATAGAATTCAGAATAATATTTTCAGGTTAGAATAAGAGGGTGAGATGAACCTGGTAAAACTTTATAGGGACAGAAGCAAAGTAGTGACTATAGTTTAAAAACATAATGCAAATATTGGGTAGTAGCTTGGCAGAGGTTTCTGTGAATCAGACTGAGAGGACAGAGGCCGTATACAACTCAGCTCCTAAAATTATTCACTTACAGGGATCAGAACTGACTTGTATTTTACTCATAAGAAACTAACCCAGTACCTAGGACATAAAAGACACTTATCAAAGCTTGTTGAGCCCTGGCTGGTGTGGCTCATCGGTGTGTCTCACAAAGTAAAAGGTTGCTGGTTTGATTCCCAGTCAGGGCACATGCCTGGGTTGTGGGCCCGGTCCCCAATGGGGGTGTGCGAAAGACAACCACACATTGATGTTTTTGTCCTGCTCTTTCTCCCTCCCTTCCCATCTCTCTAAAAAGAAATAAATAAAATCTTTAACAAATTTAAAAAATATATGTATTTTAAAAAGTTAGTTGAATGTGGCAAACTGTTTTCCAAGGATGATCACAGCAGTAACTTCCATCCCACCAGCTCTTCTGTAATGCGACTCCATCGCCCCATCAAGAAATGGAGTCTCTCTCTCCATCCCCTTCAATAGAGCCAAGTTTGATGACTAATAAAATAAATAAGGCCTATAAAATAAACATGGCCAAATGGAATTGTGCCAGCTCTAGGTCTATCCCTTAAATGCCTACACAGCTTCTGCTTCCTACTTCTTAGAAGTTGGCTGCCCTGTTGGAAGAGTGGCTGTCTGGGGACTGCAAGAAAGGAAGATGCCATGCTAAGTGGTGATCCCCAGGGAGACTGAGAAGGCAGGTGGAAGGAGAGACAGGGGGCAGGAATCAGTGAGGTGAGTAGAGAAACCACATTGGATGCACATCCCCTCCAGCCTTTGGATGCTTGTAGCCATAGCCACTGTCTGACTTGCAACCACTTGGGACCTTAATCAAGACCTGTAAATAAGGCAGGTCAAACCTCAGCCGTTTAAGTGAAAAATAAACTGTTACTTTAACTTACTAATGTTTGTGGTTGTTTTTTTTTATGTAGAAATAGGTAACTGGAACACTATATTATTGAAAAAACATATAATTAGATTCTAGATAGACATGATGCAGCCAACTATGAAAACATTTTTATTGTATCTTTCCATTATCATTTAGTCCCCTTATACCCCCATCCCTCCCTACAATCACCACACTATTGTCTGTGTCCATGAGTCCTTTTTCCTTTTTGCTCCATCCCTCCACCCCCTCACATCCCCCCGACCCTCAGCTGTCATCCTGCTCTCCATCTGTAAGTTGGTCTCTATTTTCCTTGTAAGTTCAGTTTGTTCACTGAAAAGGGAAGGAAAGAGGGCAAGTACGGTGATTGCAATGAACTGTAAAGGGCCTCGGTGGGAGACTGTGTGGATCGAGTTGGCTTTACCTCCTAGGGCAGAGCTGAGAGTGTGAGTGAAGTGTGCTGGGAGACGCTGCCCTTGAGAAGATGGAGAGCTGTGATGACTGGAGTGATCACTAATGAACCTAGGTGCTTTGCCAGGCTGCGAGTCACCTGTCCAAAGATTTCTGTCTAGCAAAGACTGAAAGGTTTAGCTCCTTCGAGATGCAGAAGAAGGGAATGGTGTGTAGGGAGTTGGCAGGTGGTAGTGTGGGAAAATTGAACCTAAGACATAAAGTCAGTTCTAGAAAGAGAGTCTCATGTGAGTTTCTAAGAACACTGCTGACCTCACCCCACATGACTCTGGAATTTTGTCTTTTAGACACGGCATGGGCTATTACAAATATAGTTCAACTATAAAGAAATGGTATGGGTATTTATGGAAACCATATTTCCCACCCATTTATTTGTTTATGTGAGGCCCAAATATTATATTATTTTCTGAAGTGAAGAATTAAGGCAATTACCTGAAAAAATTCAGACTTAAGTACACTTGTGTTTTACTACAGGAAATGTACCATAGTGCAGTTATTTTCAAACTTTGTTGCACATGGAATTACCCAAGGGGCTTTTAAAAAAATCGCAATGCTCAGGTAGTACCTCATGTTAATTAAATCAGAAGATCTTATATAGTAAGAAATAAAGGATAAGAAAGAGTATCATTAAAATAATCCACAGAGCTTGTAAAGCAAGGTCTTGGAGGAAGCAGCCATGACCACACTAGTGAGATGAATTCTTGAAAACAAAGACCCACTGCTGTTTTAACTCTTCGGAAGTTTCTCTGTTCAGAAGGATTATGTCACTGAAAGAGTCTTGATTTCTTTGTAAAAAGAAATAAATGGAGTCCAGGGCTGCAAAGAAAAGCATTTAGACTAAATGTGTCGGTGTTTTTTTTTTAAGAGCGAGAGAGGAAGGGAAGGAGAAAGAAGGGGAGAGAAACATTGATCAGTTGCCAACTGGGGACCTGGCCCACAACCCAGGTGTGTGCCCTGACTGGGAATTGAACCAATGACCTTTCAGTTTGCAGGCGGACACTCAGTCCACTGAACCATACTGGCTAGGGCTAAATGTCTAGTTTTTTATCCATTTTTCCACTTTTTCTATTTTTTGTATCTGCAAATGCAAGTTATTGCTGTTACCACTGTGATAATAGGAGTATCAATATTTTAAAACCTTTAGACTCTTCAAACCACTTAATGAAGGTACTGGAACCGGTAGGAACTCATGCTCCATTAAGCAAGGTGGAGAGCCCAGACTACTGAACTTTTGTTAGGAGTTGCTGTTAGTGATACTTGAAAACATAATGGTTTCTAATGATTTTAGCATGAGCTATGTTATTCAATGCTTTGTTTTTATTCTTTGGCACTAGAGGGGGCATTCAAAGATTGCTTCGTTTTACATTTAGAAGCTTTACATAAGTTGTTAACCAAATATTTTTGTAAGTGACTATTGCTTTTTTTGTTGTTGAAGTAATCATTATCCCACATGCATAAACTGGCTTCTTTAGCTGATAGCTTTCCCTGTAACTTGCATGAAACTTTAGGATCGACACATACTTTTATAGGTATATATGAACATGCTCGAGGAATTATTTGAGACAATTTTCATAGCTAAGGTATAAAAAAGACAATGTTTGCTTTGGCATTGACTTTCTGTTCAATATTTCGAAGATTAAAAAATGATAATTCATGTTGCAAATTAAGAAAAACTAAACAAGTTTATATAACAATGTGATTTAAAATGACTTATTTCAGCCATAAAACAAGTTTAATCTAGACTTTCTTTTCTAGAATTTAGTCTTACTTGAGAACTCATCTCTGCTTTGCCACACCAACTGGATGAACCACTGATGAAAGAATTGGGAAAGGCCTTTTGAAATCCATCTGTGATTTTTTTCCAGTTTTATGTCAGGAGTCACCTCCCATTCCCTCCCAATAATTATATTCCACTTCAAAGGTCAGAACTGTAGTTTTTTCTGCGAAAACAGGACATATCTCAAGAACGGCTTTTGACTTCGATGTTTAAATGGATCTTACCCCATCTGCATGCCACCATTAGCTTAAATAGTGTTTGTTGAGCATGAATAGACTCAAATGGCTCTAATATCAATGAGATATAGAAAGTAATAATAGATATTAGCCTAAATAATGTCAGAAAAATCAATCATTTTTTAAGAGATGAAAGATAAAAAGTCTGCCATGCTTCTTGAATAGGTTCAGTGTACTATCAATGTTTTCCCAGGTGGATTTGAAAACTGTAGACCTTTAGCAGGTTGCCAAGTTAATACACAAAGAAAACTTAGTGTTTTATCAGTATCCATGAACATTATTAATATGCTTCTCTGGAATGACATGATTCATGATTTTTCCAGTGTTTTAATGTACATAGGACTAATATTAAACATAATTCCTAAAACTATTATAAAATCCAAATGGTCAATTTTGTAAACTTTCACATTTTCAGATGAGAGTAGCATAAACAAAACGGGTTCACCATTCTCCATTTAGTGCCAAGCACCTGATATATATCTTATCCTTTGATTTGTTTTTTGTCACTTTATTGCATTACCTGCTAGAATGTTGTGTCCCTAGCTCTTGGCTAGTGCTTGTCCATCTGACCACGTAGACAGATAACATTTGTACCTGGAATAAATAATAAAAATAATTCATTGACTATGCAATCCCATTAGAATGTCTACAATATATCTGAATTGAAGCAAGGAATTTTTCAAAAACTATAGGGCCTACATGTGGTTTGATAAGTAGAAAACTAGTGAATTTTTGTTTTAAAAAGCAGTTTGTCATCACAAACATTATATATTATAAAGGTGAAAATAAGCAATGATGAGAAGATGGCAAACTGCTTCCAGGAGAATTGAAAGCCTCTTGCTGTGAGCCTGTGATGAAGTTCGAAGACCGCATTTTGTTCACATCTTCCGGAGTGCTATTAGAAGCACAGCCATAGAGCGTTTCTGGCTGAACAACCACGACATACACTCTAGGTTTGGAAGGAATGCTATTAAGATAGCATGTCTTTCATTCTCAAGGGGCAGCTGACCATGTGTGTCGCCTCTTCCACTTCATCATTGAGAATGACTGGGTGTGATGGGACCAACAGTGCGGATGGGCATTGATCTGTTTCAGCAATGAATTAACTCAGAGTTTCAAGGGCTGACTCCAGGCTTTCCCTTTTAAAAAGATATCTCATTTTCTCAGTTCAGAGATGCGTAAAAAAAGTGGGAATTGAGAAGAGCAAGGTACAAACTCAAGTAATTTGGATGAAGTCTGAAGGAGACTTTTTGTTTTCTCCTCTTTCTCACTTAACAAAGGATGACCCTATGATGAAAGTTTGTGTTATCCAACCAGTGAGAGTTAAGACAAGAATATGGTTTGTTAATTCGAAAGACTACTAGAAAATCCTCATAATATTTTTCCATTTGCCTCTCCTCCCCACCCAATAGAACTAAGGAAAATACTGCTTTCATAAAATACTATAGTGAACACAGCCCTGGAATTCTATTCTTATAACTACTTTCAGGTGGAGGTATAAAAATGATATTTCAAAATGTTAAAAATAATCAATGTGAGGAAAAATTGGACTTTGACTGTTTGACTGCAGTGTTATTACTTCCTCTTGGTGGAGTGTTTCCAATTTTAGGGGCTGGGGGGTGGGGAGACAGACTGCACGTGCATGTAACCTCCCAGTATGGACTCCATTTGTTTCGAAGATCGAATGGTTTTATTTTCAAACTTAGTGCTCTTGAGATTCCTTAACAATTTCAAATTCCATCAGAAACGCCCCTACTACCTTCAAAACTGCGTCTAATGGATTCATTTGTTTTGATTTATAGAGTGAGTGACAGAGTAAATAAAATTAATATTTATCACAAATATTGCAAAACGCCTTCATTAAGCCAATTACTAAGAATGGTTTTAATGGGTAGAGTTTGGGCTGTCTCGGGCTCTGTCTGTTTGCCCTGCGGTGCTGTTGGAACTGGCTGCAGAAAGGCTTAGTGACGGCTCCATTTTAGCAAACCTATTCACGTAGCGTGGGGCTGTAGGTGCAGAGAAGGATGATGAATGGTCGCGATAGATTACCAAAAAGATGCTTAAACCTTAAAGACGTGAGGCAATTATCATAAACACGGAAAGCTACTAAAAGCAGTCTATAATAAAAAATGTGCTGGAGACAGAGAAAAACACATATACAGGCAAATGAAGAGGACCAAAGTGACAAAATAGTGAGCAAGCTAGCAAAACTTAAAACTTAGGCATGCTTGTGTGTCAATAAATCTCTTCTCCATTTTGAAAAACAACTTAATGTCTATGTGTATCACATTATATTAGATGAAAAGTTCTCATAGTTTAGAGACAAGTTTATTTTTAAAGCTATATACACTGATATTTTATCATTCACTGACATTGCATATCCATTGTATTGACTACATCATGTTAAGCACCCATGTCTCATGAACATTATCATAGATCTAATTAAACTCTTCAATAAAATATTGTCTAATAAAAATGTTGGATTTCTTCCTTTTGAATTTCATTCAGGAAGAAAATATCAATGAGTTTGCTGAATAGACCAGCTTCTTAGAAGACCA
This sequence comes from Tonatia bakeri, assembly GCA_004024845.1. NCBI lineage: Eukaryota > Metazoa > Chordata > Mammalia > Chiroptera > Phyllostomidae > Tonatia > Tonatia bakeri. The sequence continues at coordinate 66,420 of PVIA01000148.1, read as the reverse complement.
AGACTTTCCTTGAAATAGTCAGTTACAATTTTCCTTTCACAAGTTCCTTGTGTGCAGATCACTGGGTGTCTCTCTTCCTTCGTTAGTGGAGGTAGCAGGGCCTCAAGTCCAATGTCAGAGGCATCTCTTTGTACCAGGGACGCTCTATCAGAGTCAAAAGGGCATAAGCCTGGATTTTCACTGAGTGCATTTGTTAAGTTTTTTTCCCCCTGAATCCTTTTATCTTTTTCACCAGACTCCCAACCCCTTCCCCTCTGACAGCTGTCAGTCTTTGCTGTATTTATGAATCTGTTTCTTTCTTTCTTCTATTTTTTGTACTTGTTAGGTTCTTGAATGGTATTAGGTTGGCCAAAAAGTGTGTTTAGTTTTTTTCCATAAAGTAAACGACACGTTTTTCATTTTCACCAATATCTTTATTGATTTGGGTATTTTGAGTATGTCGACTGTCTTCTGCATGGTGTAACACTGATTGTTCTCAATTAATGTCTCAACTTGATTGCTATCAACTTCAACTGGTCCACCCAACAGTGGAGCATCGTCCAGTAAAAAATCTCAAGTGCGAAACTTCGCAAACCACTTTTGACACATTTGATCAGTCACAGCACCTTCTCCATACACTGCACAAATCGCTTTCTTGTGTTCCAGTTGCCTTTTTACCTTTCTTGAAATAATAAGGCATAATATGCCAAAAATGTTGTGTATTTTCTTCCATCTTCAATATTAAAATGGCTACACAAAAATCACCATGTTTGAAAGTTGTTTTTAAAATGCAAGTCGATATGACAGCTGTCATAATACAGTCTAACAAAATTTTTTCAAATGAAATTGAAGACAACTAAGTGCTTCTAGAGCCATCTTATGGAAAAAAACAAACGCACTTTTTGGCCAACCCAACCCAGTCAATGACAAGCTGAATCACTGTCTGATTTCTTTCTTCTTCTTTTCTCTCTCTCTCTTTTTTTTTTTTTTGTGCAAGTTGGGAAATGGCTCTGCAGAGATAACTTCTGAGTTATCCATTAACGGGTCACTGAAACCTGTCTCCTTTTACCTTTCAAAATGAAGCTCATCTCCATTAATGTGCTTTTTCTGTGAGCTACATGAAATCATCAAAATGTTACAAGAGGATATATGCCCCGGGTGACCCATTAGGCATTGTCAGTAGGTAGCAGCAGCATTACCCCAAAACAAATGTAATGACTACATCATGATACCAGGGGAGAGTGCATCTAATCTGTGCACTCCTGGGCTGTTTGGAGATCTGTGGCTTCCTACACCAAGTTGTTCACATAGACAGTAAACATGCATTTGCTCTTCCACAGCTACTTCGGCAACTCCTTTCCCAGATACAGTTGAAAAGGTGAGGCCGTATTTTGATGTCACAGCACTTTAAACTTTATAACCTCCTTTAGCACGCTGACTTTCCTTTGGGTGTAGGCTGACTGATTTCTCAATGAATCTCTGGTTCAAACTGCAGGTTGCCAAATTGAATGCACTTTATGTGGTTTGCAGTATTATCCACAGGAATCCACCAGGGACGCTAGGAGGTGTCATTTGAGCAGAGGGAAGGTAGCATATTGTCATTTACTCCCCACAGAAACATCTTAGGAGAGCAGTTGTTTGAATTTTTGAAATACTGCTTGCATCTTAGTGTGTGCCTTTTAACATGTCTCGTCCACCCAAAACCGCCCCCCACAAAACAACAGAGTAAAAAGAGGGAGAAATTTGTAGCTTCCATCATGAACTACAATCAATTTCAATTAACCCTTTGTTCCTGCAATAAAAAAACCCCAGTAGTCTAATTATAGTACACACAGTTAACTCTTAGTAGAAGGCTAGGGATAAAAGGCAGAGGGCTTGGAGCCAAGCAGTACTCTCCCAGGGTGGCCGGCCTCCGGTATTAAGAGCAGGGTATCTTTCTTGATCACTATGCTTTGTCCAAAGTGTGTGCTGGGGAAGTTAGAACACATACAGCTCATCCCGGGCTGTGCTGTCTTGAGGGGACAGATGCTCACCCTTTTGAAGCCCCTGCTTGGCACTGACTGCTCTCACCTGTTCCCCAGGGGCTGTTTTTAGTCTTGGTCACTTACTGTAACTTTTTCCAAATACAGAATCAACTGTGGCTCCCCAGAGAGACCCAAATTGCTTCTCAGATATCTTCATAAATAATCAGCCTTTTTCTGAGTCCTGGAGTAGACTGACGTGATGCCAGGAGGTGATTTCCAACGTGCTCAGTTATAGATGCAACAAGGGACGTCCCCACAGTTTTCTATAGTGCACGTAGAGGCACCGACAGCATTTGAAAATTTTTCAAATCCAGAGCCTAAAGGAATCTGAGTTACTCAGAAGCTGGCAATAAATAGCAAAAAGCCATTTGTGAGTCAGTTGAACATTCCAGAAATACTGAGCTTCTGGAATGAAGGAGGATGGCACATGAGTTTCATCATGAACAGAATTAGCTCTGATCCCTGAAGATGGGCATTCTGTAGTGTAAGAACAATCCTGATGAGGAAGAATCAGCATCTTTCAGAGGAGAAGGTGGCAGGTTGTCCTGATCCAGCACAGCCCACTTCCCGTGTCCTTAGCTTGCTTCAGTTGATGCAGCCTTCATTGTGTTCAGCCCTAGCAGTGGCCTAAGCGCGCTGCTGCCTTCTTCTCATTGAATGGCTCCTTCTTTTTGGAGGGTGGGGTTCTAAACTGCTGCACTCATTCTTTCCTACTAGTTTCTTATCCCTTAGCTTGGAGTGAACTTTGTCATTGCCCTTGGACCCCTGGTAGGAGTGGTTCACTTGGGGTCCATGTACCACTGATGGGTCATGGATAGGACTGGACTTTCAGGTAGTTGGTTCTCATCTTAATTCTGTATATTTTATCTAACACATATATAAACGTGGTTATAAGAAAGAGTCAGTGAGCTCCACTTGACCACCAAAGGTGTTCATGGTCCAGAGAAGACCCGCCCCCTTCCTCCCCCTGAGACTGCTGCCCCATGCTTCAGCAACTCTGTGTTCACCCATCTAGCAACCAGTTTCCATTCCTCCGTGTCCTTGTTAACACAGGTCTGTAGCCTAAGCAACATTTCCATTCTCCAGGGGATAGCTCAAATGCCACCAACATGCCTATTCTTTGATTTTGTTTTCACCAGTGATTTTATTCCTGTTTTCAGCAATATCAAGTCCTTGTAGCCAGGATTGCATCTAATTCACCTTTATGTTCTGGTTATTGTTTGGCAGGGACTGAGTGCTCAGCCAAAACCTGATGGACATTTTAGTGATTTATCACCTTGTGGGACTACAGGAACCTGCTTGCCCTTTCTTCCTGGTACAGGAGCAGCAGCCTTGTTGCTGCTGGCCCCACCTTGCGCCACGTCGTGCTTCTGGGCGCCCCTGGGGGTGCCGGAGAGCCTAAGCCAGACTGATGAGATAGGGAAAGGGAAACGGCACAGGAGAAGCAAAGCAAAACTAAAAGACAGAGAAATAGGAGAGACAAGAGAAACAAAAAAGAGAGAGGGAATCTGTGGAGTGGAGGAGTCCCCGCTCTCTACCTTGGGGACATCGACAGGTTGCCTGTGCAGTTTACAGAGGTGGTTCTGGTTTTAGAGACTTCTCCTTGTTGTTTATACTTGTGTTTCAAAGTCATGTATTCTTTAAGAACCTTAAAAAAAACCCCAACTCAAACCCTGTGGGCCTCTAAGGATCTCTATAGAATTCCAGATGAAAAGATGAGACGTATACTTTCTTGTGTTTAGAAAGCCTGCAACCTTAATGTTAACAGTACGGTGTGGTTTGTACCATTGTCTCCCTCTCTGTGATGCCTCTATGTGCCAGTGTAGAGAGACTGTGAAATCCATTGTCAAGTACATTTGGGATTGGTCTTACCTAGAGGCTGGATGCCTATGGCATACACTGGACATTGACAAAAAGCTGGTTCTGCCCCCTTAATATTGGTAGTCTTCACACCATTCTGACATTACGCCATACTATATTATGATTGGTGATTCCTTTAGGTCTTCCAGAGTCACCTGCTAAATAAATAAATACACTTGCAAGATTTGAATAGCCTCCATCAGCTGCTCTTGCTGCACTAACAGCTGATACTCCTTAGACATGTCTTATAGAATATGTAGCTTTTGTTAGAGGCAGGGTGGTGTGGTGGGGAGGAGTGCCAGAGCATAGGAGTGATGCTGGTGGGAGCAACTCCACACCTTATGTTGAACAGCTCTCAGAAACAAAGTGATACTCTTTGTCATGGGAAGAGAGAAGGGGTAAGACACTGGGAAAGGTGAGAAAGCACTGAAGGAACATTTATTTCCCTGATTTCCTGCACAAAATATGGGTAATGCTGAGCTCTATGGCTTTGAAAACCATACACATCTCTCTTTAAGGTACATTAGAAGGAACATAGAAGGCAGTTTGTTTTACCTGATGGTAGGGGTGGTAGGGGGTCATGGAATTCGAAGGGCCTTCTGATCTTTAAAAGGAATTTCCATCTGGACAAGGTCTAACTATAAACTCTGAACATGAAAAACACAGGTGTGAATCTGAGCTTAGTCCAGTGTGTCCATGCGCATGACAGGCTGGTGAGTGTAGGTGATGGAAAAAAGAGGTGACATTTCCACAATCCTGTTCTTTCGATTTGTAAAAATCCCATTATCACCAGGAGTACTCCTCCACATGCTCAGGTCTTCCTGCTCCACGAACCTCAACAGAAGATGATGAATCATCCCTAAAGACTGTTCTGCATGGTCACTTATCAATGTTTTCCAATCCTGGGTAGTGTTTTCCTTCTGTTTCTCTATCCCAGGGTTTCTTGACCTTGGCCCTGTTGACATTTCCGGACAAGAATGGTTGTGGGGGACTTCCCTGTATATTGTAAGATGTTTTAGCAACCACCCTGACCTGGACCTACTAGATGACAGTAGCATCCTCTCCAGCTGTGACAACCAAAAATATCTCCAGACCTTTGCAGAGGCCCCATGCTGTAGGTGGTGGAGGGGGCACAGGATCATTCTCAGCTGATACCCACTGCTCTACTCCTTTCATAGCAGCTTCATTTGGGAAAGTCAGTCTTCTGTGTTTGTTGATAAGGTACTTACTAGCTGTTCCTTTATGCATTTAGAAGATACTCATCGCATGGCTATCTTATGACATACAAGTCAACAAATGCTAGTCCAGCTGTATGCTAGACTCCAGAAAATATCGCATGATCTTTCTAGTTTTAGTGGGCAATTCTCTCTGTAACAAAATTCTGGAAGAGTTCACGTTCCTTAGTTGCTCTGAAATTTGATTGATTAGAAGAGCCATTAAAATAAGTGCAGATTCTGGTTAGGGCTGGACTTACAAAGGGCCTGGGGTTTTCATAGTTGAGGAAAGCATACACAAATGCATTGCATGGTGAGCATCTGTGTCCAGATTTCAAGAGATTGGAATCAAGAGTTAAAAAACCACAAAGTGTCTGCCATGATATTACCTCCGAGTTGCTTAGAGATTAGCAAAATGATATTGCTTTTTGCTGGCACCTCAGATTCTGATACTCTGAGTCTACATGCAAAATGATTATGAATTTTTGTAATGAGCTAAGCCAGCTGAAGCTTGGTGGGTGAATTGTTCAGGAATGTGGTTTGCTCCATTATTGGGGTGTTTTAATAGGTGAGGCCCTAGGACATGACATTTAAAATCGGCAGGCCCAGCAAGCAAACCACACCTCTTAAACTGAAACCTGTGGCGTGAAAATAAAAATGAGAATGAATTAGTGTTTTGGGATCTAATCGTCAAGTTGAAATACATAGAAATTAGAGCAAGTTGCAACTTTCTAAATTATTTTCTAAATTATGCTTCATGCTGTTCTTTAGTCTATATTTTTAGTGCTTCCCCCTATTAACTTCATTCTCTCTCCCGCTACTTCTAATACCTTTCCAATGATGTATTTTCAACAAGAATTCCATTACCTGGAGAGGGAGATATGCTAAATAGCAATTTGAGAATTATTATTTTTTTCCCAAGTTGACTTCAAAGCTAACTTATGATTCTAGTAGCTCAGGTACTGTCAGGAGAGAATCACCGTCAACAAGCTGTTAAAAATGAACCCTGATAATGAAGGAGAATAGACAGAATGTCGGTAAATCCCCTCGTTCTTACAGATTGCCTCATTTAATTGGCACTGTTTTATTGAATTTTTAATAGAATGAAATGAGATTTTAATGTAATCTCATTGAATTCAGACCTCATTCAATGTATTAATTTATTATGAATCTTTCCTCATTAATTCGTTTTGTATGAAGTTAGGCAGAGAAGTTTCCCAAATTTCCAGTTATTTGTAAACTTTTAGAATTCCTTTCTCAGGAGGTTTTTTTTTATTTGTAATAATGCAAAAAAGCCAAGTGAAATTATTTAATAGTATTTTGTTTATAGTTGCACCAATTAAGGTATTGTGAGTTGTAAGATAGTGTCTATTTATATTTGCTAGATTTTCATAAACTTGGAGATTGAACTTTAATTATATTAACCTTTAGACTGATAGAGCAATGGTAATAACCACAGAGTCCTGTAATGTACCTAACAGTTGAAAAGGTGAGTGACAGGTCTTATTTAACGGGGCTATCAGAAGAGGGTCTTATTACAGATCAGATACTTAATTTGAGTCACACAGCATAACATTTTTTTAAGGAGAAACTATAGATTTCCCTGAAAAAAAATATGCTGAGGATGCTTTTTCTATTAACTGTTTTCTGATTACTTGATTCCAATGTACTTAGGGAATTGTTATCAGACTTCTCAAATAAGGTACTTAATTAACTTCAATTGTGTAGGGTCCCCACTATTGTAACAAGAGGGTAATCAAACCAGAAAGACATTTTGAGTTGCCCAGAAAACAAGTTACAAAAAAAACCAAAACAACAAATTTATTGACATTCATGAATAGAAGAGCTTTTGGTAAAATTCAGGATGTGTCATGTGTCTATAATTTTCTAAAAGGTTTATCCTTGAATACTTTTAAAATTATATAAGTAATATATATATTTATTACTGAAATGTTACAAGCATAGAGAAATAAATAAAAATCACTTATAATTTTAAACCCAGAGAATCACTGTTGTATATTTTGTCATATAATAATACAGAAATTTCTGCTTGTGTGTTTCATAGTAGATGGGGAAAATCTGTTCATAATATTTTGTAATGATTATTCAACAACATATTACTTGTCAACAATAGTATAACTGGAAACATCCTTCTTTGGTAGCTGCATAGAATCTTTTTGTGCAGTTCTACTAAAATGTATTAAATCAATCCTTGGTGATAGTAATTTAGTTTATTTTATATGTCTTTGCTACTATTAATAATACTGTGAGTGATGAACACTTTGCACATAAAATTTTGTGTATTTCTCCACTCTGATCTTATGATAAATTTCAAGTGAAAGTGAATTTATATTTCTGAAAAATGACCAAGAGAACTTCAGAATCTCACAGATAGCTCATTTCAACTCTTCCTGCTGTGGTTCAGTCAATGAAAGACTATTTGAATAGATACTTATCGGATGGATGGCAGAAGAAGAAGAAGAAGAAGAGGAAGAGGAGGAGGAAGAAGAAGAGGAAGAAGACAAGGAAGAAGAAGAGGAAGAAGAAGAAGGGAAAGAGTTATTCTTTTATTCCTCAACCCAGAACAGAAGCCTCTCATTGGTCTCAACGTTTCTCCTAGAGCAGATATTACTCATGGGGGTCCGGTACCACAGGTTGTCTTGAACCATGGCTAAGCTGCATTGTCTTTGTTATCCCTCTTCGTGGAAGAGAAAGAAAAATACTATTGGGTCTCCACACATCATGTTGGCACCGTGGCCTTTGTACTCAGGTTACTTATAGGGCTCATCCTGCTAAATTAATTTCGTGTGTGACGCATGTTACCACCAACTTGATGTCTTAACACAAGGGCAAATTATTCTTTCCCAGTTCTGGAGGCTAGAAGGCAAAGTGTTGGCAGGATCATCGCTCCTCTCCGGCTCCAGAAGAGAATTTGTCCTCAGCTCTTCCAGCTTCTGGAGGCTCCGGGCCTCCTTGGTTTCCATGGTTTGTGGCTGCATCCCTCTCAGCTCCATCTCTGTGGTCACCTTGCTTCCTCCTCTTCTCTGTGTGTGTCTTTTAAGGACACTGTGATTGGATTTAGAGCCACCCACCCAACCCAGAGTGATCTCATCTCAAGATCCTTACTTACATCTGCAAAGACTTTTCCCCCCTCAAATAAGGTCACATTCACTGGCTTTGAGGATCAGACATGGACATTTGGGGGGGGGGTGCCATAGTGTCGACTCCTCTCTTGCTATGACAGTCCTAGATGACATCTTCTTCCAACATCAGGCTGTTTTATGTACACTGAGAATCTGTTGTTTGTGTGATCCCCTTCATTAATGATCTTAACTGTGTCTTCTGGAGAGCTTGCTACAGCTTCTCCCTCAGCACTTGCTGCTCCACCGGGCACTGTGATGTTATGGAGATGACTCTATCCTTAAACCCCATGAACCAACCTCTGCCAAGTTCAGACTTGCCTTCCACAGCTCCCTCACCCCTCCGACTCCGCAGAGTTGAAGAGAGTTAGGGCCTGACTCTGGATTAAGGGAATGTTGTGGCTGGTTTGATCTGCCATCCAGACCACGAACACTTTCTCCATATCAGCAATAAGGCTGTTTTATTTTTCTTATTATTTGTGTGTTTGCTGGAGTATCACTTTTCAGTTTCATCAAGAACTTTTCCTTTGAATGCACAACTTGACTAACTGGGCCAGAGGCCAAGCTTTCACCCTATTTGGGCTTTTGACCTGCCATCCTCACTAGACTTAATCATTTGTAAGTTTTTATTTAAGGTGAGAGATGTGTGACTCTTCTTTCACTTGAGCATTTGGAGGGCATCGTAGGGTGATTAATTGGCCTAATGTCAACAGCATTGTGTCTCAGAGAATACGGAGGCCTGAGGAGAGAAAGAGAGAGAGATGGAGGGGTGGCTGGTCTGTGGGGGGGTCAGAACACCTTGATGGATTAAGTTCGCCATATTATATGTGCTTCCCTAAGTTACAATAGTAACATCAAAGATCACTGACCAAAGATCACCAGGACAAATATAATAATAATGAGAATGTTTAAAATGTCATGAGAATTACCAACATGTGATGCAGAGACAGGGAGTGAGCAAATGCTGTTGGAAAAATGGCGCCAGTGGACACTATTTCGACTCAGGGTTGTCACAAACTTCAATTTGTGACAAACGCTACATCTGCAAAGTACGATAAAGCAAAGGACTACAAAGGGAAGCATGCAGGTATACCACATTCCACCACCTCTTTAGAGTTGCTCAGTTGAAGAGCATCAGATGTGATAGGGAAGCATAGCTGGCTTTCTCAAGCAGACTCATCCTCTCCTCAGAGACCCTATACAAAATGTTTGCCTCTGGCCCCAATTTGTATTGTGGGCTTGCATAATGGAAGTTTGCTAACTTCGTGTTTTAGGTTTTACTTTTATCCCTCACTTATATTCAGAAGAACTCTACACTTTTGAATAATGGTAAAACACTTGAAAAATGCAGCGATGTGGTACTAACGTGCAATCGAGTGAGTGCATGCCTTTTTAATAGCAAGAGAATGTTGTGAGTGCATTTGAGAAGTTGTGGCAGTCAGGCAGCATTTGACTTCACATAATAGAAATCCTGCCGACAGCAGTGTTAAACAATGAAAATGTATGAGCTGCAAACCAAGAAAACAGAATTAGGTAGGTCCTGGGGTGGCTAAATCAGTGGCTCCTCCGGTACCAGGCTTTTTCTGCTTTTTGACTCTGACAGCGGTCGAGTCCTGAAACTCATCTCCTCACCCCTGCAAGATGGCTGTGGTTGCTTTAAGCATCCCACCCCCACTCTACAGCCTCCAAATAATTGGGGAGGGGGGCATATTCCTTCCGAGAGTAAACACAACTTTGTAGAGACTGCCCAGCTACCGGTCCTTGGGTAGAAGGAGCAGCCTCAGGTGCTCCCTCCCCAGCCTGGTCAGGGGCAGCATGCTTTCCGGGGGAAGGTGGAAGCCTTCTCTGCTGGGTCAGGTCTGGCGATGGCTGCACCGCACCTTGGAGAAACCAATGTGCGTGTGTGCGTGCGTGCACTCATGTGCTGGGTTAGTGCATGCCTTGTGGGTGTGTTTACGTGATGTGGGGGCGCTAGGCAGTCAGTACTGTTCTGTGCGGAGGTTACCTTTCACATCGAGTGGAGACCCGGAGTAACTCTGACTGGGTAACACGCTGTTGGTCATCCTGCGTCATCAGTGGCACTTCGCTCGTGATGGTTTCTTTCACCTGAGGAGTAAGAGATCACGAGTAGACCAGAAATTGAGTCCACTCAGCTAGATTACTCCTATCAGAAAGGGCTGTGCCCAGGGATGTACTGATAAATGTTCAACAATTTGCTCTCTGGAAGTAAAGGTCCTACTTTTTAATACTTGCCCATTTTTGTCATGTCCATACTCCAATCATGATCCATTTCAAGTTGTCACCACCATGTCCTTGGAAATGGAGACGGGAAGGTGCGAGCACAGTGGGTCTCATGAGCCGGCTGCAATGCGCCACTGCCAAACCTGGACACTGTGAAGACAACTGGTTTTCCTTGAGGACATGGCTGAGCACATCCTCATCACTGTTAACATCATGGAAACTGCTCTCTGCATTGTAAGATGTTTAGCACCATCCCTGGCCTGTACCCACGAGAAGCTGGTAGTATATTGTGACAGCTAAAATATCTTCAGACATTACCAGCTGTCCCCCGTAGTCAAAATTGCCTCCAGGTGAGAGCCTCTGGCCTAAAGGGAGGGACAGGTGGCTCAGTGTGAAAGCTCTGCCGCCGTTTTGGAGGTCTTGCTAGCACAGCATTTGAGGACAAAGAAAAGGCCTGGTGTTTGCTATGAGTTTGATCAATGCCCATCAAGAAATGGATGATGCATTGCCAACGATTTCACACTTTTCTGCATGTGGGTTTATGCTTCTCTTCTGGTTGATATGTGACAGGTGGTGTTCCTACATTCTGTTTATTCTCTAAGGCAGTATTTTAAATGGTAGTTGAAACATTTTAAACTATTGATTTTCCATAACTGGGTTTGCTCTACTAGAAACTATGCATTGATCCATTTTTTCCAGGCATGTAAAAACAATTGGCTGATTTAATTTACAAATACAGCAAACCCTTAGGATATTTTCTGGGTGAGAATCAAACACTAAAATTAGAGAAAGTTTAGAAGGAAAATATTTGATAGGTCTTGGTTAGGGGCTTTAAGTGTTGATTAAGATAGGACCAGAGTGAATGCTTTGCTGAATTTGTTATTTTTACGGCTTGGTAGAATCGTGTGGAAATGGTATGATGGGGAAAGAAAACACACACACACACACACACACACACACACACACACACACACCACACTTACTTTGTGGGAACATGGACTTCATAGTCCCAGCTTGGACAGAGACTTCTCTACACGAAGTTGCTATGACAGGTCAGGCCATGGACACTTGACTGTCTTTACATTTGTGCCTCTGGGGCCACCTTTTGGGGGTCCTGTGTGCATGTGTGTGCCCTGGCCAAAGTCCTGGGCGTGTCCTGGCTGTGCCCTGTCACAGTCATCTGCCCCGCCCCTCCAAGCCACACATCTTTGGGCTGGACCCGTGCTATGCACAAAGTGGTCTGCGGACTGTTACCAGGTAGTACGTCCAGAAATCAAACATGTAGGAACTCGTAAAGGAGGTGGAGGAGTACAAGCAGACTAAATGGTCATGGAAAAAAACTTGAAATAAAAAACTTAAAAAAAGAGAAACTTGTGAAGGAATCTAATGTTGCAGTGTAATATAAAGATGTGGTCTGTTTCAGTAATTCAATTTTATTGTACTTTGTAAAGTGCTGGTCCACCAGTGGTCAGGAAAACAAAACAAACACCAATCAATGGCCTCCAAAAATTGGTTCTTTTCCGCAGGATGATTTGAGAGTTAAAGACTAGATTGCTTATCCTGAATATGGCCTATTTCCGTATTTAGACTATACTCTATTTTCAATATGTAAAATATATTTTCATATTTCTGGCTCATGTCACATGGAAGCTTCAATGAGAGATGATAAATTTCATGGTCCTTTAAAAAAAAAATTCTCACCCAAGGGTATGTTTATTATTTGAGAGAGAGAAAGGGAGAGGGAGAGAGAAACATCCATGTGAAAGAGGAGCATGGATTGGTTGCTTTCTATACCCACCCCAACTGGGAAGTGAACCTGCAACCTTCTGGTGTGTGGGACAAACACTCCAGCCAACCAGAACACCCAGCCAGGGCAAATTTTGTGGTTCTTTTGAGGGAGGTGATACAAATTAGAAAGCTGAGTGGCCAGCAGGAGTGAAGTGAGGCTCCACACCAAAGCTCCACACGAGGGCCTGGGAAACCTTCCGCCCAGCTGGAGAGCCGAATACTCAGGCTCCTTGTGTCCTTCCTGGAGCATCTGTGCTTCCCACCGGGACTAGAGCATAGCACACTCATCCATGCACCCTGTAAACTACTGTGATTTTTAGCATCCCGTTGTGGAGCTTAAATCTCTGAGAACTGCCCTACTGTAACCTCTAGCTTAAGTGCTACAAGATACACTAAATATGTTTCCATGTTTGTTGCTCTATTTGCAAGCCTTTGAGACTCTACTTATAGTTCATAATTGTAAAGAAGTAGAAAAAGAAGGCATTTGCTCTGTTTAATGTAAAAACAAAATTGAAACATGCCCACATGTCCTGTGCAAAGGTGACACTGTTGTGAGCACCGTGTTTTCTCAGTCTCGTGAGGCAAAGTTACTTCTGTACCTAGCTTCTCTTGCTATAGACTCAGTGTTCGTGCCTGCCCCCACTTCATGTTTAAACCTAACGCTCATTGTGAGGGTGTTTGGCAGTGGTTAGCCCTTGGGATGTAGGTGGTTTGGGGAGATGAATGGGATTAGTGCCCTCATAAAAGAAAGCCCACAGGGCTCCCTCGTCCCTTTTGTCATTTGAAGACACAGCGAGAAGATGTCTGTCTATGAGCTAGGAACTGGACCTCCGCCAGACACCACTCTGCCAGCGCCCTGGTCTTGAACTTCCCAGCCTCCTGAAGTGTCAGAAAGAAATTTCTGTTGTTTATAAGCTACTCATTCTCTGATACTCTGTTATAGCAGCATGAACAGACTATGGCAAATGCCAACCCAACATCCAGGACTGTACAGGTGAAGGGCGAGTGTGCTAGCAGCTTTGCTCTGCTGGGTAGTGAATGCAAAACTTGTTTTCCTGGTCTAGTAATTTATGATTGCCATAGAGAGGTCAGAATGAGTGGTAGGTTGGTTATGGCCAATTTCACATTTGACTTCCTCTTAATGTCATTTCAGATATTTTGAATGTGTAGTAGAAGGAATGATGCCATTTTTGACGAGTTCTGTTTCAGTGGTTTCCTTTTCTGTTAATATAAATCGTTTACATTTATATTTATAACTTTCTGCAAATACACATCTAATTGGGACTTTCTAGGAACTAATTGTAGAGAGGATAAAGAGTTTCAATAACCCTAAAGTTTGTGTTATTCTGAGTGATAATTTTTATCCATTCATTTAAAATATGAAACGTGTTTGTGCAATCTTGTTTTATCAGCAACAGAACAGATTCCTGGGTCTTTTTTCAAGTCTGACCTCTCACTTTTTATTTTTATTTAGTTTTTGCCTTGAATCCCTCCTTTCTAAAGGACTTCTTCACTCAGATGTCACCAAAGGAGGGCTTTGTTCCCACGTTGTCCTTCTTCCCAGCTTTCTCAGGAGTACTGGGAGAGACACAAAATGCAAACTGTGGCCAGTTTTATCTCTTTTCTCCACTTCGTCACTGAGCTTTGTCATCAAGTTCTATTGTTTCTTTCGTCTTATTTTCAGATATATTTCTTTTTCCTGATTCCCTGCCCGAGGATGCTGGAAACGGGGCGATAACGATTTCTGGCTCCTCTTCTTCGGTCCGTCCTTCACATAGCAGCAGGCCACTTCCTTCAGGTCTTCGCCTGAGCTCTTGTCCATCACACAACACCAGTTCCCGTTCGGGTCACATTAACTGTGCCTTATGAATTGCAAGGCCCACCGTGATAATTTCCTCTCGTCTCATTAGAGTGTCTAAACCAAGTACTTTTTGGTGAATAAACAAAGACATCCAAAACTCACTTTTTGGTATACATGCTGTTCTGATTTAGATTCTGCAGCTTCTGTTCATGTGAATATCTCCCAATCAGTGTGACTGACCTGGGTGCAGTCACAGTGAGCTCGTAGATGGGGCGTTGTTTGTTGTGTGTTCTGCAGCCGTGCTGTGGGCCCCGGGAGACTGTGCTGGTGCTCTGGCCTCACAGAGAAGTGGAGTCAGAACGGTCACCTTTGGCAAGTGGCTGACGCCGAGCTCAGAGCCAGGTGGAGGATCTGGGGATGGAGGTCAAGTGCAGGAGTAGAGTCGGGGGTCACATCTTGGGAGTGGAAATGAGGGATAGCTAGCAATATGTGGTTAAAGGTGGACAAGGGGTCAGGATCAAAGAAAAAGATAGCAATCAAGCACCATTATCTCAAGAGTCCAGGCGCTGAACAGAACGCTAATTTGAAGCAGTGAGAGTGTGGTAAAGATAGCGGGGCAGGGAGGGCTGGGCTGCGAGAGAAGCAGAAAATGGAAACCGGGATTTCCTGACATGCGAGATCAGCTGCTAAGCAAGGATCTGTTTCCAGTGTACCTGGACCCCGACAACGGGCAGGCAGGGAAGGGGCACCACGCCTGTTCAGACGAGTGACGACTGCGAATTTCAGTTAGGATTTTGAGCTAATGTTACTAGCTCACTTTTAATGAACATATATGTGCTCGGCCCTGGGTAGATGTTCATTAAAGGCCTTACTGATGCTGGGAAATATAATTAAGAAACCACTGACTTCTTTAATGTAAATTTAATGGGTTTTTAGTAGTAATTACAATGCTAATGGAAATGTTAATATTTATTTAGCTTTCACTTTGGGCTAGCATATTCAGACTCTCACCCATTGCAGCAGACTGGCAAACATGGCCATGCGATTTGTCTGCTTTCCTGCTAAGACGTGTCGTCTATTTTCCCACCCCTTGACTAACGGATGTGGTAGAAGTGCTCAAGCTTCAAGAGGCCTTGCAGACTGCCTCTCCTTCTGGGGACATGGCTGCCTCCCTGTGAGGAAGCCAGTCTATCCTGTCTGAGGCAGAAAGAGCCACGTGGAGAGACAGGCGGCGCTGTCCCGGCAGAGCAAAGCCCCAGTCAAGCCTCTAGCTCTGTTCCAACCCAATGCGAGCCTGCATACAAGGCCCACGAAAGCCCTGGCTGCTGTGGCCCAGTGGGTTGAGCGCTGGGCTGTGAATCAAGGGGTTGCTGGTTTAATTCCTGGTCAGAGCACACGCCCGGGTCGTGAGCCAGGTCCCCAGTTTGACTGAGAGAAATATAAGTCAGTAAGATTTGGAGTGTTCTGGTAGGCAGTATTAGATACTTGTTCAACCTACAATTTGGATAAGCCTGCCCTCTGGGATGTGCACTCACCCAACACATTGATACAAATGATAAACAATTTGAAGTCTAGGACAGTATTAAGTGGTAGGTCATCAGACACTTCCCTCTAGGTCATTTAAGAATTTGTCAGTAATGTAACTAGATGAAATTGTGCTATTGAAACACAAAAAATGGACTACTACTGCTATTTGAATTTAACATCAAAGTACATAGGTTCTACCCAGACATTAGGTCTCACGTTCAATCCATGGCTGCTTTAGCAGGAATTAGGACAAGGTGTTTTTCCAACTGTTGTGCCCAGATAATCTGCATCAAAAGCAACTGGTGTTCATGTTTAAAATGCTGGCATCTAGGCTGACCATAAACAGTAATCAATATTATTACTTTTAGTTTTTAGAGTGCATTTTCTTGACAATATTCTTTTCAAACATAGTATTTATGACATCCACTAGAATGGCTAAAATGGACAGACTCAGCACTGTCAGCGAGAACGTAGAATGGTTCGCACGCGCATGCGCTGCTCCTGGGGTGCGGGGCGGTGTGCTGGTGCCCTGTTCGGTAGTATTTACTGAGGCTGAGCCTGTCTGCAGCCCAGGAATTCCAATCCCAGGCATGTTCCCAATAGAAATGTGCACATGTGTTCACTAAGAGACATCGTTGACATGTTTATAACATCCCTATCTGTAATAGCTCCTGACTAGAAATTACTCAGTGTCCATCAACAGTAGAATGGAGGGAAAAAAATGGAATACTATACACCAATGAGAATCGAGGAAGTATAGCTATAAGCTACAATGTGGACAGATTTGCAAACATAACATTAAATACAAGAAGCAGGTGTAAGAGTACAGGCTGTATGATTGCACTTTTAGGTTATAAAAATGGCAAAACTAACCTATGATTTTTGAGAGTGAGGATCGTAATGACCGCTAGTGGGAATAGTGACTGTGTGGGGCCTCAGAGTACCTTCTCGGGTTCTCTGTTTTTGAGCAAGGTGCTGGTTAGGTGGATATGTTTGCTTTATCCAAGTTCATTAAGCTGTATGACTTGCAATTTGTATACTTCTCTAGATGACTGTTATGCTCTACAACAAGTTTACATTTACAAAAGAAATGCTGGGACATGAAAGATAAGTTCCTGTGAAGTTTCTCTATGTTTATAATGTCTCCCTATATTTCTCTCTGAATCCTGCAACAGGAACACTGGAGAGCTACCAGAAAGAAATACAGGCACACCTTGTTTTATTGTGCTTCGCTTCATTGAGATTTGCAGATATTACTTAAAAAAAACAACAAATTGAAAGTTTGTGGCAACCCTGTATGCAGCAAGTGTATAGGCACCAATTTTTCAACAGGCTCAGATGATGGTTGGCAATTTTTAGCAAAAATATTTTTTTAATAAAGGCATGTACATTGTTTTTTAAACATTTAATAGACTACAGTAAAGAGTAAACATAACTTTTATATACACTGGGAGCCAAAAAATTTATGACTCACTTGACTGCAATATTTGTTTCATTGTGGTGGTCTGGAACTGAACCCACAATTTCTCCAAGGTGTACCTAGAGTACCTTAGTAAAATAATACATATGCATCAGAATAGGCAGCAAAATATTGAAGGAAAAGAACAAGGCTGAATGATATGTCTATATCTAGACACTCAGTAGAGTGTCTTTAGATTGTAACCTAAAGATTTACTATGAAGCTACAGTCATTAAGACAGTATGTTATTGGTAAAAGAATAGACAAACAGATCAATGAAACAGAATGGAGGACCCAGAAATAGACTCATATAAATATAATCAATTGATCTGTAACAAAGGAGCAAAAGCAATGACAGTCTTTTGGGTGCTGGAACAAGTGGACATGCACATGAAAAAAGTGAATCTAGGCCCTTCACAAAAATTAAAACAGAACATAGACCTAAACATAAAATGCAAAAATAGAAAACTCCTTGAACATAACTGAGAAAACCTAGATGACATATGGTGCAATGATGAATTTTAGATACAATAGCAAAGACGTAATTTGTGAAAAACATAATTGATAAGCTAGATGTCATTAAAATGAAATGCTTCTGCCCTATAAAAGATAATCTCAAGAGAATGAGAAGACAAGCCAGAGGCTGGGAAAAATATTTGCAAAAGACTCATTTAATAAAAAGGACATTTTAGACGCATTTAATAAAAAGGACATTTCTAAAACATACAAAGAACTCCTAAAACTCAAAAATAAGAAAAAAAAAACAGCAACAGAATTTTTAAAATGTGCCATAGGCTTTAACAGACTGGTCACCAGAGAAAATATCCAGATGGCAAACCAGCACATGAAAAGGTGCTCCACATCCTAGGTCATTAGGAAATGCAAACTAAAACAACAATGAGATACCATTAAACACCTGTTAGAATGGCCACAATCTGAACACTGACAACACCAAGTGCTGGCGAGGAGGCGGAGGAAGGGGGACTCTCATTCATTGCTGGTAGGAATGCAAAATCATACAGTCACTTTGGAAGACAGTTTGGTGGCTGCTCATCAAACTAAATATACTCTTACCATGTGGTCCAGGCATCATGCTCCTTGGTATTTACCCAAGGGAGTTGAAAACTTATGTTCACCCAAAAACCTGTAAGTTGTTTATAGCAGTCTTCCTCCTAATTCTCAAAATGTGGAAGCGACCAAGATCTCCTTCAGTAGGTGAATGAATAAACTGTGGCACTTCCACACAATGGGATGCTGTTTAGCACTAAAAGGTAATAAGCTATCAAGGAAGGAAAAGATACAGTGGAACCTTAAATGCCTATTTGTAAGTGAAAAGCCAATCTGGAAGGCTACATACTGTTTGATTCCTACTACTTGGCGTTCTAGAAGAGGCAAAACTATGGACGCAGTGAAAAGATCAGTAGTTCCTAGAGGAGGTGGGAGGGAGGGGTCAATAGATGGAGCACAGGGGATTTTTAGGTAAGTCAAAATACTCCTGATGAAATAATGGTGAGTGTATATCATTATACGTTTGTCCAAATCCATAGAATGCACTGTGCCAACGGTAAACTCTAATGTTAACTATGGACTTCAGGTGACTCTGATGTGCCAATGGTGGTTCAATAATTGTAGCAGATGTCCCATTATGGTGGGGGTGTTGAAAATGGGGGAGGCTGCGTGGGGATGTGTAGGATATTCTGTACCATCTTCTCAGTTTTACTGTGGACCTAAAACTGTTCGAAAAAAACAAACTAATAAAAATATATATTGTGCAAATGTGTTTGTACAATACATATTTTTATCTTGGCTCACCACCATCTACAAAGCAGCTCAAAACTATCCTTCTAAATGGGGCTGGCTGGTAGGGGAATGAAAATAATATGAAGTCCAGAATGTAGTTAGTCCAGAAGATATTATTTGTGAGCAGTGCAATGAGGAATCGCTGTGTTTCCTGGGGAGTCTTTCTTCTCCCCAGTGCTGGCAGACCTTATTCAGTCTGCCTTTTCCGTCTGCAGCCCTAGGTAGACAGCACTGCCACTGGCCAGCCCTGGCTGCATAAATACTGTTCTAAGACTATCTCTTTTCTGTCCAGGGATCTTTTTTTGTAGTCTCAGAGGTTGTATTTCTATGTTATTTAAAAAAGATTGTTGATGTGATATGACCACCCCAACTTTAATCTGTTTCTGTGCAGTGCAACCATTATCCATAATTCTTTCTCCATTCACCATTCCTTAAAGGCATTATTTATGACCTGGATTGTTTGTCAATAATTAATCTCATTTATATGCTGAATTTGGTGTAGAGATAGCTCTTCAACTCTAGTCTATGCATTTCCCATATACCCATTTACAGCAATTGGAAAGTGGGTGTTAAATTGCAGAATCTTCTAGGTAATGTAAATTTACTAGCAGCTGGCTTCACTCTGTCAAGTCACACTATGTATATATTTTCCTTTTTTACCCGCAAAACCAGGGAAATTTGCCTGACCTGGGGTGGGTGCGCAGTGATGAAGGGAATCAAGAGTCATTGGAAATCTTTCATGTATGTGTCCATGAGCTTTTTGCAAGTTATTTTATGTAATTCTCCCAGCATCCTGCAAGGAAGATGCAAGTAGTCTCATTATACAGATGAAGAGAAGTAATTTACCCACAGGTTACATTCCAGAACCAGATTGTGCTGATGGTTGCCCAATATTATGAATGCACTTAATGCTATGAAATTGTACACTTACTTAATGGTTAATTTTACATGTATTTTACCATAATAAGAGGTTGAAATTTTTGGTACTTGTATAATTTCATTTTGATCTCTGACACGTGGATTTTATTATTGTGTATGGTGTGAGGAGCTGATCTACTTACATCCTTTTCTAAATGACTGTCCAAATGCCCCAGTGCCATTTAGCAAAAAGACCATTTTGCTCGAATGATCTGAGAACCACTCTCATAGAATATTAGATTTTCTTAGTAGTTGGGTGTATTTCTTGACTCTATTCATCCCAGTGGTTTTCTCATACACCAGTTTCACACTAAATTTAGGAGATTTATAGTATATTTTGGTATTTGCTTGATCAATTTTCCATCCTGATGCCTCCTTCTATTTTTGTCCTGAGTTTAACCAACAAAATTAAACACAAATATACCAAATCTGTTCATTTTTTAGTTCTTTTCTGTTCTTGGTTTTGTACTGCAATTGTTTTTTTTTTTAAATCCCCAAATGCTAGTTTGAGGATATTTAATTTACTTTAGAGTTTTATATTAGTTTTATTTAGTTTTATATATGTGTGTTTTTGATGGGAAGACAGCAGAAATGGTTTGATTTACCTTTTGTATTTTTTACAATAGTGTTATATGGACGTGGCTGTTTTTTTTTCTTTTTTTTTTACATAAGAGTTTTCCTTTGATATGCTCTATTATGTCACTCTGCCCTCCCCTGTACAGTTTCTTAATGAGCAATTGTGAAGGGATAGGGAGGGTTTGGTGTTTCGTCTTTCTCTTTTGTGGCTGCAGGATACTCAGTTTTCCTTTCCATTCTTCCTTCCTTCCACTGCCTCACTGCTGAAGGGTGCCACCTCTTCTCCGTGCATCTGACCTTCCTCCTCAATGCCACACTAGACTGCCATTTTTGGTCCTGCAAATTTGCAATCTCCTCTTCTGTCACTAATGCTGTGACGTATCTGTATTTTTGGCACTTTATATTGGACTTCCTCCTTCTGAGGGTGACATTGTCTGTGCTTTGTCTAAGCCCAGCACTTTGTTCTGTTCTTTTGTTGTGAAAGTGGCAGCATTGGGCAGGCACTGGGGCCTCATCTGGAATTAGGTCATAGTGATTGGTGTCTTAGGTCAAAGGCACTGGTTATGTATGGTTGTATTTGCTCTCTTTGTGTATTTTATGATTTTTTTTTATGGGGGATGGAGGGGAAGGTTGTATAGGAGATTGGTAATCAGGAAGCTGCCATTTAAAAGCAAATAAATCCAGACATTCATTTTCCATTTATTTTTGATCTTGAGGTGACTTTATGATAATGGTAAGACATTGTTGAATGGGTATTGAAGGAAGAAAAGGGAGAATTTGTGGGTTATTACTGGGAAAAGAATTTGTCTCTAACCTCTTCTCCCTGCAGCCTATGAATCTCTACTCTCTGAGGCTTGCTTACATCCAATACTGAAGTTCCGAGCATGTACAGGTATCTTAGCGCTCAGAACCTGCTGCATCCATGTCCATAGTACCGCATGAGGATCCCACTCTCCTGACATGCTTTCTAAGTTCTTTCCAGGAAAGAACGATGGGAATGTTATTGATATTTTTTTGTTTGTTTACAACACTGGAGAAAACCAGTCAAGCCTCAGTAGAAGGTCTACTGCTTATGTATGTATGTAAAGCAATGTTTTAAAGTCTTAAGTGTTTTTCAGTCAGCTAATTCCAGAGGAACTTTTTTCAGATCTGCTCTGCAAATGTTGTACAGGTTTTTGATTCTACAATTTTCCATACCTCTAACTTAATTAAGGCCTTTGGGTCTGTTTTCTCCTCGGTATCAGCCTTTACTTAGTCACCGTGAGCATTTTCTGTTCTGTGATGATTGAATTTGGCATTTTAAGTCCTGTTAGGCAGAAAGGTGGTTTCATGTTTGGGTCCAACATGAAATATAGAGCAGGGTGGTATTTCCTGCGTTTAGCAACTAATGACCAGAATCTATTTCCTGGTCAATATTTTGGGGCCACACAAGGAGTACATGAAAACACACACACAAAACAAAACAAAAAAGTGTAACATAATTGATTTTAATGACTGACCCTGGAGCCAGACTAATTGATGTCCAATCATAGCTTTAGCAGCAACTACCTTGTGACCTTGGGCAACTTATTCAACCTCTCTGTGTCTCCGCTGCTGCACTGTAAGTGAAGATCAGTATTGCAATCATCTGATACATTGTTAGGAAGAACTAGGTGAGTTAGTATTGGCAAAGTGCTCGAAACTGTGCCCGGCACATGGCAGCCCCGTGTGAGTGCTAGTTAAAAATACACTGTAATAAAAAATGAAGTGAAATGAGATAAAATTAAAGGTGTATAACCCATCGGGTGGAGGGTAATGGGAGAGTGAAGGCAGCCGTGAATGGCCAGAGCCTTCTCCCACCTGCAGATTGGTTCAGTGACATGGCCTAGTAGCACCTTGGGTTGACCAACATTTAAAGTTTAAAGTTCCCACACCTGAGAAAAATATACAAAAGAAATCTGTTTCTACTTAAATGTTGCAGAAAGAGAACCGTGATGAGGAGGAGTGACTATATCTTGGCTCATTAAAATATCACATTTTTATTATAATTTTTAAAAATACGGACATTGGCTCATTTCTGAACATTTTACCAGGATGGAGACATTGTGGAAACATGATTTAAGCCTTTATAGATAAACTTAAAAACCTGAATAAGGATGGAGTTTAACGATGAGACAATGGGCCTCTCCAGGAAGATAGTGAGTCTGTGTGCATTTGGAAGTGCTGCCGACCTTTCTGCCACTGGGTGACCAGATGGATCTTCCTCTGGGTCGCAGATGATGTCCAGGGTCAGGGACCATCAGGAATGTCTATGTGCAGGTGCGCTTCTGTGGGGAAAGGTCTAGCGGACGATCAAGGGGGACCGTGTCCCAGCAAAGGTTAAGAATCACTCACTGGTAGGGAGACTGGTCATCTGATCCTTGTCTGTAACTACTTCCCACAGTCACAATTACGCACAAGTGTTCATTTTAACAGAGATAATCTGGTCACCATTTTAAGATGAGCTAACCTAAAAATTATCCATTTTATATGAAAAAGGAGCAGAATCAGGAAAATTAAGTATATACTAATTATCCCTAAAATGCTCTTTACTCTTTATTCGCTTTCATTTCTTTTCTGTATTACTAATATGGCATTACATTATTATTATTTTTTTAAATTTGGAAAACACCTATGTTCACTGCCATACTACCAATACTTCATTTTTAATTAATTTAAAGGGCAATACATTTAAACATTTTTAATAAGTTATGTGTTACGGTAGGTTATATTATTTAAGGCTTTCATTTCAGGGTAACAAATGGGGTATGAGATTTTGAAAAAGGGGGTGTTGGCCTAAGCAGATAGGGAAACATTCTGCTGTGCTGCATGCAGAACGTTTTAATTGGGTAAAAGCTAATACTTTGCAAACTCTCCCCAGAGACCTCACTGATTTTAGGGCAGCAAAAAAGTTCCGTATAGACTCTATGTTTGGGGGAGGAGTTCCAGTTCAGTTTAGAGAAAAAAAACAAGGGTCTATAGTAAAGGAAGAAAAAAGTAGAATCTTGGTCTCATGTTGTTTCAACCTCTGTCTCTGTGTTTCTCATCTTTCTCCCTCCATCTTTCTCTCTGTGTGTGTTCTTGTCTTTCTTCGCACCTTATACAGAGCAGTGCTTGCACAGAGCAGACACATGGTAAATTTGTTAACTGATTTGCATTCTGCACAATCGCCGATTCTTTTGTCCTGTCCCACCGATAACAGTTCGATAGAACTAACAATGGCAAGGATAATAAGTGAATCTAAGTTTAATCCCCTTTTGTTTAAACTTATCTCCATTTTTAATTAAGCGTCACTCATTCCATTATTGCTAATGAATTCAGGGACTGTTCCCTGCATCTGTGCAGGAAGCCCTCTCTTAAAGCACAACTGTGAATCAGAGGGGAGAGCAGAGTCCGGCTTCCCATTGTTCCCTTGGCAGTGCTTTGCCTAATGAGCAGGGTGTCGGAATGGCAAAGACTGAACAAAGCCTTCTGCCCTCTGGGCATCCCTGTTCACTCAGGGTTGCTTCCTAGCTTCCTTCACATTTTATTTGGGTTTTTTTGCAATTTCTTTTAAAATTATTTTATTTTTAAATTTTATTGTATTTTTTCCATTACCATTTATCCCCCATACCCTCTTCCATCTTCACCACCCCTCCCCTCCACAGTCTCCTCACTGTTGTCCATGTCCATGAGTTCTTTTTCTTTTTTGCTGGGCCCCTCCACCCACCCCTGATCAGCACCCCTGACCCCAGGCAGTCATGCTGCTCTATTTACGAGTCTGTCTCTCTTTTGCTGTTAGTTTAGTTTGTTCCTTACATTCCCACATACGAGTGAATTAATATGGTATTTGTCTTTTTCTGGTTGGCTTATTTCACTTAGCATAATGTTTTCCAGGTCCATGTATGCTGTTGCAAATGGTAAAATTTTCTTCTTTTTTATGATCAAGTAGTATTCCATGGTCTAAATGTACCATACCTATTTTATCCACCCCTCTACTGATAATCCAAATATGCTAGGGGTTACATACCTTAGAATAGTGGATCACAGAAAGGCATGGGAGGGCTGGTGCTGGGGGAAGGAGGCAGGGGAGAAGGTAAAGTCAGGAGGAAGCTTTTAAAAAGCATTCCTGTGTCAGCCCTCCCGAGCACCCATCCCCACTGTCTTGAGATCTGGGTCAGTAAGACTGAGACTGGGTCTGAGAGTGTGCACTTTGGGAAGCACCCCCCTGGGGCATTTCTGTGCTACTGTGGACCTCCATCCCAACACACGCACATGCATACACATACCCTGCACACACATGTACACACACAGTGAGGACCTCTGCAGGAGCAACTTACGCACCAGTACAAGTATGCTTTTTCTTGATAGGACCTTACTTTTTTAAATAAAGAGGTAACTTTTTATTCCTTTGAATCATTTGGAACTTCACCATTTAAAACTATTTTAAGTAAACAGAGAGCTTTGGAGTCATAATACAAAATATTAATTGTTAGTGTTTCATGTAGCGAAACCTTCTGTGGGTCAGGAACTGTGTGGGGTGGGGAGTGCACGGAGGTGGAGGTCAGCTTCCTGCCTTGCAGAGACTCTTGGGACAGGGGTGCAGACACCTGTATGTTGCAGAACCCAGTCATTGGATGCTGAATTAAACAGAAGTCTCGGCATGTGTTTGTCTCATGTGATACTTAACTGAGATTTCCAAGTGGCATTTTTAGTTCCCTCCAGAAGAATGTATATATATTTTATGAAAACATTATATCAGTCAAGTCATACCCTCTAAAGCACAGTGTCAGTGCCAAGAGTAGAGTAAGCTCGTGGGGTGGCAGTTCTGTGCCATTGCTCCAAGCGTCCCTGTAGATACGAAGGTTTAGTCACACTGCTGATAAGAATGCCTTTCTGGAGATACACAATTACTGGTAGACTCCAAATACAACACTTTCCCCCCCTAGGGCTCAGAGACATTAAAATGCAGGGTAAAAATCACAGAGATGATGTTTTCTGATTATATGCATCCTGAATAAAATAGTCACTTATTTGGGTCCATTGTGATTGTTAATATATATTTTCACTTTAGAAACACTAAATGCTTACCTTTTTCTGTAATTGGTGGACCAATAAACCATAATGTCAGGTAAAACAATAACTAGGAAGGCTTTTAAGGGGAAATCACCTGCAAAAGATTATTCAGAGATGAAACTCTAAAATCTAAAAGATGGACATTTTTTAAGGACAGTTTTTTAATTCATCTTATTTGTTTTGTTAGAAACAAACATGATATACATGGGAAATCTGTGCAAAGAATGAAAGATGAAAAGCCATTGAAACAAACACTATATATAATACGTCCCCATCCCTGAGGACCACAGTGGCTACTATTTTGGGGCAGTTTGGCTCAACAAGAATGGATTACAGGGGTGGCGAGAGGGCAGGTGTCAGACTGCCCCATGTGATGACATAAAGGTGAGATGGCATGCAGCAGTGGTCCCCCCACCCCTTCTGTGTCTTCATGGGTCCTGATGTTTTTTCCTGTCAAAGCATTTACCATAATTAAACAAAGGCCCTTTTCATAGCACCATCTCCCACCATAGCTTCCTGAGGGTTGGGCCATGTCCCATTTGACAGTGTACTTATGTTTGCTATTGCGGCAACGTGCGTGCGTAAGACGTACAATATTTGTCACGTGAATGAATCATCAGTACCCTTGGAGGAAGATGCAGGCAGAAGAAGTATTTGTGGGGTAAGTCAGGAACCTGCAGGACAGAGGTGCCATAGGTCAGTGCCGGCAAACCTGCCAAGGCTGGTGAACTGCGACTGTGGCAGACCCGACATGATGGGCACCCCTCTTATGATGGGCTTTCACCTGAGATGTTGCTTATTTCCCCATGTCGGACTTCCAGGGGTTTCAGTGCATAATTTCAATTAAAAATATTTTGCATGCTATTTTTCCTTCTTAATAGTTTAAACCACTTTGACTATGTTAATAACCACAAGCATAATCAACGAAGGCCAGAGTGTGCCTGTGAAAAAGGTCTTGGCATTTGAACCCTTCCTCAGCCAGGGGGCTCTGCTTTTTACCACCACTCCTGGGGATGGCAATGCGCAGAGAGGGCAGTCAGACTGCTGTTTGAGCTTGTGTTATGGAATGAAGCGGACAGGCCACATGGTTCAGTAGACACAGGTTTCTGGACCAAAATATCAGCTAGATAAAACATAGTCAAACTTGTTCCACCAGCTGTGTCTGGGTCCGGTAGCTTTTGATAGACAACGTGGCATACGTTTGGAGTAAGTTGTCCCACTCTCAATCTGTCATTGATTTCCTCAGTGACTTGGGAAAGTGACACCTCTCTGGCTATAAGTTTCAATGCCTGTGCAATGGGGATATTGGGAAATCTTAAGGGATGCAGATGTGCTAGGGAGCTAAACAAGTGATGTGTGGAAACAAACAGCATCATCGTTTAATGCGCTTCCTGTAAATACACAAAGTTCTTCCCACTCTGGGGTCTTGGATTTTCTCTGGGGCCTGGGATTCTGTGTCCTCGCCCCCAGGCTACCCAGCTGTATGTGTGGCTGACTCTTTCATTCCACTCTCAACTCAAGTGTTTCTGGTAAGAGAGGGTTTCCCAGCCACCTTTGCTAAGTTGGCAGCCCCTCTATCACACTACCTTTTGAATTTTCTCCTTCCACCACCTGAAATCATCGTGATTATGTGTTTGCTTACTGTTCATTGTCTCCCTTCTCTTAGCAGTGTATATGGTGCTTGATGAAAACAAGGATCTTGTCTGTTTTTCTCAACACCATCTGTGCGATCCCTCAGCAAGTGTTGGGGCATAGAAGGCACTCTATAAATATTGTTTGAATGAATGAATAAATGAACCTAATTGAGATTTTTATCTTAATAACCACTTTGAATTTTTTACATATTTCAAATTATAGTATTATTCTTTACTTTCCAGTTTCGGAAAAAATGCTACAGATAATATGCCCAATTTAGAGTGCTTTGGACAAGAATAGTAAACATGCCTCATCTCTGTCTGTGGATGTTCCCTCAGTTTCAGCAGAAAAGATACAGCCAAGAAGATAAAGGAGAAGAAAAAAAAGAAAAAAAAATCCATGTGTACTTAATATTTACCAGTGTAGTAAATGTTTCCAACAGAAAAAGAAAAGGCAAAGTTGGTTTAATTGGATCCATCTCTTCGAGTTCCCTTTCCCTATTTTTCTCTGAAGAAAAAAGTGGGAGAAGGGTCCTAGCCAAATGATGATTTGAATTTAGTCAAATATTTTTGAGGGTGCCAAGCCAAGAGGTTGCTGAAGTTTATTTCTCTTTTTTCACCAAGGTGAATTTCCAGCTCAGACACATGAACTGGAATGGTAGAGCAATCAGTTCTAAAGAAAAAAAAAAATACATTTGGTGTCTGCCTCTGTTAGCTGGGAAAATAATTGAAAGCATGAGAATTTTGTAATTTCTTTAAAACTTCAAAAGTTTACATAATCACGGAAAGGAGAATGCCGTCTGTTTGCTGTTAGGGTCGTGTTCTCTTTTCCTGCTCATACTCTCCATATAGTCAGTGAACTTAGCTTTTTATAAAAATTAATGATTATTTATGCTGGGTTTAGATTAGTGACAGATTTATTCATTTCTCCCCTTTCCATTAGGAGTGACAGAGTGGCGTTAGATAATAGATTAAAACCATTTGGCAATTAATCACAGTCACTCACCCTTAGAAATTGCTCATTGGCCAAAATAATGAGTAGAAACACTACTCAGAAAGGAGAAAATCCATCTTTTGTATATCCAATAACATGTTGGCAGGTGCCCGATGTTGGGTAACAATTACTTTTGTTCTTCGGTGGTTAAGGGGCACATTGTCAAAGGGAATTGATAGGCCATTTGCTATTGGCACCCATCTGCCATGGCATCAGTGGAAGTCCTGGTGCTCAGTGGGAGAGGCGTAGAGTGGACAACACAGAACATCGGAACTTGAACCTCAGACCCTGGAAGTGCACAGATTTGCCCACAGTAACACAGTTACTTTGTGACAGACTTGGACCCGGAACCCAGTTCTC
Source organism: Tonatia bakeri (assembly GCA_004024845.1). Lineage (NCBI taxonomy): Eukaryota > Metazoa > Chordata > Mammalia > Chiroptera > Phyllostomidae > Tonatia > Tonatia bakeri. The sequence continues at coordinate 38,032 of PVIA01000148.1, read as the reverse complement.
CTGACTGGTGGACAGCACCCTGGGTGTTCAGTATCATTCTTTGCTGGAATAGATGCAGCTCCTATTAACCCATCTGTAGCTTCACATGCAAATTCCACAAACATGTGTTTAGTGCAGATTATGTTCTAGGCCAGGGGTGTCAAACTCATTTTCTCCAGGGGCCACATCAGCCTCACTGTTGCCTTCAAAGGGCCGAATGTAATTTCAACTCCTCAATAGTTAAGGAGTAGTTTCATTTATACAGTCCTAAAATTATTTCTATGCTGAGGGGATCTACTATGCTGAGGGGATTTGTTTGTCCCTTCTCCAAGGACTATAAGCCCCAGAAGGGCAAGGCTCGAATCTGTCATACCCAGGGAATGAATGAAAAGATGGTTTGTATGAAAGAGTGAAGTGCATTTGGAGGTCTGGGAGGCAGTCTCACCATTGGTGACAACTATTTCCCAGTAAGTAGGGCTTGAACCGGTCCTGAAAGAAACAGCAGAAAACTAGGGATGACAAAAAATAGTGTTAAAAGTTGGAACAGTGTTTGAGTTGCCCGAGAAATGAAAAGGCAAAGGATGCAATTGGTGGATGGAGGAGAGGCCAAAGGGCATGGCTCATGGATACTCTGTGTCTAGTGCAGGTGGCAGTTGCCCGAAATTGCAGGTGTCAGACAAGAACAGAGAGTGAACAGCCTGGCATTACAGGGTGAAGAGGGAGCCCGCTGGAGGGGTTGGAGCGGGGGAGTGCGGCGTTGGACAGGACCGCGTTTCTGAAACTTCAGTCCTTAGTGAATACCTTTGCAGTTTTTTCCTCCCATATTTGAATGCCAGTTTTACTGCATATTACTTCACGTTTTTCTTTAAATGACTTTTCTATTTAAATGGTCGATTTTAATTCTTTTTTATTTTTTAAAAATTATATTTTATTGATTATGCTATTACAGTTGTCCTGGTTTCCCCGCTTTGCTCCCCTCTACCTGGCACCCCCCACTCCTTCAGGCAATCCCCTACCATTGTTCATGTCCATGGGTCATGTGTGTAAGTTCTTTGGCTACTCCTAAATGATCTGTTTTAAAAGGAAATTACGTACTTGCTATATGTGAAAAACAAATACCACTTGTCCATAGTTGAAATAAATGTAAAAAAAATGAATACAAGGAAAAAATGTCAAATTCTAGGTTGATACTATTTCTGCCCAAGTTTTAAGTCTGAGGTCTATTTGCTCTCTGTTATAAACACAGATAAACAAGTATTAAAAAAGCAGTGAAGATTCTTAACAAAACAAATCTCCTTCATGGAACCATAGCAACAGAAAGAAAATTAAAAAGGGACTACATTTCTCACTATATGATTCGATATTACTTGGTTCCGTATCAGGGTGCCATATAACATCATCTCCCCTTCTGTCAATCAGTATTACTTGCCCTCAACAGGTAACAGTAGTATGAAGCAGGGACCCGCAAACTTTTTCTGTAATTATTATAAGCTCTGCGGACCATAAAGACTCAGTCACAAATATTTAACTCTGTTGCTGCAGCATCAGAGTCAAACATAACCGAATAGATGTGGCTGTGTCCCCATAAAACTTCATTTCTGAAAATAGGCAGGGGATTGGTGCTGTAGGATGTGATTCAGGGGTGTCAAACTCATTTTCATGGGGTGGTGCGCGTCAGTCTCATGGTTGCCTTGAAAGGGCCTACTGTAATTTTAGGACTGTATATATTATAACTACCCCTTAACTAGGGGCAAGGAGCTCAGTGCTGCCACCGGGCAGAAACAAGGTGCCGGGCCAAGTAAAACAAGGTAGAGAGCTGGATTCGGCCAGAGGACCTTGTGTGTGCAACCTGTGATGTAATTTGCTGACCCTTGATGTCTGTCAGTGGTTCACAAGTTTCTATTGTGATAAGGACTGGTATTATGCATTGAACTGCTTACCCCTGAAAATGCATTGAAGTCTTAGAGTCCAGTGACTCAGAATGTGACCTTATTTGGAAATAGGGTCTTTACAAGTGTAATCAGGTTAAGATAAGATCATTAGGAGGAGGCCCTTCATATGACTGGTATCCTTATAGGAAGGGGAATTTGGATACAGAGGCATGCGGAAGGGAAGATGATGGGAAGACACAGGGAGAAGATAATCATCTAAGAGCCAAGGAATGCCTGTGGCTACCAGAGGCTGGGAGGGAGGGCTGGACAGACCTTTCTCCAGTGTCTTTCTGAAGGGGTTTGGCTCTGCCAACACCTCATTTCAGACCTCTGGTCTCCAGAACTTGGAGACCATAGTCTTGGGGTTAGGCTCCCCAGTTTGTGATTCTTTATTATAGCCACCCTAGGAAACAGACACAACCTGTGTGTGTGCTTAATGTAAATTTGGGGGCCCCACCTAAGACCTGATAAACAAGAATATGTATGTATGGGGACCTGGAGCATGCTTTACAATGAAATGTGTCATAGGTGCCACAGTTGATTCTAAGCCCACAGTCACTTTGGTAACAACCTGTCTTCATGGTAGAGGAGAGTGGGGGGGAAGGTTGGGCTCGGGGAAGCAGCTGCAGGTGACAGGATTGGATTAAGATTTGACAGAATAGAGAGGAAGAGGCCTTGATGTGATCCTAAGAGACACTCACTGAATGTTTGGGGAACTGGGGTTAGAGGTGAAGCAGGGGCCTATATTCACCCCAGAGGAGACCCACTGCGGGCGATGAAGCACAGGCATGAGGTCTAGCTGAGGCACAGATGCTTTAAGGTCATGCTCATGTTTAACATGGATTCAGTGAGTGCTCGAAGGGAGAGAGGACAGGGAGATGGCCAAGAGTGTGGCTTCATGCCACAGCTAGATGGCCAAGGGAGGAGACAGAGCTGGTGAGGCAGATGGCACAGGGATGGCTTATAGGAGGGATGTGGAGTAATTATTAGAGCAAAGTTTAAGAATGAATGTATAGTTCACGTCAATCTTAAAGAGAGGTCAAAGGAAGGGGATAGAAGGAAGCACCTAGATTTGGGATTCATGACTCTTTGCCAGCTTTGAGAAACTACTTTTAGAGCATGTGGGGCAGAGTCAGATTTGCAAACAGTAAACGTTTTCTTGTAAAAGGAAAGGGGAAATATAAGGAAGAATATCACCAAATAAGCATTTTTTTTTTCTAACACGGGAGAGCTGTGCCTGTTTAAAGGTACAGAGGAAGAAACAAAAGATACTAAGACACTGGCCCAACTAAGCATCTTCAGAGAGAGTGCAGTTCTGTCAAGGCTCTGATCAGAAGTAGGGTGCCCTTCTCCTGGGAGGGGTGCTGTGGTTCTCAGTGTTGTTCCTCTGTTCCCAGTTTCTGTTTTCTCATATAGATTAGCAGTCCTTCCTCCCTCCCTTCTTCCCTCCCTCCTACTCTGTTCTCTCTCCCTCCCTCCCTCCCTTCCTTCCTTCCTTCCTTCCTTCCTTCCTTCCTTCCTTCCTTCCTTCCTTCCATAAGGTCTGTTTATTAATAAATACTGTTCTAATAGTTGAGAGTCTGCCATTTCTTTAGAAAATCTTCTAATTTTGACTTTTATAGTCAAGGTAATAATAAGACAGGTTTGCATTTTCCTGAAAACATCTTCTAAAGGCTCTGATGTACTTACAAATTATAATTTAGTGAAAATATTCATATTGGTTGATCTATGCTCTATCAGTTTATCTTTCTATATAACCATCTAATACATATTTCATGTATTTCTAAAAAATGATTTGAGGTGGTTGTTATATAATGATTACAAATTGCGAGTAAATAGGTATGAACAATTATATATGACTCAGAATAGTCAAAATGAAAAGTAGAGAATGACAAATTAATTACTTTGGTCATGAAAATGCACAGCAAGAGATTCTAGTATAAAACTCATTTTTGACCAAGGGGAGAATACCCTGAAGGCTCTGCTCTGGGCCGAGTGGATGAGAACATCTAGTTTAACCGGCTGAGGATGAGACAGAGCCAGCTGAAGCTTAGACCAGAAGAGATGAGGCATACAGTGCAAGCCCATGTGCTTCATCCTGACCTTGATGACTGGCTCCAGGCTTAGAATACATGGCTATGGAAGGAAAAGGTCTTTGGCTAACTTTTTCAGCATCAATTCCAATTATTGACACAGAACAAAGATGGCAGAGGATACAAAGAGCTTGAACACTAAGAATTCACCAGTGGCCTGCAGGAGAGCATGTGGAATTTAATGCCACTTGGGGGCAATAAAAATGATATGTCCCACCATCTTAAAGGTTGGGGACTTCTAATAGAATAAGCATTTGATTAATGAAACAACACGTACTATAAAGAACAAGGGATCATAAAAAGCTGGGTTTTAACAGCCTAAGTACCTTTTGCAGCTTGAGGTCTTTTATCACCTTGTAAATCACCCCTGGGGAGAAATAACCAAAGTGAGACAAGGCAGATTTCCATTACCAGCCTGTCCATCTTGGGGCCTTGGCTCTAGTTCCTCATATTATCTTGCTAACACTTGGTGGTACCTTGCCTTTATTATGGGGGAGGGAGGGTGGGGTCATTATGGTGTCCTGCTTTTAGTAAATGCCTGAGAACTAAGATGCTTCAAGAGGCACCTTCTTTTCCCTTGATGTCTCTGTTCTGCAGTCAAACATGCCCACATTGGTAGAAATAAACAACCATGGGTATCAGCCAGCTAGGTCCCCCAAATCTATTGGCTTTTAATGACAAACATTAATTTCTCCCAGGTTGGTGTGTGACTTGGCTGCAGAGGACTTCAGCTTTGTTCCATATGCCTTTTTTATTTCCAGGGCCCAGATGGAAGAGCAGCACAAAGGAGAGGAGCACAGGAAGGTGAGTCTCACCACTCTCACACACTTGGAGTCTCTGGGTAGACGTGGTGTACTTTAAATCAGCTCACGTGCCATTGGCCAGAGTGAGTCACGTGGCTAAGCTCCAAGTCAGTGCAGGGAGGAGGTGTGTTTACACACAGCAAATCCTGCCCAGGATGAAGAGGTAAGGATGAACTGGGGTTGAATTATCCCATTGATTATCCTGCAGATTAGTCAGGTGGGTTGTTCACACTGGCACCGAACTCGAGAGCCTGAATCCTAATTGATGATCTCTGAGATCAAAGTTGGTGTTCTGAGAAGGCAGATGCTCTGTATGTGGATATCTCACTAAAGTGTCAGGAAACGACCCTGACTTTTAGAATTTTGACTCAGATTTACAAGTTTGGCTTCAACAAATCCTTGCAAAACAGTGGTTAACACGAGGAACTATGCTAAACAGATTATTCACATGATTTCATGTAGTTTTCTCAACAGTCATGCAAAGTGGTTGTTATCATCTCTGTTTTCGGTGTGAAGGACCGAAGCTTAGAGGACAAGTTGCACAAAAGGCCATCATGCTGGGCAGTGCAGGACTGGGATTTGAACCAGTGTCTGACTGACTGCCAATTACTATGCCATGTTGGGAGAAGGTCTCAGGCTTAAGTATAGTGAGAAAGTAAAACTCAAAATAAACTAGTATGTTTTTGCCTCCTGTTCCTATCTTTTGTTTGAACAATTCCACTTCAAGAGCCTTATCTTAAGGAAGATACATTTGATATAAAAAATACTCAAAGCGTGCACCCTGATGTAAACTATGAACCCCGAGTGATAACGGTACGTGAGTGCAGGTTCATGGACCAACATGAATGTGCCACCATGGGCGGGTGGGTGACAGCAGGAGCAGCTGTGCACGTGTGGGGTCTGGGAGTGACAGGGTCTCTGTGCTTACCACTCAATTTTGCTGTGCACAGAAAGGTGCTAAAAAAAGATAGTGATTAATAATTTAAAAAAGTGGGAGAATGCCATTGTCCACAGCAGAAAAAGGTATTTGCATAAGAATGCTCATGAAAATACTATTTGTAATGGAGAAATATTGGGAATAATCTGAAAAACTAAGCAGAAGGTATGTGTTAAGTCATTTGATACTGATGTGGACAGCCATACAATCGCTATTTAGAAGAATATTTAATGACATTGAAAGTGTCACAGTGAAAGGAGAAAACCGTATGCATAGTATGAACTCAAATTTGTAGAAAGAATACTCAAATATGAATAGTGAATAGTTTTCAGTAATACGGCTTTAGGTGACTCACCTTCACACACCCACAAATTTGTCAAAGGAACAGATTTTTTTTTGTAGGGACTGTTCCCTCTCACCAATCCACACTCCTCCCAGTGGCCTTGCAGCCGGACTCAAGCTGGGAAGACTCGCTTTCCCAGATCACGGCCCTGTGGGTGCCATAGGACAAGTGGGCCTTCAGCACCACTGCCTTCTCTGGGCCCCAGTTTGGGGTCCAGAGGTAATAAGTGAGCAAGAGGCAAATGGTCTTTCTGGAATTATCCTTGTGTTAGAATGGCGATTGCACTGTGCTTTCTTCATAGATTAGACACACCTTATTATTGTCATTTTTTTTAACTGAAGTAAAACACGCACGATATAAACTTGCTCTCCTCACCATTTCTAGGTGTCAAGTTCAGTGGTATTAAGTTTGCCCATTCACACTGTTGTGCAGCCATCACCAGACACACTTCATTTTAAAGCTCATTGTTTATACTGCTTATAGAAGTAATGCGCATCCCTTGTAGCAAATTTAGAAAACACATTTTTTAATGATAAAAATAATCGATAGTCCCATCTCTTAGACATATAATTTTAGAATTTGAATATATGTCCTGTGTGTATAGATCTATACATGGACATAGCTATACATACACATATGCATCTATGTATGCACATGCACATGCATGACGTTGTACAGAGATTGATTATAGTGAATGGATGTTTGTACAGCATCTTCCACCCCTTTGCCCCCTGTTTTGGATGAAAGCCCAGCCAAGGCAACAGAAAAGTAATTACACATTAGGATACTGTGGAACTCAGAGTAACACTTACAATTGCTTTTGGTTTTAAATTAAAAAAAACATTGGTTTTGGGATTAGGTAGGTAGTGTGTATATCAAAAAATGATAAAAAATAATAAAAAGCCCACAAAACAACAAATATAACCATAACATTCAGAATACTACACCTCATTTATGTTTGTGGGAAAAGGGAATATCTTTTCAGAAGCAAGTTCTTCTTTTTTTTTCCCCCCATCTCCCTCTTCTAGAAGTGAGTTCTTTTTAAGGCAGAATGGACAAGAAACAAGAACTATGACTATTGACTATTTGTCAATGTTAAACATTTCTCCAGTAGGAAAACAGAGCCCTAGGCTCTGTAACAATAATTGTGCTTATGAGAGTTAACATTTATTGAGTGTATACTATGTATATCAAGCATTTTCCTGCCCAAAGCATGTTTTGGGGCCATTTTACAACAACTAACTTCTGCATTTTTGTGATCTATTACATTCAAGTTGCTTGGCAATGTTAGATTGTTCTACATCTGGTTTTTCTTTTTCTATTAAAATAGAATTTTATAGCTTAATCTGTTGGGCTTATTTTTAAAAACCCATGACCTATTGGATGATTGTAAAGTCATCTAGTCTTTATTATTATAATTTTTTCTTGTGTAGAACAGTAATGCTGAGTTTATTTTTACCTTGGGATTCAAATTACTTTCCACGTGCAATTTAGGGCACCATTAGAGGGAAACAAGAATATAACTTAGAGGAAGTAGATAATAACTGATCTCCAGAATGCTTGCTAATAGCTATTAACTTTTTAATGCAATGCTAAAAGCTTCACTGAACTAATAAGCCACTGAATTTATGTAAATATTCTAGGGACTGATCCATTACAAGTCTTGAAGATACAAAACTATCATTTTATTTAAACCTTTAAAGTTTTTGAGAAAATGTCATCCTATTATTCAAATAGTATAACTCTATACTCATAAAGTACAAATGGAAGAGAACAAATGAATTTGACAGAGATTTTAGAATGGAATTCTGACAGACACGTTTTGTATTAATCAAAGTAGGAGCCATCAGATCCAAACAGATAATGCAATTTTGTTGGCTCTTTGCAAAAACATTGAATAAAGATCAGAAAATTACCAATTAAGGAATCATAAAAATTGAGAACAAGAATTGTCCTCAATGCACAGAGGAGACGCCAGAGGCTCTGAGAGATGAAGTGCTTTGCTGAAAGTCACACAGTGGATGTTGTTCCACTGACTTTCCCACCTTAGCACACACATTGCCTTCTGATATTCACTAAGAAGTCATTTGAAGGAGAAATTTTAAAGTTTTGTGGAAGCTCACTACTTTCCAATACCCACCATTACTGAAAAATGCCTTTATATGGAGAATCTACATAAACTTTCACAGAAGTGAAACTGGGGATCTTGACTGTTTCATTAAGGAGTTCATTGTATCATGTGCTCCCCTTGCATAGGTAAGCCTTCTACAAGTAAGGGAGGGGGCTTGGAGGAGGGCAGAGTATGAGGAACAAGCATTATTCTCAAGGGAAAGTGAGAGGATCTGTTGCTGTAATCTAAAGTAAAATGGATAGTAACTGTATTCACATCGTGAAGAATGGCACAGAAAGAAAATAGCTTCATCTGCTGATGGATACTGGCGCTTCCCTAATCCATACGGTCCAGATTCTAACTGATCGTGTACCACATAATCAATGTGCGATGTCATTAGCCACCTCACTTTTCAAACTTAGAAGGGAAGTGGAAGTCACAACTTCGGCTCTCATCACATTTCTCCTCATTCTTCTTGTCTTTGAGAATGAAAAAGTGTGCGGCTTCAGAAAAAGAAATGTCCAAAGCCAGGAGTTGAAAATCACTGACTATTTTTCAGCTATCGGGTTTCATCTTCCCAACAGAGAACACGTGAGTGATGTGGACACGACTCATACATAATGCCTTCTTTTTTTTCTGTTATGTAAACATTCCAAAAAGGGAAACCACATTAAAAATTGAACTCGGTGAAGATGCATCATTATGAATTACGATTTGGCGGCAAAGTCACTGCGGGGAGAAAGAGAACCTGTCTCTTTTACTGTGATGGCACTCGCGATAAACCACGGGAGGATGTGGCACCACTCTCCTTGATGAATTGAGCTCTAGAAAAGCCATGAATGTGAAATTATCTAGCACAGGATAAATCTGCTGTAATAAATAAAAGTCCAATAGTCAGAAGAAGTTAGGAACTGCACGAAGTAAACTTTGCCTCAAACCCCATCTCTCCAACTTGGGGCAGGGTTGGGGCCGAGGACTGTGTAATTAGGTTCTGGAGTTCATGATTAGCACCACAAAATCCTTGCCTGGAAATGAAAAGTCATGGACTATGCACATTTTGCTGTTTAAAAATATGTCCAAAGGATTTATCCAGATAAATGGAAAGTTGGTTGAAAATTTGTTACTTTCAAATTAACACAGAGGTCCGGTCTTCCAATTAACATTCTAAGAGGCTGTTATACATAGTAGGCACAAGGTGAGTCTTTTAGACATGCTTTCAATATGCTTCTGTAAAGCCCATTTTGACCTCCAGACAAAAATGAGTATCATATTTTAAAATAATTGGCACAATACCAGATAACATCAGAAAACCCTAATACCCTCCTTCATAAATGATCTTATTGGCAAATATATATTAAACCACCCCAAGATTAGCCATTTAATATTTTTTATGACAACAAATGGAGAATTTAAATTCATTTTTACTAATTTTGGGACAAACTTCAGGATTTAGAAGTTTAGTCACAATGTGTTCTCATTGTTGAAAATGTAACTCTCTTGGACACTGAGTTGAGTAGCAGTTAATTCCAGTGATCATCCACTTGTTAAAAAAGGACCTCCTATGCTCGGGGGATTGTCGACTGGACAGATCCACACCAATTTGCCTCACACTTACCTGTGGCTTCTTGGAGATCGAGTCAGCAAGAGTGGCTAAGCCTGCAGGTAAAGCATACCAGATGTGAGGAAAGGCTCATACATGTTCAGTAAGTAAGTTGAAGAAATAAAGCACTGGTATGATTTTTTTTTAATATTTTTATTTATTTATTTAGGGAGGGAAGGGAGGGAGAGAGAGAGGAGAGAGAGAGACATCAATGTGTGGTTGCTGGGGGCCATGGTCTGCAACCCAGGCATGTGCCCTGACTGGGAATCAAACCTGCGATGCTTTGGTTCGCAGCCTGCGCTCAATCCACTGAGCTACACCAGCCAGGTCACACTGGTATGATTTTAAAGAAAAACTTTATATTCATTTAAAATCTTGCTCTGAATCATTAGAGACAATATAGTTACAAAAAAGGGAAGTGCTATTTTTTTTCATAGCTTGATAAATCTCAGATACCCTCTTAGGAGTCTCTTTTACTCCCTCCTCATTTTCCATTGCCCTAATCTGTGGTGATAAACTACAGCAGGAGTGAACATACTTAGTCATTTATCTCCATCCCTTCTCCTCACCCCTGCTAAATCTGAGTCTGTGGCTAAGATAGGGTGAAACATATAAGGAAGTTGGTCTTTTTTGGTTTTATTCCTAAGTATCTGTGGGGTTAGGGAACCAGGGAGAACACCAGGAAGCAAAAGAGAAAAAGGGGATTCCTTCTGCCTCATCGCCAAGACTAGAAAAGTCTCATTGGATTAGGTAGAATGGGCTACCACTGGGATGAGAGAGAAGGCTTGTATTTTGTCTCCCCACATAGCTCTGGGCTCTCTGCAAAATCTAAGAAAGGTCTGTGGGATTGAAGAGCAGAGAGGACCTACATGTGGGGAGAGCCATGAAGAGGTGGTGGAAAGGGTATGGCTGCAGGGCGAGTCTGGGCAGAGAGAGCCATCAACAGGCTTGGAAAGTTTCCTGTGATATCGGTGGCACGGAAATGTGAGAGCAGATCCTGTGTCTTCATCTACGGCACAGAAGTAGTCAAGAGACCCGTCAGCCAGCAGGAGGAACATGGGCAGAAATGTGTGACCTGTGGTGACAAGCACATGGGGGTGGGGGTGGAGTTCAACGTGATGCCACACGACTCATCTGACGCTGGGCTGGACAGATGATATCTAGGACCACAGAGTTCCCCCATACCATGGCTCCTTGGAACTTAGATGGCATTTCTAGAAAAGTGAGGGAAGTAAATTGACTAATACTAATTTTTCCCTAATCCAATGGAATTAGAAGCTCAAAAAAAGTTTAAAAAGGAAAAAAGAACTTCCACATTAGTTTGTAGACTGAGTGTATAACTACTACATTTTTCTGACTTTAAATAAAAAGCTTAATTCTTGAAGGGTCTGTCAGGACACATACCTGATTTCTTGTATGGGAGGCTGCATCGGACATTGGAAAGAGGTTAGATACTGGAGGCAGAAAAGAATATCTAGTCTCTCTTATGGGACTTCACTCTTGGCCTCAGTTTTCCTATGTGCAAAATTAGGGACTTGGATGGGGTGATCTCCGAGGACCCTTCCAGTTCTGATGATGTGGTTCTATGTGTCTAGACCATCCTATTAGCTTGATTGTTGGTTAGTGCTACCAGATTCTATGTGTGTATGAAACACTTGTCTCGGAGTTTGATGCTCACATCATCAATGAATATTAAATTCTGTCACTTCCTTCCCCTGCTCCATGTCATTTTCTAATCATTGCTTTCAAATTTAAAGGTATGATCCCTGAGATCTACTTCACGTGAAGGGCCATTATTTTTTCTTTTCTCTAAGTTCCAAGTGCAGGTCCTGTTCTGGAAGAGCCACATGAAGGGCTGATTTGTCAGTGGATTTGTTTCTAGGACTGCTTCTCTGCAGTCCTTCTCTCTGTTCTGAACGGGAGTGGCGGGTGAGGGCTCAGCTGCTGGCCGGGGAGATCTGCTTTCTCACTGGTGGGTACGCAAAGAGAAGATTACTCAGGGACTCAGTGTGGTACTTGGGAGAATTCCTGGCCAGGCTGAGACAGCAATCCTTTTGAGATGAATCCAGCTCTCCTTCTGTTATTGGGCTGCTTGTTCAGTGCCCCAGCCAGTTGGTCAGTAGTGTACCATGTCAACAGGAGCGATGAAATAGTCAAAACCTCTCTATCTCCTGTGAGTTCACAGAGACACAGGGAAATGCGGAGTTGTCCTAGAATCTGAGCATCTCTATAAACCTGTTTGCAGGTGCTGTTGCATAGATAGTATATCAACAAGGCATGCGTGATTTTCACTTTGGCTTTGAATCCAGCTATTTTCCCTCAGGCTGTCTCTGTCTGTGTATCTGAACTTTCCCTGTTAGAAGGCTTCCACTGACTACGCCCTAAGCAGAACACTGTTTTAAATGGGCTGCACCTTTATATAACTAGCTGACAGGGGAGCAGTTTTTTTTAATGCTTGTCCCACTATCTAATCACTTCTTGTCTCATCATTCCCCTTAAGCCTGCATCTTCCACTTGGTTCTGAAGGCAAAGGACTTCTTGTGGGCCTCTTTACCACCCTATTCATAACTTCGTTTTGGTCTATTCCCGAGGCTCAGGGTTCTTTTCCCTGTGCCAGAATTAGAGTGGGTATAGCCTCTCAGAGGTAGTGTTTTGGTTTGGCTCTTCTTTTCCTCAAAATTCCTCAGCTCGGAGCCTCAGCTAATTTTTCTCCGAGTGTGGTCTGCAGGTCACCTGCACTGCAATAGACCTCAGGTGGCTGCTACCTATAAATTTGGAGGATTGCACTCCAGATTTTGTGATTCAAAATCTCTAGCAGGAGTCCCTAGAACCTGTGCTTTTAACAAACACCCTGATGCTTCTTTTGCACATTAAAGTTTAAGAGACACCACCTACTCATCCCTTTCTACTCTGCAATTTCCCTGCTGGGAGCTGCCTCGGCTTACGTCTGCTTCTCTTTGCTGGAGAGCCTTTTATTTTTCATATGCCTCACTTCAGTAGGCATGTATCAGTAAGAAAGCATGGAAGCATATAGTTGTAACTTTGTCTTATGCACCCAACCACGACCATGAACTTGACATATGAGAGCATGCAGTTTCTTCCAATTCTCATCAAAGCCCACGCATATGCTTCCATCCAAGAGTACCCTGTGCAACCATAACCTTCCCTGTGTCTTTTCACTTGTTGCTTGCTAACGACTAACAGCCCACATGAGGAAATGATTGTCAACAAGTATAGGGAGTACCACACACTTGAACCTTTTTTGGGGGGTGGGCTGTTCAGTAGTCCGGGGCAGTCTGCCTGCTACAATTACCTGCTAAATGTTGCCTGCTGATATGTTCTGGGCCACTCCATCTTATTCTGTTCTCTCTTAGCACTTCCCAGTCATACCACGAGACCTGAGTTGCACTCAATAAATTCTAATGCTGTTGTTTGTAGTTGCCACCTCAACTCCCTGTATGGCAGTTACCTCAGTTTCCTGCTATTGTTTGTCCTTCATGCACGTCCCAGTCAGTGAGGCCTCTCTGGTTCTGAGCCGGCCGATTTAGAATTCTACAATCTTGGGAATAGCCCTTAGATACCGCCAATCTCAGGACACCCTCTGGGCAGTCGGTAAATCCCTGTCTCAGAACATTTTAAAAAGCACACACTAACATATGTAAGATTATAAAAGAAATGAATTGTGTTCCATATAATTACCCTAACACTTTTAAGAATGTTGTGATACAGTGATGTGTGCACACCTTTCCTAAGGCATTAAATAACCAAATAGTTGAGAGTTTGATGGTTGCTGTAGATTTGAAGAGCTGGTGATCACAGATGTTTTGAGATACCTGTAATAACAGTACTATAATGTGAAAATATCTATATATCAGAACAAAATCCTAAGTGTTGCTAATACTGCTGTTGTTTACCATGTATGCTCATCATTGGGGGAAGTGCTATACATTTTAGTGATTTTAGAGAAAATAAAGATGCCTTTCCCCATTTACATTCATGGTCCCCCAAATGAATTTTAGGAACCCCTGATCTAGGTCGATATCCCAAGTTTCCTGGGAAATAAAAATCTTGAGATGTAAAATGAACTAGCAAGATCACACAGTTCAAGGTTGGCCATATGGGATTCAATCTTGGATCCCCTAAATTTATTTCTCTTTTTTCTGGGCTCCAGTGCTTCTGTTTGCTGAACTGCAGGATGGCCTTCATTGGTGATTCTGCTTCATGATTCTCCCATAGTTCTGTTTTCTTTGTGTTACATTTGATTCAGCTATTTCATACAGTCACCTTCTCAGAGGTGCTTTTTTAGTGCCGTGTGAATGCCGTGCTGAAAAATTTCCTTCCCTGGGAGATAATGGCGAATGGCCTAATATTTTTCATTCTTATTAATCAAAGCACATTCTCTTACTTATGTAAAGGGAGTTAAACAGAATTGTAACCACTTGTTGGTGTGAAGAGTATTTTTCTTTCGAACAGTGTGGGTTTAGAGTTCACTAGATTGTACCTTACAGTCTGAGCAAGAAACGGCACTTAGAGACCAGAGGAGATTAGCCAGATGAATAAGGCCTTCTGAGAAAAGGACTTGTCTTGTCTTGTCTGAGACTAGATGAGAGGTCAGATATAATTTGCTTTATGGAAATGCTCACTTGAGAAAAGTGTGGGTTGATATTTGAATTGGACAAATAAGGGTGAATTGTGAGTGGACAATTTTTATCATTGTTTCTTGGGCCAGAGTTCCTTTTCTTTGATCCATGGGACTTAAAATATTGACCAACAGCCCACTGCCTGCCTGAAAGGCTGCAAAGCATCAGCTGGGATTGCTGAGGGAAGGAATGCAGCTGGCATGATATCATTTGATGTATTATAGCAATATGATTCATTAATTACTTGGTGATTGATTAATATGATATTGACTCTTGAGAAGAAATAAGCAAATGCATTGACACATGAAGTGATAACTACAATACTAGAGCTATCCTCCTGGCATGCTTTAAGTTTTCACATTCATTTTGTGATAATTGATAATGGTCTTATCTTGGATTTTTTCAGTTTCAGCATACTTGATGGAGTTGGGGGGCTAAACTAATGGTATTTCATGCATTCTAAGCTATACAACTTTTCTCATATTGTAGTTTTTCTGAAATTAGGATGCATCTTACAATTGATTGTAGCTTAATACTAATTGTGGTGTTTTTTCTTAATTTTCCTGTGTTGCCTAAAATAATGATGTATCTTACTGTATTTGGTGTATCCGATTAGATGAAATGCAATTATACTGGGCACTTATGACATGGCACACTCTGTGCCAGAGTCTGTGCCAGGCATGAGCTAGATAACTCATTTTATCTTCACTATAAGCCCATTGTACAGATGGAAAGAATGGAGGTGGAGATAAGTGAAATAACTCACCTATTTTCATGCATTTAGAAAACTGTAGGAACCAGTTTTCTGATGGCAGATGCTGCCTGTTAAATGTTTTCAAATACCTGTGCTCTCCTGCCTGCCTGTATTTGAACTGGATTCCCTTTATGCTGCAAACATGTTTTCTCCCTCCTTCTCCACCTCCTAGTCCCCTTTGAAATTTGGATAAATGCCACCTCCTTCAGGAGCCCATGGGTGCCTATGCTAAATGTTTCCACTGCACCCTGGTCTTATCTCTACATTGCATTTCAAATTTTAATTTCTTTTCTACCCACTACAACTTGGACACTCCTGCATGCTTTAACAATTGGCAGAGGGTTTGGTATGGATTAGACCTTCTGTATGTATTTGTTGACTGACTTAACGATTTAACAGTAGTTGATGGCTGTGGTCCACCCATCCCCCCACTTTTTTCCAGTTTTTACCACTTTGGTTGAGTTTCTAAGTATTTCATTCCCTCCTTCTCTTAAGCCACTCTTTTGTTTAAGTCCTCATCACATATCATGATCCCCGTTGAACTCTGCTCCTCTGTCCTCTGGCAATTTCTATATGAAGACCATGGATATTTCCTTATTTCTACCAAAACAGCCCTTTATGGTTACACGATACACAACTCCACTTTTCAAAAACTTTATTGGATTTTTGATGTAATTAAGGAATACTTGATTGAATCAAGTCATGTTTAACTACTTGGCATCATATCTTGTTTCCCCCTTTATATTAATTATCAGCTTCTCAGCACAAAAGCAAAGCATTCTTTCAGGCTATTACCAAACGAGATCATTCAAAAGTGAACTTACATTTCTAAAAGAAATATTTAAAAATGTCATATTTCCTAATTAAGAAAATGGTGGGAAATATAGCCAAAGATAAGAATTGATTTTTTGGAAATAGTAGATTATGTCAGAGAAATGGAAAAAGGAATGGATCAGCAGACCGGGAACAGAAAGCAGTTGATGATGACAGTGAAGTGCAGCTGAGTCTTGGTTCTCGGGGGCCCTGAATAAAATGTAGCTTCTGATTTGTGGGTCCCAATACAAGGCTCACTGATTTAAGGCAAAGAGCCATTGTGGAAAGTGGCTTAATTCTTGAGACATAAACATTTTCTCTTGTTCCGATTTTAAGAGTGGAACTCTGAAATATAACTCAATGTATAGCAACAGCCAGACTTGAATTTTGTATCATATACAGGTCATGAAAAGAATGAAGGAAAAGAACAGAAGTGAAAAGAACCAAAGAAATGGGAACAAAGAGAAAAAGGGGAAGAAAAGGGAAGAAGAGGAAGAAGCGAGGACAGAGGAGCAGAGAGATACAAAGGCAGAAAAAGAGAAGAAGAAAGGTGCAGGAAGAGTGATGAGAAACCGGTGCAAGAATTGATGGAGTGGCCCGTGTACAAAGTGTTAGAAAATGGCCTCAGGTGCTGACTTGGCCCCAGGCCTTCATTCCGTTACAGATCTTCCCACTCTGCTTTAAAATGATTAATTCTTTGGCCTCTATTCATAGATAATTCACTGCTCTTTATTTTTTAATGTTAAGAGACGCTGCATGGAATGGGATGTCATAAAAATCCCACAAAGTATGAATTACTCATGGACAGCAGTGATGGTGATGAGAGCCATATTAATTTGAGGTCCAACAGAAATCAAAGAGGGGGTTAGGTCTATCCATGTACTAAAGGTTTCTTATTCTGACTCTAGTTTTGGAGTTCATTGATCATTTGGAAAAGAAGCCATCTATAAATTCAATACCGATCTGAAAAGCATAAATGAAATGGCAGTCCTACAGATTGCTGCCAGTAAAACACTGAATTAACATCGAGAGAATTAATGTCCCTTCAAAAGTGTGCAGTTCACCCTTCACAGTCTTGAGGATCAGACCCAAATCGGTTATTTCAACTGTGTCACTGCTGCTCATGTTACTTGAGTTATGGTTCATCGCTAAGTCACTGTCTCTGTGGGGTATTATGACAGCATACTTTGGAGTGACAGGCTGACTGTAAGCCATCTATCATGCTATTGGGCCCAATTTTCCTTTCTGATTTTTTTGTCTTAAGGAAACTGTGTGGCACTTGCTGTCCCTGGGAGATAACTAGAGGTGGATAATCAATCTAGTTATCCCTGAGATCTGAGGGTCTGCCATTGACGTGCTTGAAATTTTGTATTTCCTTGACTTCATGATCTGGTGGAGTAAGAATAAGGAACATGAATTAGATGTGCCGTGGTAAGTTTTTGTGCTGTGGCGTTTATTTTACGAACATTAGATAAGTAAATTCTAACTATACATACACTTTTATATATCCTAAACACATATATTTATCTTATTCTCAACATATATTGGCATATATTCTAAATATATATACTTCACATATGTATATTCTCATATAATTTGAATGCTCTACTGTATACTCCGCTTCCAAGGGCAGGTAATGCAGAGGCAGGCTTTTGGAATTGCCAAGATACAGAATGGGAGGCAAGTGACCTGCTCACTAGGAAGCAGAGAACTGCAACTTTAACTGGGAATATCTGGATTCACAGCTTGATATTCTAAAGCACTTGATCATTCCACCACTTATCTACTTGGGAAGCTGATACTGGAGGTTCTGCGGTCTATGGAAAAGATTAGAAATAATGTATGTGAAGGATTTAGAATAATGACTAGCACATAGGGGTGTTCAATATGTAGTAGTTTCCCTTACAATAATTGATACCTTATTTTTTTCTCCCAAAATGTAGCTGGGGGAAAAAAACTTCTGAATGATTAAGTATATCACACAAAATGGATGGCTGAAAGCTTCTGAGGCTAGTTTAGCCTCATTTACTCACGAGTCTCATAAATTTTCTTACCTGGTTTTTAGGTCCACTGACGAGAAATAGCAAATGAGGACAGAAAAAAGAAACTGTTACAGAAAAGGCTAATGATAAATAAATGAGGGAACTGATCGGTGAAAGCCTGAAAATGATAAAATTGTAAAATTAGGCACCTAAACTAAGGCATAACAAAACAAAAACAAAATTGGCCTACCGAGGCTGTTTAGTTTAAGGGTAAAGTACAATTATTAATTCGATGGCCTTGAGGACCACTGTGTCATGACAACGTGCGTTGATCAGCCACCGATGATTTTTCTTATAGTGAGCTATGCTGCTAATAAATTATTTCTGCTTTTGTCTGAGTGAAAAACTGAATTTTATCTGCATTTCTGAGTGATATTTTCACTGGATAGAGAATCTTAGGTCAATTTTTTTTCGTTTAGCACTTGAATGATTTTACTCCACTGTCTTCTAACTTGGAGTTTCCAGTGAGAGGCTGGCTGGCAGTTTTATCTTTGTTTCTCTGTGCCTTGTAGATAGTTTTTATTGCTCTATTTTCAAGTTTAATAATATTTTTTGCAATATCTAATTTTTTATGTTAGAAAATTGCAGTTTTCATTTCTAGAAGTTCATTTTGGGCTTTTTAAATATCTCAACTTTTAAACATGTGGAAATCAGTGATACTAACTGTGTTAATGTTCTTTTCTGGTGAGTCTACCATCTGTGTAACTTCTGGGCTGGTTTCAGCTGATTGACTCCTCTGTGCATTACGAGACGTATTTTTCCGCTTCTTTTCATGCTGGTGAATTTTGATTGAATGGCAGACATTATAATTTTACCTTTGAGGGTACTGAATATTTTTGTATTTTTATACTCTTGAGCTTTGTCTTGGGACATAGTTATGTTGTTTGGAAACAGTTACTACTTTCAGGTCTTGCTTTCAGGACTCGTTGGGTGACAGCAGAGCAGTATTTAGCCCGAGGCTGACTGACTCCTAATAATGAGGCACGAGCCTTCTGAGTCCCTTATCTAATAATTTATGAATTAAGAGTTTACTATCCTGGCTGGTAGGAAAAGACAATGTCCTTATCCCTGAGTGATTGTGGCGTATTGTTCCTCTGATTCTTTTGGTTATTTTCTTACATGAATGTGTGAATCAGTATTCTGCTAAATACTCTAGGGAGATGTGATTGTTAACTTTATGAATCACTTTGGCTGGACAAGGGGTGCCCAGACATTTGGATAGATGTTATTCTGGGTGCATCTGTGGGACGTGCTTGGATGAGATTAACATTTGACTCAGTAGACCGAGTAAAGCAGATTGTCCATATTGTGATGGGCCTTCCCCAATCAGTTAAAGGCCTACATACAACAAAAAGGCTGACCCTCCCATGAGTAAGAGAGAATTCTTACCACCGTCAGCTTTTCCTGGCTCTTGAGCGTCCCAGCATTGGGACTGGAATTACTGGTTTCTCTGGTTCCCAGTCCTTTGACTTACCTCAGAACTGTAGTATTGGCTGTCCTGGGTGTCAAGTGCAAACCTTGCTCAGTGCAAGACTGGCCTTGCTCAGTGCAGACCTTGAAACTTTCCAGCCCCTATGATCATGTGAACCAATTTTTTATAGTAAATCTATGTATGTCATATGTGTGTATCTCCTACTGGTTCTGTTGCTCCAGAGAACACTGGCTGATACAGGGGACTTCTCTCCCTTTGCATCTCTCTCCGCCAGCACTTTAGACACCTGGTTCTCCCTACTCCACACCCTCAACTCAGGGAGTCTGCTGAGCCCCTTGTGCGTTCACCTGCCTGCATCACCCCCTGGAAACTCTCTCCTGTCAGGAAGATGAGCAGCTGCAGGGCTTGTCTTGCTTGTGTCTCATCCCTCAAAGATTTTTATACTTTGTTCGCCGATCCAGTGCCCTGAAAATGATTGTGTTGTGTGTTTCTTCTGTGTTTTGATTGTTTCAGGTGCAAAAGTAAATCTACTTTAACTTGACTAAGAGTAGAAATCTTTTAGGAGTCATCAACGAGACTGAAATACTTGCTAGCAAAGACAGTATGAAATATAAATATAGAATGGTAGAGTACAATTTACAAAAGATTTTTATTCTTGAAGTCTTAGCACATAAAATGGTAAAATCTCAAATATCTGGAAATCTTTGCTCTAGGGAATAACTTACTCTGGAAGAGTTTTGGAGGCAGAGGCTGGCTGTGGTGGAAATACAACTATAGTATTTGGGAAGTTAATATGTCGCTGTCTCTTGGGGAAATGCTTTCTGCTGAACAACACAGAATTCAGTGGCATGGCTGGAGGCAAGGAAGTGTGGCTGTAGCACATGGGTGGGGCCAGCCACTGTCAATATGTATATACTGTCCTTCAGCCTGTACCTCCTAGGGCAGAAAACTCCTAGGAGATTCACTTAGGGGCCTTTGCTTCTTGAATACGTACAGAGCCACCATGTAGTTGAGTAGTTTTTATTTTTTTACACTCGAGATGAAGCTTCAGGCACAACTGTTGTTGACTTGCACTCTGTGACCGTCACAAATTCCAGAAGGTTTCATCTGTGCCCTTTCTCCCAACGCTTGTATGGAGATTGTTAGCACAGGCGTTTGTGTAACTAAAGTCAGACAATAGTCTCGTTAGTTCTCGAATGCAGTTAATGGAGAGACCAGTATTCATAATCAGGTGGAAGAAGAGAGAGTGATTTTCAACGCTAAGAGTCCTCTTCAGGTGTTATTGAGGAATACTTTCAGGATGTATTTTGGCCAAGGTGAACCATGCCAGCTGGGATGACCTGACTTTACCACGGTCAACTAAACAGTGAACAATTCTGTTGTTTCTCATGATGTGAAGTACCTGATATTACCTGATTTTGAGATGTAGTTCCAATCCTTTTGTTTCTAGAATAATAGGTACAATGTTTCTGCTATTATATAAGCAAACTAATATGAGATTATGATTATATAATTCAGGAAAACTACTTTTGGGGGATAGCTTATGCATTTAACATAGAGATAATTAGTTTTTCCAATGGATTTGGAATTTTGTGTGGACAGGGACTGAATCTGTATTCTTTTCTATAATCCAATGATTGGAAATACATATATTTTATTAGAGTAGTTCCCTCCTTATCCATGGGGGTTACATTCCAAAACTTCCAGCAGATGCCCGAAGCCATGAACACATCCAAACCCCATACATACTATGTTTTTTCTTATACATACCTACCTATGATAACCTTTAATTTATAAATTGGGCATAACGAAAGATTAACAACAAATAATAAAATAGAACAATTATAACAATATACCATAGGCAAAGTTATGTGAATGTGGTGTTTTCTCCCTCTCTCCCTCTCTCAACATACCTGATAATGGATCTGATAACCCAGGCGGCCCCTGGGTGACTCACAGGCGGAGAGAGTATATCGTGTGGATACTCCGGACAAATGGATGATCCATCCTGGGCGGGATGGAGCGGGATGGTGTGAGGTTTTCATCATGATATTAAAAATTGCACACATCAACCTGGCTGGCATAGCTCAGTGGATTGAGCATGGGCTTCGAACCAAAGCATCGCAGGTTCAATTCCCAGTCAGGTCACATGCCTGGGTTGTAGGCCACGGCCTTCGGCAACCACATATTGATGTTTCTCTCTCTCTCTCTCTTTCTCCCTCCGTTCCCTCTCTAAAAATAAACAGAATCTTAAAAAAATATTGCACACATCTTAAAACTTCTGCATTGTTTATTGCTAGATTTTTCCATTTAACGTTTTTTGACTCGGTTGACCGGGGTCACTGAAACTGTGAAGGTGACACCGTTCCTGAGGGAGGAGGACCACTGTGCAGTGAACAACTGTGTTAATGGATGATAGGCAGGCGCATCAGAGCAGGGTACCGGAGCTTGTGATGCATGTTGTAAGAAAGTCACACCTAGTAATTATTAAGGAGCAGAGCTAGGCACATCATTTGCAGGGCCCAGTGAAACCTGAAAACGTAAGTCATTTTGTTCAAAAATTATTAAGCATTTCAAGACAGTGGCAGTTGAGCATTAAACCCAACACTGGGCTCTGTATGACCCTTCCTGTGGCAGCCCATGAAATGAGCCCCGTTAACGACAAGAGGAAATAAAAGCCGATTTTGAGTGCAAAGAACGAAAACAAAACAAACAATATCACACAGGTTTGTAAGTTGTCCAGGATTGGAGAATCCAGTATTTGTTCCAAAAAAAAAAAAACTAATTTGAAAAGAGTGATTACTATATGTCATCACTCTTTTCATTGGTCTGATTAAATTTTCCATGTGCAATTCTACCATCATGAAAAGTTAGTAGTTGACGTCTTAGACTTCTAAAATCAAAAAATAAATGTGAGTATGGCCGCGGCAAGTACTGAGCTTTATATTCGGGAAAATGTTGAAGTAATATTTTACTGCCGATTAAATGTGCCGTGGATATATGAGCATCTTGGTCGCATTACTTCTATATTTCCATTCTGTGTACTATCAAGTGAATGCAAAATGCAAAGCCTTAAGCTTAAATTAAGTGCTGAGGCTAAGACTACTAACTCGAACATATAAAAACTCAGCTCCTTGAAATAGCCTCTATGAAAGATACTTACACTGTGGGGAGCTGAATAATTTTCTGGGAACACACCTTTTCTTTGTTGGATTTGTGTGGTTCAAACAGAGCGCTTATATTATAGGTTATTGTGCTGTAAAATAAAATCTCTTACAACCAGAGTGAGAGTATCTACTAAGTTGTCAAGATGTATTTTGGGCTGACCTCCTTCCTCCATTTTTTTTCTTTTCTTCAAAGATTTTAAATGGATTGTAAAAATCACATTCAGATGGAACGAATGCAGGGTGAGTTTCACATGGGGTGCTGGTTAGAAAGTGCGATTTCTGAGGTTTCATTCCAGATCTGATTCTTGTGACGCTGCAGGTGGGGGCCTAGAATCTGCATTTTATGCTTTCCAGATGTTTCTTAGGCACTAGAGTTTGAAAACCACAGACTTTGAGTTTCAACCACCATTTAGAGGAACTTTGAATGGAGACAGCCATGATATCGTAATATTATTGATTAGTAGAATCTGCTTTTAATATCTCACTGCTAAAATACAGAGCTATGTGGACTGAGATATGCAGATGAGTTACCTTGCCAACAAGAGCAGGGAAGTCAGACCTCTCACTGAGTCATGTTCAAAGTCCACGTGGGAAATGCAATGACTTTTAGCTGAGTCTAAATGCCAGGCAAAATGTGCGTCTGTTCCCCTCCCCTCCCCGCTGACACCATTTCACTGGCTTGAGGCTAATCTTTACGCAGCACAGCTTATCGCCTCCCCTCCCCACCCCGAATATCTATAGAAAGACATGGGTTGCAGAGTCCGGAGCTGCAGAGTTCTCCAGGCTTCTCATGCAAACCATCCGTGACTCAGAGCTGTAGCAGGCTGGGCTTGCCACTGATTTAATTTGATCTTTCCAGAGAGGATTAAAAATACTCTTCTCACCCCAGCTGGAATGTTGCCGCTAAGTTTCAATATGTCAGAGGCCCTTTTTCATTTTCTCAGTGCCAGCGTGGGTGAGGGTGGTAAGTGACAACACTGCGGGATTTGCATTATCTTCCTTAGCTTGCACATTTGTCAGCCACGTCAGAGGAGAAGAGGTGATTTGAAGGGGAACTTCCAGAGAGTAGAAGAAGGGCGCCTGCCTAGCTGGCGTGCTGAAGGATTAAGAATGAGCTGAAGACACCCACAGGCATGCGCAAAGCCCGTGGCGTGCCTGCACCTCTGCTCAGTTTGTGATTTCGGTGTACTCCAGGGTGGATGCCACCACTCTGCCTGGAAACGGGAGGCCCCAGTTATGAATTTTATAAGTATCCAGAAATAGGGCTTTACATAGCAGTCAGTGTTTGCCTCATTTAAGGATGATTCGATGCTGATCATATCATGTCAGTAAAACTACTTGTACTTCTCAAAGTGTTCGCAGACACTTTTAGTTTGGCAAGAATTAAATTGTTTTATTTAATTCTTTCCAAAACCCTGTTAAGTATGCAAAACAGATACTATTATCTCTCCTTTATGGATGAGGAAATAAGCTAATAATTAGTGAAGCCAGCATTGAGTTCCACATTTTTGAGCTTTAAGATAAAAAGAAACCTTCTTTCTGGAAAGAAAGTAGTTGTACATTGTACAATACGCCTGGTTTAAAAAAAAAAAGCGTGATCTTTTTATGTTGCCCTACGATCACTCAGTGTGGTGTTAGCTGCTTGCAGCTCTGAGGAGTAGGACAGCGCCAGCCCCCATTCAGGGGCCATGTAGTACTATTCCTCCAGAAGTTACGATGCGTTCAGGTTAGGAGTGTGTGCTGGGATATGACATCCATTGTTCTCATTTGTTACAGAATACATGATCAGAATTCAAATAGCTCTTTGTGCTCTAAGAGGCAAAATGATATGTTCTTCGATTTTAGAAAATCCAATCTGCCGATCTGATTGGCTAGCATTCCAGCCCTCTTCTGCTGGCAGCTCGATGACCAGTGGGGTTTGAGAGCAGGCCTGAGTGCTTTCCCTGTCTGGAGCGTACAGCAACAACAGCCCAGGGTTCTGTGGTCAGACTAATTCGGCGTTACAATTCTAATACTTCATGCTTGTGGCTACGACGATAATAGGAGCTGAAAATGCTGCAATGTGAATCTATTATGACAAAGACGGTAATGAGAATGGGGAAAACTGCAGAATGAACTCATTCCCATTAGGTTCTGAAGCTAAATTTTCTGCCTTCAGCATGAACGGTGTTGCCTGGCCTCTTTAATCAAGACTGTGTCATTTGACAGAATATCATAACTAGCAGAAAACAAAAATTCCCCTTCTGACAAACCGTTTGCTCATTCAGTTAACCAAACTGGAATAAAAAACACTATTTTAGAAGGTTCATTATACAAGATGTGTGTGTGTGTTGGGGGGGTGATTGTGGCTAATAGCATAAACAATAAAATAAAAAAACTGATGTAGAAGATTTGGAGAAAAGAAAACGTGCTCACATTGTTTCCCCCTTAGTGCAGTGTTTACAAAGGACCATATGGTCTTTGCCCAGATCGTATTGCTGTCTGGTCCTCATGCTCCCAGTTACGGTCAGGGTGAAAGAGTTTAGTAAGTATTGGAACAAAAGTATTTTGTTGGCTTTGTTGTTGTTAAGACTGCTGTAGGCATTTTAGGGTTCTTTTTTTGTTCCTTCCTGAAAAGGTTTTACCACTATTAATAATGCTTCCAGTGATAGGAAACCATATTACCTTATTTATTTTACTCTCATTGTTATCTGCGAAAGTGGACTGGCCCACTATGCTTGTAAATTAGTTGGTGTCCTTTGAAAGCTACTGGCATGGCTACATTTTTCCATTTCAAATGGGATAAAATGTGATAAAGCAACTGATGAAACCCAACCTGCAAGGCCAGACCAAAGGTAATTCTGTGTGTCTGACAAGCTCAGAAGCTGGCTCTTCGCCAGGGTTTTCTGGGCAGATAATGCAGTTCAGAGCCGAGTGGTGTTTGAAGTTCTTCTGGATGTGATGATCACGAAGGATTGCAAGGTGAGATCACTGGTATTTCAGATACTGCAGATACCGATGTTATGAAAGAAATATTTAGTCCAGGCATCGCTAAAAAAACTAACCCTTAACCAGTAGTTTTGGAAATTCTATTCCATGCCTTTTCTGACATGTTTTCCAAAATTAGAATATTTGTACTGACCAATTTCCATGGCTTTTTCTTCTCAAACCATTCTCCAATGAATGTGCACTCCTAATGTAATGTATCCCCACTAGACAGCGAATGTCTGTGTTTGTTTATGGAACATTCAGCTGTCTGGCTAACAACCTCAGTGTGAGTATTTCTTGAGGGCGAAGGGCCC
Source organism: Tonatia bakeri (assembly GCA_004024845.1). Classification (NCBI taxonomy): domain Eukaryota; kingdom Metazoa; phylum Chordata; class Mammalia; order Chiroptera; family Phyllostomidae; genus Tonatia; species Tonatia bakeri. The sequence goes on along the minus strand of PVIA01000148.1, from coordinate 12,107 downwards.
TGGGGAGGCCGAAGATTGGAGCACACAGGTGCAGGTTTCAGGCAGAGAGCACAAGGAAGAGGGACAGGACGTTGGGCAGAGGGTGAATAAGAAGCAAGTGTGTGTGTAGAGAGAAGTGTGAGCGGGCTGGAGGAGAGGGCTGTGCATCGGCATCCATTGCAGAGGAGTAGGGAGTGATGACAGGAGGTGGAAAGAGTGTGATGTCTGGGTGGAAATTAACAACTCGGAATGAACTCATCTCCCGTCTCCAGAGGAGGTTCTCCCTTTGCCATATCAGTGAGAGTTCCTTGGGTACGTGTTCTTGAGCAAGCCTGTTCTCATGGTGGAGTTTTGTGAGTTTTCCTAATTATTGATCTCCAAGGTTCTAAAAGCCAAAAGAGATGGAGGTCTCCGTGGAATCAATGTTTCTATTACAGATAAAATCTCAGAAGGAGGGCCTACATAGATTAATCTGTGTACAGCCTAACCTGGATTTAAGAATCTTCTGAAGGAAATACTGGAATTATGTCTCAAATTTAATTTTAAGGTTCTTTCTTTATTCCACTTGGCTTTCTATTTACTCTCTCCTATTTTATCCCTTCTTGCAATGAAATTGGACAATAGTAAGTTATAAGTATAGAATCAAGATATATTAAGAAATCTTAATCTTTTCAACTCCTATAATTTAGAGTGAAATTAGATCACTACATGATTATTTTGTCAATTCCTGACAAAAGTTGTTTTAAAACTTCCAGATCCTGTAAATTATTATCAAATCCACACCGTTACTATTAATTATTGTCAATCCATCCCGTGTCTGTTGAATCCTATGAATATTTCATTTTTATTCAATGAGGGGAAGGCAAAGAGAAAAAAAGACCATTTGGCAGAGAGGAAAGAAATGAGGGGAACAGTGATTACTTCAATAAATTCACATCTTTTCACTGTGTATGTCACCTGAATTAGGAGAGGACTAGGCGTATACTAATATCGCTGCAATAACATGACATCTTGCACTTCAATCCAAACTTACATGACACATGCTTTCCTACTGCCACTAACTTAAACTAGTTTGAGACAGAGAGGCTTGAGCTCAGCAACTTTCTGTGGTTTTTAAATCTTGGGAGCTCTCGTTCTGATTTAATATAACAGCCTTAATTCATCTTTGGTGTCCCTGTTCAACCAGTGGAAAAACAAGTACTCATCTGGAAAGCTCAGAGAAGATAGAACTCAAAATATGCCTAGGCTTTTTTTAAATTGAAAAATTAGAGAAGTTATTGCCTGCATTAATAAATTGATATTTAATTCATACTAATTAGTATTACATTAACAGAAGGGTAATGAATTGAGCCATTTATCCTAGCAGAGTTAAAAAATCTTGCTACTCCATTCAGTTTCCAGTCCCAGTGTGCAAGTAGACAAAAGGCATTTCCACCCCCCTCCCTTTTAATATTTGGCTATAGTGACTTTCAAGGCCCTAGGTTTGTTGGCATAATTTAATGGAAAAATGTATGCTTCAAAGCATTCATTTTTCTTCCCAGACTTTGTGGTTTTCAATTTCTCATCTGCTGGGTGGCTTTTCGTTTACATGCAGAACAGAATCTTCTCAACTTTTGGATTCCCTTAATAAAATATCCAATGGAAAATGAAGTCAAAGTCTGAGTGAACCAAGGATATGATCTCATCCTTATTCTTGTCCTTCTGGTTGTTGAAAAGCAGCTGTTTTTATAAGTATCTAAGTAATAAGCTTAAGCATCAATTTTTTTTTTTACTAACTTGTTTCAAAAGTGATTGAGCCCAAGTACACATAAAATAATAGTTAAAACAATAAAGATTCCTGAATCCCTTTCAATGTCATTGTGATGTCTCGAAACTGAATTCCATACTTTGTCCCCCAACTCCTTCCCATCCCTCCACTCCGCATCCCAGGAAAGAAGTCTGGGAAAAGAGATATTGGCTTAAATGTTGTGAACACATATCACCAAACAGATGTTTCTGAATTGACATGGACTGTTAATGCATTTAAATGCAAAATTCTATATACTGCTGGTGTGAAAATTGTTGAATTGAGTATAGGATTGTAGAGCAACTTTAGTGTTGACCTCAAGGGACTGCACTAGACCCCAGTTTGGCTCCTGGAGGCTGTCCCCATAGAACATCTGTTCTGAGCTCCAGGTGAGAACCCAACAGCTCCGAGCCCTTCCTGGAGAGCTGGGGGGCCCAGGACCAACAACGCTCCAAGCGCCTTTCTCTTCCGTGAACATCCAAAGCAGAACTGTTAGATAGAGCTGCATCAGAGCCACCCCTCAAACAAGTGATTGTTCTTAAGAGCCCTAGAATTTTCTTATTAATCAGGTAGTCACAGCACTGGGCTAGAAGTTCAGTAGCCCAGTATGAAAATTAACCTAGAATTATTTCGTAGCCAGTGACACAGCATGTTGCGTGCATTGGCATTTATGATTGATGAAGTGCAAGAGAGCATCTGAGCTCCAGCAGGAGTCTGGTTGATGTGCCACCTCTCTGTTGCATGACCTGCTCTGCTTTCAAGCTGGAAGTATCCTTAAATTGTGAGACTTCCTCTTAAAGATGAGAAAGTTGAGGCCCAGGAATATTAGGTGGCTCACACAGCCCTTTCATGGCAGAATCAGTATTAAAACCCAGTTCAAGGTATCAGATGTCCGGCATCAGATCAAAAGTGGTTTTGATAACTCAAACGGTATGAAGACTCTGGTTGAGATGCAAATTAGGTTTCCACTTTGAAACCTGGACCACTCTAGCAGGGGATACTCTAAAGGAGCTTTCCATGCCGTCCTCTGCGGGTCAGCGTCACCTTGGATTTAAGTGGACTATGTTTAAAAATAGCTACATTTCTCCCAGAGGCCAATTTTCTTTGAAATATAATATAGGCCATGGTTCCATCCAGTCTGAGGCATGCTGATTGTAAGTAGCTACATTTATTATAACAGTTGAAAGGAGAATATCATTAAAATAAAAGTATCCCACAAGTAGAACACTATTTCAATCAATTTACAGTTGTGGAAGCTGAAAACAAAAATAAGTAAAAGCTTCCTGTAACATTTCTTTTAAAAAGTCCTAGAAAATTAAAAAAAATTTTTTTCTTCAGTTTTCTAAGTAATAACTCTGCATAAGGATGCAATTTTGGAACATCTATAATTATCCCAACAGTAATGTCCTTCTTTTTGGCCAGATTCAATCACATCAGAGTTCTTTTACTCCTGGTCCTTTCCCCATGAAAGTGAATGAAGAGAGGATATGTACCTGTTCCATGCTTGTACCGAGACACACGTACCTTTCAGTTTTCTTTTTCCGAGACAGTATGTTGTTATCTAGGAGCATGCAGAAAGTAGAAAGAAAAAAGAAAAAAAAAATCCACCTTTGTTTATTTGTTGCTGCTTCTGACTCTAGTGAGATGTGAAGTCATTCTCAAATTCTCCTGTTCAGAAGAATTGTTGGGTGCTTGTTAAGAGCAGATGCCTACGCCTGGTTCTCAGAGATTTTTTCCCTCTGGAGATGCCCTGGGTGGTCATGGCCAAGGTCCCGGGCAGCATGGAGCGCTCTGAGAGTGCGAGTGTGCCCGAAGGGGTGGACTGCTGCTGGAGGTGGTGTCACGATGGCCACTCCCCTCATCAGTGTGCTCTCAGGGACTGGGGATGTCATATTTCTCCGCTGTTTTTTTCTGATGTTGAATCCTTGTTGTTGAATCTTTGAAAGCTGACTGGAAAAATGCAACTATACTGAGCACTCACATGTCTAAGGAGAAGGTTCCTTGGCAACCAAGGAGAAGACCCAGAATTCCAGTTTCTTCATCCTGTTCTGGAAACCATCGAGGATGCACAGCCTCTGCTAATGATGACACAGGAGGTGTAGACAGGAGGAGAACACCCTTGCTCTCCCTGCCTTCTGCTCTTCGATCTCTTGGCTGAACCCAGTCAGAAGCCTGAAGTTTCTGAGCCAGCTGAGCCTGGAAAACATAGCTGGCATGTGTGCCCCACTGGGATACAGAGCAGAGTGAGGGAAGGAAGAGGCGCAAATGGAATCTGAGCAAATGGACTGGGGGTCATCTTGGCCTGGTGGAGAATGAGGGTGAGCAGGTTGTCCAGGGTGAGTGTTTGGGCAGGAAACCAAACCCCAAGGGATCTGAAGGTTCATGTCCATTCAGAGTGTAGAGTGGGGGCCCTATTCTGAGAGTTGGAGCTGTGGACCCCCCGGGCCACTTTCTGCTGGGGGGATCTAGGTTCATCAGGAGGAAAGGACCCTTTTCTCAGGGTGGCCTTCTCATTCCACCTGAGCAGCCATCCTGGCAGTTTTAGTAGAAATGCCTCAGCTCACGCATCAGAGAGTCAGTGCTGTGGCATTGCATGGCCCCTCTGCCCCGCCCCCCAGTGTCTGTCTGGGGTCTGTGTGGAAGGTCTGGTCTCACTCGCAGCCAAGGTGATCAGCATGCAGCAGAGAGCTGTGACTGGATCCTGTGGGCAAGTTAAAAAAATAAGCAAGCAACAATTATATTAACTGTGTAAGAATAAAAAATTAGAGCAGATGTTCCTTGGCGAATGTTTATTTTCTGTAGAGAAATAAAGCCAGTTCATATTCTCAGACTGCCCTCTGGACAATAAGATAGTGAATTTGGAGTCAGGTAATGACCAAGAAACTTGTATTATTTATTTCAAAGTACAAAACTCTTTAAGGGCCCAAATGTAATGAAATTTGTAATGTGTGCATAAAACAAGCTACCGTATTTTGCTGTGTATAAGGTGCTTCTGTGTATAATGCATACCCACGTTTTTGGCCCAAACTTTCAGGAAAAAAACTCTTTCATTTTAATTTTTTAATTCAATTTTATATTTATTTATATTTAGATACTTGTTTTTTTGTATTATAAAGGAGTTTTAGCATTTATTTTTGAACATTCATGTGTCATTACTGCTTTCTCGGTTACACTTTTAATGCATAAGCATAAATAAAAGAATTAAAAATATTTATACAGATATGGAATTAGTACTACCCATGTATAATGCGCACCCTATTTTTCCCTCAAAAATCTGGGCAGAAAAATGCACATCATATGTGGCAAAATATAGATTCTAAAAGTCATCATTTGCACGCGACTCCATAAATTCACACGACGGAGTGTTGTCTAAAGGGCTTTGCTCAGTGCCTTCAATGTGAACTTCAGGCTCCTCACCTGGTCTCCACTGAGCAGCCAATCCCGAGGCCCCAGCCCGAGATGCCACAGACACCTGGCCACCCACCTTTCCAGAAACACAGAGGACTTTTAAGTCGGAAATGAAGAACTGGCTCTCATAACATTTTCTCACAGTGAGCCTGGTTTTAAGTACATTTCTTGCTTAACAAGTTCTTGTGTTGCAGACAGAGGTAACCTTTTCCTTTTGCTTCCTGACTGAGGACACCGTGAGGTGTTCCAGCTAACTTTCAGAGACCCATCATTGGTATTTTCGCCAGCCTTGTTTTTAAAAGCCTACAATTGCCTTCTCCATTCAATCCATCATTTTACACTTGAAAAGGTCATGGTTGCCTCATCAGAAAACTTTGGAGAAATCCCTGGCTATGATTTATCTTATGTTACATGCCCTGATAGAGATTCTCAGGAAGCAGGGCCCATTACTTCCTTGTAAGGTCATTCCCCCGATGACTAGTGCAAAATGAGTAGCAATTGTACGTGCTTGAGTTGGAAGCATTTTCTGGGAGGATTCAAAGGGAGTCCAGGGAATGGCTGGTTCTGTGCGGTGAGTCCCGTGGGTTCACCAGGTGATGCATGGGAGAGTCTTCCCTGGTAGGTGCCAGGATGTCAGTGAGAGCACTTGAGTTCACATCTGCTCCTCCAGTGTTTGGTAAAAAGATACACATGTGCCCTCAAATTTAATATTTTATTATCTTATTATATTTGTGATCTGTGGTTGTTTAAAAACTCGTTGGTGTGTTATAAGGGTTTTCTTTTTAAACTTCTCAGGGATATTAATTATTACTGACATAAAGAATTAAAGGAAGCCTAGATATTTTTTTAAGTCACAATTTTTGAAAATAATATTCAGTGAATTTCAGAGCAGTTTTTTCTACAGTCTTCAATACTGGACTATATTTAGTAGCTAGCCAGGGAGTTTGCAGGAGAAAGCAGTACTATAAAATGGAATAATTTGTTTTCATATCTGAAGAGACATTTTGAGTGAGACCAGTTTTGATTTGATTTCTCTGTAAAAAAGACAAACTTAGATATTATGCAAAAAGCATTTATGAGACCCATTCAATTGTAAAATTTTATTTTCCCATTTTATAATCTCAACCATTTAAAATATGTCAAATATATACTTTTCTCTCTAAATTTATTCTCACTTCAAATATTAATTTCAACCAGGATCATTTGTTCAAGACAAACATATTGTATTTTTTCTATATATGAGGTCCTATGTGGACTGCTGGGAATACAACTGAACAAAATAGAAAGGCCTGCCCTCAGACTTCCCACGTGCAGTGAGTCTCCTGGCATTAAGTTCCACCAACAGGATGGAAACACTGAGCTCACTGCAGAGGAGAAGCTTGCTAAAGGGTAGAAGGTAATTGCATAAAATCAAGTTCAGGTGTCTGTGGTAGACCTGAGACCTTTCCTGTTCTGGCCTTGTGTCCTGAGTGGTTTTCCGGTTGCAGAGATAGATTTGTCCTGATTCCCACACAGTCTCTCCCTGAGACCCGCTTTGAGCCAGGTGTGGGGTTGTAAGTCTGTGTAGCACCTGAGTCCATCTCAAGTCTATTATAAGGGCACGAACACTGGACTGAAGCTAGAACCTGGGCCCTACTCACAGGGCTCACACCCTCAGTGTTAATAAGCCGTGTGGATTACACTGAAGGACCGGGGAAAGAAATGGAAGGAAATCAGATTACCACTCAGCCTGATAAGGGTTAATGACCTCATGTGGTCCATGTCTTTGGGATGCTCATGGGGTCCTCACTCATGCCTAGGAACGTGGTTGTCCCTCTTTGCTATGGAAAGTGAGCTTCGATGCCATTAGTTATTATCTTTTGTTTTTGCAGTACCTGCCATATTTAGTGTTGGCTGTCTTCGCCATGACTATGATTGAGGAGAATATCAGAACCTGTTAATAAATGATGCTTGGAGGTCACATTTTCAAAGTGTTAAAAAAATTAACCAATAAGGACATTTTGCTACAAAGTTTACAGATTCAACTTCACTTTAGAAATTTGATTTGGCTTATAAATTATAGCACAGAAATTTATTCCTAATAATAAATTAATTTTCCCAAATAATTAAAATTTATATTGTTATTTATGCTTGATAAACTAAATATGAGGAAAGAAGTTTCGTATTGTCTAATAATTGAAACAATTTGAATTAGATTTTGAAGTATCCTCAGTAGTACCGCATTTGTTAGTTCATCGATAATATTCTCCAAAACTATTCATTCTGACTACCCTTGTCTGAAGGAAAGAATTTGGCTTTCCCCCCCCCTCATATCCCCTCTCCTTTGAAAGCAAAATGGTGTAGGGGAAGCAGGATGGAACTAGTGTTTGGAAGCTTGCATTTTAGTCTGGCCTCCAATGTTGCCTCACAGAAAATCTCCAAAGCTCTTTGATTTAAATGCCCCCATTGGTAAGATGGAGCTAATAGTGCAACTTCATGCAACCCAGAGTCTCAATTGGGAGAATTGACATAAATAGATATTTAGAACTGCAAAGTATGATGATATAAATGTAAGGTATGATGATTTTTAGTTTCTGGCCTAATATAAGTTCATACACACATGTGGAAAGATGCCCATATGGTGCAAGATGGTACACCAAGTAAGTCTCCTCTGCCTGCTGTTTCCCATTTCTTTGGTTTCCTCTTGTCTCTTCCCAGAGGCAACTGCTGTTCCTGGTGAGGGTTAGATGCCTTCTGGGGACACTGATACAGCAAGAGAGTTTACCAAGCATGTTTATAAGACTGAGGTCCTCCTTCATAAGGAGAATACTTGCTTATTTTTACTGGGACATGGTTCTCAGTGTACAAAATAGCTCAAGATCTAAGGAATACAGCTTTATCATCTTTCTTGATTCAAATAAGAAAAGAGCAGAGATCTATATGCTATTAGCTTGCAGAACCAGAGTTTTTTCGGGTAGAAGTTGAAGTTCACGAAGCACCACCTGAAGGGGTGGAAATAGTGCTGCATGAGAATGTGGCCTTCCAGCAACAAACACAGTCTCACACCACACGGTACTGTTTCTTGTGAAAGCTGCTGCTCCCCTGTCTCCCCCCTGGATCCCTGGGTGACAGGTCTGGCAGTAACAAATCGCAGGTGGGATGACATGTATTTGTGGATTGGAGCTTACAGTTTGGCTTGAACATATTGTCATGTCTCTTTTTCCAGACTTGCCTTTCTTTCATAGTTCCAACACCTCTGCTTAACATAATAATGAGATTCGAGACCTGCAATGCAGCCAAGATGTAGGCGCAGGTCAACGGAGTCCTATTATCACAGCTGGGCTGCAATCCCAGGTTGCCGGCTCCAGAACAGCAAGCGTGTTCATCTTGGCCATGCCATCCTGGGCAATGTCAAACACTCCTCACGTTCTTTTCCAAGGAGCTGGTCTCTTATGTTTCTTTGTTTTTTTTTTTTTTAAATTTATTTTTTATTAGTCCAGGGCTCATGAGGGGGGTATCATATGTCTTCCAGATCTCTTACCCTCTAATCTGTCTACATGTGCCTTTGAGGTCAGCTCTAACTGTTGTGATGCTAACAGCTAAAAAATAGTCATATATGAAGTTTGCAGCCAGATGAGGGGCTGGGAAAGGGAAATCTGAAAAGGCAACTTAATCAGCCCATTCTCACCTGCCCTTAGTTAAAAGTTGATCATATTCATTACTACTCATTAAATTCTACTTTGAAAAATGGACAAAGCATCTCTTTAAAATGTTCATGTCTCCTACGGTCCACAGACACACTTGCTAAGGATTTTGGCCATAATACAACAGTTCACCCTAGGGGAAAACATTAAGTTTTACTGATTGGTAGTTAAAGAGAATGAGAATCAGGTCCCTTCTTTCAATACAAATGATGAGGAATTAAAGATGCTGTAGACCCCCAAGTGGACTTAGAAGTCTTAGGGTTGCAGATACTGACTCAAGATAATGTTTTGCCCAAGTATTATGCCCCCTTTCTTGAGGGTTGCTCCGTAATAATTATATAATAAGAGAATTCCCAGCAGAGGAACTTATATCGTGAGCACGAAATAGCCTTGAAAGACTAAAGCCTTAAGTGAAGCAAATATTTTTTCTGTTTATAAAAATCAACAAAAGAGCACCATGGTTGCAAAAACATTTGACAGATCTTAATTTAATGGGTACAGTATGGTTGGCATCCATTTATTATCTGACAATCACCAGAAAATTTTTAGACTCTCTCTGCAGCTTCAAAAACTTGACAAATTAATTTTGCTTGCATACAGACGTTATGTTCAGAGCCTATTCCCACCTCTCTAGTCAGATAGTCACATGTTCATTGACAGAGTGATTTCATAACTATGAGATGATGACTCTTTTCCACTTGTCTGGTCCCACCTTGGTATCAGAAACAGAACAATTTAGACTCTTGAGATGCATAATCTTGCTTGGGTGCAGTAGCTATTTCTTAACCCGCTTCTCTAATAGATGAGGTTGCATTGCTTTTGTCCAACACCACGGCTTCAGGCCCTCCCGCACGCAGACACTGGTGTGCGGTTTCAGGGGAGAGGATTATTGTCCTTAAACATTTCCCTCTCTTTATCAAAGCTGTATTCCCTTACCTTTACTCATACTCACCCTGAACCATTCAATGCGGCCTCCTTTTTTTCTTCCCAACTTCCAGCGGGTCTCATTGTCTTCCAATTATCTCAATCAGAGAAACTAGAATCGTGTCCATACTTCAAATGATACTGTTGCAGATGCATTAAATGTTTAGAAAAATATATCCAGGCTCCTTAGAGAATTGTGGAAGACAAATGAAAATAGATATAATGATAAAATAGAACTTTTATTTAGGACTTACCCTCTGCCAACCACACAGTATCCCCTTTAATTATTTTCCCAGCCATCCCATATGGTAGGTGACATATTCTTCTTGGTTTTAAAGAGGGACTAGCTAACTTATCAGGGTTGCACAGATAATAAGTGGGCAGCTAGGACCGAAAAACACTTACTTCAGCTACAGTGCTATCTTGTACTTACTGACTTGTATATTGAGGGATATGAAATTGTGGGAGATAAAAAGATGGAGATTTTCCTGTAAATAACTGCGCCCAGCTGTGCTAGGTTGAATGTCCTTGCATTGAATAGTTCAGTAAGATTATATAATGTTTTAATTTGTTTAAAATTGTCTTATTTTGTTATTTAAAGCTCAATTCTGATTGTTTTCTTACTGAGGTGTGATATACATGCAGACAAGTGCATGAAATGGCAGCTCATAGATTTTTACATATACACAAAGTAAGTAACCACCGTCTAGATTAAGATACAGAACTGTTAGGTTGCTTCCCAGTCAATAGCTCTCCCTCCAAGGTAATTACTGTTCTGAATTCAATAATCATCAGTTAGTTTCCCCAGATCTTGAACACCATGTAAACAGAATCATATGGTGTAACATGCAGTATATGTTCTGTAACGCCTGGCTTCTTTTGTGCTGCATCCATCCCGTGAATCATCTGTGTTGTGTGAAACAGTAGTTAGTTCTTTTATACGCTATCTTTTGAGGATACAATTACTGATTGATTCATTCTCCTGTCAACAGACATTTGTGTTGATTTGGTTTTGGCTATTATGAATTCAGCTGCTATAAGCATTTTTGTAGGTGTTTTCTGGTGCATATAACATGCATTTTTTATGGGTATGTATTCAGGAAAGGAATTCCTGTGGGTCATCGTGCAGTTGTATGTTAGCTTAGTATATATTGCCAACAGTTTTCCAAAAGGGTCAAATCAAGTATATACCCATCAGGAACTAATTAGAGTCTGTTGTTCCACATTTGTAGCTATACTTTGCATTAAGAGTCCTTTTCATTTTAGGTATTCTGCTCGGTGTGTAGTGATAGCTCACTGAAGCTTTAATTTGCATTTTCCTCATGAGTAATGAAGATGCCTTCTTTTGCATACTTATTTATTATTTCAATATCTGATTTGTTCAAGTAGACATTACATAGTTAAGTTTGCTGCACATTTAAAAATTGATTTGTTTTTCTTATTTGTAAGTGTTCTTTATATGTTATAGATATGAGTTCTTTCCCAGGGATATGTATTGGGAATATCTTTTTCAAGCCTGTGTCTAGCCTTTTCCTTCTTTCAGTGTCTTATATGAATAGAAGTTCCTAATTTTAATGCAGTTCATTTTATTAATTTTTTATGTGCAGTGTTTTTTGTTCTTGTTTAGAAACTTTTGGCCTACCTAAGGTCACAAATGTTATTTCCCCTATTATTTCCTCTAAAACATAGATCCCCAAACTTTCTTGGTTTCTGAAGCCTTTAAAATGTTAGCTTTTTTTTTTTCCCAGAGAGCTGCTAAGCCAAAAGAAAGACCTAGCAATTCTGTTTATTAATTATGTAGGTCCAAACAACTTAATTTTTTATGAGTACAACTAAAATGGAAATGTTAGGTGTGCATGTTTATCTGAAAAAGCTGTTCAATGACATGACTATTGAGCAGCATTTTTTCTTATTATACAAAACAAAGCGTATTAAACCTTGAAAGTCTGAGATGATTGAATTTCAACCAGAAGTGATTTTTCACTTGATGTTGTTGAGGCTACCTAAATAAAGACTGCCATTATGAGGTCAGCAGTAGACCAGTAATTCACTTTTGTGTACCTGGAGTTACTTACCTGTTTCTTTGATCTAGAGAAACAACTAGAGGTAGCATTAGAGATAAATGGGGGAGAAAAGACAGAACAGAGACATTAAGTTTACTTCATTTAGCTTGTTGACTTCCAAAGTCAGGAGAAATTTCCCCCAAAATGTATATATTTTTTTTATTTGAATGTATGAAAAGCTGCTGGGGGAATCTGGCAATGTGCAAAAATTTCAGAGTCAAAGCAACAAAATCAGTTTCTTTTGATGTCCAGAAAAGTGCAAAA